>CM042175.1:35146213-35203713 GCA_023376005.1 Doryteuthis pealeii
CCTTGATGCAAAGTATTTATTTTGATGTATAAAATATTGTATCAAATTATAAACTATTTAGAAAATGATAAACTGAGGGGTATAATCGAAAAATAGAACAGCTTTAGATTTAACTCTTCTATCATTTTCTTTCACTCCCGTCTTTCATTTTTCCTAATTTATCTATTTAGTTAGATTATGAAGTATTTAATAAAATACAGTTCTTTCGTCTTGTTTATGGATTTCTTTAAGATTTATCCCCGAGATCTTTGCTCAGATTCGTTAAGAGAAAACCAAACAATTAGAAATCAATAATACTAAGCATATATTATTAAAATCAAATTTTAAATATCAATATGCAAATTAGCCTTCTCGTTCACACTGTAAACCGCTATTTTGTTGTATATATAAATACAATTACATGCTATTAGTAGGTAGATATGGTCAACAGTATTAATAAGGTATAACAATTTTATCAATAATTGAGGTTTAAATAAAAATAAATTCATGGTAAATATGACATCAATAACTAAGGGAATTATGACTTGAATAGTGATTTAGTTTTGGTTACAGACAGACAAACAAACACACAATCTCCATTATAATAAGATGAGAATTAGAAGCTTTGAGATTATATCTTATAATGGAGATTATGTAACTTTCTGTAACCAAAACCATGTCACCACTTCCTCAGTTATTTAAGTTATATTCTCAATGATTATGAAATAGTCTTTATTTAATCTTAATTAGCATCTTATCTATTAACAATGTCTCCATTAAAGTCTAGCTGAGTTAGATTTGCCGCAAAACTGTACATATTATTAATGCATTTACAATACTGCAATATGTGTTACATATATCTAAGAAATAAAGATTTACATAGTATATGGTGGGAATAATTTGCATATAATATTTTATTACATTAAAACTTAAATACCAGTGTGTTTTGCCACTACCATTAACATCCATACATTAACATATGTTCATGCCATATACATACACACATATGTACACATTTACACAATGTAAACCCTTTTTCTGCAAATTATTTTATGTTAGATTTTTCAATAACAATTACGGTAACTGACTTGTTTCTGCAACCTGTGTAATTAGGTCAGACATGTGGTTGTACACACACAAGTCGCATGAACACTGCGTCCCTTTGCAGCATCTTTGGATTAATTGAAAATATGTTCAACAACGGCCACACAGAAAAGACGCAACTCCAATCTCTCCATAGCTAGACATTTTTTTACCCACTCTTATTTACGGTCTGTTAAGAAATTCAAACTTTTTCTTTTGTATTATTTTGTAAACTTGTTGGTTTGTGTTCATCAATACATATATTTATCATTCTAATTCATTCCATCATCTTCAGTTTTTTTCCTTTATTGTTTATTATTTTTGTAGACGGTATTGGTTAAACTATCTGTCAAGTTACCCAGTCTAACAGCACAGAATACAGTGGGTGAATACTTTTGCTAGTTTCAATTATCTCTTTTCGTATACACTCTTGAGAAAAGTTGCTTAATCTGTTGGTTTCAGATTTTTTGTTTTTTCCACTTTAGAAAAACAACCCAAAATAAATTTAAATTTAAATCAATCTTGAAATTTTTATATTTCAGATCCTCTCGAATGTCGACAACTTTACATTGAAAACTTACCTCGATCAACAACCACTGAGTATTTGGATGTGCTTTTCCCATTTGCTAAATCTATAAAAAGATTGAATGGATGGTAAGTCTTTATTGTTTCCACATATATATATAACCTACTCATGTTTCACCATAAAGGATCATCAGAGTTAATTGTAATTAATTAATCAAGATATTGATTAATTACAGGCAATTGAGGAAGTGAATAATACAATCGCCTGTAATTAATCAATATCTTGATTAATTAATTACAATTAACCTTGATGATCCTTTATGCTGAAATTTTAATAGGTTATTTTTATATACACCTTAATACTAAATCTGTTCTACTAACGTATTGAGGACTTTATATTCTTTATAACCCTGACTTATTTGGTTAATATTTGTATCGACCGTCTATATTGCGATTAACTTGATATTCTATTCCCCGGTAAGTCATTGTCTTTATCTTATATATATATATATATATGTATGTATATATAGAAATGAGGAAAAAACATAAGATAAGTCAAAAGTTGACATTTTTTTCAAGCTGACATTATAGCGTTTCGGTTTTTATTCAAACCATGAATGGGGCTATTAATTATATAAAAATTAAACTATTGATAAGCAAAAACTTGTAAGCCTTTGTTTATAGTGTGTAAAGGCCTTTGTTGATATTCAAAATATGATGAAAGACAGAAATCAAAATGCTACGTAACATAAACATTTCCATTCAAACTGCTCGACGAGAGATCAATCCCAGAAATCATTGGTTTTGATGTAACTTCAGGTGTGCATGCTTTTGAAAGTCCATAGATTTTTCTTGATATATATATATATATATATATATATATATATATATAAAGGAGTTCTATCTGTTATTGTATGTAAATGTCAACTTATAACTCAGAAAATAGCATGGTGTAATGGTTAAAGTCATGGGAAATGGACTCGTCACCCTGAGTTCAAATCCTGGACGAGGTAATTGCATTTCACTTAGTGCCAATACCCTTGGGAAAGGTATGAATCCCCCCAGCTATGGGTAAATAGTAGGGCAGACTGAGCTCTTTAACCTTGGTTGAATTTTTGGATGCTGATGAATCTGAAAAAATATATAAATTACAAAATTTTACAGGATTTTACCATCAGGAAATTTGAATGTGCATAAGTTTCTTTACATACAACTTTTTGTTTATATAATTTTCCATAAAAGAATAAATTTTGGTGAACAGTTAAAGGGAGATAACTTTGTGAGCCGTTACATATGTTTGGATTTATATATTTTTTCGGATTCATCAGCGTCCAAAAACTCAACCGAAATAATTGCAGTCCTCAACAAAAACATAACAGCAAAAAATGTTTTTGCAGAAACACCAGAGGAATTAAAGGTATCCTGACGAGAGCAAAAAGCTTGAAACCTTGGGTAGATGCCTACAAAAAAACGTTATATTTAATAATTAAATAAATAAATATATATATATATATATATATATATAAAGTAAAAAGTCGTCGGGGCGGACTAAAGTTGGTATCAGCCAATCAGTGAGGGAGTCTATCCCCTTTTCACTAGCGATAGACCAAGGAGATTGTTTTGGCGTCTGAGGTGGAGTGCCACACCTACCATCAGCTCCTTACTTTACCGCACAGATCCCTGTGCTACTCATACGCTGAGTTGGCGAGGGCTGGAATCGAACTAGAAACTATGTGGTTTCTAGCCAAACGCTCTACCAACTGAGCTATATATATATATATATATATATATATATACCAACTGAGCTATATATAGCTATATATATATATATATATATATATATATATATATATAAAGTAATCCAAAAGTCCAGAGAAGAAATCTTCCTTACGACATAGGGGTTATTTTTTATTATTATTATTATTATTATTCCTATTTTTTTTATTCACATCTTTTATTACAGCTGAGCAGGACAGGACAATTTAAAAGGAAGGGAGGGGGGAAAAATCTGTTTTCAAATGCCTTAAAAGTAATAAAGAATTCATCATTCGCATCTGATGTGTCGGGAGAATTAGACATTTTGTCTAAGCTCCCCGAAATAGTCTATAATGCAAGATCTCTAAGTCTTTTGTTATTTCTTTAATTATATATATATATATATATATATATATTTTATCAAAGTTGATTAACCAACTATGTAAAACAACAACAACAAAGATTAGCATAAAGAAAAAAAAGTAAAGGATAACATAAAGTAAGTAAAGTTGTCAGGGTGGCCTAAAGTCGGTATCAGCCAATCAGTGAGGGAGTCTATCCCTATTTCACTAGCACTAGACCAAGGAGATTGGTTTTGTATCTGAGGTAGAGGCCACACCTACCATCAGCTCCTCACTTTACTGCACAGATCCTTGTGCTTCTCATACCACACCTACCAAGCAGTAGAATCTATCTGAAAATGTTTGGGACGTAGACAAAGGACAATTGTGATGTTTTTTGTTTTTTTGTTCATCCTGAATTTTTTTTTTTTTTTTTTTCTTTCCATTTTAATTATATTCCACTTTATTTCATTTAGCTCTGCACTTGCTGAATATCGTACGACAAAAGATGCAGAATTTGAATTGATTAAATCCAAATCCCTTCGTATTGATCGACATCAGTTGAGCGTCAGATTGGCCAAAGAATGCCACAGATTCGGTAAGTCAACATTTAAAAAAATTCCATACATTTGTACCGTAAATCCTTGAGTATAATCCGTATTTGGTTAAATCTTACTTAACGGACCTAAATTCCATCATTGTATGTCACCCCTCCGAAAGAAAAAAAATACCAAAAATCAGGGAATTAACCAAATTTAATGAAATTTTCAGTGTTGATATATTAATGAATAAATAATATAATGCACCAGTTATTTTATTTGAAAACTCTTTCATTTTTCAGGTCAGTTAATTTTGAACCACATATCTTTGAGGCATAACACAGATTCTCAAAGATACGTGGTTCAAAGTTAATTGCCCTGAAAAAATGTAAGAGTTTTCAAATAAAATAACTGGTGCATTATATCTTTTATTAATTAATGTATCAACACTAAAAATTTAATTAAATTCAGTTAATTCCTTGATTTTTAGTATTTTTTTCTTTCGGCGGGGTGACATACGATGGTGGAATTTATGTCCATTAAATAGGATTTAACCCTGCATTTTCAAAATTCCTAGTGCATACTAGGTGCTCTTCCAATATGTGATCTACTGAAGGTTTGTCATCTACTATTGATCTACTATTCATGGCATGTGATCAACTAGGAAAAATGAAGACAGGGTTAGGGTTAGTTTAATGGGAAAATAATGGGAAGATTACATATTGGAATGTAAACAACTCGGTAGATCACATATTAGATTAGAAACCATTCGGTAGATCACATATTGAAAGAGCACCGTGTACTATATACAAGGTTAAAAATGAAAAATATTTTCTAAGCAATGTCCGAGTCTCTATTTGCTGTCTGGCAATGTTTATTCAGACGCATTTTGTGAAAATATCTTAATCTAAACCTGAAAGCAATGAAGTCATAAATGAATCATCCATAACTTGCAATAAGCAACATTTATCAAAATAAAAGAATTCAGAACACAGAATAACATGTAACAAAAACAATTTGCAAACATATTTACATTCCCATATAACAGTTAAGAACATCACCATTATTGTATTACGCATGCGTGGAAGTATTTGTTCGACTAGGTGCTGCTGTCTTAATTACGCACTAATTGTGCTTAATAGTTAATAAACCTCTACATTATTCTCCAATAAAACATTATGTTATATATACAATAATAATAAAGGATGTTACTGTATACATTTTTACAAAACAAGGATGTTAGATAGACCTCCTTGACTCAAGTTAGAGAAGAGGTGCGTATTATACACAAGGCTTGGATTTTTCAGAGGTACAACCCCTTAAAAATCCCCTGTATATTATACTCAAGGACGGACTATACTTAAGGATTTACAGTATATATCTTGGTTTTCTTTAACTACTATAGCCTCTACAAGTATTTCTTGTCAGACGTGGGAGTCTTTTCGAACTCAGGAACCTTCTTTTCAAACTTGGGAGCCATCACGGAACTTTCAACCCAACCCTTTATTCAATACATGGGGTTATCCTGTTCTCATCCTGCTAGAATACACCGATTGCACCCCTACAGAGAGGTAAGACCCGCCCAATGGGGCCACCTGTTGGCCATGGGTGGTGACTCGTGATACTTAAGTATGGAATCCTGGTGGATGAGCAGTCCATAACATGCAACACTCCACTTAGACCCGTACTTAGGCTAGACGGGCAGTTGGAGAGGCCTCTGATCAATCGGCTGGTCATATCAAGCCCTAGAACCTATATGATTGCTTCAACCTTATAGCAAGCCACAACCCTTTTTATCATATGGGTGCTAGAAGGTGGTGGCTGAGGGACTTCATATGCTGGGAATGACTTTAAATTCTATCTGATGGTGAGGTTCCAGTTCTGGAGGTTTGGGGAATGTGGGGCACCCCTTCATCACTATTGCTCCCAGGTCCAATCTTACCCGGAGTGGTAGTACCTGTTAGGGTCCCATCTATGGGTTAAATAGAAAAATTGAGCATCCATTAAGAATTAATTTATTTGAAAATTTGTTGGCATTAGATGATTCACTAATGTTGATATGCCGTAAAACAAACCAAACCAAACAAACTGTTAAGGAGAGTTATCTCCCTTAACGATTCTGGACCCGATATACTCACGAACAAAGCAGAGAGACAGCAAGATCACAAGAACGTAGCTGCTGTGATGAACACATCACATTAAACTCTTATCCAAACTCATCCTACTGTATTCCCAGTCGGTGAGAAACAAACAAATATTGTTATATGTTTAACATATTTGGACCAAGACACCATTAAGCACCCCATTTGCAACCTAGATTCAAAAGGATATGTTTTGTTTTTCACCGTCAAAATCCGGTTGTTTGTTAACAGACGATTTTTAGACGCTTTTTTTTTTAAAATTATAAAACTATAAACGAAAGACACGTTTTTATATTAAAGACACTTTTTTTTTTACTTATTTCATGTTGTTGTTAATTCAATAGCAATTCTTTTTTAATTATGAAACTTTTAACGTGAGACACGTTTAACACAGGAATAATTAAAGCTATAATAAGTATATTATAAGGTTATAATAATAACTGCTAACCCTAACCCCTAACCCTAGCAAAATCTTTTTTTAAATAAATACTTTTTAATATTAACTATCTGTAGAGGCACATGGAAAATAAATAAACATGTCTTTCATTTTAAGTTTTATTTTAATAAAATAACAATATTAGTTTATCTTTAGTGCAAAACTGAAACCGTGTTTATCAAGATAGAAATGAAAAAATAAAGAAACATTCATTTTCTCCAATATTCTTTCTTTCTTTCCTCTTTTGGAAGTACCTCAAAGACAACGATGACGTCACTCCATACCTTCAGTTGTGAACCCTCTGGTGGCTTGTTAGTCCACTTCTGGACTTGCAAATGCGGTCACACACATTGCAGGAGAAATTCCCATCTACATTTGGTTGTTCATGATGACAAAGACCTCGACGCTCTGCAGTCCTATTTATCTTGATATTGAGCTGCTTAGCTCCTGTGTGGCAGGTGTCTTGCCAACCCTGTCTTTTTTTAAATAAATACTTTTTAATATTAACTATCCATAGAGGGACATGGAAAATAAATAAACATGTCTTTCGTTTTAAGTTTTATTTTTTTTGAATAACAATATTAGTTTATCTTTAGTGCAAAACTAATTTTTTCACATATGCCAACAACAACAACATGAAATAAATAATTTTTTTTTTTTATTGAAATCAAAAACTATTTTAGTCTAAAAATGTTACTGTTTTTTATCGGCTGGCTGTTTTGCTTAGTAACAACTGGTGAAAAGCAAAATTCAGTTCCTTTTTGGACTGGGGTGCCTATTGGTGACAAGATCCACATATTTGACTATTTTTGTTATCTTTTGTTATTCCTACATCTTGAGATATTCATTATTCATTTTTTTCATTTTTAGGAGGTGGAGGAGGAGGAGGAGGTGGTGGACATAATTCTCATGATCGTCATGAAAAGGGCCACTCATCATCCGACCGATCTAGTTTCTCAAATACTGAAAAATCTGACAAAAAGAAAACATCTGTGGATAATAATGACTTATTGTTTTCAGGGAAAGAAATACTCTCTGATTTGTATGGGGTAAGTAGACATATGCATTATCTATATCTATCTACCTATCTATCAAGTGCAAGTGTCTGTGTATATGTATGTCCAGTATGGATGATTTGGACAATCTCATTTTTAACCAGAGTGTGTTGCAAGATGATAACAGTCATAGAATTAAGGAACAGGAGTATTAATATGTATGGGGTAAGTAGACATACGCATTATCTATATCTATCTATCTATACCTAAAGGGCAATTGTCAGTGTGTATGTATGTCCGGTAGGGATGATTTGGATGGTCTCATTTTTAACCAGAGTGCGTTGCAAGATGATAACAGTCATAGAATTAATGAACAAGAGTATTAATATTTATGGGGTAAGTAGACATATGCATTATCATATCTATCTATCTATCTATACATATATAGAGGGCAGTTGTGTGTATGTATGTCCGGAGGAAATTACAAAAATAAAACATTTAACAATGAAATAAATAGATGTACACAATCACCAGATCTTGCTTTTTGAGCAAATATAATGAAGATTTGATTTATATTCGCGAAGATAATTAAAAAATAGAATTTAAATGATAACAGCGTGGACTATTTTTTTTTTTGCATTTAATATTTCCAATAGTAGACATTAACGTTTCTTTTCAGAGTAGCTGGATCAATGGAAAATCTTTTTTTTTTACGTAGGTATTTTAATGGAGCATCCTACGAGGATCCAACTCACGATTCAGTAATAATGGATCTGCGGGACTAACTTTGAAAAATCCCTCTCTACCTAGGCAACCCCGGGTAGCCACTATACTTAAAGGACAGTTGTCTGCGTGTATGTATGTCTGGCTAAAACTATGAAAATAAAATAATTAACAACAAAGTAAATATATATATACATACATATATATATATATATATATACATTTTCTAGCTTTTCTGCAAAAAAACTGAAGATTATATTTATATTATTAAATGATATTTTAAAATTAAAATTTACATAGTAATAGCATTGAATTTTACTTAGCCATGTTAACACTGTTTGCCACCATTAAATGTAAACAAATCAATATCTTAATCTAAAATTTAGTATTGTTTAAAGACACAAAGTAAAAATACAATAATTGTAATTTTGTATACCTTTCCCAAGGGAATTAGCACTATGTGAAATGCAAACAGCCTCATCCAGGATTTGAACTCTGGTCAAGTCCATTTCCCATGACTCTAACCATTACACCACGCACCTCCATATATATATATATATATATATATTGTCCACTTGTTGACTTGAAACAAATGCTGGTTCAACTATCAAGTTGGCCAGAGACCTGTGGTTCTACCATTAGCTGGGTGAAAACAAGAAAATATTACAACAAAAACAACGCTAAGAATAGCCACCTTGAATGTCTGGACACTTCTCGATCTTGAGAGATCGGGAAACCCCAAACAACAAACTGGTGTCGGGACAGGGGAGCGTCTCGATATGGGGTTGACATCGATGCCCTTGCGGAAGTCAGTTTCAGCGATAAAGACCAATTGACAGAAGGGGTTGGGCTGGGTACACATCCTTTTGGAAAGACAGGCCGATGGTAGCTGTAAGAAGTTTGAGGTAAGGCGCTCGAGCACTCCATCCTGAAGCGACACATGACGGACGTCATGGAAACATTTCCTACATTTAAGTCTGACCTGTGTGGCAGGACCTGTCTGTCGAGGGCTTCATATGTGTGACAGGATACATAAAAAAGTTGGATCCATGGGCCATCTGCGTGCTCACAACTGAACTACTTGTAGAAATGGCCTTATTCTGTGAAGAAGTGGCAATCACCAAATATATATATATATATATATATATATATATATATTGTTGTTGGTACCTTTCCATCCACTAAGGATGATGGTGTAGTGTCCAAAAAATAAATAAATAAAATTATCTGCATCTGCACAAGTGACTCTGCAGGCCAATTCTTGGGTGTCAGTTTTTGGTACACTGACTACACACAAACTGTGATGCTTTCTGGGGCTGCTGTCTTTTCTCCCTCTTCTGTCTCTCTTTGCTGTCAAGGCTACCCTCCTCTCCGCGCTTTGCTTAACTTTAAGGCACCAGGCCACTCGATTTTTTTGCATCTACCTATTGCGTGTTTGTGTCATATCCTCATGTCTCTCCCACAAACATCTTTATATTGTAGCGGGGTCTACCTACCGATTGGGAGCCTTTTACTAATTCGCTATACAAAGGATCTTGGATGCGGCCAATTTCCATTTTCATGATATGCCCAAGCCAGCAAAGCCCCCCCCCCCACACACACTCGCAGAGAATGGAGAACATGCTGTTCATGTTGGTGCAATCCAGCACATCTATGTTGGGCACTTTATCCTGCCAGCGGATGTGTAGAATACATTGTACATCCGCAAAATGGATTATGTTTTGTTTTTTTTAATATATGTATATATACAAGTATCTAACCCCTCCCCTCCATGTTTGGTGGGAGAGTAGAGAGATTTAATTTGTAACATCTGTGCAGGTGTTTTTGTTCCAGGGTGGTTGATCATAAACTTTAATTTTAAGGTCTTGAAATGTTATATTTGTTTATATTAATAGCCAAACCCCTTCTTCTGATGTTGTTTGTTAGATTTCTGATATTTGATAGGTCGTAAAATCACATTTGAGTTTTTTTATATAATGATACATTCTGTTTTTCTCCAGTCTTTTTTACATTTTTTCAAATTCTTTCTTTGCAAGCTTCCTGTGGAATTTGGTCGTAGCAGTTCTAGTCGACAAAGAAAAGATAACAGCCAGGATGTTTGGTCGAAAAAGCAATCAGTGCAAAGTAGCAAGAAGGAATTGCCAAACAACAGCGCTTCTGCCTCTAGCACAGCCTCATCAGCATCCTGCAGCAGAGCATCTAGGAGTGATACTGGACGAACCAAACATGAAGGTTCAGAATCAAAGAAAGAAAGCAGTAGCCATTCCAGTAAAGAATCAGATGCCAAATCAAATCGGCACAGCTCTCGTCCAGTGGAACCTGAGAGATCTGAAAAACTTCCTGCTAACATTTCAAGACAGAACAAGTAAGAGGAACCATTTTCAGAGTTTTGTATGCTAAATAGACAAACTTATGGGTAATTCCATGTCAAATAATCCAGGCCATGTCACCCACCCCCTTCAATTTTTCTGAAATTTTGTACAGGTGTGTACTATGTTGTACTATGTTAAAATTAGACGATCTCCAAAATTTGAGCTTCCAGTTCCAAAAATTGATGGAGTTATGTTGATCTTTAGCTCTCCAAATTTGGTGGGGTTGGTGAAAAATGGAGACTTTTTGTAACCTATTTTTGTCTGTAAAATGAGTTCTAGAGCTTCCCTACTACTAAAAATTAGTTTATAAAAGTATTTTGCCCATGAAATTCAAAAATGCTATCAAAAAAGTTTTAAAGTCAACCAATTTAAATTATTGATGATTTCTGTATCCCGATGTGGCACTGCATCTATGACAAAAAAAAATTTATATTATTATTTCATATATATTGAACATTATTTGTACTAAAAAGTTTGATATTTGCTCAGAAGCTCAAATTTTGGAGATTGTCTAATGTTAACATAGTCCACGCCTGGAAAAAATTTAAGAAAAATTGAAAGGGGTGGGTGACAATTTTACTTTTTTCTGGATGATTTAACATGGAATTGCCCTTATTTTTTTGTAATGCTAATTCGTCATCATCATCATGTCGTGCGAGCAGGACGGATATCCATGACAATCGCTTTCCAACTGTCTCTATCATTCATTACCCTTGGCAGGTCCTCCATGCAGAGTTGGTTAATCTATGTCTGGTAATCTGAACATTAGCTACATAAATGAGAGTAACCTCCCTTTGTTTGTTTCACTTTGAGGAAGCCTTATGTTTTTTTTCCGGCCATTTTCATTTCACCATAAATCTACACTGAAAATACGAATTTGTTTGAATCAATACAACTGCATGTTTTAAAACGAAAATATCATAAAATGTGTTCTTAATTGTGCTTGCGCATTATTTGAAATGAACTTAATTGTTATTAAGAACACATTTTCTGATATTTTCTTATTAAAACATGCAATTATATTGATTCGAACAAATTCATATTTTCAGTGTAGATTTATGGTGAAATGAAAATGGCCGACCAAAACAGATGGCTTCCTCAAAGTGAAACAAAAACGGGGAGGTTACTCTCATTTATGTAGCTAATGTTCAGATTACCGTAAGTCTTTGCTGGACAGCCTGCACTGGCATTTCCATGTGTTGGTTTCCACATGAGAACGTCACTCATGAGTTCTTTGCTTTTCTAGCAGTGTCCAACATGTCTTATTCATCTCACTTGGATGGTTTGTGTGATAGGTGGCAAGTGGCCATACAGCTGCTTTCTTGTGGGATGTTGTTTCCAACAGCATTCTTGTGCAGCTCCCATCTAGTTTATTCTCTAGGTGTTTCATTAGGGTCCAGGTGGTACAGCCATACAGTAGCACTGATACAACTACGGCCTGGAAGAATTGTCACTTTAGCTTGTCAATGAGATCAGATTTCTGGCTGACTTCTGATTTAGGTCGGAAAATTAAAACGGAAAGTTTTTTTGGTAGTCCCCAATGACAGTTTAACTACAGTCTATGAATTAACATTTTGCGATTTGGGTTACAGTTTTAGGGGATTAAGGTTGTTTTTAATTACGTATTGCTTAAAAAAAAATAAACAACAAAAAACGCAAATTACTATACATTTAATGTTGAAAAATATTTTTTTAAAACTAAGTTTAATTGAAATTATACATTGCAATACTAACACAAACAACTGTCTCAATAATAGATTCAATAATTAATTTCAATGGTTGATTAAATGTATAGTAAAGTAAAAAACTTTCTGTTTTAATTTTCCGACCTAAATCAGAAGTCAGACAGATTTCTATATGACTGATAATCTGTTTATAGCAGCCCATGCCTTTCCTATGCATGCATTAACATTGCTTTCTGTGTATATGTTAACTAGACAAACTTATCATTTTCTGTGCTAAGTAGACAATTTGTAACATCTGATTGCAGGGGTGGATTGAGTGGTCTGTGTCCAAGGTCCCAATATATCAAGAAGCTCAAGTAGACAGTCTCATTTTTTAGTTGTTTAAAATCCCTTCTGTTCCATTAGACACTTTAGTTGAGACCCATAAATTTTCCCAGAGACTTATTCAAAACAAATATGTGCATCCCAGGACGCACTAAATCAAAAAGCTATCAGCATCACTGCACTGTATGTCTGTGAAACTATATGTTGCATACATACCACATTGATACTATGTTGGCCATGGTACCAAATGTGATACATGTCACATATGCACATTGACATCGATAATTGGTATGTGCGAGAGTGAGAGTTCTTTGATAAGTTCTTCAGAGATAGAGAGATATTGGAGAGAGGCTGATTAGACTTACTTGTAGATGGGATCTTACTTGCTGATCTTTCCATCTCCATCAGCCATCTTGTTGTCTAGTTGGGTTGACTTCTAACTAAAGGAGTTGAGTTCTTCTAAGGGCTTCCTCTGATGAAGGGCTGATTTGGTCATTGCAATTGAATTAACAATAAGGAATGTGAACTTATATGTTCCGCATACGTACCACATTGATACTATGTTGGCCACGGTACCAAATGTGATACGTGTCACATACGCACATTGACATCGCTAATTGGTATGTGTAAGAGTTAGAGTTCTTTGATAAGAAAGTTCTTCAGGGAGAGAGAGACAGATTAATGAGAGATATTAGAGAGATAGATTAGACTTACTTGGAGAGGAGATCTTACTTGCTTCTTGCTGATCCTCCTACAATGTCCTTCGGCCGCCATCTTATTGTCTAGTTGGATTGACTTCTAACTTCTTCTTAACTAAGGGCTGTTCTTGTTTAAATTGCTCCCTGGTCCACTCTGACCTGGAGTGGTAGTACCTGTTAGGGTCCCATCTATGGGTTAAATAGAAAAATGTGTTTATAAAAAAAATTGAGTATCCATTAATAATGATTTATTTAAAAAGTTTATCAGCATTAAATGACCCACTGAGGTTGATATGCCATAAAACAAACCAAACCAAACCAAACTTTAGGAGGAAATTGAATTACAAAGACATCTTTTGTTACTTGATCAACTAGTTTTTATTTTATCTAACCCATGATCACCGCACGGGGAAGAACAGGCCTCAGCCTGTCTTAACCCTCTGGCGGCCAGGCTGAATCTCTCAAACTATCGCCGCTCACTCTTCCTTTCTCCCCTTTGCCACGTCATCATTCCGTGTCCAATCAAAACTATCCACGCGTCCAAGCTGACATCATTCAAATTTTTCCGTTAGTCATAAACTTTTCCCTAACAAATCACTCAAACCACCACAATGGTTCCACGTCATAACCATTGTGTCACATGTCTATTATGAATTTTCATGAAAATTAAAACGTTTTTTTTTAAATATTGACATGAAAATTTTGTTTTTCTTTTCATGGCAAACCCTATACATCTTGCAATCTTGTCCGGAATAGCAAGACTGCTATGGCATTGAAGGCTAAGAATACAGATAGCCTGTCACTGTTTGACTGATACCGACTTCAGGCCACCCCAGTGACTTTATTTTTTACTTTAACATATATGCCAACAGCACATTAAAATATCCCATATTTCAGACTCGAATTTCCACTTTAGGAGGAAGAGGCCCCCTCCGATCAATCGGTTGGTCATGTCAAGCCCTAGTACCTATATGATTGCCCCAACAGCAAGACCCAACCCTTTTTATCATATGGGTTCTAGTAGGCAATGACTGAGGGTCTTCATATCCTAGGAATGACGTTAAACTCTATCTGATGGTGAGGTTCTAGCTTTGGAGGATTGGGGAATGCGGAGCACCCCTTCATCACCATTGCTCCCTGGTCCACTCTGACCCGGAGTGGTAGTACCTGTTAGGGTCCCATCTATGGGTTAAATAGAAAAATGTGTTTATAAAAAAAATTGAGTATCCATTAATAATGATTTATTTAAAAAGTTTATCAGCATTAAATGACCCACTGAGGTTGATATGCCATAAAACAAACCAAACCAAACTTTAGGAGGAAATTGAATTAGGAGCATAACGAATTAAGCTTGTTAGTCAAGGTTCCACTGTATGTCTATTATAAATTTTCATGAAAAATAACTTTTTAAAAAAATATTGATATGAAAATTTTTTTTTTCTTTTTATGGCAGGCCCTATACATCTTGCAATCTTGTCTGGAATAGCAAGACTGCTATGGCATCAAAGGCTAAGAATCCAGATAGCCTACCAGGGACATCAGGGAGTTCCAGCTACACATCCAGAAGAAGTACTGATAATCCTGTCAAAAGACGTTCCAGTCAAGAAGAACACAATGCGGACAAAACTAAACATCCTCGAGGAAACTACAGTTCTGACAACAGGAGACATGAGTCGCAGACCCGAACAAATGAAGAAAGTTTCAAGCGGGAACATTTTGATGACAGGACTAGCGAAAGGCGAGTCCGAAATAATGAAGATAGAAAGAACTTTGAACGAAATCGTGGCAGTATTGACCGAGAAAGATTCAACGAGAGAGACAGGCAAGATGAACGGAAAAAGACTCCGTGGAGAGAGGACAATAAGCTTGCCGATAGTCTGGGATCCGGCAGAAGGGCTAGCTGTGAAAGATTTGGCTCTAGAGTCGGTGACCATGAGAACCAAAGATTTGGGAGTGCCTATCCTGAGGCTGTGATAAGCAGTATTTAGGTCATAGGTCTGAGGCTTACGGCTCCGAGAGGAATATTTACAGAGATGATTCTGTATTTAATTCTAGATCCACTACAGACAAAATGAGATACAATTACCAAGATCCAGACTTTAGTCAAAGAACTTCAAACTATGAGAAATTTCCGAGAGGTGACAATGTGGATGAGAGGATGTTCAATCGAGGCAATGCTGGGGGTAGGGGAAGGACAGGTTGGGGAGAGAATCAAGACCAGGGAATGTTTTCATCCAATGCGCATCAGAATACCAGATGGAGTAAAGACAACAGAAGATTGGATCAGGGAGGACAAAGCCGGATCCCGAACGCAGAATTTGAGAGCCACGACAAAGATCCGTTCTTGGATCGAGGCAGATTTGACGAGAGACCAAATGCGAATCCGGACAGTTTGGATAGGTATCCGAACAGGGATCGGAATGTACGAGGCAGATTCGGTAACGATCCAGCAGATATGGATCCAGAGAGATTTAATCAAGGCCCTAGCATGAGTCAAGAGGAATTCATGATGAGTTCAAACAAATCTGGTGGAAGATTCAATAAGGATCCATACACAGATCAGGATAGATTCGATCAAAGTTCAGTTATCGACGAAAGAAAGTTTGATAGGGGCCCAAACATGGATCGGAGAAAGTTTGACCGTGGTCCAAATGTTGACAATACTGTCATGAATCAAGAAAGATTTCCTATGGATTCAAATGTGGATCAAGTGAGATTTGATAGAAGTTCAAACATTGATAGAGAAAGGTTTGGTGAGCATTCACGTATGGATGAAGGAAGATTCGACAGAGGTCAAAATATGGATCGAGAAAGATTCGATAGGGGTCCTAATATGGACCGAGAAAGATTCGACAGGGGTCCAAATATAGATAGAGAAAGATTTGGCGGGCATTCGAATATGGATCAGGGAAAATTTGACAGGGATTCAAACATGGATCAAGGAAGATTTGATCGAGGCTCAAATGGTGATTGCAGAAGGTTTATGCCGGCTACGGATCAAAGAATGTCTGACGTAGTTTAAGCATAGAAAGAGATGGGTATATGAATAATAAACGATTTAGTAGGGATCCAAACATGGATCAAGAGAAATGTGAGCAAGGATCTAAGGCGGATCAGAATAGGTTTAACAGGAGTTAAGAAGGGATCAAAACAGATTTAAAGAGGATTCCAGTGTGGATCCAAATTTATTCGAGGGTGGTTCAAATCAGGATCAGAACCAGTTTTATAGGGGTCCAAACCGAGAACACAACAGATTTGGTAGGGATCCAAATATGGATCAAAATAGGTGTAATGTGGGGTCCAAATATCGACCAGAATAGATTCGATAAGGGCTTCATAAGGATCAAAATAGGTTTGATAGGTTTCCAAACCAGGATCAAGATAGATTCTGTATGGATCAAGTACAAGTCAGAATAGATTTGACAGGAGTGTCGGCATGGATCAAGGTAGATTTGATAAAGGGCCGAACATGGATCCAAATAGACTGGGCTGGGATCCCAATATGGATCGTAATAGATTCAATAGGGGTCCAAACATGGATCAAAGTAGATTTGACAGCAGTCCAAATGTCAATTACAATAACCTCGGCAACAACTATTCCGGCACAAATCCAAACAGGCCGGGCGTCGATCCCAACACGGATCGGTGCGGATTCCCCAAAGATCCTCCGAGCAGAAACCAGAACAGATATGATCCCGGGGCGAACACGGATCACAGGGGATCGTTCGGCAACAATAACAACAACGCGGGCGCTGGCCAGCTTGGTAAGACCTGGAAGTCGGCAGACGACCAAAGATTTGTGAAGGTCAATAACGACAGACAAGGAAGGTTCAGGGATAATTTGAACGTCGATCCATCACTGTGCTGGAGTGGACCAAATGCAGATAATGTGCAAGGCAGAAGAGAGATCCAAGCACATGGCGGTCCGGAAAAAAGGACTTTCAGTGATATGGAGACCGGTAACCACTGGAGAAATAACATGGCAGTTAGAAATTTTAGGCATGAAAATCATGAAGAAAGTCAAGATTTTCCTAGCAAAAAACTCCGAAAAGATGGCAGCTACAATAATAATAATAATAATAATAATCATGGTGGTGGTGGTTTTGGTGGCGGTGGTGGTTATTTTAATAATAACACTAATAGTTCTTGTGGCCAGAATAAACAACTAATGGACTCCTATGCTTTCCACGCTCCACCTCTTCATCTTCCACCACCTCCACTCTCATCATCCAGACCCCAAATGATGCAGTCTTTGATGTCCATCACACCACCAAACCATTTGGTCACCAGTCATCGTCTTTAATGTTCCCTGACATTTTGTCTCTATAAATTGAACATTTTTTCCAACTGGTGCAGAAATTACTATTCCTAAGTAATTATGAATTTTACTTGATTATTGGGTCATCTGAACATTAGCTACATAAATGAGAGCAACCTCCCCTTGTTTATTTCACTTTGAGGAAGCCATATGTTTTGGTCGGCCATTTTCATTTCACTGTAAATCTTTGTTCGAATCAATACAACTGCATGTTTTAACACGAAAATATCATAAAATGTGTTCTTAATTGTGCTTGTGCGTTATTTGAAATGAACTTAATTGTTATTAAGAACACATTTTATGATACTTTTGTGTTAAAACATGCAGTTGTATTGATTCGAACAAATTCTTATTTTCAGTGTAGATTCACGGTGAAATGAAAATGGCCGACCAAAACATACAGCTTCCTCAAAGTGAAACAAACAAGGGGAGATTACTCTCATTTATGTAACTAACGTTCAGATTACCGATTATTGATACTGTAGTATATATATATATATGTGTGTGTGTATATATATATATATATATATATATATAATATATGTCTATTGTTTGATTTTTTTATTATTTGAATGAAATGTCAAACAAGATCTATTTAATTAAATTTAAACAAATTTTGAATTTCTCTGTTTTTTGTTTGTTTTTTTCTGTGTATTATTTAGATTTTTTGTACTGTTGTCCTCATCTTTATTGTTATGTATACATTGTTTCAGCCAATGCACCCTGTGGCCTTCTCTGGGTGTTTCTTGTCAAACTTGAGAGCTTTCCTTTTGTAATCAGGCACGTTATTACATTAACCATCACCAGGTACAAGTGTTAAGCTATGTTAAGTATTCGGACCAAGTCTCCAATAAAAGTAAAGTAAAGTTGTCGGGGCAGCCTAAAGTCGGTATCAGCCCGTCAGCGAGGGAGTCTATCCCCTTTTCAATAGCGCTAGAACAAGGAGATTGTTTTTGGCGTCTGGGGTGGAACGCCACACCTACCATCAGCTCCTTACTTTACCACACAGGTCCCTGTACTACTCATATGCTGAGTTGGCGAGGACCGGTATCGAACTAGGAACCTTGTGGTTTCTAGACGAACGCTCTACCGACTGAGCTAACCCGGCCCTACCAGATATCAAAAGAACTGTTTTGCTTTGCACCATAAGCAGAATCTTACACCCTTACACATATTTGTAAACAAACCAACGGGCAATTTTTTGACATTAGAATTTCACAGTAAGATTTTTCAAACTTAATATTTGCAAAAAATATTAAGTTTTAGCATTTCTTAAAATCATACTTTTTAATTTTAATCAGAACTCTATGGAGATTTTGCACTTGTGATAAATTAAATAATTTCGGCATACATGTCCAGTACCTTAACTTGGACCCTCCTCCTATATCTGTCATCATCATCATCATCAGGTCGCACTGACAGCACAGATACCTATGATTCTTGCCAACCATCCCTATTGGTCATTTCTCCTGGCAGGTCCTCCATGCAGCATCCAGATTCTGCACAGTGCTAATTGATGTAGGTTTTTGTTGGTCGGTATGTCCACAGGAGTTTATCCTTGCTTCTCTTGCATTATCTAGCATGTCTTATTCGTCTTACTCAGATGGTTTGTGTGATAGGGGGCAAGTGGCCATACAGCTACTTTTTTACCAAGATCCAGACTTTAGTCAAAGAACTTCAAACTAAGAGAAATTTCCGAGCGATGACAATGTGGATGAGAGGATGTTCAATTGAAGCAATGCTGGGGTAGGGGAAGGACAGGTTGGGGAGAGAATCAAGACCAGGGAATGTTTTCATCCAATGCGCATCAGAATACCAGATGGAGTAAAGACAACAGAAGATTGGATCCCGAATGCGGAATTTGAGAGCCACGGCAAGGATCCATTCGGGGATCGAGGCAGAATCGACGAGCGACCAAATGTGAATCCGGATAGTTTGGATAGGTATCCGAACAGGAATTGGAATGTACGAGGCAGATTCGGTAACGATCCAGCAGATATGGATCCAGAGAGATTTAATCAAGGCCCTAGCATGAGTCAAGAGGAATTCATGATGAGTTCAAACAAATCTGGTGGAAGATTCAATAAGGATCCATACACGGATCAGGATAGATTCAATCAAAGTTCAGTTATCGACGAAAGAAAGTTTGATAGGGGCCCAAACATGGATCGAAGAAAGTTTGACCGTGGTCCAAACGTTGACAATACAGTCATGAATCAAGAAAGATTTCCTATGGATTCAAATGTGGATCAAGTGAGATTTGATAGAAGTTCAAACATTGATAGAGAAAGGTTTGGTGAGCATATTCACATATGGATGAAGGAAGATTCGACAGAGGTCAAAATACTTTTATTGGTAGAAAGGAACCTGTTCTTTCAAGCATCCTTGACTTTTGGGCATTCATCAGTCTCATCAAGATAGATCTGTGCCTGGATGTTAGCTGTGCAAGTTTATATGGATAACTGGCAGTCACCCGTAATGCAGGTCTCATAACACTGATGTCCAAGCAAAGGGAATGTGCTATGTAACTTGGCATTAGAAGCGCCACAGGAGTTGAAGACAATACACTTCCTCAGAGACTTCAGCACCTAATTCTTGTACAACTCCACCAATGAAAGTTTCTCTGCTATGCTGGTGAGGAATTTGAATTCAGCATTTTCCTTCTCCTAGACTGATAGTCCCAATTAAGACTAGAGAGCCAGGTCTACCCTACTATTTACCTGTAACTGGGAGATAATAATTGTTTGGTTTAATGGCATATCCACCCTTGTGGGTTATTTAATGCCAAATCATGTTTATATATATAATCAGGTGAAGAAATCTTCCTGACAACATAGTAGTTTTTTTTTAATGTCATAGTTTGCAGAGCTCAATATGTGCTCTTATTGTCAGAGTCACAGAGCAAAATTATATTAGTAAAAAAAATAACAGATTTAGATTTCTAGCATTATAGCCTATTTCAAGGAGCCTAGAGAAATTGTCTAGTGCCTCCCCTCCTCAGATGCATCTGAGGATGGCAGGCACTAGACGATTTCTCTAGGCTCCCTGAAATAGGCTATAATGCTAGAAATCTAAATCTTATGTTATTTTTTTACTAATATACAGGGTGTTCGGGAGAAATTTGACAGTTTCATAAGGAAAAAGAAAAAGTGCTTGGTAACTACAAAATTTAATGGATTGTAAAGAAATTCAACAGGCACGAAAATGACACTACTGTCAACAAGTTTCACTCAAAATAACCACCATTAGCGTCGATCACAGCCTCAATCCTGTTCCGGAACCTGGAGCAGGCTGATGTTACAGTTTCCCTGGGAAGGGTTTCAAAAACTACCTTAATTCTGTAGATTAACAGGGCTTTTGTAATACTGGCATGGCGATTGGTGTCTTTCTTAACAGCACCACATACATAATAATCGATGGAGTTAAGATCTGGGCAGTTCAGAGGCCAAACATTGGGACTGGTGTAGTAAAAATTCACCAACAACCATTTTTGACCATTTCCAGAGGTGTGGCAAGGTGCCAAATCATCATGATACAAGTTATTCTCTTCTATGACTCAGGTGGGTTCCAGTCATCCATTTTCTCTGTCATCACGTATATGAATGAAGAAGGTTCCAAGCTTTTAAATGATGCATAGTGTGCGTCAATACCTCCAACCTACAGAGAAAAATAACCAAATATAAATATGTCAAATTTCTCCCGAACACCCTGTGTGTATGTGTGTGTGTGTATGTGTGTGTGCGCGCGCGTATGTGTATATATATATATATATATGAATGATTTGTTTAAGAAATTAAATATTTTAATAAATAGAGATAATTTTCATTAACTTCACATGTATTAATAAATATTGGTGATTGACCTTCAGTCACTGCCTACTAGTATAATATAAGGTGGAAAAAAAAACCAAATCTAAGTTATGTGTAAATAATAGTGGAAAGTAACTAGGATTTTTGGATGACAAATGGAAGACAACCTGATTGGTCAGCACAAGGCTACCTGTTGATTTCTGATTGGTGGATAGTTTCCAAGTGGCAAAGAGTGGAAGAGAGGTAGTGCAAGGAGAGTGATGAGTGGTCAGTCTGGACTGAGCTGTTGAAGGGAACAGATGCAAGATGAATGTCTGTTACCCGAGGCATTTTTACTTGGGGGAAAATAAATGAGCTCAGAAAAAAAAAAAGAAGAATGTCTTGTGTTGTTATTAAAAACTATCAACAGCATCAGACCAGATATACCAAAAGTTTCCAAAGTAATTTCCTGACTCGAAAAATGTCAGCCCAAAAACCGATCAAGAAATACCAGCAACTTTGATCCATCCTCGAGAATTAGTACATGATAATGAGAAGATCAGTATATTACTATTACCATTTTAATGTTATCAGTTCTTTTAGATCGAACCCAGCAACACTACACTAGCACATGGGTAATTCCATGTCAAATCATCCAGAAAAAGTAAAATTTTCACCCACCCCCTTCAATTTTTCTGACATTTTTTCCAGGTGTGGACTATGTTAACATTAGACGATCCCCAAAATTTGAGCTTCCAATTCCAAAAATTGACAGTTATATCGATTTTCAGATCTCTCCAAATCTGGTGGCGTTGGCAAAAATGGCAACATTTTCGAATCTACTTTTGTCTGTAAAATGAGTTACAAGAAGTTGCCATTTTATGCAACCCTACCAAATTTGGAGAGCCAAACTCTGCCAAATTTTGGAAATGGAAGCACAAATTTTGGGGATTGGCTAACTTTATCAGTATCCACACTTGGACAAAATTTCAGAAAAATTGAAGGGGATGGGTGATATGGCCTGGATGATTTAACATGGAATCACCCACATATGATAAAAAAAGGGGGTTGGTGTTTGCTATCAGAGCAATTTGAAGAATTTAACTCAGTCTGTAGAGCGTTCGACTAGGAACCGCATGGTTCCCAGTTCGATACTGGCCCTCGCCGACTCAGTGTATGAGTAGGACAGGGATTTGTGCAATAAAGTTGATGGTAGGTGTGGCATTCCGCCTCAGACGCCAAAACAATCTCCTTGGTCTAGCGCAAGTGAAAAGGGGATAGACTCCCTTGCTGTCTGGTCGATATCGACTTTAAGCCACCCTGACGACTTTACTTTTACTTCTATAGTTGCTAGGGCTTGACCAGCCAATTGATCAGATGGGGCCTCTAGCCAAAGTAAGCACTGAAGTGAAGTGTTGCAGGTCACATGACCATTTAATAGCCAGGTCATAGACCCCCTCAGCTAATGCAATCCTAGCCTCAGGCATTCCAGGTCACCAACAGGTGGCCCCATTTGGTGCAGTCAGCATATTCTACAGCCACAGTTGACAGGTTGAGGAGGAGAGAAGACGGATTTGTGTTTTCCCAGCACACGGAAACACAAACAGCCTTGTACAGGATTTGAACTAAAGTCACCAAATCCATTTTCTATACTAGCAAGAATATGCACCCTCCGGGCGTAAGTATTTAAGTTTTAATGTAATGAAATATATTAAGTTAGAAAGACTTATGAAATTAAATAAGAACGCATATAAAAAGATTATACTTAATTTACTTATATTTAATTGTTTTTTATATAAAATCATTCATAGGATTGATTTTGATATATTGGAGAATAAATCAATAACACCAAGTAATTATTTATTAATCCGGTTTTGTTAAAAACTAGTATGCAAATTAACTACACCATATATTATGTAAACCTTTATTTTTTAGTGATACATAAGACACATTACAGGATTTTGAACACACTAATAACATGGGCTGTTTTGAGGCAAATCGAACTCAGATTTTCATAAAGGCATCATTAATAAATACGATTTATTCTATGTATAATGACTTTGGCAATGAAATTGAATACTCCTTGGTGAACTTCTGCAATTCCTAGGGGTATTATGACGTAAAAAGTGACATTTGGTTACAGACAGACACTGAATCTCCAGATATTGTTTCTGAATTGCTTCATTTGTGAGTCCCTGTGGTGTAGTGGCTAACATACTGGACTTCAACATTATAGGGAATGAGTTAAAACTACTATGTTAACTTTTGGATTAATACCCTTGGGAAATGTATGAATCCTTCCCCGCCACCCCAGCTATGGATTAGATAGTACCACTACAAAGAATTTCTATTTTAAAAATATTTTTGAGAAAACTAAGTGAATAAGAGAAGAAAAAAAAAGAAATATGAAAATTTTCGTTTGAACTGAACAAAAAGAAAGATCTCCCTTTGTGTGAAAGATGCGGTTTCTCGTTGAACGAGTAACCTTATAAACACAAACAAAAACGTATCTGTACCCTTTCAGGGTAACATTGTTTGTGAATTTTTGATCCCCTTCTTTTTGGGTATAGTATTGTAAAATTTATAAATTTTAGTTGTATCTGAAATTTTTATATTTCGATATTCAAGTGTCTATACGCTTTATTGTCAAAGTGAATTAGACGATGCTAATTTTTGTTTTCTTTTCTTTCTAAAAAGAAAGAAAACAAAACAAAAATTAGCATCGTCTAATTCACTTACTTACTAATAAGAAACTGTATCATCAATTTTCTTTGCATAAAGATGTATATACATGTCTGCCTGATTTTTTTCTGTTTGTTCTTATAGAAGGGGGGGAAATAGAGAGGGGGGAATAGATATTTGAGTCGACTGCTTCCTGCTGAGGAGGGGGGCAAAAAGAAGCGAGTTCACCGTCTTCTCGCAGGCCAAACTTTCTTTTGGTCAACACAGTCTTCGTCTTCGACCAGCAGCTGAAAATCCGTCGTCGTCGTCAAAATAATCTTTTTTTTCTGACTGCCGTCTCACGTAGGCCGAATGCTTGTCTCCTTGTCACCCGCGCTCTACTCGCTTTGGTTATTTATGGGCATATTACCCAAACATCCGGGCACATCAGTCGAACCTCGCGTCCGTCCAGTGCCTAAATCGCATTTGTTTTTGCATGCGGGAGGACGCGGGTTCGAACCCGGCAGGCAAGACAATGTCTTGCTCTTTTTCTTTTCTCGTTCTCCGTCACAGTTCTTTGTCTTATATGTGAATAAAGTGTATGCTGTTCATTTTTAGTGACGTTTTCGACTTGTTAATTTTGGACATTTAAGGTGAATTGCTCAATAATTTATGTTTTATTGCTGAATTTGGCAATACTAATAGATGTAGTTCCAACGACAAA
Source organism: Doryteuthis pealeii (assembly GCA_023376005.1). Taxonomy (NCBI): domain Eukaryota; kingdom Metazoa; phylum Mollusca; class Cephalopoda; order Myopsida; family Loliginidae; genus Doryteuthis; species Doryteuthis pealeii. The sequence goes on from CM042175.1 coordinate 35,171,301, forward strand.
TCTCAATAGTCAGTAAAGAATAATCAGGTAAAAAGTTACCTCTCTTGATTTTTGAATAAGTTTATTAAATTAAGTTACCTCCCTTGATTTCTTTTTCGTAAGAGACATCTTTCTGATGAGAAGGTAGTATTGTCAGCAATCAAAAATTTCAAATCTTTCAACATCGTATTTTCTCTCCCAAGCGACCCAATACCCTGATTCTCCTGCCTCCCCCCATCAACTGGTTTTCACAAACCTTACCTCAATTTTCAAATTGCTACACTTTTAATCGTTTAATTAGATAGTTCCGTAGCTTTATACATTTGGTCAAGTAACCTCGAGCCCATGGCGTTAGTGTTCTGTTTTATCGCTACCTACGTTTTAGCTCGAGTTGGCGGTAATCTCATTACCAAGAAAATAATATAATCAGTAAAAAAAAAGGTATACCCAATTTGTCGTTTTTTTCTTCTATTCACACCTTCGTTCTTTTGTCTTTTTATTTATATTGTAATTAGTTTCAATTATATATAACCCCAACGATATTTTGCGCCCCAAACATAAGGAGGGGTTAAACTTAAGCGACCTGAAAAAAATTCAGAAAGTTTTGAAATAAAATAACTGATGCGTTATAAAATTCATTCATTGATAAATCAACACTGAAAATTTCATTAAAATCGGATAATTTTCTGATTTTTGGTAAATTCTTTTCAATCGGGTGGGTTAAATTTATTTTGTAAACACAGATTTTAAGTAATCTTTATACAGCTTTCACGGCCATATTTGAGAAAAATTTACCGAAAGAATCGTTTTAAATGTATTAAAAATAAATTACACGCGTAATATTATTTTGCTTCTCTTTTTTTTTTTTTTTTTTTACTGATGTTCGTTAAGTTACTACTTTTCGACTTCGACAAAAATTAGACCTTAAATCATCGATTCAATTAATTCTAATTCGTTTTTAAAATGAAAAGCAGACAAAAATTTGGTAAAATTCTAGTAAAGAAAAAGGAAGTTACTTCCCTCGATTTCTAAAGAAATTTACTTAATAAAGTTACCTCCCTTGATTTTTAAATAATTTTGTTATTGCTTATCTCCCTTGAATTTCATTAACGTCAATTCGCTTTAGAGGAAATTGTTTTTCTTACAAGGAGAGTTACTATATTAAATACCGTGGCGCCCCCCCCCGAATTCGAATTTAATTCGTTTCAGGAGGCAGTTCGGATCGCAAAAAGTTTGGATTACAAAGCCATTTTCCCCATAAGAGATAATTGAAAGTAAATCAATAAATCCCTTCCTGGATGTATTTATGAGATGTGGCTTGATATATAACTTTCTTGTCCACTTTCAAGACAATTTTAATTGAAATCATCAATGTTTAAAATGAAATAAGTCGTCATCATCATCGTTATCATCATCGTCATTATCATCATCATTACGCGCTAGTAGCACGAACATCTATGACAATCTCCCGCCAACCGTCCCTATTGAAGAGCCAGTTCTTATAAAATTAGAAAAACTAATTTTCTGTTTTATATTCTGTTGGTTGGTTAATTTGATTTTACGACATGTCAACCCTTGTTGGGTTATTTTATGCCGAAGATGATTTGTTTTATTTATTCAATATTGTTTCGAACTCAATTTTTAAAAAAATTTCTCTTAAACTCATTTTTAAAGTATTTAGCCCACATATAAGAACCTTACAGGTACTACCACTCTGGGAATTGTGGCGATAAAGGGGTACTCGATACTGCTCAAAGCTCCAGAATAAAAACTTCACCACTAGATGCCGTTAAACGACTTACTCAGGACACTAAAACCCTCAGCCACCGCCTTCTAGCACGTATGATAAAAAGGGTTTGGGGTTTGCCATAACAGCAATACGGTTGGGACAATCATATAGTTGCTAGGGCTTAACATGTGAAACCAATACAAAGGTGAGAGGTGTGCGACAAATCTAAAAATACACAGAACAGAAGCCCGAGCAGTTGTAAAATATCTTAATGAAGTATGCTTGTATGTATTTATGAGATAAGGCCTCAATTGAATAATTTTGATATTTCGGACTGTTGTCCTCATTGTGTATAAACGCAATGTTCAAGCCACTGTAACCTCGGGAGTGGATTAGGTGTTTTCTTTTTTAATCATCTTTAAATAAGTGATCTTCAGACGATTACCCATGAATTCAAACGTGGTTTCGGGGTTGAAATCGTTACCACTAGTTCTAGGGGGCTCCAAGCAGCATAAATGCAACCAGACTTATTGACAAAAATATGACAAAATAAAATGGAAGAAGTTACATATTCTAAAAACAGAAATTTCGTAATGTCGTAAAGAACGCTATCACTTACCTAAGATTAAGGCAGTTGAGGCTTCAAACTTTTTGAACGACTCTCGTGTGTACGTCATTAATTGGTTACAAAAGCCGTGACGTCACCCGTTTTTGACGTAATGTCTTAATATGAGAACACTATGGAGAAATTGGCTGTTCAGTTGGGAAAAGAAGTATGTACTTATCTTATGTTGTTGAATCTTACTATCAAATCTTATTTTTTTACTAACCTTCATAGTAAATAGTCATATGACAAGTTGTCAATTGACCCCTGATGCATGTATATCAGGAAGGTGGGGCGGGGGTTTAAGTCGCTGTCTTTACCTTTGATAATTCAGAAGATTAGAATTGTAGCTTGGATTCTAATGCATATTAGCGTGCAAGAGATAATATCATTAGATTACGTATAAAAAGCATTACATTTCATTAGATTTTACGGAAATACCCGAAACCTTTCTGACGCTAGGGTTAGAATTAGGATTAGAGTCAGTGTTAGGGTTAGGGCTTAGACTACTTTGTGAGTTTCCGTAATCTAAAGCTATTTGTACATAAAATGCGATTCTAATGATATTATCTCTTGCGCGTTATTCTGCATTTGTACTCTTCCCTTTTTCAATCAATCACTTAATATTACTGTTACAAGATACCAGGCGTCGCGGAACGAAGGGCAATATTTTTTCACAACACAAGGTAAGTGGTATTACTTCTTTTTTTCCTCCAGTTGTATTGTTGGGGGGAGGGGGGGTCGTCGTATTTTCTCGATATCTTTGGAAAAATAATCCCCGCCTATTTCTAATATGAACAGTAACAGACAGGGTCTACTAAGAAGGATTTTTCTCCTATAATCAAAGCTTAAAACTAATCTGGAGGTTGCACATCAAGTGGACGATCTCTCAGTGATCTCATCCTCGGCCCAACCAAAGAATATACTGGACTTTATAATTTAGGCGGAGATTTGTGTGAATAAGTTAAGACATTCATTCTTATGAAAAGGGAGACTTGAAGGCGGTTGAAAATTTCAAATCTTTTAACATCATATTTTCTCTTTCAGGCGACCCAATCAGGGCTGATCAGACCTCGATTCTCTCGCCCCCCCTCCCCCACGTTTTGATGGTTCCGTAGCTTTATACCTTTGGTCATGTGATCTCGAGCCAATAGCGTTAGTGTTCTGTTTTATCGCTACCTTTATCGGGGAGGGGGGGGGCTTCTACGTTTTAGCTCGAATTTGGCACTAATCTTATTAGCAGGAAAATAATATAGTCAGTAAAGAATAATCAAAGAAAAAGGAAGTTACTTCCCTTGATTTGTAAAGAAATTTACTTAATAAATTGATCTCATCCTCGTCCAAACCAAAGAATATACTGGACTTAGGCGGAGATTTGTGGGAATAAGTTACGGTACAAATGCAGAATACTGCGCAAGAAATAATTTCACGGGATTTGTATTTTACGTATAAATAGCATGAGAATACAGAAACTAACGAAGTAGCCTAACCCTGTACTAATGCAGAAAAGCGCGCAAGAGATATTAAATTACCAATAAAAAGCATTACATTTCACGGAAATATCCGGTACATTTTTGACGCTTGGATTAGGGTTAGTTTTAGGGTTAGGGTTAGGGGTACAAATGCAGAATAGTGCGCAAAAGAGAGAATCGTATTTTGCGTATAAATAAATCTCAAAAGTTACGCGTATTTCCGTGAAATCTAATGAAATGTAATATTTTTTTTAATAGGTAATGATATTAACTCTTGCGCGCTATTCTGCCTTAGTACCTAAAATTTTATAGAACTGCCGGTATTTATTCATAAAATACTAACTTTATTTACATCATGGTTACTTTGTAAAAAATATCATTGGATATATTTTTACATCAGACATTCCACTGTTTTTTTAAAAGCTGTTTTTTCTCTTTTTAAGGAATTACGTCACGGCTTATAGGAACGAATTAATGACGTAATGCAGAGTATGACTCCTCTCTCTTCTCTCTCTCTCTCTCTCTCTCTCTCTCTCTCTCTCTCTCAGGACTGGCTTAGCTCAGTCGGCAGAGCATCCGTATTGGAACCATAAGTTTCTAAGTTCGATACCGGCCCTCGCTAAGTCAGCGTATGAGTATCACTGGGATTTGAGCGGTAAAGTGAGAAGCTGGTGTTAGGTGTGGTGAAGCGTCTCGGACGCCAAAAACAATCTCCCTGGTCTAGCGCTATTGAAAAGGGGATAGACTTCCTCGCTATCTGACTGATACCGACCTCGGGCCACCCCGACGACTTTACTTACATATATAAAGGTAACGCTCTCGTATAAAACGGTTGCAGCACTGTCTGACCACCTTTACATATATACAGACATATGTATCTATCAGTTAAAAACCCTAGTCTCAGTCCGTAGATGCTGATGGTCGAGTGGTTAAGAAGCGTGTCTGATGATTTATCAATTGGGTTTCCATCGTGGAGGTAGCTTGCGAATGTCAAGCCACACTGAAGAGACGTGATACGTCGAAACACTATATATATCTGAAGAAAGAAATGGATATAAAATCCGACAATGTAAGTGCGTATAAAGTTTTTCATGAAACAAAAACATGTGTCCAAAACTGATATTTCTGAAGCCGATGCTGCAGCGTTTCGGTTTTATTTAAGCCATCAACATAAAAGAAAATTGTCGAAAAAGCAAAAGCTTGTGAGATTTTCTTTATAATGTTTAAAGGCTTTTGTCGATACTCGAAATGTAAGAAAAATGCACATTGAAACGCTACGTAACGATAGCGTTCCCATTCATTACGTAGCGTTCTGGTTTGCATTTTTCTTACATTTCGAATATCGACAAAAGCCTTTAAACATCGTAATCAAACTAACATTTGTTAGCTTTTTTTTTGTACATTTAATCTTCCGATTTTTGTTACTTACTTTCAGACGAGCTCCCAATTCTCGTGATATTATTTCTGCGCGCTATTCTGCATTAGTACAGGGTCAGGTTACTTCGTTAATATCCGTAATCCAATGCTATTTATACGTAAAATGCAATTCTCTTGATATTATTTCTGCGCGCTATTCTGCATTAGTACAGGTTTATGTTTCTTCGTTAGTTTCCGTAATATAATACTATTTATACGTAAAATGCTATTCTTGTGAAATTATTTCTTGCGCGCTATTCTGCATTAGTATAGGGTTAGGATACTTAGTTAATATCCGTAATCTAATGCTATTTATACGTAAAATGCAATTCTCGGGAAATTATTTGCGCTATTCTGCATTTTTACCCTAATTTATTCCCACAAATCTCCACCTAAGTCATATAGTCTAGTATATTCTTTCGTAGAGCCGAGGATGAGATCATTGAGAGATCGCCCCCTTGATGTGTAACCTCCAGATTAGTTTTAATCTTTGATCATAGAAGAAAAATCCTTCTTAGTAAACCCTTTCTGCTACTGTTCATATTAACTATAGGCGGGGGTTATTTTCCCAAAGATATCGAGAAAATACGCCGATCCCCCACTTCAACAATATGACAGGGAAAAAAAAAGAAGTAATAGCACTTACCTTGAGTTGTGAAAAATATTGCCCTTCGTTCCGCGACGTCTGGTATCTTGTAACAGTAATATCAAGTGATTGATTGAAAAAAAGAAAAAAAGAAGAAAGGGTACAAATGCAGAATAGCGTGCAAGAGATAATATCATTAGAATCGCATTTTACGTATAAATAGCTTTAGATTACGGAAACTCACAAAGTAGTCTGGCCCTAACCTTAACACTGACCCTAGCGTCTGAAAGGTTTTGTGTATTTCTGTTAAATCTAATGAAATGTAATGCTTTTTATACGTAATCTAATGATATTATCTCTTGCATGCTAATCTGCATTAGTACCCAAGCTACAACTCTAATCTTCTGAATTATGAAAGGCACAAAAGAAAGAAAAACTAAAATATTACACCCACCCCCACTGATAAGACATTACGTAAAAAATGGGTGACGTCACGGCTTTTGTAACCAATTAATGACGTACACACGTGAGTCGTTCAAAAAGCTGTAAGACCCAACTGCTTTAATCTTACATAGCGTTCTTTACGGGATTTTGAAATTTCTGATTTAGAATAGATAACTTATTTAATTTTATCTTTTTATCTTTTCTATATCTAGTCACATTTCTACCAATAAGTCTGGTGACATTGATGCTGCTTGGACCCCCTTGAGTGAGTGGTATGAATTGGAGCTCCGAAAAAAAGCATTTGGTATTTCTGTTTGTTTGATGGAGTTGAATTTGAAATCCAATCTAAAAAACAACGTTGTTATTAGATTTTTATTGGAACAGAAGCTGAAATGTATTAATGACCTTGACCTTGGACCACCCATCCATACAATCCGGGCATCCACAGGTCCCTTGTTTAAAAGGGTAAGTTTTCTTTTTGAAAATCGCGGGAGAAAAATATTAAAAAAAAAAAAAAAAGACCAAACATACACACTACAAGAAAGAATTTTTAACGAAGTTGCACAATTGAGTTAAGTAATCAGTAAATATTTTTTATTTTCATTCGTATCTTTCGTTCATTTTCTGATGTTCTGGATCAATATAATTTTTATGAATTAATAATAATAATAATAATAATAATAATAAAAGTAGTAGTAGTAGTAGTAGTAGTAGCCGAGAGTATATTAACAAAAAAAAAAAACAAAAAAAGATAGATTAAATAAGAAAATAAAAACATTAAAAAACAGGCGCATTTTATATTAAACCAATTAAATATTTTCCTGACAAGAAATGTCTCACTGAGCGGCAAATATATTTCACTTTTCAATTTAGATTTAAAATACTTAACTTATTTTAGGCCACGTATCTTTTTCATTTATTTGAGTAGCCTGAATATACATATATAATCTATCTATTATTATACTAAAGCTGAGTTTATCAACCTTCTCCAGCTAAAGGATTTTTTCTATTTATGTTATGGACACAATATTTATACTTAGATATTCCTTGGTGTTAGACAAGTGTATGAAAAAATTCAGTTTGATTGGCTTTAATTAGGCGTAATTAGCAATTAAGTCAACGACCGACCAATTCCTGTCTTGGAGATTACCTGTTTCTCTTCCATCTCGCTATGTCAATTAAGTTAACTCTCCTCCACTTTCTATTTGTCAGTTAGTAAGTGTGAGCCTGTAATAACTGAAAAATCAGCACCCAGGCCGTGGGTGATGGGATGGGGGCCATCCATCACCTACGGTACTCCGTAGATTCACCCCCTTCATTTCTCCAGGCTAAAGAGAATTTTTTTTAATAAAGTGGCGTAAATCAGACTTTAAAAATAGATTTTTTGAATTACTTTAATTATTAATTTATAGAGTCAAATTTAACATGATTATTAAACTTACTTTAAAATATTTCATGTTGGGTAAAAAAAAAGTAGTTATATATTTAAATGTGATGGGATCTTATTCAAATGAGCAAACGTTGACTCCCCCCATCGTTTAACTAAAACAAACTAAAAGAATACATTGCTGACTAACTCTTTGATTTTTGGTAATTTATCTATCTTAAATTAGTGAATCAATCAACTTATTTGGTAAGTAGATAAATTGTCTTTGTTTCCTTTTCCGAAAAATCAGCTTATTTTGTTTTAAAATCAAGATTTGTGGGTTAAACTTCGCAAATTTTTTATAAGAAGTATATATTAACATTACGACAAAAACTTAGTTACCTTAACCCTAAACCGTAACAGAATTCGCAAAAAAAAGTTAATTCACAACTGTCATATATCCCCAAATAAGTTTCCGTTTTAATTTTGACGACGATTTGCAAGTTTAACCGATTTAAGATTGTTTTGAGATTAAAAAATGTATGAGATAAATAATACACACACACAAACAAACCAATGTCTTTTTTATGTAACTAAGTTTTTTGTCGGTAATGTTAATATATACTTATAAAAAATTTATTATGTTTCCTACAGTTTTTAATACAAAACAAATCAAGAGTTTATTAGAAAATAAGTTGTTTAGAATTAAATTGTCAGCTACGACATAATTTATTTACTAAAAGAATAGGTAAATGCCTCACGATTTACTCTTAATATTATTGAAAAGAAAGTTGGGAAAATCAGAATTACAATGTTAGAAATTATTTATAATAAATTTTAACTGAACGGTAATATCTGCTTTCGGATATAAACGGGAGAATTATTTGTTTCCAATAAAATAATAAATTTCTTCAAACACTGTTTGTTTGAGTTTTCTTTTACAGAGTATAAATATACATGCGTCACGGATTCGAACCTATTAACTTATGGACCAGAACACAAGCAAAATATTTTTTATACAATATTTTCTTTGATTAAATAAATACGATTTTGCTGTACATTAAAGAAAAGTATTTATTTTACATTTTATAAATTTTTTTAAAATCCCTGAAAAATAAATAAAAAATGTAGACAATAGGAACTTTAATATAAATTCTTTTGAAAATAATCTAACAATAAAAACAACAACAAAAAAGAAAAAAGATACATATTTTTCTTATTTACGAGATTTAAGTTCAATGTTTAAGATGCCCTAATTCAAAACCGATTTATTAGTGAATTATCTTTTTTTTACATATGTTCATCATTAAATTGTCTTTCGAAAAATGTAAAATTTATTTTATGTACAAAAAAAAAAAAAATCTTGGTACGGGGATCAACGCGCGAAACATATTGGTGCATATCGCATTAATGCGTTCTGGCCCTTTGCCCTAAAAAACGTACATGATGCCTTCTGAAAATTCGAACCGTGCTATTTATGAACTTCCTACCTGGGTAAAAGAAGAACAATTTCCTCATAAATTCTACAATAAAATAAATCGAACCCTCATTTTATGTCTGTGTTTTTGCAATAAATGTTTTATTTTTCTTGCACCCTTATTTTACAATACTAAATATATTTCTTGGAGATATGTTTAGCACCATATATATTCTATTAATATGCATCTTCTCTTCAGACTAGATAAGATAAACATCATTAGATGTTAATAAATGATTTTTTAAAAAGACAAAGCAGACAATATTCTACAACCGAATCACATGGAACATCACCTCTATGTGAACTCCGATAAAACCAAGTTCATGTGTTTTTATAAATTAAGGAGGCACTCCACGTTCGATGATAAATCCTCGCGAAATTGGTGTTTATATTATACGTTACTAGGTAGTAATATCTTATCTAAAGAAAGCCATGTTAATCAAGCATAGTGAAAGGCATGGTCTTCCATGGATATCAGTCATATAGAAATCCTGATCCTCATTGACAAGTTAAAGCAACAATTATCTCACAACACTAGCTGTATATTGCTACTGTACAACTGTACCACTTGGACACTATACATAGCACCTAGAGATAAGCCTACTGGGAACTGCACAAGAATGCAGTATGTAATTCTAAAAAGTTGTGGAAGCACACACCATGAGAAAGCAGCTGTATGACTTCCATTATCACACAAATAATCTGAGTAAAATGCTGGATACTGCTGGAGAATCAAGACAAACTATGTATGTTTTTTATATGGAAACAGCAGACAGGCACGCCAGTGTGGACCGTTGAGCAAAGATGTACATTGACCAACTCTGTGCAGATATGGATGCTGTGAAGAGACCTCTTGAGAACAATGATTGATTGATAGGTAGGGTTGGGTTGCTAGAGATTGTCTGGATATCCATGATTAAAACCTACTTACCTTTATTACAAATTTAATAACCAACGTGGACCGCTNCTGACAGATAGTTTAACCAATACCGTCTACAAAAAATAATAAACAATAAAGGAAAAACTGAACGATGATGGAAGAACATTAGAATGATAAATATATGTATTGATGAACACCAAACCAACAAGGTTTACAAAAAATAATACAAAGAAAAAGTTTTGAACTTTTTAACAGACCGTAAAATAGAGGGGTAATAAAAAAAAAATGTCTAGCTTATGTAGAGATTGGAGTTGCATCTCTTCTGTGTGCTGTTGTTTGAAATATATAATTATATACGATTTAATCCAAAGATGCTGACAACAGGACGACAGTGTCACGCCGAACTAATGGTGTGCAGGTTTGACAACCCAACCAACATTTTGTCTGACCTTAATTACACAGGTTGCCAGAAAACAAGGTCACGTTACCGTAATTGTTATTGAAAATCTAACGATAAAATAATTTGCAAGAAAAAAAAGGGGTTTACATTGTGAAATATGTGTCGTATTGTATATGCGATGAACATATGTTAATGTATGGATGTGAATGGTAGGTGGAAAACAACTGTTAATTTTTATGTAATAGAATTTAATATGCCAAATTAATTCTCCACCATATAATATGTTAAATCTTTATTTTTATTGTAAATGCATTAAAATATATTGGGGCACAGTTTTTTTTGCGGGCAAAAAATTTACCTCACCTAGACTTTAAGGAGACATTGTTACATAGATAAATTGCCAATTAAAGATTAATAAAAGACTAAATTCTCATAATCGTTGAGAATATAACTATTAAAAACTGAGAAATTGTGAACATCAGTGGTTGAAACATGGTTTTGTTATGGTTCAGACAGTTTACATAACATTCTCCATTAATAAGATTATAATTTCAAAGCCTCTAATTCCATATAACTTAAATTATCAATTTTATCCATCTATACAAACATCTAAATAGCTCGTGGTAATTTGGCGTGTTTGGTTTAGTTTTTTAAAGGAGGTAGACATTAAAAAATGTTTTCTGTCTGGTGTAGATGAAAACGGAAAAAATGGGTTTTTTAGGTTAAATTGCCCACCTCAAGTGAATGCAAATAGCCATCCAGGATAAGAACCCGGATCGCCTTCTGTCCATTCCAATGACAATAAAATTAACCACAAAGCACTTCATTTTTATGTTTACTGTTTCTTCCATCACCAAGACAACATCATGTAAATGCTTAACATTAGCTACATAAATGAGGCAGTAACTCCCCTTGTATTTTCCTTTGAAGGAAGCCTTATGTTTGGTCAGCCATTTTCATTTAACTATAAATCTAACTAAAATGAATTATGATATATCATCAAACACTGCATGATTTAACACGAAATATCATAAAATGTGTTCTTAATTTGCTTGCGATCATTTGAATGAACTTAATTGTTAAATTAAAACACATTTTATATTTTTGTGTTAAAAAAATGCAGTTGTATGATTAACAATCAGTAAATGAAATATGGCAGACAAAACATATGGCTTCCTTAAAGTGAATAAACAAGCGGAGGTTACTCTTCATTTAACGTAGGCTAATGATTCAGATTACATGAATAATGCGGAACATAAATAATAATGATCCTGGACCAGACCACAGAATGAAAAGTAAAGAAATGAAAAGATAAGCAAATACTTGACCTTGCCTGAGACTGAAAAAAATGAATAAATAAATAAAAATAAAACGTAGGAACTGGAGGGTGAAGGTGGTATAAATGTTTGGTTGCCTTTGGATGGTCGTCTTATGGATCTGGAAAAGGAGGATGTAGGAACTGGAATAGAGGAAAGAATCGGAGACCTTTCCAAACAACAGGATTGTTAAAAATACTAGAAGAGACCCTGGAGACTGTGTTACATATATTGGTGGGTTGCCTATGAATTATGTGTACTTGTAGTGGTAGCTATAATTTAAATAATGCTATTTGTAAATGGAAAGTTACCATTGAACATAGCAATGTCCATAATATTAGAACAGGTGAATTGACAGCTGTTCCTTTCATTACCTAGGTACTATTTATCATTGGCTAAAGCAATATGTTAGATGGTAAACGTGAGTTAGAGTAGCAGTAGAATTTCGTGCGTTTGTAATGGAGCAGACACAATGGTCATCTGTTTGCACCATAGCATCTTTTCACTGCGGCGGATTTGCAACCCTTTTGGCTTATCGAGTTTTAATAATGATGTCTGAGTAAAAAATAAAACTAATGTCTCTGCGTTCATTATTAAATCAAAAGAAATGAAACAGACACCGGAGCCCAGTATAAGAAGTCCGTATCCATAAAAAAAAAAGTCATATCGATGGGGCAGTCTAATGTCGATATCAGCAGAAGTGAGGAGGATCTAATCCCTTTCATTCGCACTAGTTAAATCAAGGAGCATTATTTTTTAGCATCTTTATGAGTGGAGCGCCACACCTACCATCAGTTCCCTGTGGTTATTTATAAACGCTAGTTTGGTGAATGTCGGTATCGGAACCAGGAACCTTGGGTTCCAGCCGAACAACTCTACGCGACTGAGCTAACTTGATTAACTGGTTTTTTTCTTTGAATTCATTTGTATGTTTGTTTTTTTTTGTTTGTGGAATTTTTAAAAAAAAAGGTTAAAAATATTTTACGTTTCTTCTTAATTATATAGCTAGAATGATCATATGGACATATCTTGCGTGGTACCTTACTGCTGTAACTGGATTTTTTCTTGAAAATAAGATGTTTCTTCACAAAACATCTGTGTAATGTTAACAAGCTGTCTCACAGATCCATTATAGTCGAATAGAAACACTCTACTTGACACTAAACCACTTCAGAAGGAAAAGGACAGGGAACCTCAACACAAGAAGCATGCAGCAGCTGAAATAACAACTCTCCGCCCAAATATTTCCCAGCAGATGATTAGGTTAAGTATCTGGCCGGATCCTTAGTTTCCAGATGTAGTTAAATAAGTAAGCATAAGCAATAAGAATCCGGTGTTTATACGTATATCTTTGTAAGTCCGACGTCCAAGATGTCCGAATAGCAATTGAGCCAAGCTTAAGAATCAAGACTCTATAAATACACCACAGCAGCATTTGCCAGTGATTGCGACAATCGGATTGCCTTCGGTTCGCGTGGTCACGTGGAGTCAAGAGTCCTTATCTAGGCGTAGGCATCTATCACACGCCTTATATACCACAAAAATTCCAACAATAACAACTGGAGGAGATTTGCTGTCACCCAAATAGTGAATGGATGCCGTCTCTTCTATAGTCTTACGTTTTTACCTCATTGCACAGGTGACTATTTGTTACAAACCAGATGAATGAATGGGAGAACAAATGCTACCAACTTCTTTTCTTTCTCTCTCTCTATTTTGGTCAATAATCTTTCATACATGACTGCTATTTACACAGTAGCATTGCAACCAACAAAGCCTTCATCACATGATGACTCTGGGTTCAGGCATGGTTTCAGGGCCGAAGCATCATTACCACTAACCAGAGCGCCCCAGCAGTATCGCACGATACACAGACTTTGTCGGTTTGATGTCGCAATGTAGGATTGCCATATCCACGTTGATGCGGTTAGAGCTTTATCCTGGATCTTTTTGATGTATTCCTCTTGTCTGGTGGAGAAAGTCCAAGTATTAAAAAAATGCCAAGTTGATTTGGTAATAAATCTCGGCATCCGACTTCAATAGGAAATACATCCGTTATCCATCCATTCTGACGTTCTCGTAAATCTTCATATTTTTACTTACGCTGATGTGCCTAGTCAAGGTCTTCCTTAAAAGGAACTGTTAATGTAACGTTGAGCCTTTTTTTCCGGGCACTAAACGATATCTGTAACGTTGTCGTATATCTGGTCACAGTACCCAAGCGATATACATAACGGGCAGTGGTGTTGGCGATATATTCACAGTATTAAAATGTCTTCTTGTTGATAAAAATTACAACGCGAGAAATATGTAGTCATAACTGCTAGCCTTTATTTTCAGGGTAGGCTCGTCTTGTGGGTTCGTATCAGAGAGGAAGAAAGGCAGAGAGAAAGAGAGAGAGAGAGAACTATTAAACTACCGTCATCCCACACGGGACAAGGGCACGTCTTAAACCCTACGCTGTCCCAAATTGAAAGAGGGCCGGTCCCTTTCTTCGTTGTTCCACGGACCCTCGTGATTTCCGGTTCCGGTCAACACCCCCGACTTCCGGTGACACTCAATTCTCCATTCGGGAGGGCACGCACCGGTCAAACTGTTTTGTGTTCATTACTCTCTCACTTATTTCTTTCTTCTCCTTTTCTAATATAGGTATTTCTGGTTCACAAAAGCCAGGACTTCATTATCTGTTATATTAATTCAAAGATATGATTTAAATAAGTGAAATTAATAAACATAGCAGTCAAAAATCATTTTTTTATGGTAGATTTACATTTTGATCGGAATTAGTTTACAGTTTTGTGGTGAGAGAATCACGCGTGTGGTATCTCAAAGCATACACGACTATGTCTGGCGTGAAAATGAGATCAATGGGAGTGTAATGGGCAATTGGGGAGACTGAACTCACATACTCCTGATTGTGAGTCCAGGCTTGACGTCGGACTACCTCATTGGCGCGCATGTAAATTACTACACTGTGTGATTGACCTGGATGTGGGATTTTAGTATGATTATTAAGGTAGTTGCATTCCAGTCTTGCTGACAGGGCAGTGACGTACAACAAGGAACAAGAGGCGAGCGAGCTTTGGTGCAGGAATGCTAGAAAGATTGTTGCAGGTGAGAAGGACTTGGTCAGGAGAAGCTAGGACAACGCCTTCTCAGGTATTTCTTCTCGGACTCGGGAACCTTCTTGTCAATTTGGAACCTAGTGGATAAGGAGTTAGGTTAAGACAGTTCTAAGTGACAGTTATTTTAGATTGCAGGTTCAATCCTGATAAAGGGCAGCAGTAACATAGAATATAATTAACACAGCTTAACGCTCTAACCAGCTATGGTTAAGCGGAATGAAAAACAGGATACCCCCGTGGACTGAATAAAGGGTTAGGTTCAAAGTTCCGTGATGGCTCCGAAAAGAGGTTCCTGAGTCTGAGAAATTCCAGAGTTCAACAAGAAATACCTGAAGAAGGCCGGAGGGCATATCGGCTGAATGTTGTACAGATAACAATGAAATGAGGAACAATAGTCCGAAGTAATATAGATAATACAAATTTTCAATATTAAGAAGTTTTGTAAATGCATACCCTCATTGGATGGTTCTTCATTTTTAGTAGAACAACCTTCAATTCCAAGAACTTTGTTTTTCGATCATATAGAGTTTGTCTCTTCGGATGTAATTCTCAACATCTCGTACAGATCCAAATTCAACAGTGGCTGTTGTGGCACTAAAATAAAAAAAAAAATAAAAAACAAGTAAAATTAAAGCATTTTTTACATTTTAAAATTTCATTTACATGATAATTTAAATCTAAATAATACTGCTCTGGTTTCATAGTAGCATTGCAAACAGTTAGCTGAGATTGGCGATATTTCAAATTGAAACCGTAATCAGTTAAATTTGCAATTTCTTGAGTATTTCTGATCCAATCTTAAAATATTCATATGGTTGGAAAAAAACAAAAACAAACTATAACCTCAAATAAACAAATCAACTGGGAATGTTATTCATAGTGGACCTGTCAAATTGGTGCTTTTTACAGCAGGTCAACCATTGGACTATTTTATGCCAAAGGTGTTTGTTTTATTCATCTTGTTGAGTATTCTATTTTTTTAAAAACTTATTTTTATCTTTTTTTTTTTAACTCTAACAAAAAAAAAAAAAAAAGAAAAAGAGAAAAAATGAGTAAACTCATTTTTATCATAATAAAACTTTTCTTGGAATTCAAATAATGTTGTAATGTTTGATCTATTTTTGAAAAATTTTACACTCTAAATGATGGTTGTAGCAAAGAGATACATACAATTTGATTGCAGATTCAGAAGACATACAATTTTACACAAGAATGCCAAGTTTATGAAAATTACTCCAAAAATAAAGAAATTGTGAAGAAATTACTGAATTTTCTTGTTTTGAATTGGTCTGTAATTTCACTTTTTTTTTTTTTAAATCTTGTCCACTTTTGTATCCCCAATTTCTGGGCTTTAAATTCTCATGACTTTTAACACTGGGGATATTTGCATAATTCAAACAGTTCTGAACTCCATTTACAAAGCCCTATTATAAACCAATGTGTTAAATAACAATAACCTCAAATAAAAATATCAACTGGAATGCTACTAATAAGATAAAGGGAAATTGTTCCTGGCTGTAGCCATATCAGTGCTATTGTACAGCTACATCATTTAGACTCAACAAAGTGCTCAGAGAAAACTAGATGGGAGTTACACAAGATGCTGAGTGCTGTCTTGAACAAATCTTGGCAACAGCACCCCACCCATAAAAAACATCTGAGTAAGACTAACAAGACATGCTGGACACTACTGGAAAAGGAAGAATGAACTCATAAGTGATGTTCTCCAGTGAACTGTTTTGAACACCATTTACAGAGAAAGCTCTATATAATTAATGTGATTAAATAACAATAACCCCAAATAAAAAAATCAACTGGAATGCTACATGTACATGTAAAATTTGTTTGTTTGGTGATTGATTTTAATGGCATATCAACCCGTCTGGTTATGTCTATCCTAGCGGTTAGGAAGTAATATATGTTGTATCTATATTTACACTTTTGTAGTAATTGGTTTTAGCAATGTGTTAGCATCATTGGGGATTATGTTGTATGGTTGTATGTTGATTAGGTTCATGTCTATATTCTATGGTATGATTTTATTTCCTTCAAAAAGGACAGAATGTCCTTCATGTTGACATTTTCAAATAGATCTTTCATATTGTTTGCATTAAAATAATGGTTTCTGATGTGAGCAAAAAACCTGCATTCTACGAATAAGTGTTTAACAGTCAAAGGTGTTCGACATGTTTCACACTGTGGTTGTTGTTATTGTTTGTGTGACCAATGCGTAATCGGGACACAATGACTTGTTCCTTTCTGGACTTCCTAAAAGCTGGTCTCCAGTCTCCCAGAATGGGCTTGATTAGAAAGAGTTTATTGTTGATGTTATATCCAGCATTGTTGCTATTTTCTCATATCATTTTCAGTTTTATGTATTCCCTTTTTTTTAGTTCAGTCGGTAGAGCGTTTGGCTAGAAACCACAAGGTTCCTAGTTTGATACTGGCCTGCACCAAATCAGCATATGAGTAGCAGGGATCTGTTGGCAGGTGTTGCACTTCACCTCAGATGCAAAAAAAATCTCTTTGGTCTAGCACTAGTGAAAAGAGGATAGACTCCCTTGCTGATACTGACTTTAGGCCACCCCGACGACTTTACTTACTTACTCCTTCTTTATCTTTGATGCATCATCAATTCTAGTCTTTCTTTCTGTCTGTCTTCATTTTATCTTTCTTTGTCTTCCCTCTTTTTCTTTATTTATCTTTTTGTCTTCCTTCACTCTTTTTTTTTTATTCTATCTTTCTCTGTTCTCTTTCTTTCTTATTTTTGTTAGCAAACTTTCTTTTTTTTTGTCGCCTTTTCTTAATGTCTTTGTTTCAATTCTTTTTTTCTGTCTTTCTTTCTTTGCAGTTTATAAAAAAAAAAAGGTAAAGTCGTCGGGGTGGCCTAAAGTCAGTATCAGCCAATCAGTGAGGGGGTCTATCCCCTTTTCACTAGCGAAGGAGATTATTTTTGCGTCTGAGGTGCAGTGCCACGTCTTCTTTTGTTGTAATTTCAATCCTTTATTTCTGTCTTTTTCTAACTTTTGGGTTTCATGTAAAAATGATTGACATCCTAATTACATCAACAACTATCAAAAATAAAGCAATGAAATTTGGCATGTATATATAAAACTTGATGATGATTATCATAAGTTCATTAAAACTTCTTATAGTAGCAATGCTAACGTCACCCTAAAATGCTGTAGACATTCGCATTTTCAGTGGGTTCCATCTGAAAAATGTTTATAAATTTGTGATAAACTATAAAACCCAGTCAAAACATACATAAAATGAAAGGAAATTGATTTATCTACAAGTTTATTAAGATTGTTTATATGTATATTGTTTTTTTATAACTTTTTATAGAGAAAAGAGAAAAAAAATGAGAATATTCAAACACCCAGCTGGTGTTTGTATACTTTACTTATTTACAAAAACAGTAATGTGAATCTGTGAAAATGTAAATTTGTGTTTAAGTGGGGGAGCAGATGG
The DNA here is from genome assembly GCA_023376005.1 of Doryteuthis pealeii. Taxonomy (NCBI): domain Eukaryota; kingdom Metazoa; phylum Mollusca; class Cephalopoda; order Myopsida; family Loliginidae; genus Doryteuthis; species Doryteuthis pealeii. The sequence continues at coordinate 35,189,569 of CM042175.1, forward strand.
TAGGTGTGGCACTCCACCTGAGACGTAAAAACACTCCTCCTGGTCTAGCACAAGTGGAAAGGGGATTTGGCTCTCTGCTGATACTGACAATAGGCCACTGCAACTCTTTTACTGTGGATATCAACGGAAAGGTGGATGGGAAAAAGGTGGATGGGAAAAAGCTGGCACAGCCACAAATCACCTGCCTTTGTTGTTGCCATGAGCAACACATTAGGAAGGTGCCCATGCAGTAGCGTCTCTTTCTTCTGTTTCTGTGATGGTATTCACCCTGGGTCATTTGAGCTGGCCCCATCCAATGAATTCATCTGTGGTGAATTAATGGAAGGAGTAACAATATGAAACTCACAGACAGTCCCCAAACCCTGCATGCATATCCTGGTCAGGGGAAGGAGATACCCTTGTTTGCTGCAGACTCTTCACAGACGCAGCGACAAGTATGCCAAAAGCTGTTGATTCCTGATGATGATGGAGATGCCCTTTGGATTTTCACCAGAACCCCTTTGGCTGGGTTGTGGCCCTAATACTATGGGTGCCAGACCTGTCTGCCTTGGGTGACCCTACCAGGAACTTAAGTTCCCAACATCATGGCTCTGACACTACCAAGTTTACACAGCCCTGCCACAATAAGGAGGGGTTGAATTTTAAAGATAATGTGCTAGATGGCCGTTGAGAAAAGAGCTTCCTTTGCCCAGCATTCCCAGTTGATTTTTTTTATTTGGGGTTATTGTTATCTATATTAGTTATATAGAGCTTAGTAAATGGAGTTCAGAACTATTTGAATTATGCAAATATCCCGTGGTTCAAAAGTTATGAAATTTAAAGCCCCAAAACTGGGGGTACAAAAGTGGACATGATTTTGATAAAAAATATGTCAACTCATGGACCAATTCAGAACAAAAATTCAATAATTTCTTCACCATTTCTTTATTTTTGAAACAATTTTGATAAAACTTTGCATTCTTATGTAAAATTGAATGTTCTTTTTGATTCTGGGCTTAAATTTTATGTATCTCCAATATTTGGGGAATAAAAAGTAGGGATATCAAAGATTTTTGTGTTTTTTTTAAGTTTACCACAAGATTATTCAACATTCTCATTTTTATACTGCATGTATACACTATATAATATTAATTTAAATATATAACATCACTTTGAACTTAAAAATACCTTTCTAAATGCTTATGTTGAATTACATAAAAGAAATAGATTATCTATTTACAAATGTTTTTACATAAACCTGGTCAGCGGTCCATATAAAATTTTAAATTCAAACGGTGCTGTGTTTTATTTACATTTCTCGTAATTTTAAGTTGTTTTTTTTTTTTTTCCAAAATTGAAACTGACGTAAAAAATAATTCAATTGTTAAAAACACATAAAATTTACATATTTAGAAAGATTTTATTTTATTTCCAACCATATAAATAATATAAAAATTGGACGAGAAATAAGTGATGAATCACTATTTAAACTTTACCGTCTGGATAAACGATGCCTAGTTGAAAGTTGTTTACGTTACGGAAGAGACAATTAAATTTGAGTTTTTTTTCAAAATCCAAAATTTCAAAGCAAATCCCTGACGGTATCCAATCATTTTTATTTCACATATTTTATATGGAAATAACCCTAAGGCTGTCTAGTATTCGATACATAGTGCTTTTTTTTTGCTTATCTTAAATTTTTTGAAAAAGATCGCTTTTAACTTTGGTCTATTGTAGTTTCACTCCCAAAGGTCGGAAAAGAAAAAAACAAATTTCTGCTTGTAGTTAAAACTGTCTCCTATTTAAGTGTACAATTTCAAGAATATTGATAAAGATTAACTACTTTGATTTTACGAAAAAAATAACACAGAAAATTTAACCGTGGAACAAAATTTCTATCACTCATTTTCATCCGATTTAACACAAAATACTGTTTAACTCGCTGTAAAAGATAATTCAATGGATAAAAAATACATAAAAATTACATATTCAGAAAGATTATTTCATTTTCTTTCCAACCATATAAATATTTTTTTTAAATTGGGCCCGAAATACGCTAGTAATTACCTTTTTAAGCTGATAAGGTCAAAATTATGAGAGATTGCTTTACATTTGAAAATCGAGTAAATTTAACGCTTTTCTTTTCAAAATTAAAACTTTGAGCAAAATCCCTGACGGTATACAATCGTTTTTATTTTACACATTATATATGGAAATAATTCTGAGTCTGTCTGTTATTACTGGTATAGTGCTTTTTTTTTTTGTTTCTCTTATATTTTTAAAAAATTGCCTTCAAATTTGCTCTATTGTATTTTCGCTTCCATGGGGCCTAGAAACAAAAAAAAGGTCCTGTTTGTACTTCCAGATGTCTTCTAATTGTGTGTAAAATTTCAAGAAAATTGATAAAGATTAGCCACTATGATTTTGAAAAACAAAGTAGCATAGTCTTTAAAAAAAAAGTCATATTTTATTTTTCGTTTTTTCAAAACAAAGTATCATTTTAACTTGCTGTAAAAAATTATTCAATTGATAAAAACACGTCAAAATTATATATTTAGAAAGATTACTTTCTTTTCTTTCCAACATTATAAATATTTTAAAGATTGGTTAAGAAATACTCGAAAATTGCAAATTTTACTGATTAAGGTCACAAATTTGAAAATGTCCACATTCATCAGTTAAATGCTTGTAATGTTACTTTTACAGGTCTTGTTTTTTATTCTGCAGGATGTCTAGCTACCACCCTCACAGGAGAAACTCTGTGGGGTTACTGGTTTAGTCACTGATGATCTGACTATGAAACAGGTAGAACTGGATTACAGTAGCCCATTGGGCCATCACCAAAGTGTCAATATAAGATAGACACCTGGGGTTTCTGAGCAGTTCACTTGATCTAGCAGCCTGGTATGTTAGCTATCAGGTTTTCCATCCGGCTGTGTGACCATGAAGGTTAGGTGGCATGCAATACCACCCTCTATTTGCCAACATTTACTACTTACTTTTACAGCATTTTAGGGTTGCTTGGTTGGATTTTTACAGCATTTCAACCCTTGTTGGGTTTTTTATGCTGAAGACGTTTTGTTTTATTTATTCTTGGTGGTATTTTAAAAAAATGTTCAATTTTTTTTTTTTTTCAAACACTTTTTTTTTTTAAAACTCATTTTTTTTCTATTTAACCCATAGATGGGACCCTAACAGGTACTACCACTCCAGGTCAGAGTGAACCTGAAGAATAATAGCAATGAAGGAGTACTCCATACTCCACATTTACTACTTACTTTTACAGCATTTTAGGGTTGCTTGGTTGGATTTTACAGCATTTCAACCCTTGTTGGGTTATTTTATGCTGAAGATGTTTTGTTTTATTCATTCTTGGTGGTATTTAAATTTTTCTTTCAAATTAATTTTTTTTTTAAACACTTTGTTTTTTAACCCATAGATGGGACCCTAACAGGTACTACCATTCCAGGTCAGAGTGAACCGGAGAGTAATGGCCATTAGATGCAGTTAATATGCATTTTAGGGTGCCATTACATTGATAGTACAAACAATAAACTGATTATCTTTATTACATGGTCCAAAAAAAAAAGAAAAAAAAAAAAGATAACATCACACTGATTCTTTAAATTAAATGAAATACTTACAAAGGTTTTCTTTCAACATTAATTGATTCAGAGAAAATAAAGCCGAGGACATCATTTGAAATATTTTCTGGTAAATTGGTGACTTTGATGGAACGATCAGCTGAAGAAAAAGAAAAAGAAAAAAGATTGACATCACAAGAATTACAAATGAGAAATTTGGTTTGTAGGTTCATTTATGGCATGTCAAACTGTTTTGGGCTATTTTATGCTGAAGACATATATTTCATTCATTCCTGATTAGTATTAAAAAATTTTTTTGGACTCTTTCTTTTTTTTTTAACACGATTTTTAAAACTCATTTTTTGATCTATATATGTAGCAAAAGAATTACAAATGAGAAATTTGGTTAGTCGGTTCATTTTTATGGCATGTCAAACTGTTTTGGGCTATTTTATGCTGGAGACATTTATTTCATTCATTCCTGATTAGTATTAAAAAATTTTTTTTGGACTCTTTCTTTTTTTTTTAACACGATTTTTAAAACTCATTTTTTGATCTATATATGTAGCAAAAGAATTACAAATGAGAAATTTGGTGGACATTGACAAATTTGGACATTAATCGCTATCCTATACCACCTCATTCTACCCGGCCGGAAGTCACATTTTTTTTCATAATCTGAACCAAATGATAGCCTTTGTTTAAATATAATATTAAACATATGTAGAAGTCTTTATTTTAAGGAATTTAACAGGTAACTTAAAATGAAAAGGCCATTTTTAACATTCTTGATAGATCCTTATACGAATGGGACTCTGGACTTAAAAAATTCTCAACAGGATGTTAAGAGTTAAATTGGTATTTCTCACACATTTCTGGTCCAAACTTAAAAATATTTATATGATTTAGTTTGAATATTATAATGAATTATTTTTTTTATGGTGATTTAAAACAATATTCAGCTTCGAATGCAAAATATGAATTTTTTAGTTTCATTAGCCTTTCTAATATATTTTATTACATTAAAACTTAAATACTTGCACCTGGAGGATGCATATATTTGCAAGTTTGTATAATCATGAAATTAAATATACAATACAAAAAGAGGCACAGGTTGTCTATTCTTTATGTCCATACATGTGAAACTTAAATTGCATAAAAAGAAAGTAATCGACATTGAATGGCTACTTGGGAAAAAGTTTTGACACAATTATATCGTTTATGGCTACATTTGTTTGTATGATATACATAAATGTGTAAATGAAAGTTACCTAGACAATTTTCTTTTAATAAACACTTAAAAATACTAGGGCTGTGCAGTTGGTGTTATTGAGTCAAAAGCAAATCTTAGGTTACTAAAGTTGGAGTTAATAAAAATGAAATGATATCTAATAAATTTAAATTGTAATATAAATGTCAACATTTCCCATTTCATAAATAATAGTTTGATTGGTTGCTACAATGCCACAGGGACTCTCCCATAATAATTTGATAAACCTTTCTTTCTCAGACATTTTCAGAATATATCTATATATAAATAAAAAAAAAAAAAAAAATGGACTCTCTCGTCGATTTTCAACGGATGAGTGTTCATTCAATGAACAACCAACACAGTGATTTGTTTATAGAGGCGCATGGGCTAGTGGTTAGAGTCGTGGAAAATGGTGTTGTCGGTTCGAGTTCAATTCCTAGACAAAGCTGTTGGCATTTCACATAGCGCTAATACCCTTGGGAAAGGTATGAATCCATATATTCTCCCCCCCCAGCTATGGGTAAAATAGTAGGGCAGACTGAGCTCTTTAACCTTGGGTAGGTAGCCAGTCTAGGAGAGGGATAACTCTGAATTCAAAATTCCTGAGGTCAGTCGTTGATTGGGATCGTGGCATTCCTTGATGCACCAATTCTTTCCTATTGACTGTACCAAAAAGTGCGGAATGGTCCTACACAAGCCTTCACCATCTATATATATGTTCTATCTATCTATACATATAAAATGGGCAGTTGTGTGTGTATGATTTGATAGACGTTTCTTTCTGGGACATTTTCAGAATATATCTATCTATATCTTCTACTTATCTATACATATAAAAAGTTTGTGTATGTAAATCCGGAGGAAACTATAAAAATAAAACAATTAATGACAAAGTAAATAAAGGTAAACATTCACTATCACCAGATCTTGCTTTTTGAGCAAAAATAATGAAGATTTGATTTATATTTGTGAAGATAATTAAAAAATGAAATTAAAATGATAACAGCAAGGAATTTTTTTTAGCATTCAATATTTCAAATAGACATTAATTTTTTTTTTTTTTCAGAGTGGCTGAATCAAAACAAGGTCTTTTTTTTTTGCATATCTATCTATATCTTATACCTATCTATACATATATAAAGGGCAGTTGTGTGTATGTATATCCGGAGGAAACTATGAAAATAAAACAATTAACAACAAAGTAAATATAGATAAACATTCACTATCACTAGATCTTGCTTTTTGAACAAAAATAATGAGGATTTGATTTATATTCATGAAGATAATTAAAAAATAAAATTAAAATGATAACAGCATGGAATTTTTTTTTTTTTTTGGCATTTAATATTTTAAATATTATACATTATTTTTTTTCAGATTGGCTGAATCAACGCAAGGACTTTTTTTGCGTAGGGATTTTAATGGGACATCCTGCGAGGATCAAACTCATGATTCAATAATAATGGATCTGCAAGACTAACTTATAAACCCCACCTCTACCTAGGCGACACCAGGTAGCCACTTCTAGTCTTTATTAAAGCTCTTTGCAAATTTCAAAGTATAATATATGATATGATAGGTATGAACATGCGGCAAGAGACATTGTGAACCCAGATAAAACTGAGTTCATGTATTTTAAACAATCTTGGAAAAAGCACCCCACAAAAAAGCATCTCCACACTGGATGGTAAGCCTCTGAAATTAGTAGACGAGTTCAAATACCTAGGTAGCAATATCTCATTTACAGAAAGTGATGCCAATGTAAACATTGGAAAGGCATGTATTGCTATAGATAGATTATTTAATATATTGAAATCTAATTTCACTAATAAGATAAAGTGAAAATTCTTCCAAGCTGTAGCCATATCAGTGCTATTGTACAGCTGCATCATTTAGACTCTAACAAAGTGCTTAGAGAAAAGGCTTGATGGGAGTTACACAAGGATGCTGAGTGCTGTCTTGAACAAATCTTGGAAAAAGCACCCCACAAAAAAGCAGTTGGGACCATATGACCTTTAGGCACCTCTTTTGTGATCTCGATTCGTGGGGACATTTTTTCCATTTACACCGTCAAAATCCAGTTAATTGTTAACAGAAGATTTTTAGAGGTTTTTTTTTTTTTTTAATTATAAAACTACCCCCTAACCCTAACTCCTAACAAACAACCAGATTTTGATGGTGTAAATGAGAAAAGAGTCCTTGTGAGTCGAGATCGTGGAAGGGGTGCCTAAAGGTCATATGGTCCAGCAGTTGTATGGCCACTTGCCCCCTATCACACAAACCATCTGAGTAAGACTAACAAGACATGCTGGACACTACTGGAAAAGGAAGAATGAACTGAATGAAGAGGTGTTCACCAGTGTAGACTGACCAGCAAAAAGCTACATCAATCAGCTCTATGTGGATTCTGGATGCTCTACAGAGGACCTCCCAGGGGTGAAGACCGATAGGGACTTTTGGTGAGAGAATTATGGATATCTGTGCAGCCAGCGCAACCTGATGATGATGATGATGATGATGATGATGATGATGAACATGCAGTTAGCAGAGATGAAATGCCCTGCATTGTAGACTGAGTACTTTCAAATAAAGAAAATGACAGATATATTATTTGTTCTGAGCAGAACTACCTGGCATTGCCCGGGATTTAAAAATTTAAAAAATAAATCTTACTTATTTCTCTGAAGTTTTTAGATGAGGCGTCCTCATCTTTATTGTTATCCCCACAATGTTTCAGCTGACATGCCCTCCGACCTTCTTCAGGTAAGAAATACTAAGGAGTTGGACTCAGGAAATGAAAAATTGATAAGTAAGAAAAATAAATTTCGAAGGAACTAATTCCCCCTCAAAGGCTGCTACGCCCGACAATGGGGGGGGGGAGGGGAGATGAAGAATAAGTTCCAATTACCATCGAACTGGGAAGACAAGGCAGCAAGCGATTGTAACTTAAATACAAACTCCACTGCAAAATGACAAAGTATATATAAGACTCCACAATGTCATTCAAATCAAGCAGTCAAGCAACCAATCAGAACTCAATGAATGGAATGACCCAAATCCAAATCACCCAGATTCATGAATGGATCATTCTTGATTCCTATTTATACCAGCTGTCTTGGACACTGCTGGAGTTCTACTTAGCTGCTGTTATTAAAACCAACAGTAGACTAACTGACTTCAATAACGGTTTGATTTAACCCTTACATATATACTAACTCAGATGTACAATTTGTTAGTTGTAGGCTTGCTCAATTTTTTTTATCAATAAAGAATGTAGTCAAATGTCACACTGTTATATATATGGATTTGCTGCTTTTATGATTGCCCCAACTGTATTGTTCTTATGGCAACCCCTCCCCGACTCTTTTTATTATATGTGCTAGAAGGTGGTGGTTGAGAGTCTTAGTGTCCTGGGTATGACATCATCAGATAGCAAATAGTGAAAGAAATGTTCAACATTTGTCTAGTGATGCTGGTATCCTGGGTATGATGTTAAACTGCATCTAATGTTGAAGTTCCAATTTTGGAGCTCTGTGGAATGTGGAGTACCCCTTCATTGCCAATACTCCCAGGTCCATTCTGACCCAGAGTGGTAGTAAATGTTAGGGTCCTATCTATGGGTTAAATAGAAAAAATGAGTTTTAAAAAATGTTTAAAGAGAAAATTTAGTTTTAAAAAAAAATTGAATACCCATCAAGAATGAAAAAACAAAACATCTTTGGCATAAAATAACCCAACAAGGGTTGACATGTTATAAAAACCAACCAGCCAGTGATGTGGATAGCTTTTTAATTTAGTGTATCCTGGGATGCATGGATTCGATTTGAATGAGTCCCTGGGAAATTTGAGGAGTCCCAAATGAAGTTCATCTTACTTGGATGGTTGGTGTGATAGGAGGTAAGTGTTTTTGTGAGGTGCTGCTTTCAGGATTTGTTTAAGACTGCACACAGTATACTTGTGTGGTTCACATCTAGATTTTACTGTAAGTATTTCATTAGTCTAAGTGGTGCAGCCATACATTAGCAATGACACAGCTACAGCTTGGAACAATTCTTGCTTTATCTTATCTGAGAGATCAGATTTCCATATGATCGATAATCAGTCTATAGTTGTCCATGCCTTGAGACACGTTACCATTCATATGGAAATCTGATCTCTCTAAGATAAAGCGATAATTCTTCTAAGCTGTAGTTTGTAATGTTGAGATATCTAGAACTGGAGCCTCACCATCAGATGCGGTTTAGTGTCATACCCAAAACAGACCTTTTTTACAGAGCCTTACAAAAATAATAAAAAAAAGGGTTTGGAAAGTGTATAAAAGAAAAATATCTTAATACCATCTGAGTAGTGAGTAGTGATTCGTTTTACAAACTGCTTTGTAAATGTTTTATGTTTGACTATCTGAGTGTGAAAATGGGCATCTGGAACTTTTATAATAATCAAAAAGGCTAGATTAGATTTTTTTAAATAAATAAATAAATAAATTTTTTTAAAAATGCAATATGAGTCAAGGTAAAAAAATCATACATAAGTATCAAGATAAATATTCTAGGTAAAAAGAATATTAGGCCTATAAGTTCCTAAAATTCACTCTGAATTGTCCAGTTGGACACATGACGATATAAGGGTTAAGTTAATAAATTTCTAAGTGACAATCATCTCTAGGTTACAGGTTCAATCCTGGCCAAGGGTGATAATAACATAGAATACTTAATACAGCTTAGCACTTGTACCTGGTCATGGTTAATGGAATGAGAACAGACTACCCTCACAGATTAAATAAAAGGTTCAGTTTGAAGTTCCGTGAAAGTTCCCGAGTTCAACAAGAAGGTTCCCGAATTTAAAGAGGAGCTTTCCAAGTTCGACAAGAAGGCAGGAGGGCACATTGTCTGAAACATTGTGTATATAACAAAGATGAGTCCAAATAATCCAAATTATCAAACCTCATCTTAAAAATTTAGAGATATAGTATTTTTGAACTATGTTTATATTTACAAGACTTGATAATCATACAAGATTATTAAACTTTAAGTTTCTTATCCCTGGTGTCTAGTGTTAAGTCATTTTCTAAAGGGTCGTAAAGGTTTTTTTGGTCCATCAATCTATTATCATAAATGTTAACTGCTTAGCAACGTTTATAAACTTATATGTCCTCACATATACACTAGTAACTTTGGAAAACCCATAAGTTTGTGTATTCGTAAGTCAAGGTACTATATATAATATATATATATATATAATATAATATATTATATTTTAAAAAAAAAATCACTCTGATGAAGGTCGTAAAAATCTCTCTGTGTATGGAATATTTTATACATTTTTCCTATTATTATTATTATCATCATCATTTCAACTTCATCTGATTATTTTAATAATAATGATAACGTAAATCCGTATACATTTTGATAAACAGACCGAAACACATGTGTAAGTGATATCGATAAAATTCATTTTTATCCATCTACATTTCTTTTCTTTACTCATTTTTTCCTCATATTGTCGGATTCATTTTCCATTCTTACACACACACATATATATATATATATATATATAGTGGTATATATTTTTTCTCAATTTTCACGCGCAGGCCGCAAGCAAGGATTGAGAAAAATAACGTACTGTTCAACCGTTATTATACAATCGTTATAAACAAAAAGTAAGTTACAAACACACAGACAACATATCAAATAGCAGAAATTATACATGTACATGTTCTGCCAAAGTATGGTTAATGAGGAAGATATATGAAGATCTGAAACACATGGCGCATATGTAAGATAATAATAAAAAAATTATTTTTAAAAAACATAATCCTTTTTACAAACCTTCTTTTTTATAGAATATTTCATTTTCTCCCGTTGGACCCGTAACAAACACTTTATATATATATATATATATATATATATATATATATATATATAATATATATGCTAAAAGAAAACATACAATATTCTATTCTGTTCAACCTTTCCATGGTTACATGATCAAAAGGCTGTCTAAAATGTTTAACGCAGGTCGAGAGCTCTTTTTTTCCATATCAAATTTGAATATATTTTAAAATGATCTGTTTAATATATATAAGAGACCCTAACACATACTAGCAATCTGGATCAGGTTGAACCTGTTAGTAATTGTAATGGGGAGGGGCATCCACATTCACCACAATTGGAGCATCACCCTCAGATGCAGTTAAGTGTCAAAATAAGGACCCCTGGGATATTCAGAGATATAGTACTTTTGAACTACATTTTTATTTACAAGACTCTCGCCCCTTTCTTTGAGTTGCGGAAGGAAGAGGCTAACTCAGTTAATGAAAGGGAGTGAGTCTTTCCTCTTACCTTCTGCTTTTGATCAACACATGGCTATAATTGAAAGTAACAGTGACACTTGTACACTTTATTATTTGAACTCGGTCAGTAATAGTCTTTTTCCTTACTTTTTAACAAAAATACTTGATAATCATAGAAAATTATTGAACTTTAAGTTTCTTATCCCCGATTTATGTCTAGTGTTAAATCACTTTATAAAGCGAATGTTTTTTGCCCATCTATTTTTTCTTTGTCCTATTACAGGCATGTCAAATATGCGGCCCTCAGCAATCACAGGTGCAGCCCATGCGCACACTGCTCTCTCATACAAGAAAAAAAAAATTTCCCAAAAATTCTTGGTTGAAAACAGTCATTTATTTTTCATTAGGTATGTAGGGGCTAGAACTCTCCTGTGCCTTTGGGACAGGAATTAGGGAAAGTAACGTCCCTTGTCAGGTTGAGTGAAAGACCCTCTTTACTGTTTTGGTACCAACCAGTGAGCCTCGTAGAAGCGAGCTCTTGTCTCAGTCCCCTGTGACTGAAGGAATTCCCCCTCAGTGAGGGAGTAACAACCGAAGACTAAACCTGAGCACACACACCCTCAACGAGGGAGATTAAAGAACTGTAAGTACTGCCTCTAAGTACTTGTATTGTTATCTGTTGTTTACATGCTAATAAAATAGGTTAAAGGTACGTGTGCTTTCCTTTTTGTCATTTCATATCTGTGCACCTATATTTTGTTTCTCATAGCCTGTAGAACAGCTATTCCTACAGGTACTTACCAACCGCTCCGCATGAGTAGGATGTGACACAAGGTCAATTTCTTAAGCAGAGTTTAACAGGTTTGAATTCAGAGTTTTCCTTCTGCTAGACTGGTTGCCTAACCAAGGTTAAAGAGTCCAGTCTGCCCTACTATTTACCCATAGCTGGAAGGAGAATACTTGGATTCATACGTTTCCCAAGTGTATTAGCACTATGTTAAATGCAAACAACCTCATCCTGGATTTGAACTTGTCGTGTCCATTTCCTATGACGGTAACCATTATACTGCGCGACATTTATTTTCATTAGGGCAATGTGCTAAGAAACAGTCTGTTATCAATGCATTAGCTCTCACCCCTTTCTTGGAGTTGCAGAAGGTAAAGGTTAATTCAGTCAATGAAAGGGAGTGAGTCTTTCCTCTTGCCTTCTGCTTTCAATCAACACATGGCTATAATTGAAAGTAACAGTGACACTTGTACATTTTATTATTTGAACTCGGTCAGTAATAGTCTTTTTCCTTTCTTTTTAACAAAAATACTTTTTTTTTTAGATATGTATCCATACATATGGCTTTTAGTTGATAAAGAAATTAATAAAAGCAATCATCACTTTGTTCTGTTAATGTAGAAGGATTTAAAGACTAGTTGTCATAAATGGCCCTCATGACAGACATATGTAATCCATGCTGTTCTTATTTGACATGCCTGTTCTATCAAAAATGCTAACAAATTCCACCATCGTTTGTCACTTCGCCGAAAGAAAAAAAATACCAAAAATCAGGGAATTAACCGAATTTAATGAAATTTTCAGTGTCGATATATCAATGAATAAAAGATATAATGCACCAGTTATTCTATTTAAAAACTTTTACATTTTTTCAGGTCAGTTAACTTTGAACCATGTATCTTTGAGGCATAACACAGATTCTCAAATGTGGTGACATACGATGGTGAAATTTAAGTCCATTAAGTTCGATTTAACTATTATAAGTCCTCACATAAACATTCTGTTGTTTATGCATGTATTTATTGCTGCAAAAGAAAGTATGTTATTTGTTTATAATCAGTGTCCATTCAGGAATGTGAAAAAAATGTATATATAACAAAGTAGGTATTTAACCATTCGTCACAGGTAGGATGTGACAAAAGGTTGTAATTAAAGAGCATTCAGTAAAGATGTCCCCATAAAAAAGTATGACATCACACAACATTGTGCAGAATATGGAACATGCCCTAGTTTTAAGTTGAAGTTAATAGACCCTGACCCACCTTCCAAAAATGGGCCCCATCACAAAAAAAAAATAAATAAATAAAATAAAAAACTAAAAAAAAACTACTGAAAGCACATTTTTGTTTATTAGACTCTACTTAAAAAAAAATCTGTTTTTATTTGTTTTATAATAGTAGACATTTTTTTATTAAGTTAAAAATAGGTTTCCATATTGTATATACTTCTCTGTCCATCATTTTGTAATGGTTAGCAAGCTTGTCCCGCAGATCCACTGCAAAGGAACACAGAGTTCGATCCTCCCCCAATAAAAAAAAAAAAAAAAAATTAAAAATTGAGAGTAATTCAGAAGAATTTGTGTATATCACCATATTGCAGTTGCCATGAGGATGTAGACAAGCCCGCTCCTCATGGTGTGGGTCCAGTGGCTTCGGCCCTGGATATTTACAAGTTAATAGCATCGATCCCAGGGGGCTATCCCCCCAAGCAATACCTGCTCCCTTGATTTAAAGGGGCAGGGCTGGGTTTATTGTCCAGTGCCTGAGGCGCCCCCCTTGAGGAGGAATGCCGACGGGATCGACGCAATTTTTTCAGCCGCCACCCATGAGCTTTGGTTTGTGGGTGGTCCCACGTTAATAGGGCCTTGTACCTAACTCGTACAAGTGGGGTACAAGGTAAATACAATGAGGACCTATTTAAATTATGAAGAGCTACCCGGCATTGCCCAGGAAGTTAAAAGTTAAAAACAAATCTCTTATCTATATAGATTAATAAAGATTATTTGTGTATATATTTGTTTTATTATCTTTTATTCTTTATATATTATTGTCTTTATGTTGTTTATTTTTATTATTATTCTTGTTTGCATTTCTATTTTATTATATTTTATCCTTTATCAATTTTTTAATATATCATTGATTTACAGGTTAGCTCAGTCAATAGAGCGTTTGGTCAGAAAACACAAGTTTGATACCAGTCCTCGCCAACTCAGCGTATGAGTAGCACAGGGATTTGTGCAATAAAGTGATGA
>CM042175.1:35206213-35317683 GCA_023376005.1 Doryteuthis pealeii
AAGGTTTCCTTTGTAAACCGAAATGTTTGAACATCAACTAATAAATTTCCATCCATTATAACATCTCGTGTTTGTTCTACATTTTCTCTCTCTCTCTTTATATATATATATATAATATATAATGAATAGAGAATGAAAAAATGAGAAAAGTATTGGCATGAAAAGGTGCTCAATGCTAATAAAGCAGAGCAGATTTATAATCAATGGTAATATTATGGGTTTACACTCATAACTTGAAGTTTCATGGTAATCCAATCATCAGATGAGTTCAATGGTTGAGATCTTAAAAACCAGTCGTGAAAACAATTTTTAGCTTTATATTTCCCATCGTGTGAAAACGCTTCATATAAATGCTAAAAAATTACTGGTTTTTAAAATCTCAACCATTTCACGACTAGTTTTTAAGATCTCAACCATTGAACTCATCTGATGATTGGATTATCACGAAACTTCAAGTTATGAGTGTAAACCCATAATATTACCATTGATTATATATATATATATATATATATATATATATATATATATATATATATATATATAGATAGATAGAGAGAGAGAGAGAGAGAGAGAGAGAGAGAGAGATGCACTTTTAAGTTTTTGTTTATTTTATTTCCAATTTTGGTAATTGTCCAGAATAAGCCAAGTTAGAAAATGTCTGTGCTAATGTACAATGCCCTTTATACAACTTTCAATACATCAATTTCATCAGCAGCCTATTCTGGATTAATACCATAAGTATAAAAATTGAGACTTGATTCTTTTTTTTTTTTTTAATTTTTGATTTAATAGATATTTTCTGAAATTATTTAAATAATTTAAAATATTTAATTAATTTAATTAATAATTTAAATTATTCAAAAAAATTATTTCGATATTCCTCATTGATTTCATTAGCTAGTGTTGCTTAATAGCAGATTATTTGCTCTATTTTATTTCACCCAATTTTAAAAATGCATTCCAAATGGTCTTGTGTTGATTAACTCTTAAAGTCCTGTACCACCTCATTCCACCCGGTCGGAAGTCTCATCCATTTTCCTAATCTACCCAAACGATAGCCTTTGTTTAAATATAATATTAAACATATTTAGCAGTCTTTGATTTAAGGGAAATAACAGGTAACTTTAGATGCAAAGATCATTTTTAGCATTTTTGATAGATCCTTATAATAATGGGGCTCTGGACTTAATGTTAACAGGATGTTAAGAGTTAAATGCCCAATGTAAAATTAAAAGGAATTGAAAAAAAAATAAAAAATAAAAAATAATAATAATTACATGTTTATTTCATTTTGTAATATCAAAATTGTGAATTACGGAATATGGTAATTTTGATTTTATGTTGTCCCAGTCTCCTGTCTTAATTTACGCTATGTTTTAGCAAACCAGCTTCAGGCGAATTTCCAACCCAACTTGAAAAAATTTCATTTGATATTCCCCATTGATTTCATTACAGAAAAGAGGTAAAATAAGGCATGAATTTTATGCAAAGTCAAAGATTTTATATGCAATACTCCATTTGGGTCCTTACTTAGGCTAGATGGGCAGTCGGAGAGACCCCCTCCGATCAATCGGCTGGCCATGTCAAGCCCTAGCACCTATATGATTGCCCGAACACTATTGCCCTTATGGAAACCCCAAGCTCTTTTTATCATATGGGTGCTAGAAGGCAGTGGCTGAGGATCTTCATGTCCTGGGAATGACGTTAAACTCTATCTGATGGTGAGGTTCCAGTTCTGGAGGTCTGGGGAATGTAGAGCACCCCTTCATCACCATTGCTCCCAGGTCCACTCTGGCCCAAGTCGTAGTACCTGTTAGGGTCCCATCTATGGGTTAAATAGAAAAACGTGAGTTTATAAAAAACCTGAGTAATCCATTGTGAATGATTATATTTAAAAATTTTGTCAGCATTAAAAGACCACTGAGGTTGATATGTCGTTTAGAAAAATAAAAATTAAGATTTCATCAATACCTTCACACCTCCTATCTTTTTATTACTTAACCGCCATGAAATTTAATAAAAAATTTTTTTTTTTTAATTGTTTCTAAATTTTTAGTAATAATGCATGTTCCTAAACCTTCCATCTGTTATGGTACGTGCCATAAATTGTTCAAGATGCAATGCAAAAATGTAAATCTAGATTACTAGGTTTGCTTAAATCGCAGATTATTTGCCCATTTTATTTTCACCCAATTTTAAAAATGCATTCCAAATGGTCTTCTTTCACTTAATGCCAATGTAAAATTAAAAGGAATTGAAAAAAAAAAAATGTTTTACATGTTTGTTTGATTTGTAATATTGAAATTGTAAATTACGAAATATATTTGGTAATTTTGATCTCATGTTGTCCAGCCTCTTGTCTTATTTTACAATTTTAGCGAGCCAGCGTCAGGCCAAATTTCCAACGCAACTTAGATATTTTCAACTTGTGTTTTGTTCATTTTTTATTCAACCAATTAATTAGATATTTTAATAGCCTTCCCTCAAATTTTTTATCGGCAAATCAATGTAAATATTTTACAACCCTCTTTTAAGAAAGAGTGAGAGAGGGCTGTTAGCTCAGTCAGTAGAGCGTTTGGCTAGAAACCACAAGGTTCCTAGTTCGATACACGTCTTCGCCAACTCAGCGCTATGAGTAGCACAGGGATCTGTGCGGTAAAGTAAGGAGCTGATGGTAGGTGTGGGCTCCACTCAGATGCTAAAAACAATCTCCTTGGTCTAGCACTATTGAAAAGGGATAGACTCCCCTGACTGGCTGATACCGACTTTAGGCCGCCCGACGAACTTTACTTTACTTACTTTACTTTTACATACTGAACAATTTGCAATAGCTCTTATGTATACATATCAATGTAATAATTAATTATCATACTGTGGTATAATCCATGTCCTGCTAGTGGAGATTTATTGTCAACCTGTCTGTAACCAAAACTACATCATTACTTACATCCAACACCCAAATCATTAATACATAGAATAAAGAACAACCTGTATTATTATATATTCTTTTTATTTATCTTTTTTTAATATTTGATATCAATATTAATAATAAATAAAAGTTGTACTTATAATTCAACATTTGAATATTGTAATAATAACAATTTAAATAAAATATTTTTACAACACCCTCTTTTAAGAAAGAGGCGAAAGTGGGCTAAATAAAGATTAATTATACTTTTTACATATTGAACTATTTTGCAATGGCTATTTAGTAAAAATATCAATTTTTGTAATAAGCAAATTATCAATACTGTGGTATATCCAGGTTCTGCTAGTTGATAAATAATACTGACCTGTATACAATGACATTGATCACAAATAAAAGGTGGAATTTATAACATACTGACCGTGGACCCAATTTCAAAAATGGTTCAATACAGGAAATTTAGAGAATGTTTTGGTACTTGACAGGATGTTTGAGTCCTACTTTTGGGAATTTTTGTGACGTGATCAGTGATGCGATCGATAGCTTTTTGATTTAGTACATCCTGGATGCACATATTTGCTTTGAATAGTCCTGGGAAATTTATGGGTCCCAACTAAAGTCATCTAACTCCTACTTGTAACTATCTTGTGTATTCGTTTTTAAGAAATTATTGAAATGTATTTACAGTTAACTTAATTGGTGAGGAGAAAAAAGAAGCCCATAAAGCCTAACTCTACTTGTAACCTATCCTGTGTAATTCTTTTTCTAAGAACTATTGAAATGTATTTACAGTTAGCTTGAATTGGTGAGGAAAGAAAAAGAAAGTCCCAATAAATGCCTTAACTCTCATGTAACTATCCTGTGGTAATTCTTTCTAAGAAACTATTGAGATGTATCTAGTTTACTGAATTGGTGAGGGAAGAAAAAAGAAGTCCAACAAAGCCATTACCTACTTGTAGTATCGTGTGTAATTCATTTTAAGAACTATTGAAATGTATTTCAGTTAATTGAATTGGTGAGGGAATAAAAAGAAGTCCAACTAGAGCCACTAATCCTCCATTGTACTATCCTGTGGATCCTTTTAAAGAAATATTGAAATGTATTTACAGTTAGTTGATAATGGTGAGGAAAAAAAGAAAAATGTTCTACCTATTGTTTTTTTTTTATAATGGTCAATAAACAAACACACAAACAAAAAGCCAAAACGCGGATGAGGTAATTCGTGTTGGTTGATTATATAGCTACCTTTTAATTGGATATTAAATAGCAAGCAGAGTGGTTCTGTAACACTTAATCTATACCACTTCTCCACGTCCGCGAGAAGGTCACATTTATTTTCCTAATCCCCAATGATGCTTTGATTTAAAAAATGTAATATTAAGCATTAAAAGTCTTTGATTTAAAGAATAAGAGTACTTTAAACGAAAGATTCATTTGATAAATCTCATAGGGAATTGGCCATGAAATTTGGAAATTACAGGATGTTAAGAGTTAATGTGGTTTATTCGTTGACACGGCATCTTCCTCAGGTTGTACAGTTTGTTTCAACTGAGTTGGTTGTCTGTGCTCATGGTTTTCGTTTTAATATGAAGCAAGACTGATTTTTTTACAAAGATTTTATTAACACAAGCCAAAGGGTTTTTACATGCGCGATGAGAAGATGGCATCTGGGAGCATGAGCCACGTTGGTCTTCTGACGACGCGGAGGATCTAACTACTCTAGCTAGTCCCTTTAATCCTGACTTCAGCCAATGAGAAAAGAGTAAGGTAGGTAAAGGTGAACTGCTGTCAATTACTTATTATAATGGTTTAATGGTTTATTGTTGTTTAACGGCAGTATTCACGCTGTGGGTCATTAGTGCCGATAAAGTTATTGATAAAATCAATGTCTTATGCTAATCATTTGTTATTACATCATGTTTTTCTATTAACCCATAGATTGGGACCCTAACAGGTACTACCACTCTGGTCAAGTTAGACAGGGAGCAATGGTGATGAAGGGGTGTTCCACTTCCCACAACCTTCAAAATGAAGATCACATCAGATAGAGTTTAGACGTCATCCACAGGACATGTAGATCCCTCACTCACTGACGTTTAGCACCATAAAAAAGGAGTTGGGGTTGGGCAATACAGGCATAGGTTGGGAAATATCATATAGGTGTGGGGCTTGACGTACCAGCTGTTGATGAAGGGCCTCTCGACCGCACGTCTAGCGCCAAGATAGGGCCAGGTGGAGTATGCAAGTTAGGACTGCTCATACTGGTCTATCCTAAGCATTCACGGTCGCACGCAGGCACAGGTGGCCTATTGGGAGAGTCTTATACTCTAACAAGAGGGTGCTTCTAAGCCCCAGCGAAGGGCGAACACTTAATAGTACTTTTCATTTACATAAATAATTTGTAACAGGTTGATTTTATGGCTGTCAAATTTGTTGGGTTATTCTATACTGAAAGATGTTTTTTTATTCATTCTGATGGTATTCTATTTTTTTTATTAAGCAAATTTAAAAACACTATCATTTCTATTATAACTGCATAGNGATTCCGAACAGTATGTGGAAAATGTAGAACAAACATTGGATGTTATAATGGATGGGAAATTTATTAGTCGATGTTTTAAACATTTCAGTTTACAAAGGAACCTTCTTGGGACAATGAAATTATTCAAGGGGAAAAAAAAATTCATGTAGATAAAAGATGATGGATGTTTTGAATGCGTTGAGTTTGGAAAATGTGTAGGGCCAATCACGTCTTGGCTTTTTGACTTCACGTGTTCCTATCACATTGATTTTCGCTTTCACGTGTAGCAACCATGTTATCAACATTCAATTATGAACGTCAATGAATGAACGGTAACAAACCTTTTTCTACACATTTTCCAAAACTCAATGTATTCAAAACATCCATCATCTTTTAACTACATGAATCCTTTTTTGTCCTTGAATAATTTCATTGTCCTGAAGGTTTCCTTTGTAAACCGAAATGTTCGAACATCAACTAATAAATTTCCATCCATTTTAACATCTTGTGTTTGTTCTACATTTTCTCCATATATATATATATATAATATATAATGAATGGAGAATGAAAAAATGAGAAAAGTATTGGCATGAAAAGGTGCTCAATGCTAATAAAGCAGAGCAGATTTATAATCAATGGTAATATTATGGATTTACACTCATAACTTGAAGTTTCATGGTAATCCAATCATCAGATGAGTTCAATGGTTGAGATCTTAAAAACCAGTCGTGAAAACAATTTTTAGCTTTATATTTCCCATTGCATGAAAACACTTCATATAAACGCTAAAATTTTTAAAATCTCAACCATTGAACTCATCTGATGATTGGATTACCATGAAACTTCAAGTTATGAGTGTAAACCCATAATATTACCATTGATTATATATATATATATATATATATATATATATATATATATATATATATATATATATATATATAGAGAGAGAGAGAGAGAGAGAGAGAGAGAGAGAGAGAGAGAGAGAGATGCACTTTTAAGTTTTTGTTTATTTTTTTCCAATTTTGGTAATTGTCCAGAATAAGCCAAGTTAGAAAATGTCTGTGCTAATGTACAATGCCCCTTATACAACTTTCAATACATCAATTTCATCAGTGGGCTATTCTGGATTAATACCATAAGTATAAAAATTGAGACTTCATTCTTTTTTTTTTTTTTAATTTTTGATTTAATAGATATTTTCTGAAATTATTTAAATAATTTAAAATATTTAATTAATTTAATTAATAATTTAAATTATTCAAAAAAATTATTTCGATATTCCTCATTGATTTCATTAGCTAGTGTTGCTTAATCGCAGATTATTTGCTCCATTTTATTTCACACAATTTTAAAAATGCATTTCAAATGGTCTTGTGTTGATTAACTCTTAAAGTCCTGTACCACCTCATTCCACCCGGTCGGAAGTCTCATCCATTTTCCTAATCTACCCCAAACGATAGCCTTTGTTTAAATATAATATTAAACATATTTAGCAGTCTTTGATTTAAGGGAAATAACAGGTAACTTTAGATGCAAAGATCATTTTTAGCATTTTTGATAGATCCTTATAGTAATGGGGCTCTGGACTTAATGTTAACAGGATGTTAAGAGTTAAATGCCCAACGTAAAATTAAAAGGAATTGAAAAAAAAAAAATTTTTTTAAAATAAAAAATAATAATAATTACATGTTTATTTTATTTGTAATATCAAAATTGTGAATTACGGAATATGGTAATTTTGATTTTATGTCGTCCCAGCCTCCGGTCTTAATTTACGCTAGGTTTTAGCGAACCAGCTTCAGGCGAATTTCCAACCCAACTTGAAAATATTTCATTTGATATTCTCCATTGATTTCATTACAGAAAAGAGGTAAAATAAGGCATGAATTTTATGCAAAGTCAAAGATTTTATATGCAATACTCCATTTGGGTCCTTACTTAGGCTAGATGGGCAGTCGGAGAGACCCCCTCCGATCAATCGGCTGGCCATGTCAAGCCCTAGCACCTATATGATTGCCCCAACCCTATTGCCCTTATGGAAACCCCAAGCTCTTTTTATCATATGGGTGCTAGAAGGCAGTGGCTGAGGATCTTCATGTCCTGGGAATGACGTTAAACTCTATCTGATGGTGAGGTTCCAGTTCTGGAGGTCTGGGGAATGTAGAGCACCCCTTCATCACCATTGCTCCCAGGTCCACTCTGGCCCCAAGTGGTAGTACCTGTTAGGGTCCCATCTATGGGTTAAATAGAAAAACGTGAGTTTATAAAAAACTGAGTATCCATTGTGAATGAATTATATTTAAAAATTTTGTCAGCATTAAAAGACCCACTGGGGTTGATATGTCGTATAGAAAAAAATAAAAATAAGATTTCATCAATACCATTCACCCCACCTCCTATCTTTTTATTACTTGACCCCATGAAATTTAATAAAAAAATTTTTTTTAAATTGTTTCTAAATTTTTAGTAATAATATGCATGTTCCTAAACCTTCCATCTGTTATGATGACCATCAAAATTGTTCAAGATGCAATGCAAAAATGTAAATCTAGATTACCTAGGGTTGCTTAATCGCAGATTATTTGCCCCATTTTATTTCACCCAATTTTAAAAATGCATTCCAAATGGTCTTCTTTCACTTAAATGCCCAATGTAAAATTAAAAGGAATTGAAAAAAAAAAAATTTTTACATGTTTGTTTGATTTGTAATATTGAAATTGTAAATTACGAAAATATATTTGGTAATTTTGATCTCATGTCGTCCCAGCCTCTTGTCTTAATTTACAATTTTAGCGAGCCAGCGTCAGGCAAATTTCCAACCAACTTAGATATTTTCAACTTGTGTTTTTGTCATTTTTTATCACCAAATTAATGTAGATATTTTAAATGCCTTCCCTCAAATTTTTATCGGCAAATCAATGTAAATATTTTACAACCCCTCTTTTAAGAAAGAGTGAGAGAAGGCTGTTAGCTCAGTCAGTAGAGCGTTTGGCTAGAAACCACAAGGTTCCTAGTTCGATACCAGTCCTCGCCAACTCAGCGCTATGAGTAGCACAGGGATCTGTGCGGTAAAGTAAGGAGCTGATGGTAGGTGTGGCGCTCCACCTCAGATGCTAAAAACAATCTCCTTGGTCTAGCACTATTGAAAAGGGGATAGACTCCCCCGCTGACTGGCTGATACCGACTTTAGGCCGCCCCGACGACTTTACTTTACTTACTTTACTTTTACATACTGAACAATTTGCAATAGCTCTTATGTATACATATCAAATGTAATAATTAAATTATCATACTGTGGTATATCCACATGTCCTGCTAGTGGAGATTTATTGTCAACCTGTCTGTAACCAAAACTACATCATTAACTTACATCACAACACCCAAAATCATTAATACATAGAATAAAGAACAACCCTGTATTATTATATATCTTTTTATTTATCTTTTTTAAATATTTGATATCAATATTAATAAATAAATAAAAGTTGTACCTTATAATTCAACATTTGAATATTGTAATAATAACAATTTAAATAAATATTTTACAAACCCCTCTTTTAAGAAAGAGGCGAAAGTGGGCTAAATCAAGATTATTATACTTTTTACATATTGAACTATTTTGCAATGGCTATTTAGTAAAAATATCAAATTTTGTAATAAGCAAATTATCATACTGTGGTATATCCACAGGTTCTGCTAGTTGATAAATAATACTGACCTGTATACAATGACATTGATCAACAAATAAAAGGTGGAATTTATAAACATACTGACCGTGACCCAAATTTCCAAAAATGGTTCAATACAGGAAATTTAGAGGAATGTTTTGGTACTTGACAGGATGTTTGAGTCCTACTTTTGGGAATTTTTGTGACGTGATCAGTGATGCCGATAGCTTTTTGATTTAGTACATCCTGGGATGCACATATTTGCTTTGAATAAGTCCCTGGGAAAATTTATGGGTCCCAACTAAAGTCATCTAACTCCTACCTTGTAACCTATCTTGTGTAATTCGTTTTTTAAGAAATTATTGAAATGTATTTACAGTTAACTTGAATTGGTGAGGGGAGAAAAAAGAAGACCCAACTAAAGCCACTAACTCCTACCTTGTAACCTATCCTGTGTAATTCCTTTCTAAGAAAACTATTGAAATGTATTTACAGTTAGCTTGAAATGGTGAGGAAAGAAAAAAGAAAAATGTTCATACCTGTTGTCTTTTTTTTTTATATGGTCAAAAAACAAACAAACAAACAAACAACAAAGCCAAAAACAGGGATGAGGTAATTCAGTGTTGGTTGATTATATACCCTTTTCTATTGGGTATATAAATAGCAAGAGAGAGTGGGTTTCTTAAGTGGTTCTGTTTCGTTGACCGGCCATCTTCCTCTGGTTGATACAGCTTCTGTTCAGCTGAGCTTGGTTGTCTGTGCTCATTTCTTTGTTTTTAATAATGAAGCATGACTTGATTTATTTTACAAAGAGGTCTTTATTAAAAACACAAAGCCCAAAAGGGTTTTAACCACGCTATTGAGGTCAGTTAGCCTACTGTTGGTTTGAATAACAGCAGCTAAGTGCAACTCAAGCAGTGTCCAAGACAGCTGGTATAAATAGGACTCAAGAATGATCCATCCATGAATCTGGGTGATTTGGGTGATTCCATTCCTTGAGGACTGCTTGATTTGAATGACATTGTGGAGTCTTATATATACTCTGTCATTTTGCAGTGGACTTTGTAGCTTTCGGGATTGTATTGAGTTACAATCGCTTGCTGCCTTGTCTTCCCAGTTCGACGGTAATTGGAACTTTTAATTATTCTTCACGCGCGATGAGAAGATGGCATACTTGGGAACAGATGAGCCACGTTTGCTCCTTCTGACTGACCGCCAGGATCTAACTAACTCTAGCTCAGTCCCCTTCTCACACCTGACTTCAGCCAATGAGAAATCAACAGCTAGGTAAGCGAAAGGTGAACTGCTGGCAATCACTTTTACAACGGTTAATGCTTTGGTTTGGTTTATTTTGTTTTACGGCATATCACCTCAGTGGGTATTTAATGCCGATAAAGTTTTGAAATAAATCAATTCTTAATGGATAATACAATTTTGTTTATCAACTCATGTTTTTCTATTTAACCCATAGATGGGACCCTAACAGGTACTACCAATCCCGGTCAGAGTGGACCAGGGAACAATGGTGATGAAGGGGTGTTCCACATTCCCCAAACCTCCAAAACTGGAAGCTCACCATCGGATAGAGTTTAACGTCATTCCCAGGACATGTAGACCCTCAGTCACTGCCTTCTAGCACCCATATGATAAAAAGGGGTTGGGGTTTGCCATAAGGGCATTAGGGTTGGGGCAATCATATAGATGCTATGGCTTGACGTGACCAGCCGATTGATTGGAGGGGGCCCTCTCCGACTGCACGTCTAGCCCAAGATAGGGCCAAGGTGGAGTATTGCAAGTCATGGACTGCTCATCTGGGTTCTATCCTTAAGCATCACGGGTCACCACCCACGGCCAACAGGGGGAGTCTTACCCCTCTGCAGAGGTGCATTCTAATGCCCCAGCCAACAGGGCGGAACAGTTAATAGTAACTTTCCATTTACCATAAAATAAACATTTGTTTGGTTATTCTATACTGAAGATGTTTCTTTTATTCATTCTTGATGGGTATTCTATTTTTTTTATTTAAGCACAATTTAAAAAAAAAACTCATTCATTTCTATTTAACTCATAGATAGAACCCTAACAGGTACTACCACCCAGGTCAAAGTGGACCTGGGAATAATAGCAATGAAGGGGTACTCCACATTCCCCAGAGCTCCAGAGCTCCAGAACTGGAACTTCACCATTAAATGCTTCAGTATTGGTAGGTAACACTGACTCCGCGTAAAACTTACAGACACCCCAATTCTCCTTGTTTACCCCCTACTGACGCCTCCAAATATATTTATTTAGTTATCCGACAATATTCTGGTATTGCAAACTCTTTGTTCCCCCTGAAAATTGATGTGGGATATTCAAATAAATGAATAAATAAATAAAAAAAAGATGAAATGATAAATAATGAATTTTTAACCTAAATATCAAGAATGAATAAAACAAAAACTTCTTTGGCATAAAATGACCCATTTTATGAAGTCAGTCAGTCAGTCAGTATACTGTTGGTTTGGACAACAGCAACTGGCTAAGCACAACTGAATCAGTGCCCAAGATAGCTGGTACATATGGGACTCAAGAATAGTCCATTCATGTATTTGGGTGATTCCATTCCTTGAGTCCTGAGTGGCTGCTTAGTTTCTATGATGTTATTAGGCTTCATAAATGCTCTGGCATTCTGCAGTAGGATTACAAGGTTAGATCCGTATTGAGTTACAGCTACTTGTTGCCTTGTCTTACCAATTCGACGGTAAATAGGAACCTACTATGATTATTCTACAGGTTGACATGCCGTAAAACATAACCAACTAATATCCATGCATATTAGATGGAGTTCCAAAAAGCAAGATGTAAACATTTATATAAACATGAGGCAAATCTAACTCAGATTTTCATAGAGACATCGTTTATATATAAATACTAGTGTTCCTTAATTGTAAAACCATTATCATCTTGCAACATCCTCTGGTTACAAATGGGACTGTACAAATAATCCAAGATGAAATGAAAAAATGTAAATCCTGCTTATCTGGTTATGCCTATCCACCGAATTCTTATTTCTTATGATTGTCATCACCTCAGTTAAACAATGGACCATTCCGTTTTTATTATAAAGAAAGGAAAGGAAGTAAAAGGACATGCTACACAGAAAAAATATAAGAGAGAGAGAGGGCGAGCGAGTGGAAGCGATAATGCTAATCTGTTTTAATCAAATATAATCAAAAGATAAAAAGGAAAGAAATAAAAAAAAGTAAGAGAGTGTTAAATTAAGATTATTATAGTATACATTTTACATATTGACCTATTTAGCAACTGCCTTCTTGTCACTCCAAGACCCAACTAACTTTGACTGCTAGCCTACTCTAAGCAACCACTTAAGTACTTTTCCCTTCAGAATCTTCTCAAACATTCTAGGACCTTACAAACACATGTTTCTCTAATCAAAATTTCTGTGACCACCCACTAATTCCAGATGACTCCGATATTCTAAACAACATAAAAGGACTTGCCCAGTCTTGATATTTGGCAAAATTGTTTACACAGGGTCTCATTTGTTTATTTTGAGCCAATAATGGGAAAACAATTATCTCTCCAAACCAAACTTTTTTTTCCCATTATCATATATCCTTCAGATCCTGGGACCCCTGCTCCACCCCTTACCCTAGCCACGGATATACAACAAAAATCAAATTATCATACTGTGGTATATCCACAGGTCCTGCTAGTCTTTTTAGATTTATTAGATGAATTAAGGAAAATAAAAACTTATGCCAAATTTATTCAGATATCTTGGAATCTATTATCTTATTATAATGGAGATTGTCTGTTTTTCTGTCTGTAACCGAAACTATATTACTACTCAAGTTACAATTCCCTTAGTTATTGACATCGCATTCTCAATGATTTTATTTTTTTATCTAAACATCAATTATTAATAAAATTGTTTTACATTATCAATACTGTTGACCATATCTACATACTAAAAACATGCAATTGTATTTATATATACAACAAAATAGCAGTTTACAGTATGAATGGGAAGGGTAATTTGCATATTGATCTTAAAAATTTGATTTTAATAAATATATGCTTAGTATTATTGATTTCTAATTGTTTGGTTTTATCTTATTGAATATGAGCAAAAATCTCGGATATAAATCTTTCCATTGAAATAACTGTATATTATCTTTACTTCCTATTCTAACTAAATAGTTGAATTAGGAAAATTTACCAATGAAAGACGGGAGTTGGAAATTGATGGAAGAGTTAGTTTAGTTGTTCTATTTTTCGATTATACCCTCTATTCCAAATCTTTTTACCTGGATTCAGTTTCATTAGCCTTTCTATTTAACATATCATTATATTAAAACTTAAATACTTGCACCCGGAGGGTGCATATATTTGCTAGTCATACTAAAGTTGAATAAACATATCAAATGTTGTAATAATGTAATGTGGTGTCTATAAGTACACTCCATGTGTACTACGAAAACATATACAAGGAGGTGGTCTAATGGTTAGAGTCGTAGGAAATGGACTCGTCAACGCGGTTCATTTCCTGGACGAAGCAGTTGGCATTTCACATAGTGCTATTACCCTTGGGAAAGGTATGAATCCAATTCTCTCTCCAGCTATGGGTAAATAGCAGGGCAAACTGGGCTCTTTAACCATGGCTAGGTAACCAGTCTAGGAGAAGGAAAACTCTAAATTCAAACCTGTTATACTCCGCTTAAGAAATTGACCTTGTGTCGTATCCTGCCTGTGCGGAGGGTTAGTAATTATATAAATACATATATACAAGGATGCAGACTTTCTGTAATGAGACGCAACTGGTTGGTTTGTTTACATTCGCCTTCTAGCAGTCGTGTTTCGGGGCCCCCTTCCTCCGGGTGTGGTAGCGGTACTGTTAGTGAGCAGCGACTAGAACTACTGTCTTCCGACTGTGAAGATGGTCAGTGAATGAGTATAGCCACCTGCTGTTATTCTGGGAGTGAAGAAAGGTTACTTTCAGAACGGTATGTGGAATCCCCAGATTTACTTCTCATTCACGCACTGTTAATCACTGATATCAGTTGATTACAGACGGTACAAGGTCAACTTATTTGAGTGTTTCTTGTTGAAGGCCTTTAAGAATGTTGATTATCAGAAGAATGGATTTCAGTCAGATCACAAAAGTTAAGCAACTATGGGACTGCTCAATATTAGATGCATGACCTTTTTAAAAAGCAAGTATGTATAAATTCAATGACGGGCAGGATGAGACACAAGGTCAATTTTTAAATGGGTAACAACTTCGTTCAAATTCAGAGTTTTTTTGTCCTAGATTAGCAGCCATTTTCCTTCTAGATTAGCTGCCATTTTTCTTCTAGATTAGCTGCCTTTTCCTTCTAGATTAGCTGTCGTTTTTTTCCTTCTAGATTAGCGTTTTCCTTCTAGATTATTTTCCTTCTAGATTATATTTTCCTTCTAGATTAGCTGCTGTTTTCTTTCTAGATTAGCTGTCGTTTTTCCTTCTAGATTAGCCGTTTTCCTTCTAGATTAGCAGCCATTTTCCTTCTAGATTAGCTGCCATTTTCCTTCTAGATTAGCTGCTGTTTTCTTCTAGATTTAGCTGTCGTTTTCCTTCTAGATTAGCTGTCGTTTTCCTTCTAGATTAGCTGTCGTTTTCCTTCTAGATTAGCTGTCGTTTTCCTTCTTCCTTCTAGATTAGCAGCCGTTTTCCTTCTAGATTAGCAGCCGTTTTCCTTCTAGATTAGCAGCCATTTTCCTTCTAGATTAGCAGCCATTTTCCTTCTAGATTAGCTGCTCTACCAAGGCTAGATAACCCAGTATGCACTACATTTAACATATGAATCAAAGCAGAGGGTTTTAATGCAAACTTTCATTCACCAGTTTCTTTCTTAGTGACAAAAATTTATTCTCTCAGACAGGAATTCACGAGAGGAGAGAGAAGATAACTTTATCAGTCGGATTTTTCGTTTGGTCTATGTTTGACTTAAGTTTGTTCATTCTTTGCCAGGCTAGTCCCAACTTAACTAATTCAAATGAATTGGCTCTCATTAACTTAATCCATCTGACCCTAAATCCCAGCTGCTTGCCTGTCGCTCCGAGCCTAAACTAACTGCCTTCTTGTCACTCCAAGACCCAACTAACTTTGACTGCTAGCCTACTCTAAGCAACCACTCAAGTACTTTTCCCTTCAGAATCTTCTCAAACATTCTAGGACCTTACAAACACATGATTCTCTAATCAAAATTTCTGTGACCACCCACTAATTCCAGATGGCTCCGATATTCTAAACAACATCAAAGGACTTGTCCATTTGTCACCCCCCCCAAGTCTGGATATTTGGCAAAATTGTTTATAAATTGAAACACAGGGTCTCATTTGTTTATTTCGAGCCAATAATGGGAAAACAATTATCTCTCCAAACCAAACTTTTTTTCCCATTATCATATATCCTTCAGATCCTGGGACCCCTGCTCCACCCCTTAACCTAGCCACGGATATACTACAATAATCAAATTATCATACTGTGGTATATCCACAGGTCCTGCTAGTGTTTTTAGATTTATTGGATAAATTAAGGAAAATAAAAACTTGTGCTAAACTTATTCAGATATCTTGGAATCTATTATCATACTAAAGTTGAGCGAATCAACTTTTGTCTTCTAAAGGCTTTTTTTACTGTTTAGTTTAATGACCTGAAAGTTATACTAAATTATTCCTAACTTTTAGGATTGACATATGTTTGAAAAAAATCCATTTTAATTGGTTCTAATTAGTCGTGATTTGCAATTAAGTCAAAAACTGACCCGTCCCTTATTTTACATTCTGCTATCACTTTCCCCCTCTCTATGTACCCTTGATCACCTCCTCTTTATATATGTTAGTTTCTCAGAGAGAGAAGAGAGAATTTGAAATATGTTAAATTTCATAAGCAGCAACGTAGCTTTTGACTTCTGTTCAATCGGCGTCCCATACTTCCGGCCTTGAGGCAAATCTTTCTTAAAAGCTTTGATTTTTTAAGCGTTTTTCTTTGGGATTGTCACACTGTATCCTGATTAATCTATCTTCTATACGTATATAAAGGGCAGTGTGTATGTTTGTCCAATGAAACTTTGAAAATAAAACAACAAATATATATACACACATATTAAATATAACCATTTCCGGACCATATTACCTTAAGGCAATTTCGTGTCATTTTTTTCATTTACATCGTCAATATCCGGTTGTTTGTTAGGGTTAGGGGCTCTAACCCTAACACTAACCTCTAACAAACAACCAGATATTGACGGTGTAAATGAAAAAAATGACACAAAATCGAAAAGGGGTGCCTTAAGGTAATATGGTCCCCATTTCCTGTTTTTTGTGCAAAAACTATCAAGATTTGATTTATATTCGAAGATATTTAAAATATTAAAATATACATAGAAATAGTATTGAAATTCTAATTGAAAATGTCTAGAATTTGCTAATCTCAAAGTAAACAAATTAATACACCAGGCTTTTTTTCTTATCCTTTTTTCCCCTTCCCTTCTATTCCGTCGACGCTGGATAGCCGCTTCTAGTGTTTAATAAAGCAAGAGCGTTGCTTTGACCGGTATTTGAATTTCGATTCATTATATTTTAATTTAAAATCTTAAAATCTATTAATTTTTGTCCATTATTCTTTCGTCTCTTGAATATTCAATCGATTTCGACAAATAAAATAGGGGCTGAGATGTCACAATAAGAAGAGCCCTTTATCCTTCCCCAGCAAACAAACCGGGGCTTCTAATTCATCTTACCTGTGTAGTAAACAAGACTCGGAGAGGATATAGTAAACTCAACAAAAGAGAACAATAACGATAAATGAGGGGATTTTTCAATAGATCGAATTAATACAGGAGAAAAAAATAAAAATAATAAAATTTAATTTTTTATATAAAGAATCCAGTTTTTTAGTTGTTCGTAGAAGATCCGTAAACTCGTTGGGTTTCCGTCCCAAAAGAGGTCTAATGTTAATGTTTCTTATGAAGAGGTGTAATATTTTGAAATAAGCATTTCATAATTATCTCTATTATATCGAGAACTTAGATGATTAAAAAAATGACACCCAGTGCGAACGTAAACCCCACACAATTATTATTTACTTTAAAATGTTTTTATTCTCTAAATTGGACCATTATATTGTTTTAAAATTATAGCTATGTGCCTTTTGTCTGGGGTTACGGTTACATACAAACATTATCAAAAGTTTTACAATACGTACATTTGTTTTCCCTCATAACTACTAAAATACTGAAATGAAATTTACTAATTAAAACCAATTCAAGTTATAGTGACAAACAAAAATATAGAAAAAAAAACAAACAAACCATTTCATTCATATAATTTTGTGTCACACCTAGGTTACTGCTTTCTTTACAAATCCAAAATCCATTATAAAATAAATTTGATTTGAACATTATTAAAATAAGAAAAGAAAGAAAAGATCAATTATACACGTGAGAAAGATTTGACCATTATTGTCAATTTTTTTAGTCTTTCTTTTTTCTTACCTTTTGAAACGACCACCATCCTATATTCTTTACTCCAGTCACTGATCCTTGTTGTAAACAAAGAAGAAGATGTTTAAAAGTATTCCAAGTCGTTCAATTTTTTAAAAAAAAGGCCAGTTAGTTTTCTTACAAAGGAATTAAAATATTAATCATGGGTTCTTTGAAGCTGAAAGAAAGAACATCCATGTTGATGTGAAAATATAAGATGCTTACTTTTTCATTATTTGTTTTTCTATTATTCGCTATTTTTAAAAATATGAGTAAAAAAAGGCTAAAAATAAATTAATTTTTGTTATCAAAATTGTTTTGTTTTTTTACATTTATATTTTATAAAATGTAATTACAAAAAAATTCTTAATAAAATAAATTATAAAAAAATACGAAACTATCAATGCAAATACAATTATATTTCCTAATACCCGGATGTTCGTAAGTTTATCATATCTATAATGGCGTCGACGGACAAGAAAAGCAATGGTAAGAAATCAAAACATTTCTTTATTGAAATAATTGATTAATGATAATATTTTGGATTAATAACTGTAATTCAGGCATCGATATTGCTGAAGAGTATTTAAGGGCACAATTAATATTACATTTTCTTTACGTTGTTTCTTCATTTCTTTCTTCGTAAAACGCTTCTTTACTTCATCTAAGTTACCACTTGTTTTTCTGTAAGAAGTCAAAATCGTTTTGTTTTTGTTTTTACTAAAACAATTTAATTTTTTTTGTCATATTTAAAAATTACATAATCTTAAAAAAAAGTAAAATTCTCATCTCTTTCATGTTTTTATCGACTACAGTTTTATCATTAAACATTACTTTTTTTCTTTCTTTCTTTTTTTTTAATGTGGATAGTTAAATCCATATATTGAAATATTTTAATCGAGGTATTTTTATTTTATTTTATTTTTAATTTCTCGGCGCTGGCTATTATTTTTGTTTTGCTTTTGGTTAACTAGGATAAGTTATTTGTAAATAATGAATCAATTCGTGAGGTGAAACCCAAAACAAGAATTCGTAAAGAAATAATAATATTACCACTTCCATTTAAAACATTTTCTTTGGAAATTCATCTCTATGTCTGCAATAAAAGAATTTCAATCTTTGTTTAATTGAGGAAAATTGGTGCGTAATTTTTGATTCGGAGTCAAAATGTTTACCTATACTGAATCACTTTTTTTCTATATATTTTATTTTTACCTGATAATATTACAATTGTGATCCCGTTGTTTTGACGTCATCGATTTTTGTGGAGTCTTTCCACCCACCTTCACTGTTGCTGACCACGAAAGCCATCTCCCCCACGCTTAATTAAATAGAAAACAAAAATAGACAAGTACCGAAGATTTAAAAAAAAAATAATTTAGTTTTAGTCTCGATAATATATACCTCGAAACTAAAAGATTTAGAATAAAATTTGATTTTTAGAGTGTTATGTAAGAAAATATGGTACTAAGGCAGAATAGCGCACAAGAGATCATAATCATAATACCATTAGATTACGTATAAAAAGCATTACATTTCACGGAAATACCCGAAACCTTTGAGATGCTAGGATTAGGCTACTTCAGAAGTTTCCGTAATCTAATGCTATTTATATGTAAAATGCGATTATAATTATGCTATCTCTTGCGCGCTATTCTGCATTTAGGTACCTCCAATTTGCCCTGTGAAATTTACTCCCCCTATATTTAACACAATGAAACTTGCATAAAGGTTAATATCTTGAAATTCTTTTGTTCATTCAAAAGAAGAAACATTAAAAAAAAACTCCTGATGATTAAAAAAATAAATAAAATAAAATAAAATAATTCCAGCTTACTGAAATAATAAAAACTGAACAAAAACAATGTATACATTTTCGCACCGTTAAATCAATTGAAATTTAATGTAGCCAAAAACAAGTTACAACTAGAGGCTTTTTAAAAAGTCTATGAAAAATCAATTAATTACTTACCTTTTAATGAAAATAGGTTTTTCCTAAAATATATTAGAAATATTATTTTTACAGGGTCTCCCCTCACTATTTCATTTTATGAAATATGAAAAAATAAACCGACAAAAGACGATTTTTCCTTTTTTTTTTATTTTCTTTTTTTTTACTATAAAGATAAGAATCTGAATAATTATATCAAAAGATTTTTATAAGTTTCTATACGGGAGTTTTTTTAGTAAAAGAACTATGAATACAGAATTCTGCTAAAATATATCCTTAAAGAAACTGACCCTGTTAAAAAAAAAACTGTTTTACTTATTTTTCAAGATAAAAAGTAAAGTCGTTGGGGAGGCCTAGAGTCGGTATCAGCCATACAGCGAGGGAGTCTATCCCCTTTTCACTAGCGCTAGACCAAGGAGATTGTTTTTTAGCATGTGAGGCGGAACGCCACACCTACCGTCAGCTCATCACTTTACCGCACAGATCCCTGTGCTAATCATACGCGAAGTTGGCGAGGGTTGGTATCGAACCAGGAACCTTGAGGTTCCCAGCCTAAAACTCTACCAACGGAGCTAACTTTGAATTAACTGTTTTTCTTTGAATCAACTCTATATGTTTGTTTTTGTTTTTTGTTTGTGAGATCTTAAAAAAAGGTTAAAAAATATTTATGTTTCTTCCTTCAATATGGCCTAAACTGATCATGTGACATTTTGGGGGTACCTACTGTATTTGTACCTGGATTTTTTCTCTGAAATAAGATGTGTACTTCACAAAACCATTCTGGTGTAATAGTTAGCAAGCTAGTCTCGCAGATCCATTACTAGTGAATAGCAAGTTCAATCTTTGCTGGATGCCACATACTTGCGACCTTGTGTCACATCCTACCCATGGCAAACTGGTTGTGGAAAATGGGTGTCTCATCGTGGTTTAATGTTTAGCAACCTAGTCTTGCAGATCTATTACTACTAAATAGTGAGTTTGATCCTTGCTGGATGCTCCATACCTGTGACCCTTTGGTCTGTATGCCTGCCACCACCCTCCTCTACACACTTTTATGGGTCTGACCATCCAAGGTTTGCTGCTCCCTTTAGACTAAATCAGCAATTCCACACACATAATTATGGAGGTAAAATATGGAAATGAATCCAACAATATATAGAAACAGGAAAAACAAAATGTTCCAAAAAAGATGAATTTATTATGTTTATATCGACATTGGAGAAATTGGTTTAATAACCATAAAAAGACTATTAAGAATAACTCCTATAATTTCAATGAAGCTAAACATTTTAATCTACCCAATCATTGTATAGATAATGTTAAATGCATTATTTTAGCTTCTTCATTTAGTTTAGTTTATCATTGAAAATTTGAAAGTAAATATATCCTGAAACGAAATACACATACTTCAGAATTAAACAAAGATTTAAGTTAATTAACTCTTAACGTCCTATACTGCCTCATTCCACCTAACTGAAAGTCACATTCATTTTCCTAATCTACTCCAACTGATAGCATTTGTTTAAATATAATATTAAACATATTTAGAAGTCTTTGATTTAAGGGAAATAACAGGTAACTTTAAATGAAAAGTCCATTTTTAGCCATTTTTTGATAAATCCTTATAGGAATTGGACTCTGGAGTTAAAAAATTCTCAACAAGATGTTAAGTCGTCGGAGTTGCCTAAAGTCTGTGTCAGCCAGACCGAGAGGGGGTCTATCCCCTTTTCACTAGCGCTAGACCAAGAAGATTGTTTTATTTAGCGTCTAAGATGGAGCACGACACCTACCATCAGCTCCTCACTTTACAGCACAGATCCCTGTGCTACTGATATGCTGAGTTGGCGAGGACCAGTAGGGTCATTCCATGTCAAAACACCGGAAAAATTTGAAATCTGCACCCACCGACACCGAATTACTTGAAATTTGGCACAAATGTTCCCCTTCATGAGTTAGGAAAGTGTGCCAAATTATTTTGTCTTAAACCTTACAGTTCCGATTTTAGAGGGGGGGATATAATTTTGCTATTTTGCCTCAAAATTAAGGCTGTGCGGTGTCGCAAAATCTCAGTGTTTTTTTAATTTTTTTTAAAAAATACTTTCATACATTCAATATTTCTGAAATTTGGTATGTAAGGCAAATAAGGACTGTAGAATCCAAATATCCAACTATTTTAACCCTATACCTCACAGAAAATTTTATTTTGCCCACCCAAATGCATGACTCCAAAATCAACAACTTTTCACCTATGTAGCTTACGGTCAGTCTATCGAAAATGGGTCCTCTTCAATTTTCATAATATTTTTTTCTTAACATCTACTATGTCTGCCTAAGTTCACCAAAGAATTTCGTGAGGGGGTCAAGTCTACTTTAGAAGATATGAACCTGCCAAGTTCAGTTTTTTACCTATGTACGTGCAGGATTTCAGTGAAAGATTATAATTAAAGACAATCATCCTAATTCTCCATGAACTCTCAAATGTTTATATTGTGCTCAGTGACTTCTTAAACTATTCAATAATATTGTTTTTATCAATTAAAAAAAAAAAAAATTAAATACGAGGATGAGTCAAAAAGTAATGCCATTTTGTTTAGTACAGGTATAATTACCGACACAGGAACATGTATCATGAATTAAAATGAAGTTGGTCCTCTGTGGATCACCTCCCTACTTTCCCACAGTCACTGTTTTTTTTTCAATAGCAATGTTCCACCTTCAAATGAGAGTATGTATCACTATTCTGTTAACTGTCCTTTGAGCCACTTCTTCACTACAGATTTCACTTTGTTTATTTTTTTTGTTGTGTTTTTTGTTATTTAAAAAAAAAAATTTTTTTCACTATTTTTCAATCAAAAGAAAGTGATAATAAAAATGAATATATAAGTAGTCTTTAAAATATTACATTTTAAACTACACTGTGCCATAAATTTTGTTGTGTGTATTGACCATCTTGGACAGATGATAAACTCTACCATTTGGTGTTATAGGGACATCAACAGTGCACAGAATATTTGTGAATGGCACAAAACATATCCTTCCCAGTAAAATGAACAAGATGGAAGAGCTGGGTGCACTAACTTAATCAGCAAGTCATTCTTTGTATCAATCCAAATTTTATTGTCACACCTGCAACAAACATATCCTGAAACAACAAATTTCACTGTTTTTCTTCAGTTCCAATAGAGAAGCCATGTATTAAGTCATAGTTTTCATCTTCACTACATTGTTTTATGGCTATTTTATCTCTGATGAGTGGAATAAATTGATGAAAACTTCTTGTTCCTGGGACTGTGGATGCACTTTTGAATCTCATGTTGAGGCTCCTCCTTGCTTTCTCAACTTCCTCCTTTTCAACCAGAATTAATTTGATACCTTCAATTGCAGATCTGCAATATTCAAACATAGATTTTTGGAAAGGATTTCTTTGGTAGTTGGTCTTCGGAGACTTTCTTTTGACACTATCCTTTTCACTGTCCCACCAATACCATCACATGGTTGTTTACCATGACTTGTTGCAAAGATATTCCATTTTGTATTGAGACCCAAATATTTCTGATGGTTGCAAAATTGGCAAAGTTCTTGTATTGTACTGTGCAACTATCAGTAAAATACTCACTATTTTTTATATTTGGCAAGGTAGGCCCGATTACCTCAATTTTTTTTCTGTACCATATAAATAAATGCTATAACATGTGAGTTATCACTCAACATAATGCAGAAACAATGATTTTGCATTGCATTTTCAAGTTTAAAGTAGGGTACCACTGGATTTAAAGTACATTGTGAGGTACTCCAATGAAAACTCTGGATCTCATCTTGAACTACAAATTTGTAGTTCTCAGCAAAATCTCCCAGGAACAAAACTTCAAAATCACTAATCTCCTCCTTTCTTTGCTTTAAGTATCTGGATTGTGATTTAGCCAATTAAGAATGAGGTGCTAATTTATTCAATTGCAAAACAACTAAATAAATGTAAGCTTGACAGGATTCCTTTTGTGTTGTCAAAGTCAATCGGTCAGTTGTTATCCATTGTGAGAACTCTATTGATTTAGTGTTATCAATATTTCCTTCGATGATGTCATAAATTTTTATTCAAGCTGCCCTGATGATTTAGGAAAATTTGGCCACCTATGAATCATATACTCTCTGCTACTGGTATTACAGACAATATATTTCAAGAGATCTTGATATGATACATTCAGTGGTTCCAGTAATAATTTCATGTTTTGTTGGATGGTACATACACATATGGCATGTGTACCTGCACTACCAGCAAGGACACAGCATTTCAGCCTTAGACTACAAAATTTTGAAAACTCCAAGAATGCTATCAGGTTCTGTTCCTTGAATGGTCTGAAGAGCTCATTTAGGTTGCACAAGATGAATCTTTTCTGCTGATGAATATTATGTTTAATACTAACATAGTCTTTCCTGCCTGGCATCAGTTGAGTATATTCATCATCTTAGTAAAATGCTTCCACTAGCTGTGCAATATTAGCAGGCAAAGATTTGCCCCCTTTTGGTTCTGGCACAGCTAAAATACCTCTTACGAACACAATTTGTGAGCCTTGCATACAATGTGTTCTGAAACTCCAAACACACACATGACTTTTTTGTGTGACCAGTCGGTAGGAGCGCAAGTGTCAAGATTTGTATTTTTATGTTGGTTGATTCCATTCTCTTCATTTTTGCTACAAGAAGCTTTATCATTTTATCAAAGTACTTAGCTTTATCTAAAATTTCAAAGCCTCACATTATTCAACAGCTCAGAGTCAACATTTAACGACCTGCCTACTTTGGTCTTTATACATTGCAATACAGAAGAATGTTTTCTCTTACCTAAATGAGCTTTTCCAGAGTAATGATGTCCTTTTGTTTTTATTGGAGAAATTCCAATAGCAGAGAAACATTCATTGATATTTCTCTTCTCTGTTTCTGCAGAAGAACTTGCATCAAGCTTTTTCATTGCTGATCTGATACATGTCTTGGTTCTTCATTATTACTACTCTTTTCTGATTCTGCAGAAGTACCTGCTTCAAGCTCTTTCATTTCCTCATCAGGAAAAAGTTTGTGGATTTGTATTTGACAATTAGGGCAGAGTTTCTTGTCTGGGATTAGTACCAACTTAGCCTTTACTTTGTCTGCCATCACCAATGAAATTGGTTTCAAACTGCCTTTAATTTGCTTTTTATGATTTTTAAATGGAATACAATATCTCTTTTCAAGCCATTCATATTTAGTCAACAAGGTCTGTTTGTGATAGCAACAGATAGTCTGTATTTCATCCTCATCACAATCTTGTTCTATAGTCAATAAGCTTTATATCCATCGCATCCAACTGATCAATTGGAATCACTTCAACCTGTTTATCATGGAATAACATTTTCAACTGTTAGCTCAGTACAAATAGTACAACAATGTTTGCCTCTAAAACT
This sequence comes from Doryteuthis pealeii, assembly GCA_023376005.1. NCBI lineage: Eukaryota > Metazoa > Mollusca > Cephalopoda > Myopsida > Loliginidae > Doryteuthis > Doryteuthis pealeii. The sequence continues at coordinate 35,231,246 of CM042175.1, forward strand.
ATCTTTCATTCTTTCTTTTCAATAAAAAACATTATTCCAGTGATGAGGAAGTGAAATCTATAGTGAAGAAGTGGCTCAAAGAACAGTTAACAGAATAGTGATACATACTCTCATTTGAAGGTGGAACATTGCTATTGAAAAAAAAAAACAGTGACTGTGGGAAAGTAGGGAGATGATCCACAGAGGACCAACTTCATTTTAATTCATGATACATGTTCCTGTGTCGGTAATTATACCTGTACTAAACAAAATGGCATTACTTTTTGACTCATCCTCGTATTTAATTTTTTTTTTTTTAATTGATAAAAACAATATTATTGAATAGTTTAAGAAGTCACTGAGCACAATATCAACATTTGAGAGTTCATGGAGAATTAGGATGATTGTCTTTAATTATAATCTTTCACTGAAATCCTGCACGTACATAGGAAAAAAACTCTGAACTTGGCAGGTTCATATCTTCTAAAGTAGACTTGACCCCCTCACGAAATTCTTTGGTGAACTTAGGCAGACATAGTAGATGTTAAGAAAAAATATTATGAAAATTGAGAGGACCCATTTTCGATAGACTGACCATAAGCTACATAGGTGAAAAGTTGTTGATTTTGGAGTCATGCATTTGGTTGGGCAAAATAAATTTTCTGTGAGGTATAGGGTTAAAATAGTTGGATATTTGGATTCTACAGTCCTTATTTGCCTTACATACCAAATTTCAGAAATATTGAATGTATGAAAGTATTTTTTAAAAATTAAAAAAAAAACACTGAGATTTTGCGACACCGCACAGCCTTAATTTTGAGGCAAAATTATATCCCCCCCTCTAAAATCGGAACTGTAAGGTTTAAGACAAAATAATTTGGCACACTTTCCTAACTCATGAAGGGGAACATTTGTGCCAAATTTCAAGTAATTCGGTGTCGGTGGGTGTAACACCCCGGTGAATTGACATGGAATGACCCAGTATCGAACCAGGAACCTTGTGCTTCCTAATTGGACTCTCTACCGACTGAGCTAAACCGACCCTTTTCTTCTAAAGATCCTAACTAAACCAGCTATTTTTTTTTTTGTGTTTTAAGATATAGTGAGTTCGATATAGACTAAATTAATTTTTATTCATTCATTTATTTTTTTTGAAGAATGAATATTGTGTGCTATGTTTTTATTTCATTTTGATGCCTGCTTAAATTCAAATTTTAATATGTAACAGTTTATGCTGATGAAGTTGTCTTTAAAAAGTATGACCACATTTTTGCATATATTGTACATATAGTAAAAGTAAGGTCATGTGGAGTGGCCTATTGTCAGTATTAGCTAGACAATGAGGGAGTCTATCCCCTTTTCAATAGCACTAGAATATGATTGTGCTGCACAGATCCAAGCCATGCTACTCATGCGCTGAGTTGGTGGAACCCTGCGGTTTCAAGGCAAATGAGTGTGCTCATTTACTTTAACTAGCCCACAATATAAATATATAAAAAAATATATTTTTTGCAAAAGTATATAAAATAATAAAAAATGTTTTTGTCAACAAATTTTTTTTTTTACTGGACTGACTGCTTTTTTTACTTATACATACATACATACATCTATAAATAATTCAGAGCAGACCCCCCACCACCACCACCACATCACACTGTTCAACTAATATAGTTACATTCAGCAGCAGCAGCGGGATATTTATATTTAAAATTTTGTAAAATATAAACTTTTTTTTTTCTCTGAATTTTTGAGCTGAGGTTTGATGATTAGTATTATTTGTATTATTCGGACTATTGTCCTCATCTTCATTGGGCTTGAGATCCTGGCATCTGTATAGGAATGTGAGGTGGTTCGTCATTCGTGCCAGTTTTTGATTTAGCTTCTCTAGGAGTTTCCATTGAAGGATTATATCGGGTCTGTACCGATTATATACTATTTCTCTGAATTTTTTAGATGAGGCTTGATGATTAGTATTATTCGGACTATTGTCCTCATCTTCAGTGAAGATGAGAACAATAGTCCGAATAATACTAATAAACGGAACTTATAACCTTTAGGCACCCCTTCCGCGATCTTGATTCGTGGGGACACTTTTCTCATTTACATAGTCAAAATCCGGTTTTAACAGTGTGAATGGAAAAAATGTCCCCACGAATCGAGATCGCAAAAGGTGTGCCTAAAGGTCATATGGTCTCTAATAAACATTTTACAAAAGTATATAAAATAATAAAAAATGTTTTTGTCAACATCTTTTTCAACTGAACTGACTGCTTCTTTTACGTAAACATACATACACACATATATAAATAATTTAGAGCAGGCCTTCCCCACCCCCCACCAACACCACCACACTGTTCAACTAATATAACTACAATCAGCAGCAGCGGGATATTTATATTTAAAATTTTGTCAAACATAAACGTTTCTATTTACAGTTTTGCCTGTTCATCAGGTGTCGTGCTTTTTTCTGTCATTAAACATTAGGGCTATGTCATCATTGTTTTCATTTTTGCCAAGAAGAAATGCTGAATAAAAATCTTTTAATCCAGTCCTTTCCAGGTCGGGGGGGGGGTGGAAAGAGGCGTAGTGATTAACATTCTGGACTGTAATATCATAGTGTAAAATAATTAGGGGTCACAAATAATTATTTTAGTAAATATAACTTATGAATTTGGTTTTAGATTCGGAAGAGGAAAGGAAACAAAATTATTTTGGAATGTAATATTTTTCTAAATATAGGATTGGAACAAAAGCCTTGTCTGATACAAAGTAAATCAATAGAATATATAAATTAAACAAAGTATTTAATAAATAATTATAATTAAAAGGGCTAGATTTAAAAAAAAACAAAAAACTATGAGTCAAGGTAAATAGAACCATACATAAGTGCATAGGTAGATGTTCTAGGCAAAACAAGACATTAGGTTTATAATTTCCCAAAATTCACACTCAATTGTCCAATTGGACACATAGCCTAGTGGATAAAGGAGTTAGGCTAAGACAGTTATCTCTAGACTGCAGGTTCAATCTTGGTCAGCAGTAGCATAGAATAGTAATTAACACAGCTTAACACCTGTACCCCATGGTTAATGGAATGAGAACAGGATACCCCCGTGGACTGAATAAAGGGTTAGGTTCAAAGTTCCGTGATGGCTCCCTATTACAACAAGAAGGCAGCAAAAAAAAAAAAAAATTATTCCTGAGTCCGACAAGAAATACCTGAAGAAGGCCGGAGGACACATCGGCTGAAACATTGTACAGATAACAATGAAGATGAGGACAATATTTCGAATAATCCAAATAATACTAATTATCAAGCCTCATCTAAAAAAATTCCAGAAATAGTATTTAATAAAACATTAAAACATTTTAGAGACACTGACGAATGATGTTTTGTTTATAGATTTCTCCATTTATATGTTGTCTTTATTGGTTAAATAAATGTTACTTTGTATCAGAAAAGACTTTCATTCCAATCCTATATAAATAATCCAAGTTTCAACGGATTGTTTTCAAATAAAGGGTTGAAATACTCTGAAACAATGGTGGAATATGTTAGAGAAATATTTGGTTGAAATAATGGAATATATGGAAAAGAATGGTGGAATGCACTTAATTACGTCACAAAAAATCAGCTGATAATTGTTGATGTACAAATAAGGAATAACAAATTTGATGAATATTGTTAGCCTTCCCAGTTGATTTTTTTTTTATTTGAGGTTATTGTTATTTAATCGCGTTAGTTATATAGAGCTTTGTAAATGGAGTTCAAAACTGTTTGAATTATACAAATATCCCCAGTGGTTCAAAAGTTATGAGAATTTAAAGCCCCGAAATGTGGGTAAAAAAGTGGACATGATTTTGATAAAAAAAAAATCATTCAACTCATGGACTGATTCAGAACAAGAAATTCAGTAATTTCTTCACCATTTTTTTAATTTTTGAAGCAATTTTGATAAAACTTTGCATTCTTATGTAAAATTCTATGTTCTTTCTGATTCTGGTCTTAGATTTTATGTATCTCCATGCTAGAACCCATTATTTGGGGAATAAAAAGTAAGAATGTCAAGATTTTTTTTTTTAAATTTTACCACAAGATAATTCAACGTTTTCATTTTTATACTGCATGTATACACATATATAATATTAATTTTGATATATAACATCATTTTGAATTTAAAAATACATTTCTAAATGGTTATGTTGAATTACATAAAAGAAATAGATTACCTATTTACATATGTTTTCACACAAACCAGGTCAGTGTGTGCCATGTTTTGTTTACATCTCTCATAATTTCAAGTTTGTTTTTTTTTCCAAAATTGAAACGGATGTAAAAAATAATTCAATTGTTAAAAACACATAAAAGTTAAATATTTAGAAAGATTATGTCTTTTTATTTTCAACGATATAAATATTTTAAAAATTGAACAAGAAATAAGCGATGAATTTAAACTTTGTCTGCATAAAGTTTATGAGAGTATGTTACGTCGTACGCCTGTTGGACAAATAAATTTGAGTTTTTTTCTCAAAATACAAACTTTCGAAGCAAATCCCAAATGGTATAGCAATCTTTACATTTTACAAATTATATATCAAAATAATTCTGAAACTTTCTAATATCATGAACATAGTGCTTCTTTTTTGCTTCTAATACACATTTTGAACAAATAGCCTTTAAGTTTGCACTGTATTTTTACTTCCACGGGTCATGGAAACAACAAAAAAAAAGGCCCCGTTTGTACTTCCAGGTGTCTTCTAATTGAGTTCAAAATTTCAAGAATATTGATAAAGATTAGCCACTTTGATTTTGAAAAACAAAACAGCGTGTAAAATTTATCCTAAAAAAACCGGTCCTATTTTTGTTTTCAGCTGTTCGACCGAAAATACGGTTTTAACTCGCTGTAAAAAAATAATTCAATTGATGAAAACTGATAAAAAAAATTACATACTTAGAAAGATTATTCTATTCTCTTTCCAACCATATAAGTATTTTTAAGATTGGTTAAGAAATACTCGAGAAATTGCAAATTTAACTGATTAAGGTCGCAAATTTGAAACTGTCAGCGTTTTTCAGCTAAATGCTTGTAATGCTAATATTGTTGGTATCAGCTGGACAGTGAAGGATTCTATCTCCTTTTCACTTCTATTAGACCAGGCAGATTGTTTATGCGACTGAAGTAGAGTGCCTCACCTACAATCAGGTTCCCACTTTACTGCTCAGATCCAAGCTGTGCTACTCATGTGCAGAGTTAGCAAGGGCCAGTGTCAAACCAGGAACCTTGTGGTTCTTAAGTGACTGGGCTAAGAAAGATAATATGAAAGGAATTAATAAATCCTAGCTTAGACGAGCCTTAAGTACGGGGGAAAATCACATTCTATCACAAAACTGTGTGGAAATGATACAGAAGAGCAACTGTGATTGTTCATACAAGTTTTATTTCAATAGCTAACTCATTGAATCTTATTATGATTCATAACATCTTAAAGATTAGACAACATTTTTTTTTTTGTAAAACACCAATTAAATCCTATTTGCAATATCTAAAAACAGCCAAAGACCTAATTTGGTAGTTGGATCAAATATGGGTTAAAAGTACTTCTTACTGAACTTGCTATAAAAAGATATCCATTAAGAATACAAACTTGAAACTTTACTAAATTTAGGACAAGGAATTAAAAAAATTTTTTTTTTTTTTTTGTTATTTTTTTTTCTTTCTAATATTGAAACATACATTTTTTATATCGGAAAATTTCAACTTTGACGTGCAAAAAAAGGACTGACAACTGACAAAATTTTGAAATTATCTATATAAGATAAATCATTGTCCCATTTTAAACAAGTACTTATTATAAAACTTTAAATTCAACTTTTAAATTGCACAATGGTGGTTGTCGACTGATTGTGTAGCAATGCATGCTAAAGTTCAAGTCTCCACTGTAGGATTTTGTTAGAGGGCAGTTCTTGTTTATTGATCAAGTTCTCTTCCCAAAAGCCATGCAGCTGGTGTTTTGTGACAATAAGGGACTTATTGAGTACCTTGACCAAATATTCCAAGACAAGTTTAAGGGTTTTAAGTGTTTTATTACATAGTGATGCATCACTTTAAAAAGAAATAACCTTTAAATATACCTTTAGATATGGTAGAGATATGAGAAACACAAGAACTCGGACAAACATATGTAGGAGATATATTTCGCTAAGCATTAAGCTCAGCATCATCAGTCGCTTTATTGATTATTAAGGTATCATACAAGTGTTTTATAGAAGGGAAAGTTGACGGGAGAGGGCGTAGATTAAGGGAAGAGATCAAGTGAATGGGATAGCGTTTGTGAGGAAAGATTTTGATTAGTCAGGAGGAAATCATTGGAAAGGGAGGGAAAGAAAATCAAAAGAGAAGAGAGTTAGAGAGGATATGCAGAGTAAAGTGCAAAAATACATTGTGAAAGAAACAAGTTCGAAGAGAATGTGGGTCAGCCTTCTTGGATATGACTAACATCAATTGTGGATTGTATTTGAAAATTTTCATTTATTTGTTGGACATAATGATAGAAGTCAACATCTATTAATAATGGAGATTAGTTGTCTCTCTGTAACTGAAACTGTCACTGCTTTTGTCACAAACCCTCAAGAATTGTGTAAGTTTATCAATGAGTATTTGATTTATATTTGAAATCCTTAATATGTAGAATTTGAGTATGCAACATTAAATGGTCCACATTGTTTTTAAAACAAGTTTTGATAAATATATGTCCAGAATTCTATATTTATCAATTTTTTTTTATAATTATTTTTTTTATTCTCACCCTTTTTTTCCGTAACAAGAAGTTAACTAAAAAGTTTACAATTAACAAAATACCTACGATTTTTAGTAAAATTTGTGTAAAATATTCAAAACAATTATTTGATTAATAATTAAAAGATGTACACATTTTATTTCAGGGGGACAGAACTAAGTTTCCATTTCAAATTGTTGTTTTCTTTTTACTCCTTTAATGAATTTGATGATTTTATTTACTTATGATACAAATGCTGTGATATTGAATTTTTAACTCCTTTCCCCAGGCAATATCTTTGAAAAATTAATTTTTACACTGCTCAGAGTGCATTTTATTTTTTGCTAGTTGTACATAACTATTGACAAGATTCCAGAAAGGCTTTGTTGCATAAACATTATATAGTCCAAGTACAATTAGAAGTTAATAGTCTTTCATTCAGAATATCCCCCCAGAAAACTCTGTACTTTGAAATTATTGAATGTACTAGACATTCCTCATTTGAAAAAAAACAAAAAAACTAAAATAGTGACCTACTTCAAAGAACCCTACCATAAAAATTAATCATCACACACAAAAAAAAAAATCATTATAAAGAGGAAATATTTTATAGTATGTAATACTATAAACATTATATAAATATAATCTCAGTGCCAAGATATTGTAAGTCGATTTTTTAGGAAATTTCATTGTTTTAACCTGTTTTCACATTTGTTATAGGCCAATTTGGAATACCTAGTATTAGATAAGGATACTTGAAACCATATAACTGTGTGCAAACAAATTATCATTATTATTACTAATAAAAAAAAATAAAAATAACACCCTCTGGCAGTGTAAAAATACATTTTTTCAAGATTTTGACTGAGGGGTGGGAGTTAAAAATTCAGTGTCAGAGAGTTTGTTATAAGTACATAAAATCATCAAATTTATTAAAAAAGTAAAAAAAAAAAAAAAAAAACAATTTTGAAATGGAAACTTAGTTCTGTCCCCCTCAAATAAAAAATGTTGCATGCATCTATGAATTATTAATTAAATAATTATTTTTGAATATTTTACACACAAATTTTACACAAAATCATAGGCATTTATTTATTTGTAAACTTTTTTGTTAACCTCTCGATACTGAAAAAATGACTTTTTTTTTGTTTGTAAATAATTTTCTTGTAAAACTCTATACATTAGATAATTTTAAATATATATCAAAATAAAATAAAGTATATATAAATATGTAATACCGGGCATGTATTTATTAAAACTTGTTTTAAAAAACCCAAAAAGGACAGTCTAAGTTTGTATACTAAAATTTTAAGTGTATATAATATAGGGTTGTTCTTTATTCTATGCATTGATGATTTTGGGTAATGTGATATAGTTTTGATTTTACAGACAAATTGAAACCAAATCTCCATTATCAATAGATTAAATCAGAATAGTTACTTGAAAGCATTATGTACAAATTTATTTGTATTAAGAATGGTTATTTGATGCTGTAATTGCTTACAAATGATTATTACCATTGCTTACATGACACCATGGCAAATGATTATTATCATTATTCACTTGACACCATATCATCGCTTGTGAATGATTATCATTATTCACTTGACACCATATAATTGTTAGTGAATGATTATTATCATTATTCATACTTGACACCATATAATTGTTAGTGAATGATTATTTATCATTATTCACATGACACCATATAATTGTTAGCGAATGATTATTATTATTCAACCATATAATTGTTAGTGAATGATCATTATTCACTTGACACCATATAATTGTTAGCGAATGATTATTTATCATTATTCACTTGACACCATATAATTGTTAGTGAATGATTATTATCATTATTCACATGACACCATATAATTGTTAGCACATGACACCATGTATTCACATGCACCATATAATTGTTAGCGAATGATTATTATCATTATTCACTTGATACCATATAATTGTTAGTGAATGATTATTATCATTATTCACTTGACACCATATAATTGTTAGTGAATGATTATTATCATTATTCACTTGACACCATATAATTAGCGAATTGATTATTTCATTATTCACTTGACACCATATAATTGTTAGTGAATGATTATATCATTATTCACTTGACACCATATAATTGTTAGCGAATGATTATTATCATTATTCACTTGACACCATATAATTGTTAGTGAATGATTATTATCATTATTCACATGACACCATATAATTGTTAGCGAATGATATTATTATTCACATGACACCATATAATTGTTAGTGAATGATTATTATCATTATTCACATGACACCATATAATTGTTAGCATCATATTCACTTGATACCATATAATTGTTAGCGAATGATTATTATCATTATTCACTTGACACCATATAATTTTAGCGAATGATTATTATTATTCACATGACACCATATAATTGTTAGTGAATGATTATTATCATTATTCACATGACACCATATAATTGTTAGCGAATGATTATTATCATTATTCACTTGATACCATATAATTGTTAGTGAATGATTATTATCATTATTCACATGACACCATATAATTGTTAGCGAATGATTATTATCATTATTCACTTGACACCATATAATTGTTAGCGAATGATTATTATCATTATTCACTTGACACCATATAATTGTTAGCGAATGATTATTATCATTATTCACTTGACACCATATAATTGTTAGTGAATGATTATTATCATTATTCACATGACACCATATAATTGCTGGCATTCACATGACACCATATGATCGCTTGTGAATGATTATTATCATTACTCACATGACACCATATATTTGCTGGTGAATGATTATTATCATTACTTATGTAATGGTAGCACCCAGGCAAAAACTATGATACAAGAGTTTGACTGGTGAAGAAATTGTTTTATTCACATTTATTATTTGTTAATATATCTCATCATAATGGAGATTCAGTGTCTGTCAGTCCGTATCCAAAACTGTCACCGCTTACATCATAATACCCTCAGGAACTGTGTAAGTTTATCAATGAGTATTTAATTTATAGTCAAAATCATTAATGTACAGAATAGAATAAATCTTATTTATTTACGATGTCTCTATGAATACCTGAGTTAGATTTGCTTCAAAACATCCCATGTTATTAGTGCAATGTGTCTAATATATCACTAAGAAATAAAGGTTTACATAATATATGGTGTGGTTATGTGACCAATTCATTGTTTGAAATTAGAAAAAAACGGAAATTTAAAGCTTGAGTCGGAGTAAGGACAAAACTGATGGTAGCAATGACACAAAGCGATTCGGAATGTCCGTATTGAAAGTAAAATCTCAAGTGGGTCAGAAGACCTCCCAGAAGCGAGTCCACTTAAATCGGCTGCGATTGAGACAGTCTTTTGATGTGACCAGACAAATGGCGCAGAGTCGCACAGAAAAAAAAGATAATCCGGAAGTCGTTTGACCATGATTATCTTGGGCCCTTGAAGAAAATCTTTTTATCGTTTCCTTTTCCACTTAAGAAAAGAGATAAACTCTTTGTTGAAAATCTTATAGAAACGAATTAAACCTATATGTATTTAAGACCCCACATTTTGTTGGAAAATACTTGAGAACACCGGAAGAACCAAGCCTCTGTCGATTTAGCGGAAGTGAATTCGATTAGCTGGTTAGAATTAAAGGAGGGCGGCACCCTTGATAAATTGGGAGGTCCAGAGAAAATTTCTGATATCTCCGGAAATCAGAATGTCTGGTTGAGATATTATTTAACTGAGACGTTTTTGACGAAAAAACAGATGAAGACGAGACGAAGCGAAGCGTGCTCGGAGATTAGCTGACTGGGCTAGTAGAGAAGATTAACGCATATACCGAGGGCCGGCAGAAAATGACTTCAGCTAAGAGCATTGAAAAACTTAGTCAACTTTACGAATTGTTTTGAACAATACCTTGCAGAGCCCTGATCGTATTCCGACCAGAAGTTATTCATTAGAGGTCCATCGGAGCCTTAAGAAATAATTGTTTGTATTCTTTTGTTTGAATATAAATGTTGTTGAGTTTTTAAAAAAAGAAAAATAGTCATTGTTTTTTTATGTGACCACTAGGCCGCCGTTAACCTTGGAAATCAGATTGTATAGCAGATTTCTAGTTGTTTGAGATCTGAACACAACGTGGGCATTCGGCTAGACTTTCTGCAAATTTAGAGACCCTGCAATCCATGGTTGATGCAGAAAATCCGATCTTGACGGCCAATTTAGGAAATTCCGTGAGCCCTTTAGCTCAGTAGTGACCAATGGGTTATAGTTAATTTGCATTCTGGTTTTAACAAAACTGGGTTTAATAAATAAATACTTACTGTTATTGATCTCTAATATTATTGTTTTATTCTCCAACATATTGAAATAAATTCTATGAAGGATTGTATATAAAAAACAATTAAAATATAATTAAAATAAGTAATTTTTTATATGCGTTCTTATTTAATTTTATTAGTGTTTCTAATTTAATATATTTCATTGCATTAAAACTTAAATACTTACGCCCAGGGGGTTCATTTAGTGGACTGAAAATCTGCAGGTTGGATATTCCCTTCTATATCGCTATGAATCTATTTCAAAACTTTGTCGGCATTAAATTACCCACTAAAGTTGACATGCCTTAAAAAAACAAAACCAAACCAACCAGAGGCGCATATTCTTGCTAGTATTAGCAATGCACACTCAAGGTCAAAACATTGGAATTCAAATTTATGAGGTTGAACTGATTTCTTTTTCTGTATGTTTTGTGCCAAAATAACTGAAGCAAGAGGTAAAATGAATTACCTTGTGAGGCTACAGATTGAACTCACAACCTCCTTGTCATGAGTAATGTCTCTTAGTAAGCATCCTATCTCCCTTGTTCGTTGGAATGGTTCAGCCAGTGAAGAGAGATACAAACCCAAGGCATTTTCTTTCAAGGCAGAATTACTTTTTTTTCAGTTTGTAGGAGTTTAAAATTTCATGAAAATTATTTGTCTGAATTTTTGAGATCTTTATTGTTATATACACAGCATTTTGACTGATGTGACCCTCCGGCCTTCTGGGGTTTATTAAGGATGAATAAAGGGTTTTGTTCGAAGTTCCATGAAGGCTCCTGAATGACAAGAAACAGCTGACGATGACCAGAGCCACATCGGTTGAAACATTGTGTATATAACAATAAAGATGAGGACAACAGTCCAAAAAATCTAAATAATATAAATTTCCTGAAAATGTTTCCAACTTTTTGTGTACATTTGGGAATAACCAATGACCATAAATACCATTTATAAATTTGATCTTATTGTCTTAGGATATAGTACTAGCAGCTGTGCATGAATAAATAACTCTATACTATGATAATAATATTCAGAAAGATTGTATTATTGACTTGCTGACATTGCACATAACCCTCTTTAAATGTGTTTGTATTGTAAATAATCCGATTCAGAAACTAAGAGCAATCTATTGTTGGCCTTTACTAAAATTTGAATTCATGGTGATGAGGGTTTGTTCATTTGAATTTCAAACTACCTAGTTTATGTAATGGAAATCTCCTGGCCAGATACATAATATTTTTGCTTTCTTTACAATATTGATTACAATTATATCCACAAGATTAGTCCCTGTTGATTTTTACTGACAGCCACACTTGAATAAGTGATCAGGAATTGGTAGTAGTCGACACTTAGAACTAATAGCATTAGTGCAGTAGTAAACCCCCCCCCCAAAAAAAAAAAACAGCAATTTTATTTAAAATTGCACAGGTGAAAATTCCCTACAGTAACCTATAAAAAGGGCACCTCATGAATTGTAATAGTTACTGAGCTTAGCTAGGCTGTAGAATACACCAATTGCTCCTCTGCAGAGGAGTAAGGATTCCTAACCTGTTGGCTGTGTGTGGCAACCAGTGATGCTTAAAGACAGAATCCTGGTGACTAACATGGTCCATAATATGCAACACTCCGCTTTAGCCCTTACTTGGGCTAGAAAATCATTCGGCTAGTCTCATCAAGGCCTAGCAGCTATATGATTGTCTCAACCATATTGCTCTTATAGCAAACCCCCTTATAGCAAACCCCTCTTTTTATCATATATTTGCTAGAAGGCGGTGGCTGATGTGTCCTGGGTATGAGGTTCCAGATCTGGAGCTCTGGGGAGTGTGTGGTATCTTTTTATTGCTATTACTCCCAAGTCAACTCTGACCCAGACTGGTAGTACCTGTTTGAGTCTCAAAATCAAAAAAATATGTTTAAAAAAAAAACTTGAATACCCAACAAAAGGAATAAAATGTCTTAGGCATGAAATAACCCAAGGGTTGATGACATACTATAAAATAATGAGTGCCCCATATTTCTGGCCTTGTGCCAAGCTAAGCATATTAGATATCTACAGTAACTTTAAAAAATGCTAAAACAATCTTCTGGCGTAACGCTGTAACCAAATTGTAACAGTGTGCAAATAGATAAGTTAGAGGTGAAGAGAGTCTCCATAGTGTAGTGACTAATGTGCCGGTTTGGCTCAGTTGGTAGAGCGTCTGACTAGGAACCACATGGTTCTGGGTTCAGTGCTGACCCTCGCCAATTCAGTGTATGAGTAGCACAGGGACCTGTGCGGTAAAGTGAGGAGCTGATGGTAGCTGTGGTGCTCCACCTCAGACACCAAAACAATCTTCTCGGTTTAGCACTAGTGAAAAGGGGATAGACTCCTTCACTGTCTGGCTGATACGTACTTCAGGCTAACCTGATGACTTTACTTACTTACTCCTAAATTGTAAGCAAAACAGCCAAACATTCTTTTCTAGGCAATGGCTGAGGCCAGTTGAATGTTCTTTGCAACTAGGAACATTATCAACTGTGTGTAATGTTTTGACAAATAACTCGGATTTGCCTACTTGACTATATATATGCTGGTATACAGTCTGTGTTGGGGTAACTTTTTGACGTACGATATTTGATGGCATATAAGATGCACCCCCATTTCAGCAGGTCAGATTCAGGAAGAAAAGTTTTTAGTGTATTTAAGCATATATTGTTGAAAACAGTCTAGCTGTGTATTACACAAGCAGAAACATTGCTGTATAAAAGCAATTTGGCAGTACAGGGTAGGTAAAATTGCTGAGCGTAAGCTGGGTTAGTGAGCATCATAGAGAAGATTAGCCTAGGCCTATGGGAGGTCTCTAACTTCACCTATGATGTATAAGATGCAGGGCAATTTTTTGAGCCAAAATGCATCATATATGCCATCATTTGACTTGATTTTTGATCTTCCGCTCTTGAAGATTCTAGTTTTTAGACTTGGAACAGTTATTTAATTTGGATTCTGTACTGAGACAGTGTCTTTGATATGACACTTAAATTGTATCTTATAGCAAGGCTTCTATTTTGAAGCTATTAAGGGGTGTGGAGTACTCCCCTTCATTGCACTGACTGCACCTCTGCAGAGGGATTAGACCCCCCCCCCCCAATGAGGCTACCTGTTGGCCATGAGTGGCGACCCATGATGCTTAAGGATAGAGCCTGGGTGGATGAGCAGTTCATGAGTTGCAATACTCCACTTTGGCCCTATCTTGGGCTAGACAGGCGGTCGGAGAGGCCCCCTCCGATCAATCGGCTGGTCACGTCAAGCCCTTGCACCTATATGATTTTCCCAACCCTATTGCCCTTATGGCAAGCCCCAACCCCTTTTTATCATATGGGTGCAAGAAGGCGGTGGCTGAGGGTCTACATATCCTGGGAATGACGTTAAACTCTATCTGATGGTGAGGTTCCAGTTTTAGAGGTTTGGGGAATGTGGATCACCCCCTTCATCACCATTGCTCCCTGGTCCACTCTGACCCAGAGTGGTATTACCTGTTAGGGTCCCATCTATGGGTTAAATAGAAAAACAGGAGTTGATAAACAAAATTGTATTATGCATTAAGAATGAATTTATTTCACAACTTGTTGGCATTAAATGACCCACCAAGGTTGATATGCCGTAAAACAAACCAAACCAAACTCCTTCATTGCCATTACTCCCAAATCCACCCTGACCTAGAGAGGTAGTACATGTCAGTATCTTGTGGGTCAGGGAGATCTATTTGAGATAAGATTTAAAATGATAGTGAATTTTATTTCTACATTGGCTCTTAAAACATTGATATTGTATATTAAGTATAGCTGTTTAAAATGATTGTGAAGCTACAATCTGTACTATATATATATATATATATATATATATATATATATAATTAGCATTTCAGTTGATTTTTTTTATTTGTGATCATTGTTATTTAATCTCTTTAGTTAATTGTAAATGGAGTTCAAAACTGTTTGAATTATACAAATATCCACAGTGGTTCAAAAGTTATGAGAATTTAATTTGGGGTACAGAAGTGGACATGATTTTGCTCAAAACTCCTTTTGGTTGATTTTTATTATTTCATACTTAGTTAAATTTGATTTATATTATGACCAATTTTTTCTTTTAGAGATTGGGTCTTACAATAGAAACTTATTTTTTAAAACCTCAATTTATGCGAGTTGAAACTCTTGTACTATTATGTTCACTCTTGAACTAATACTCTTAGGAAAGGTATTAAACCTTCAGCTATGGCTTCCACAAGGATGGTTTTGGCATTAAATAACCCATGATGTTTAATATGCCATTAAACAAAGAAACCAAAACCAATCAATAAATCAATGAAAACTTTATAGAATATATTTTGATAAAAATAGATCCTATATTTATCCAATGATATTTGATGGGATAATGTGGAAATTAAGTATTTGGATATTAGCAAAGCAATTTTATATGCAAATATAACAATTATTATGGGACAGTGGCTGCATTATAGTGATGTAATAACTCACAAGATATTGAAGACTAATTACTTATGAGTAGTGTTGCGATTCATGTGGCCATTTTTAGGGCTGTAGATGAAGCAGTTTTACTGTGGAGATCCCTTTTGGCATAAAGTTTCATCCTTTCTTGAAGTAGAAAGATGTAGTATCAGTTTTAATCCTTGTCAGCTGATCCGTGTTAAGGAGTTGTATAATCCTCATCAGTACATCCAGTGAGCAATGGTACCACAATTTATCAGCACCTTTAAATAGTACATATAAATTTAAATAGTACATATTTGGGCATTTTGGTTGGCCAATTCAGCCAACACTGTTTAGGAAGAGTTTATGGGTACAAGTTGTAATCTTCAGCACATCTTATACCCAAAATATAAGTTGTGCCTTATACCACAAAATAATCCAACATATTCTCTCTAGGTCTCTAATACTTGCAGCCATGTGGCAAATTTTTGCTCCACTTAGTTTTCCTTATTAAATACTAGAAGCGTTTACCTGGCGTTGCCTGGGTAGAGGGGGTGTAAAATGGTAGTCTCTCGATCCATTATTGTTGAATCACAATTTGGATCATCGCAGGATGCCCCATTAAAATCCCTACGTAAAAAAGACCCTGCATTGATCCAGACACTGAAAAGAAAAATTAATGTCTCCTATTTAAAATATTAAATGCAAAAAATTCCATGCTGTTATCATTTAAATCTTATTTTTTAATTATCTTCACAAATATGAATCAAATCTTCATTATTTTTACTCAAAAAGCAAGATCTGGTGATAGTTAATGTGTATATATATATTTACTTTGTCATTAATTGTTTTATTTTCATAGTTTCCTCCGGACATACATACACACAAACTGCCCTTTAAATATGTATAGATACCCAGGGAATCAGTTTGAAATTTATAATGAGTTTTAGTTCTAAGACAAAAGTCTACCCTGTCAATCCAAACCAATATTACAGCTGTCTTTCACAATTAGCACAACAGCCCTGTCAGCTGGAGCTTTAGAATACACTGACTGCACTTCTACAGAGGGGTGAGAAACCCCCACCCACCCCTAATGGGGCCACCTGTTGGCCATTGACAGTGACCCATGATACTTAAGGACGGAACCCTGGTGGCTGAGTAGCAATCGGAGAGGCCCCATCAATCAATTGGCTAGCCCTGGCAAGCCCTAGCACCCATATGATTGTCCCAACCCTATTGCCCTTATGGCAAGCCCCAACCCTTTTTTATCGTATAAATGATAGAAGGCAGTGGCTAAGGGTTTTCATGTCTTGGGTATGACGTTAAACTATCTGATGGTGAAGTTCCAGTTCTGGAGGTATAGGGAATGTGGAGCACCCTTTCATCACCATTACTCCCAGGTACACTCTGACCCGGAATGGTAGTACCAATGAGGGTCCCATCTTTGGGTTAAATAGAAAATTTGTTTACAAAAAAAAATTGAGTTTAAAAAAAATTTTCTTCCAAACTATCGCTACAAATTTTTCAAAACTTTGCCAGCATTAAATGACCCACCGAGTTTGATATGCTGTAAAACAAAACAAATAACTAGCACAACGCCAAGTTCTTAAAACACCTGGTGTTCTTTTGCTCAAGCTTTCTTTTTATTGCATGTAGACATATGCATTTGTATGGGAGAATCTGTCTTGATTTATATTTTGAAATGGATTGTATATGTTGCATAGTCCTTTATTACTTCTATCGTATGTCTTTGTGTCCTTAGATTCTTCTAAATTCTGTCTGCTCTTTCATACAGATTGGACATCTTCATTGGAGGATGTCTGTTTTGCTGCTTGCCCTGTCTCTGCTCATTCTTTGCTGATTGTTCTTTTCCTGGAAGAAACACTGAGTCATATTTTTGTGTACACTTTTAGTATTCCTGATACAATCTTAAGCACATGCATAGGTAGAAAAGCAACAGAAACCAAAATATGTCTACCCAAAAAACTCTCTGGTTTCAACTCCACTAAAATCTACTTTCCCTGACTCCTCTGATCTCATGATTCTCTAAGCCAATGAGAACTCTGTTTCAGATGAACCTGAGGTAAAACTTTGTCAATCAAACTCTCTCGTTGATTTTCTAAAAGATGCTTTTCCATGCACAAATTCTTCTATAAATTTCACATGGTTTCCACTTCTCATCCACCAGAAATCTGTTCAAACTGAGCACTCTTATTTGCCATTTTGAATAGCCTCAAAACATATTTCTGTGAGATAAATTTGTGCTAAAACCATTCCAAACAGCACAGAAAATAATTGAATTACCATTAATTTCAAAATGTATACTACATTTCCTTACAAAAATGATAGCTATGCATTATGTAACATATGTGTACTAAGAATCTTCTTCAAACCAATATTCCAACATCTAATTGTGCCCTGAAAACACTTCTGAAATTCTTTGTTTGAAATTACCGCAGTTCATTATAACTTATGATCTCTCTCCTTTTNCAATCTCTGTATGTTTGTTTTTGTTTTTTTTTTGTTTTGTTTGTGAGATTTTAAAAAAAGGTTAAAAAAATTTATGTTTCTTCCTTCAATATGCCTAAACTGATCATGTGACATATTTTTGGTGGATACCTACTGTATTTGTACCTGATTTTTCTCTGAAATAAGATGTGTACTTCACAAAACCATTCTGGTGTATAGTTAGCAAGCTAGTCTCGCAGATCCATTACTAGTGAATAGCAAGTTCAATCTTTGCTGGATGCCACATACTTGCGACCTTGTGTCAACATCCTACCCATGGCAAAACTGGTTGTGGAAAATGGCTGTCTCATCGTGGTTTAATGTTTAGGCAACCAGTCTTGCAGATCTATTACTACTAAATAGTGTGTGTGTTTGATCCTTGCTGGATGCTCCATACCTGTGACCCTTTGGTCTGTATGCCTGCCACCACCCTCCTCTACACACTTTTATGGGTCTGACCATCCAAGGTTTGCTGCTCCCTTTAGACTAAATCAGCAATTCCACATACATATAATTATGGAGGTAAAATATGGAAATGAATCCAACAATATATAGAAACAGGAAAAACAAAATGTTCCAAAAAAGATGAATTTATTATGTTTATATCGACATTGGAGAAATTGGTTTAATAACCATAAAAAGACTATTAAGGATAACTCCTATAATTTCAATGAAGCTAAACATTTTAATCTACCCAATCATTGTATAGATAATGTTAAATGCATTATTTTAGCTTCTTCATTTAGTTTAGTTTATCATTGAAAATTTGAAAGTAAATATATCCTGAAACGAAATACACATACTTCAGAATTAAACAAAGATTTAAGTTAGTTAACTCTTAACGTCCTATACTGCCTCATTCCACCTAACCGAAAGTCACATTCATTTTCCTAATTTACTCCAACTGATAGCATTTGTTTAAATGTAATATTAAACATATTTAGAAGTCTTTGATTTAAGGGAAATAACAGGTAACTTTAAATGAAAAGTCCATTTTTAGCCATTTTTTGATAAATCCTTATAGGAATTGGACTCTGGAGTTAAAAAATTCTCAACAAGATGTTAAGTCGTCGGAGTTACCTAAAGTCTGTGTCAGCCAGACAGAGAGGAAGTCTATCCTCTTTTCACTCGCGCTAGACCAAGAAGATTGTTTTATTTAGCGTCTAAGGTGGAGCACGACACCTACCATCAGCCCCTCACTTTACAGCACAGATCCCTGTGCTACTGATATGCTGAGTTGGCGAGGACCAGTATCGAACCAGGAACCTTGTGCTTCCTAATTGGACTCTCTACCGACTGAGCTAAACCGACCCTTTTCTTCTAAAGATCCTAACTAAACCAGCTATTTTTTTTTTTTGTGTTTTAAGATATAGTGAGTTCGATATAGACTAAATTAATTTTTATTTATTCATATTTTTTTTTTAAGTATGAATATTGTGTGCTATGTTTTTATTTCATTTTGATGCCTGCTTAAATTCAAATTCTAATATGTAACAGTTTATGCTGATGAAGTTGTCTTTAAAAAGTATGCCCACATTTTTGCATATATTGTACATATAGTAAAAGTAAGTTCATGTGGAGTGGCCTATTGTCAGTATTAGCTAGACAATGAGGGAGTCTATCCCCTTTTCAATAGCACTAGAATATGATTGTTTGTGCTGCACAGATCCAAGCCATGCTACTCATGCGCTGAGTTAGTGGAACCCTGCGGTTTCAAGGCAAATGCTCTAGTGAGTGTGCTCATTTACTTTAACTAGCCCACAATATAAATATATAAAAAAATATATTTTTTGCAAAAGTATATAAAATAATAAAAAATGTTTTTGTCAACAATTTTTTTTTTTTTACTGGACTGACTGCTTTTTTTACTTATACATACATACATACATACATACATCTATAAATAATTCAGAGCACACACCCCACCACCACCACATCACACTGTTCAACTAATATAGTTACATTCAGCAGCAGCAGCGGGATATTTATATTAAAAATTTTGTAAAATATAAACATTTCTTTTTCTCTGAATTTTTGAGCTGAGGTTTGATGATTAGTATTATTTGTATTATTTGGACTATTGTCCTCATCTTCATTGGGCTTGAGATCCTGGCATCTGTATAGGAATGTGAGGTGGTTCGTCATTCGTGCCGGTTTTTGATTTAGCTTCTCTAGGAGTTTCCATTGAAGGATTATATTGGGTCTGTACCGATTATATACTATTTCTCTGAATTTTTTAGATGAGGCTTGATGATTAGTATTATTCAGACTATTGTCCTCATCTTCAATGAAGATGAGAACAATAGTCCGAATAATACTAATAAACGGAACTTATAACCTTTAGGCACCCCTTCCGTGATCTCGATTCGTGGGGACACTTTTCTCATTTACATAGTCAAAATCCGGTTTTAACAGTGTGAATGGAAAAAATGTCTCCACGAATCGAGATCGCAAAAGGTGTGCCTAAAGGTCATACGGTCTCTAATAAACATTTTACAAAAGTATATAAAATAAAAAATGTTTTTGTCAACATCTTTTTCAACTGAACTGACTGCTTTTTTTACTTAAACATACATACACACATATATAAATAATTTAGAGCAGGCCTCCCCCCCCCCACCAACACCACCACACTGTTCAACTAATATAACTACAATCTGCAGCAGCGGGATATTTATATTTAAAATTTTGTCAAACATAAACATTTCTATTTACAGTTTTGCCTGTTCATCAGGTGTCGTGCTTTTTTCTGTCATTAAACATTAGGGCTATGTCATCATTGTTTTCATTTTTGCCAAGAAGAAATGCTGAATAAAGATCTTTTAATCCAGTCCTTTCCAGGTCGGGGGGGGAAGGGTAGTGATTAACATTCTGGACTGTAATATCATAGTGTAAAATAATTAGGGGTCACAAATAATTATTTTAGTAAATATAACTTATGAATTTGGTTTTAGATTCGGAAGAGGAAAGGAAACAAAATTATTTTGTTGGAATGTAATATTTTTGTAAATATAGGATTGGAACAAAAGTCTTGTCTGATACAAAGTAAATCAATAGAATATATAAATTAAACAAAGTATTTAATAAATAATTATAATTAAAAGGGCTAGATTTTTAAAAAAACAATATGAGTCAAGGTAAATAGAACCATACATAAGTGCATAGGTAGATGTTCTAGGCAAAACAAGACATTAGGTTTATAATTTCCCAAAATTCACACTCAATTGTCCAATTGGACACATAGCCTAGTGGATAAAGGAGTTAGGCTAAGACAGTTATCTCTAGACTGCAGGTTCAATCTTGTTCAGCAGTAGCATAGAATAGTAATTAACACAGCTTAACACCTGTACCCCATGGTTAATGGAATGAGAACAGGATACCCCCGTGGACTGAATAAAGGGTTAGGTTCAAAGTTCTGTGATGGCTCCCTATTACAACAAGAAGGCAGCAAAAAAAAAAAAATTATTCCTGAGTCCGACAAGAAATACCTGAAAAAGGCCGGAGGGCACATCAGCTGAAACATTGTACAGATAACAATGAAGATGAGGACAATAGTTCGAATAATCCAAATAATACTAATTATCAAGCCTCATCTAAAAAAATTCCAGAAATAGTATTTAATAAAACATTAAAACATTTTAGAGACACTGACGAATGATGTTTTGTTTATAGATTTCTCCATTTATATGTTGTCTTTATTGGTTAAATAAATGTTACTTTGTATCAGAAAAGACTTTCATTCCAATCCTATATAAATAATCCAAGTTTCAACGGATTGTTTTCAAATAAAGGGTTGAAATACTCTGAAACAATGGTGGAATATGTTAGAGAAATATTTGGTTGAAATAATGGAATATATGGAAAAGAATGGTGGAATGCACTTAATTACGTCACAAAAAATCAGCTGATAATTGTTGATGTACAAATAAGGAATAAAAATTTGATGAATATTGTTAGCCTTCCCAGTTGATTTTTTTTTATTTGAGGTTATTGTTATTTAATCGCGTTAGTTATATAGAGCTTTGTAAATGGAGTTCAAAACTGTTTGAATTATACAAATATCCCCAGTGGTTCAAAAGTTATGAGAATTTAAAGCCCCGAAATGTGGGTAAAAAAGTGGACATGATTTTGATAAAAAAAAAAATCTGTCAACTCATGGACCATTTCAGAACAAGAAATTCAGTAATTTCTTCACCATTTTTTTAATTTTTGAAGCAATTTTGATAAAACTTTGCATTCTTATATAAAATTCTATGTTCTTTCTGATTCTGGTCTTAGATTTTATGTATCTCCATGCTAGAACCCATTATTTGGGGAATAAAAAGTAGGAATGTCAAGATTTTTTTTAAAAATTTTACCACAAGATAATTCAACGTTTTCATTTTTATACTGCATGTATACACATATATAATATTAATTTTATATATAACATCATTTTGAATTTAAAAATACATTTCTAAATGGTTATGTTGAATTACATAAAAGAAATAGATTACCTATTTACATATGTTTTCACACAAACCCGGTCAGTGTGTGCCATGTTTTGTTTACATATCTCATAATTTCAAGTTATTTTTTTTTTTTTCCAAAATTGAAACGGATGTAAAAAATAATTCAATTGTTAAAAAGACATAAAAGTTAAATATTTAGAAAGATTATGTCTTTTTATTTTCAACGATATAAATATTTTAAAAATTGAACAAGAAATAAGCGATGAATTTAAACTTTGTCTGCATAAAGTTTGAGATTTTGTTACGTTGTACGCCTGTCGGACAAATAAATTTGCATTTTTTTTTCTCAAAATACAAACTTTCAAAGCAAATCCCGAACGGTATAGCAATCTTTACATTTTACAAATTATATATCAAAATAATTCTGAAACTTTCTAATATCACGAACATAGTGCTTCTTTTTTGCTTCTAATACACATTTTGAACAAATAGCCTTTAAGTTTGCACTGTATTTTTACTTCCACGGGTCATGGAAACAAACAAAAAAGGCCCCGTTTGTACTTCCAGGTGTCTTCTAATTGAGTTCAAAATTTCAAGAATATTGATAAAGATTAGCCACTTTGATTTTGAAAAACAAAACAGCGTTTAAAATTTATCCTAAAAAAAAAAACAGTCCTATTTTTGTTTTCAGCTGTTCGACCGAAAATACGGTTTTAACTTGCTGTAAAAAAATAATTCAATTGATGAAAACTGATTAAAAAAATTACATACTTAGAAAGATTATTCTATTCTCTTTCCAACCATATAAGTATTTTTAAGATTGGTCGAGAAATTGCAAATTTAACTGATTAAGGTCGCAAATTTGAAACTCAGCGTTTTTCAGCTAAATGCTTGTAATGCTAATATTGTTGGTATCAGCTGGACAGTGAAGGATTCTATCCCCTTTTCACTTCTACTAGACCAGGCAGATTGTTTATGCGACTGAAGTAGAGTGCCTCACCTACAATCAGGTTCCTACTTTACTGCACAGATCCAAGCTGTGCTACTCATGTGCAGAGTTAGCACGGGCCGGTGTCAAACCAGGAACCTTGTGGTTCTTAAGTGACTGGGCTAAGAAAGATAATATAAAAGGAATTAATAAATCCTAGCTTAGACGAGCCTTAAGTACGGGGGAAAATCACATTCTATCACAAAACTGTGTGGAAATGATACAGAAGAGCAACTGTGATTGTTCATACAAGTTTTATTTCAATAGCTAACTAATTGAATCTTATTATTATGATTCATAACATCTTAAAGATTAGACAACATTTTTTTTTTGTAAAACACCAATTAAATCCTATTTGCAATATCTAAAAACAGCCAAAGACCTAATTTGGTAGTTGGATCAAATATGGGTCAAAGTACTTCTTACTGAACTTGCTATAAAAGATATCCATTAAGAATACAAACTTGAAACTTTACTAAATTTAGGACAAGGAATTAAAAAAATTTTTTTTTTTTTTTTTTTTTTTTTGTTATTTTTTTTTTTCTAATATTGAAACATACATTTTTTATATCGGAAAATTTCAACTTTGACGTGCAAAAAAAGGACTGACAACTGACAAAATTTTGAAATTATCTATATAAGATAAATCATTGTCCCATTTTAAACAAGTACTTATTATAAAACTTTAAATTCAACTTTTAAATTGCACAATGGTGGTTGTCGACTGATTGTGTAGCAATGCATGCTAAAGTTCAAGTCTCCACTATAGGATTTTGTTAGAGGGCAGTTCTTGTTTCTTGATAAAGTTCTCTTCCAAAAAGCCATGCAGCTGGTGTTTTGTGACAATAAGGGACTTATTGAGTACCTTGACCAAATATTCCAAGACAAGTTTAGGGGTTTTAAGTGCTTTATTACATAGTGATGCATCACTTTAAAAAGAAATATACCTTTAGATATGGTAGAGATATGAGGAACACAAGAACTCAGACAAACATATGTAGGAGATATATTTCGCTAAGCATTAAGCTCAGCATCATCATTGATTATTAAGGTATCATACAAGTGTTTTATAGAAGGGAAAGTTGACGGTAGAGGGCGTAGATTAAGGGAAGAGGTCAAGTGAATGGGATAGCGCTTGTGAGGAAAGATTTTGATTAATCAGGAGGAAATCATTGGAAAAGGAGGGAAAGAAAATCAAAAGAGAAGAGAGAGTTAGAGAGGATATGCAGAGTAAAGTGCAAAAATACATTGTGAAAGAAACAAGTTCGAAGAGAATGTGGGTCAGCCTTCTTGGATATGATTAACATCAATTGTGGATTGTATTTGAAAATTTTCATTTATTTGTTGGACATATTGATTGAAGTCAACATCTATTAATAATGGAGATTAGTTGTCTCTCTGTTTGTAACTGAAACTGTCACTGCTTTTGTCACAAACCCTCAAGAATTGTGTAAGTTTATCAATGAGTATTTGATTTATATTTAAAATCCTTAATACGTAGAATTTGAGTATGCAACATTAAATGGTCCACATTGTTTTTAAAACAAGTTTTGATAAATACATGTCCAGAATTCTATATTTATCAATTTTTTAAATAATTTATTTTTTTTACTCTCACCCTTTTTTCCGTAACAAGAAGTTAACTAAAAAGTTTACAAATAACAAAATACCTACGATTTTGAGTAAAATTTGTGTAAAATATTCAAAACAATTATTTGATTAATAATTAAAAGATGTAGACGTTTTATTTCAGGGGGACAGAACTAAGTTTCCATTTCAAATTGTTGTTTTCTTTTTACTCCTTTAATGAATTTGATGATTTTATTTACTTATGATACAAACGCTGTGATATTGAATTTTTAACTCCTTGCCCCAGGCAATATCTTTGAAAAATTAATTTTTACACTGCCCAGAGTGCATTTTATTTTTTGCTAGTTGTACATAAACTATTGACAAGATCCAGAAAGGTTTTGTTGCATAAACATTATATAGTCCAAGTACAATTAGAAGTTAATAGTCTTTCATTCAGAATATCCCCCCAGAAAACTCTGTACTTTGAAATTATTGAATTTTGTACATCCTGTACTAGACATTCCTCATTTGAAAAAAACCCAAAGAAAACTAAAGTAGTGACCTACTTCAAAGAACTCTACCATAAAAATTAATCATCACACACAAAAAAAATCATTATAAAGAGGAAAGATTAAATTTTATTTATATACTATAAATATTTTATAGTATGTAATACTAAAAGCATTAACTAAATATAATCTCAGTGCCAAGATATTGTAAGTCGATTTTTAGGAAATTTCATTGTTTTAACCTGTTTTCACATTTGTTATAGGCCAATTTGGAATACCTAGTATTAGATAAGGATACTTGAAACCATATAACTGTGTGCAAACAAAGTATCATTATTATTACTAATAAAAAAAATAAAAATAACACCCTCTGGCAGTGTAAAAATACATTTTTTCAAGATTTTGACAGAGGGTGGGGAGTTAAAAATTCAGTGTCAGAGAGTTTGTTATAAGTACATAAAATCATCAAATTTATTAAAAAAGTAAAAAAAAAAAAAAAAAAACAATTTGAAATGGAAACTTAGTTCTGTCCCCCTCAAATAAAAAATGTTGCATGCATCTATGAATTATTAATTAAATAATTATTTTTGAATATTTTACACATGAATTTTACACAAAATCATAAGCATTTATTTATTTGTAAACTTTTTTGTTAACCTCTCGATACTGAAAAAATGAATTTTTTATTTGTTTGTAAATAATTTTCTTGTAAAACTCTATACATTAGATAATTTTAAATATATATCAAAATAAAATAAAGTATATATAAATATATAATACCGGGCAGGTATTTATTAAAACTTGTTTTAAAAAATCCAAAAAGGACAGTCTAAGTTTGTATACTAAAATTTTAAGTGTATATAATATAGGGTTGTTCTTTATTCTATGCATTGATGATTTTGGGTAATGTGACATAGTTTCGATTTTACAGACAAATTGAAACCAAATCTCCATTATCAATAGATTAAATCAGAATAGTTACTTGAAAGCATTATGCACAAATTTATTTGTATTAAGAATGGTTATTTGATGCTGTAATTGCTTACAAATGATTATTACCATTGCTTACATGACACCATGGCAAATGATTATTATCATTATTCACTTGACACCATATAATTGTTAGTGAATGATTATCATTATTATTCACTTGACACCATATAATTGTTAGCGAATGATTCATCATTATTCACTTGACACCATATAATTTTTAGTGAATGATTATCATCACTTCATCATTATTCACAGTACACCATATAATTGTTAGTGAATGATTATCATTATTATTCACTTGACACCATAAATTTGTTAGTGAATGATTATCATCATTATTCACATGACACCATATAGTTGTTAGTGAATGATTATTATCATTATTCACTTGACACCATAAATTTGTTAGTGAATGATTATCATTATTATTCACTTGACACCATATAATTGTTAGTGAATGATTATTATCATTATTCACTTGACACCATATAATTGTTAGTGAATGATTATCATTATTATTCACTTGACACCATATAATTGTTAGTGAATGATTATTATCATTATTCACTTGACACCATATAATTGTTAGTGAATGATTATTATCATTATTCACATGACACCATATAATTGTTAGTGAATGATTATTATCATTATTCACTTGACACCATATAATTGTTAGCGAATGATTATCATTATTATTCACATGACACCATATAATTGTTAGTGAATGATTATCATCATTATTCACTTGACACCATAAATTTGTTAGTGAATGATTATCATTATTATTCACTTGACACCATATAATTGTTAGTGAATGATTATTATCATTATTCACTTGACACCATATAATTGTTAGTGAATGATTATCATTATTACTCATATGACACCATATGATCGCTTGCGAATGATTATCATTATTCACATGACACCATATCATCGCTTGTGAATGATTATTATCATTATTCACAGTACACCATATAATTGTTAGTGAATGATTATCATTATTCACTTGACACCATATAATTGTTAGTGAATGATTATCATCATTATTCACATGACACCATATAATTGTTAGTGAATGATTATCATCATTATTCACATGACACCATATAATTGTTAGCGAATGATTATTATCATTATTCACATGACACCATATAATTGTTAGTGAATGATTATTATCATTATTCACTTGACACCATATAATTGTTAGTGAATGATTATTATCATTATTCACTTGACACCATATAATTGTTAGTGAATGATTATTATCATTATTCACTTGACACCATATAATTGTTAGTGAATGATTATTATCATTATTCACATGACACCATATAATTGTTAGTGAATGATTATTATCATTATTCACTTGACACCATATAATTGTTAGTGAATGATTATTATCATTATTCACTTGACACCATATAATTGTTAGTGAATGATTATTATCATTATTCACATGACACCATATAATTGTTAGAATGATTATCATCATTATTCACATGAACCATATAATTGTTAGCGAATGATTATTATCATTATTCACATGACACCATATGATTATTCATTATTCACTTGACACCATATAATTGTTAGCGAATGATTATTATCATTATTCACATGACACCATATAATTGTTAGCGAATGATTATTATCATTATTCACTTGACACCATATAATTGTTAGCGAATGATTATCATCATTATTCACTTGACACCATATAATTATTAGTGAATGATTATTATCATTATTCACTTGACACCATATAATTGTTAGCGAATGATTATCATCATTATTCACTTGACACCATATAATTGTTAGTGAATGATTATTATCATTACTCATATCACACCATATAATTACTAGCAAAAGATTATCATCATTACTCATACGCACCATATATTTGCTTGCGAATGATTATTCATTACTTATGTAACAGTAGGCAAAAATAATGAAATGAGAGATTGACTTGTGGAGAAATTGTTTTATTCGTAAAATAACACTCATGGCTTATTTAACTTTCTTCAACATGAAACTGCAAATATAAACAATTTCTATAATACTTTTCATACAATAATTTGAACAAATAGAGAGAATTTAATGTATTAGTGCTTACATCTTTTTTCACTTTAAATTTGCCTGCTAACTCAAATAAAGCTGCCGCTATACTAACACGTGATAGTTTACAGGCGGTGTTAAATGGTGAATGTAACCACACAATAAGACACCCGAAGCAAGGGAGATAACTCTCACTCATTTACCACTTACTTGGCACCATATAATTGTTTCCGAATGATTATTTACATGACACCATATAATTGCTTGTAAAAAAGATAAAATGGAATGTGGTATAAGACAATCCAATCAATAATCCCACATTAAAATATACAGGATTCTCTCTTAGAACTTTGAGGTATATTGAATAATTAAACAAAAAATCCTTTTTGCTCATCTGCATAATTGATTTAGTTTAAAATAAAAAATTTTTAAAAATGGAATGTCACTTACCTAGTTGTTGGAGGAGGAGGGGAAGTGGCACTGAATGAAAAGTAATTTTTTCTTATAGAGAGATATAACATCATCATCATCATCATCATCCTGTCATGCTGGTAGCACGGATATCCATGACAATCTCTCACCATCCTTCCCTATCATTCATTGCCCCTGTGAGGTCCTCTGCACAGCATCCAGTATCTGCGCTGAGTTGATCTATGTACGTCTTTGCTGGGCAACCTATTCTGGCGTGCCCATGTGTTGGCTTCCACAGAAGAACGTTACTTATGAGTTCATCTTTGCTTCTCCAGCAGCGCCCAGCATGTCTTGTTTGCCTCACATGGATGGTTTGTGTGATGTGGGGTGTTGTTTCCTCGTCTTGTTTAATATTGAATGCAGCATTTTCATGCAAGTCCCATCTAGCTTATTCTCTAGGCGTCTCATTAGAGTCCAGGTAGTGCAGCCGTACAGTAAC
The DNA here is from genome assembly GCA_023376005.1 of Doryteuthis pealeii. Lineage (NCBI taxonomy): Eukaryota > Metazoa > Mollusca > Cephalopoda > Myopsida > Loliginidae > Doryteuthis > Doryteuthis pealeii. The sequence continues at coordinate 35,260,818 of CM042175.1, forward strand.
ATTGATACAACAACGGCTTGGAAGAATTTTCGATTTTGTTTGTCAGCAAGATCAGATTTCTATATCACTAACAATTTGTTTAAAGCAGCCCAACGCCTTTCCTATGTGTGCATTGATGTCACTTTCTGTTGATGAGATATTACTACCTAGGTACGTGAATTGTTTCTCCGATTTGAGGAGTTTACCCTTGAGTGTGGAGATGTCTCCTTCATTTCTAAAACACATGAATTCAGTTTTATTAGAGTTCACATATAGGCTGATGTTCCATGCTGCCTTTTCAAGGCTGTGTAGCAAAGATTCAGCCTGCACAGGTGTATTTGCGAGAAGTGCCAGATCATCGGCATAGTCCACATCCATAATAGTCTGTCTGGGATATTGCCTGCTTCTTGCCTTTTTTAGTGTGAGACCTTTTTCTGTTATTGGATCTAATGATGTTCGAAGTACGTAATCTAGGCAAATTATAGATATGTATAGCGCTAGCGTATCTCCTTGTAGGACTCCAGCAACGATGTCAAAGAAATCTGTGTCTCTATCAGGTGAGCGTACCATGGCTTTGGTGTTTTGATAGAGCATCAAGCATTGTGGGAATGGAGAAAGAAAAGATAAAATCCAATTGAAAATAGAAGTGTGTTGCTTGCAAATGATCATTATCATTAGTCACATGACACCATATGATCATTTGTGAATGATTATTATCATTACTCCAAATGATTATCATTACTCACATTACACCATATAATTGTTAGCGAATGATTATCATCATTATTCACATTACACCATATAATTGCTGGCATTCACATGACACAATATGATCGCTTGTGAATGATTATTATCATTACTCACATGACACCATATATTTGCTGGTGAATGATTATTATCATTACTTATGTAATGGTAGCACCCAGGTAAAAACTATGATACGAGAGTTTGACTGGTGAAGAAATTGTTTTATTCACATTTATTATTTGTTAATATATCTTATCATAATGGAGATTCAGTGTCTGTCAGTCCGTATCCAAAACTGTCACTGCTTACATCATAATACCCTCAGGAACTGTAAGTTTATCAATGAGTATTTAATTTATAGTCAAAATCATTAATGTACAGAATAGAATAAATCTTATTTATTTACAATGTCTCTATGAAAACCTGAGTTAGATTTGCCTCAAAACATCCCATGTTATTAGTGCAATGTGTCTAATATATCACTAAGAAATAAAGGTTTACATAATATATGGTGTGGTTATGTGACCAATTCATTGTTTGAAATTAGAAAAAGAAAGAAAGAAAAAAACGGAAATTTAAAGCTTGAGTCGGAGTAAGGTCAAAACAGATGGTAGCAATGACACAAAGCGATTCGGAATGTCCGTATCGAAAGTAAAATCTCAAGTGGGTCAGAAGACCTCCCAGAAGCGAGTCCACTTGAATCGGCTGCGATTGAGACAGTCTTTTGACGTGACCAGATGAATGGCGCAGAGTCGCACAGAAAAAAAAGATAATCCGGAAGTCGTTTGACGATGATTATCTTGGGCCCTTGAAGAAAATCTTTTTATCGTTTCCTTTTCCACTTAAGAAAAGAGATAAACTCTTTGTTGAAAATCTTATAGAAACGAATTAAACCTATATGTATTTAAGACCCCACATTTTGTTGGAAAACACTTGAGAACACTGGAAGAACCGAGCCTCTGTCGATTTAGCGGAAGTGAATTCGATTGGCTGGTTAGAATTAAAGGAGGGCGGCACCCTTGATAAATTGGGAGGTCCAGAGAAAATTTCTGATATCTCCGGAAATCAGAATGTCCGGTTGAGATATTATTTAACTGAGACGTTTTTGACGAAAAAACAGATGAAGACGAGACGAAGCCAAGCGTGCTCGGAGATTAGCTGACTGGGCTAGTAGAGAAGATTAACGCATATATCGAGGGCCGACAGAAAATGACTTCAGCTAAGAGCATTGAAAAACTTAGTCAACTTTACGAATTGTTTTGAACAATACCTTGCAGAGCCCTGATCGTATTCCGACCAGAAGTTATTCATTAGAGGTCCATCGGAGCCTTAAGAAATAATTGTTTGTATTCTTTTGTTTGAATATAAATGTTGTTGAGTTTTTAAAAAAAGAAAAATAGTCATTGTTTTTTTTTTGTGATCACTAGGCCGCCGTTAACCTTGGAAATCAGTTTGTATAGCAGATTTCTAGTCGTTTGAGATCTGAACACAACGTGGGCATTCGGCTAGACTTTCGGCAAATTTAGAGACCCTGCAATCCATGGTTGATGCAGAAAATCCGATCTTGACGGCCAATTTAGGAAATTCCGTGAGCCCTTTAGCTCAGTAGTGACCGATGGGTTATAGTTAATTTGCATTCTGGTTTTAACAAAACTGGGTTTAATAAATAAATACTTACTGTTATTGATCTCTAATATTATTGTTTTATTCTCCAACATATTAAAATAAATTCTATGAAGGATTGTATATAAAAAACAATTAAAATATAATTAAAATAATTAATTTTTTATATGCGTTCTTATTTAATTTTATTAGTGTTTCTAATTTAATATATTTCATTGCATTAAAACTTAAATACTTACGCCCAGGGGGTTCATTTAGTGGACTGAAAATCTGCAGGTTGGATATTCCCTTCTATATCGCTATGAATCTATTTCAAAACTTTGTCGGCATTAAATTACCCACTAAAGTTGACATGCCTTAAAACAAACAAACCAAACCAACCAGAGGGCGCATATTCTTGCTAGTATTAGCAATGCACACTCAAGGTCAAAACATTGGAATTCAAATTAATGAGGTTGAACTGATTTCTTTTTCTGTATGTTTTGTGCCAAAATAACTGAAGCAAGAGGTAAAATGAATTACCTTGTGAGGCTACAGATTGAACTCACAACCTCCTTGTCATGAGTAATGTCTCTTAGTAAGCATCCTATCTCCCTTGTTCGTTGGAATGGTTCAGCCAGTGAAGAGATACAAACCCAAGGCATTTTCTTTCAAGGCAGAATTACTTTTTTTTTCAGTTTGTAGGAGTTTAAAATTTCATGAAAATTATTTGTCTGAATTTTTGAGATCTTTATTGTTATATACACAGCATTTCGATTGATGTGACCCTCCGGCCTTCTGGGGTTTATTATGGATGAATAAAGGGTTCTGTTCGAAGTTCCATGAAGGCTCCTGAATGACAAGAAACAGCTGACGATGACCAGAGCCACATCAGTTGAAACATTGTGTATATAACAATAAAGATGAGGACAACAGTCCAAAAAATCTAAATAATATAAATTTCCTGAAAATGTTTCCAACTTTTTGTGTACATTTGGGAATAACCAATGACCATAAATACCATTTATAAATTTGATGTTATTGTCTTAGGATATAGTACTAGCAGCTGTGCATGAATAAATAACTCTATACTATGATAATAATATTCAGAAAGATTGTATTATTGACTTGCTGACATTGCACATAACCCTCTTTAAATGTGTTTGTATTGTAAATAATCCGATTCAGAAACTAAGAGCAATCTATTGTTGGCCTTTACTAAAATTTGAATTCATGGTGATGAGGGTTTGTTCATTTGAATTTCAAACTGCCTAGTTTATGTAATGGAAATCTCCTGGCCAGATACATAATATTTTTGCTTTCTTTACAATATCGATTACAATTATATCCACAAGATTAGTCCCTGTTGATTTTTACTGACAGCCACACTTGAATAAGTGATCAGGAATTGGTAGTGGTCGACACTTAGAACTAATAGCATTAGTGCAGTAGTAACCCCCCCCCCCAAAAAAAAAAACAGCAATTTTATTTAAAATTGCACAGGTGTATTTGGCAGGAAAATTCCCTACAGTAACCTATAAAAAGGGCACCTCATGAATTGTAATAGTTATTGAGCTCAGCTGGGCTGTAGAATACACCAATTGCTCCTCTGCAGAGGAGTAAGGACTCCTAACCTGTTGGCCGTGTGTGGCAGCCAGTGATGCTTAAAGACAGAATCCTGGTGACTAACATGGTCCATAATATGCAACACTCCGCTTTAGCCCTTACTTGGGCTAGAAAATCATTCGGCTAGTCTTGTCAAGGCCTAGCAGCTATATGATTGTCTCAACCATATTGCTCTTATAGCAAACCCCCTTATAGCAAACCCCTCTTTTTATCATATATTTGCTAGAAGGTGGTGGCTGATGTGTCCTGGGTATGATGTTCCAGATCTGGAGCTCTGGGGAGTGTGTGGTATCTTTTCATTGCTATTACTCCCAAGTCGACTCTGACCCAGAGTGGTAGGACCTGTTTGAGTCTCAAAATCAAAAAAATGTGTTTAAAAAAAAAACTTGAATACCCAACAAAAGGAATAAAATGTCTTAGGCATGAAATAACCCAAGGGTTGATGACATACTATAAAATAATGAGTGCCCCATATTTCTGGCCTTGTGCCAAGCTAAGCATATTAGATATCTACAGTAACTTTAAAAAATGCTAAAACAATCTTCTGGCATAACGCTGTAACCAAATTGTAACAGTGTGCAAATAGATAAGTTAGAGGTGAAGAGAGTCTCCATAGTGTAGTGACTAATGTGCTAGTTTGGCTCAGTTGGTAGAGCGTCTGACTAGGAACCAACACTGTTTAGGAAGAGTTTATAGGTACAAGTTGTAATCTTCAGCACATCTTATACCCAAAATAATCCAACAGATTCTCTCTAAGTCTCTAATACTTGCAGCCATGTGGCAAATTTTTGCTCCACTTAGTTTTCCCTATTAAATACTAGAAGCGTTTACCCGGCGTCACCTGCGTAAAACGGTAGTCTCTTGATCCATTATTGTTGAATCGCAATTTGGATCATCGCAGGATGCCCCATTAAAATGCCAATGTAAAAAAGACCTTGCTTTGATCCAGACACTGAAAAGAAAAATTAATGTATATTTAAAGTATTAAATGCTAAAAATTCCATGCTGCTATCATTTAAATGAGACCCCCACCCCCAAAGGGGCCACCTGTTGGCCATTGACAGTGACCCATGATACTTAAGGACAGAACCCTGGTGGCTGAGTAGCAGTCGGAGAGGCCCCATCAATCAATCATCTAGCCCTGGCAAGCCCTAGCACCCATATGATTGTCCCAACCCAATTGCCCTTATGGCAAGCCCCAACCCTTTTTTATCATATAAGTTATAGAAGGCAGTGGCTGAGGGTTTTCATGTCTTGGGTATGACGTTAAACTATCTGATGGTAAAGTTCCAGTTCTGGAGGTATAGGGAATGTGGAGCACCCCATCATCACCATTACTCCCAGGTACACTCTGACACGGAATGGTAGTACCAATGAGGGTCCCATCTATGGGTTAAATAGAAAATTTGTTTTAAAAAAAAAATTGAGTTTAAAAAATTTTCTTTCAAACTATCGCTACAAATTTTTCAAAACTTTGCCAGCATTAAATGTCCCACCGAGGTTGATATGCTGTAAAACAAAACAAACAACTAGCACAACGCCAAGTTCTTAAAACACCTGGTGTTCTTTTGCTCAAGCTTTCTTTTATTGCATGTAGACATATGCATTACTTGTATGGAGAATCTGTCTTGATTTGTATTTTGAAATGGATGGCTTGTATGTGTTGCATAGTCCTTTATTTACTTCTATCGTATGTCTTTGTGTCCTTAGATTCTTCTAAATTCTGTCTGCTCTTTCATACCAGATTGGACATCTTCATTGGAGGATGTCTGTTTTGCTGCTTGCCCTGTCTCTGCTCATTCTTTGCTGATTGTTCTTTTCCTGGAAGAAACACTGAGTCATATTTTTGTGTACACTTTTAGTATTCCTGATACAATCTTAAACACATGCATAGGTAGAAAAGCAACAGAAACCAAATATGTCTGCCCAAAAGAACTCTCGGGTTTCAACTCCACTAAAATCTACTTTCCCTGACTCCTCTGATCTCAGGATTCTCTAAGCCAATGAGAACTCTGTTTCAGATGAACCTGAGGTAAAACTTTGTCAATCAAACTCTCTCGTTGATTTTCTAAAAGATGCTTTTCCATGCACAAATTCTTCTATAAATTTCACATGGTTTCCACTTCTCATCCACCAGAAATCTGTTCAAACCTGGAGCACTCTTATTTGCCATTTTGAATAGCCTCAAAACATATTTCTGTGAGATAATTTGTGCTATAAACCAATTCCAAACAGCACAGAAAAAAATTGAATTACCATTAATTTCAAAATGTATACTACATTTCTTTACAAAAATGATAGCCTATGCATTATGTAACATATGTTGTACTAAGAATCTTCTTCAAACCAATATTCCAACATCTAATTGTGCCCTGAAAACACTTCTGATATGTCCTTGTTTGAAATAACCTGCAGTATTCATTATAACTTATGTAAATAACACCTTTTTGATATTTTTTCTTTTGATTCCAATGTCTATTTTATTCTCAATATAGTTTTCATACAATGTTGATTTTTTTTTATTAATGCTGAATTAATTTTTTTTTCTTTATTCATTTGTTTATTTATTTATTTTATTTTTTTTTGCAATAATGTATTTGATGATTGTCTGATAGCTGAATATATTGCATTTCAAAATCAAAGAAGAATCTTTCATTGGCTTTCACATATACTATTTTCTAATATGACTTTCTTAAATTCTTTCTAAAACTAATATTTACATAATTCAGTTCATTATAGATCAATTAAATATATTGCTTCTTACTGCTTATGCTTTTATACTCTTTTAACTAATTCATCTGTTAATATAAACCTGAAACTGTTATACAGATTTCCTTTTTTTTTTTCATTTTTTTCTTATTATTATTATTGTAAACAAAATCTTGAATGCAATTTGTTCCTTTGTCTTATATCAATTATATATATAATTTTCAACAGATCTGTTTATCATCATTATTACTTTATTAGTTATTGTTGCTTATCCCATGGATATTTTTTGATTTGATCAGATATTTTTATTCAATATAAATTTATCAAATATATACCAAGTATGCTGTATATGCATCTTTTGATTTCTCAAACTTAATTTTATCCTAATACATCTTTAAGTTAAAATACATGTCTTTTGTGATTTTACAAAATTCCTTCATGTATTGTTACTTGTCTCCTCTCTCTCTTTGTGATTAACTCTTTCTGGGGCTCTACGTACAAGCCTCTACCTCTGTATTGTTTAAATCAAGTATGCTAGAATCAAGACACATTTTTGATTCTGTGCTTAAGATATATCATGCAGTATTGACTCAATGTTTTGTATATTGAAAAAGTTGCATTGGATTCGTTGAATCCTTTGGCAAAAAACATTAATATCTGAAACCATTTCCTCTTGGAATCATGTAGAATTGTTTAATATGTCAGCTGCTGCTTGGAGCCTGAAAATTATTTACATCACTTATCCAAGGATTTGCAACATCAGCAACATGAAAGCTGACTGATACCAAGAACATCTATTTTTGGACCATACAGTCTGCCAGCTGCTCTTTCAGAAATCATATCTTTAAAAAAAAGTTGGAATTTCTGAGATTTCTGGTATTCCTGTTGACTTTGGAATCATCGCTCCTTCCAATCTTCAAAATTACTTTATAGGATTTCAGCTTCTCCACAGATCAAAGATTCCACTAAAAAGAGACTGCAACTATAAAAAAACAAAAAAAAATGACTCACCTCCCATGGGGCTAGGATACAACACAAGGTCTTTTTAGCGTCGGTATTCAAGTTGACTTTTGAATCATCGCTCATGTAAATCTTCAAAATTAATTTGTATGATTTCGGCTTCTCCACAAATCGAAGATTCCTCTAAAAAGAGACTGCAACTATTTAAAACGAAGAAAAAAATTTCACCTCACCTCTCACAGGACTAGGATGCGACACAAGGTCTTTTTAGCATGGAAAGCCATCCACAAACCAAAGCACATGCGATGGCTAGTGCAAAAAATGCATAGTTCCTGTTTGCATTCCCCTTTTGGGGCACCTTAGGCATCAGGCAGTAACTACCCAGCTCTGCCCCTTTAAGTCAAAGGGGCAGGTTTTGCCTGAGAAGATGACTCCCCGATAACCCATGATCAATTTAGAATCAAAGCTTTAGAAACCTCTAATCCGGAAAGACCTATATGATGCAGCATGTGTGTCTGATGATGTACAATTGTAACAGCTCCAAAGGTAGCTATGGATAAGCTTGATACCTGCCACCACAAACATCTGAGAACTATCACCGGACACTGATAGTCAAACAGTACAAGATGTGCAACACAATTGTGGTGCAGCTACGATGGCCCATGTGCTACAGATGCCTGAAGAAGCACCCACACAAAAAACCCTGGGTCAAGCAACTATCGGGCATGAAGATGCCGCCATTACACAAACTTGCTTGGTAAACTGTGGGCAGATCTTCAAAATGCAGGACTGGGAGCTTTAAGATCTGGCAAGCAACTGAGGAAGCTTAGGACCTTTGCAAAGGAAAGGACAGAGTGTCTTCAAATGAGAAAGGACTGAATGTTGGTACAGGATGTTCCAAACTACTACACAGGTAGAATACAGTAAATCATCTTTCTAACAGTCATCTATGGAGCCAATTTAAAAGATATTTAAAATAATTTCTTACCTACATTTCTTGAAATCCTTTTAAAGTATTGCTTAAAAAAAAGTGACCTGCTACAGTTCTTCTATGTGCTCTTCATGAAGTGCTTTTGCCCACGTCTCTTGTTGTTGGACATCAACATTTGGATTATTAACAAAATCTCAAAGAGTTGCTTCAAGAATGTGGATGAAATGATTTCTGTTTATGAAGGATATTGCCTCACGGTTCAGTGAATTTTCAAGATTGTTGTTGACACATTAAAAGAAATCTTGAACCAGACATTAAAATGCAATGTCAGGAAAATATCTTTGAGAATTTGGAATTTGTGGGTACCAATTATCTGGACTTATTTAGATGATCTTGAAAAGCCTTAAGATTTAACCAATTCCCAAGAGCTTGCAATTATGCCACTGACGGCATTATTATCCACTTTCAGGTTATTGATTGGATTCCTTCGTTTCTTAACCATCATCCTGGAAAAGAGTTTTTGCAATTTCTATGCACCTGGGTTGCACCTGTTCCATTACCTTGCTGAAGAAAGCTTCAAATACATTTTGATATGTATTTTTAGATGCCAAGGATGCTGAGTTACCTGTACCCTTGAGAACATCATCATCAATCATAATTTTTTGCTTCTATTCATGGAACCATTTACACCAATCCAGATGTTGTTTCAGAGAGGATGGATTTCATCACTTTTTTAAAGGACTTGTTCCAGGGCAGTTAATACTTAACAGCATTTAAAAAAAAAAAAATACCATTTTCATGTCCTGACATGATGCCTAACTACTGGTATTGAGGATCTAAATTTCTATATGGAATATTTCAGAACCAGCAGTTTGGATAATTCTCTCAACGTCTGTTGAATTTCCTTCTTTTTTTTTTTTTTTTTTCGTGTGTAAAATGAAATTTATTTAAATCTTTTTTCCAGCCTGTTGTCATTTGATTCTGTTTATGCTTGCTTTAGAGATGACTATCATCTCTGTTTACTGGCTACATCCAAACTATATACCTTATATTAATAAGTTGTGGCCATTGTTGAAACAGTGTCCATAGAATCAGGAAAAATGGTGTATCTTGATTTCATTTATTCTGTTTATGGTCGACAAAAGATTTCATCTCATTCTGTCAGAATTTATTTCTGTACAGTGTTTATTGGTTGTTCCACACCAGATTCCGTCATATCCAATTATTGCTCTCCACTGTGATTTGATGCTTTCCTTCCAAGCCATGGTGTCCTAGCCAGACTGATCTTCGCCAGAGTATACATTCTGAAGACATTCCTGTTATTCTGCTGACCATGTTTCCTGGAACCAACCCATCCTACCAAGGAACGAGACTTCAAACTAGATGGATACCAAACCAGCATCTTTACTCATTGATGATCACCATACTACCGACAAGGAACAACTCTGTTTTTATGTCTGTTTAACACAAAATTGTCATTTTTATTTGTAGTTATTTTTAATTTTCATATATTTTTGTATCTATTGTAAGAGTTGGAAGAGGACTGCTGCTACACTATGATCTCTGGTCAAGGGAAAATACCCCCCCCCTCTTTTATAATTAATCATTCTAATTATTTTTTACTACAATCGCTGTTATTGATTCTTGATATTTTTGATAGCTAAAATTTTTATAAAACTCTATTATATAAAATTTCTGTATTGTAGAAATTTTTTATTTTTTATTTAAGAAGAAACTGATAAATGATGAAACTAGCCAGTGTTCCCTCTAATTATTTCATGGCCTGTATGGGACCCAGAAGCCTGTGGAGTATTCAGAAAATATTTTTTACTTTTGAGGTTTTGTCATTTTGTCTAAAGTTTATGAAACAAAAGGTCAGTGTTAGAATAATACTAGCAGAAGTACCCAGCCCATGACTGGACTATAAGGACTTTAGGAACACCCGGGAGGAAGAGAGAAAGGAGGAAGAGAGAAGTAAGAGAAATTAAATTTGATAAAAGAAGCTAAAAATTTGCGTATTATAATATTCATTTATTTTAAAAAAACATTTTTTTTTTACATTTGAAAAAAATGTAACCCTAAACTCATGAGTGGTTTGAGACAATCCTATTTTTCTAAAGGCTATTTTTTGTTACCTATTTATGAACAAAATTGAAGAGTTCCACAAATGGATTGACTTTTAATAATTGAATTATATCATTTAATCAGTAAAAATTAAAAAGTAATTTTGTACATATCTACCAACCCCTCCACATGAGTAGGATGTGACACAGTCAATTTCTTAAGTGGAGTTTAACAGGTTTGAATTCAGTTTTCATTGTCCTAGACTGGTGGCCTAACCAAGATTAAAGAGCCCCGTCTGCCCTATTTACTCATAGCTAGAGGAAGAATGGTTGGATTCATACTTTTCCCAAGGCTATTAATGCTATGTGAAATGCAAACTGCCATTTCCAGTATTTGAACGCGTTTCGCCATGTCCATTTCCTACAATGATAAACATTACACCACAAGCCACTGCTTTTCCTTATTATAAACATACTAATGTGTATGCTTGATTTTAATGCTCAATGGCAATTTGTTTCTGAGTTATAAGTACATGGCAAAACAGACAGGATTCCTCACACACACACACACACACACACACACACACACACACACACACATATATATATATATATATATATATATATATATATATATATATATATATATATGAAGAATCAATTTATTTACATATATATATATATATATATGCTGATAGGTACGCATCCTGCATCTTTTATGTACAAAAATCCAAAAGTAAAATCGTATCCGTGTGTCTCAGTTTTTTTTTTGCTTTTCTTCCCTCACCATTTCAAGCTAACTGTAAATACATTTCAATAGTTTCTTAGAAATTAATTTCACAGAATAGGTTACAAGGTAGGAGTTAGACAGCTTTAGTTGGGACCCATAAATTTTCCTGGGGATTCCTTCAAAGCAAATATGTGTGTCCCAGGATACACTAAATCAAAAAGCTATCAGCATCACTGAGATATATATATATAATGAGAGAGATGGAGATCTGTGACAATTGCTTGTTCAACTATATAATTTTGTTATTGAACCTTTTTCTTATTTTTTTAATTGATCTTAAAATTAGTGTGCAACATTTACATTTTACTATGTGGCATTATTTTTTCTTGGAGTAACTGTATTGCTTTGAAAGAACATTGGTACCAGAATATGTTATTAGTCCTTACTACAAAAAGGCATTATCATATTTGTTCCCTGAACAGTGTTTAAAATTGAGTTACATATTGTGTATCTGATATTTAAAAATATTTTTGTATATAAACTGGAAAAGGTATCTTTAATATATCTTATTTTCCACACATGTTAGTGGGAGGGGGGGTGCCTGTGGTGTAATGGTTAACATGTTGGGCTGTGACATTGTAGTGAGCAAGTTTGAATGTTATGTTCACTTTTGGACTAATACCTTTGGGAAAGATATAAACTCCCTCATTCCCCCCAGCTATGTGTTAAATAGAACCACTACATTCTACAAGAATGGCTTTGGTATTACATAACCCAACAAGGTTGATATGCCAGTGTAAAAAAAACTAATTGTGAATATAGTTGTTATTTATCTATCAATCTCAATCTGTTAGTGGCATAGTAGCTAATGTGCTGGGCTGTGATATCATAGTAAGCAAGTTCAAACTCCAGCCATGCTATTACATTCACATTACTTTTACATTTACTAATATCCTTGGGAAAGGTGTGAACCCCCCGCTCATCCCTCATATCCAACTATGGCTTAAATAGTACCACTACTGTTCTTCTACAAGAATGGTTTTGGCATTAAATAACCCATAAATTTTTATATGCCATTAGAGCAAAGAACCCACACCATTCACAGATGTTATGAATTTTGAGATGATATCTAACTCATCGGATTTCTAAAAGGAAGCAATGTAAATTTACATATTTCCTGTTCTCTTTTAAGCAAGAATATATAAATCCCCTAAACCAAAAAAGAGGAAGTAAAAACAGCTACATATGTTTTTAATATAATAATTACCTCCAGTAATGAAATGTGCTTTTTGTTGCTATGACACAAGCAAATATAATAATAATAATAATAGACTCATTCTGTCATTTTGTAGCATGTGCATTATTTACTTACCACTGGCAATATATGTATGGGGAAATCAAACATAATTACCCTTTCATTGATTATTTCACTATAAATACTAAAGAATAGTCACCTTAACTGGACCAGAATTAAATTATATTGAATGAAACTTTAGTAAAACATTTACTTTTTATCTTCTTTTATAACAATGTGATTTTTTTATTTTCTGCATTAAATAGACTGATTTCCAGTTTAGTTTCATAGTAGCAGAGATGTCCTGCATCATAAAAATTGTATCCATGCGACCTAGTTTTTTTTTTTTTTCTTCTCTCACCATTTCCAGCTAACTGTAAATACATTTCAATATTTTCTTGGAAACAGATTACACGGTATGGGATATGAGGTAGGGGTTTAGTTGTTCATAGATAAAAACTTTCCAATTTATTAAGAAACTTTAGTTGGGACCCACCAAATTTCCCGGGGACTCATTCAAATCAAATACATGCATCCCAGGACGTACTAAATTAAAAAGATATCAGCATCACTGTAATAGTTAGAAATTTGTGTTCGATTAAAAACTCAGTTTCTACTACTATAGAAATTTCATGCCAAAAAAAACTCCACTCTCTGCGCAATGATCTACAGTAATGGTTGTATAAAAACCTCAATGCAGCATGTAACACTAACCTCCACCCATGACAATGAGCAGCCATTAAATTAAAAAATATAATAGTTCTATCAGTAATCTACACATTAATATGTTCATATCTACTTACATGTCAAGCCCTGTCATCACCTCAGATAAATAATGGACCATTCTATTTTCACTCATGATATGAATGAATGTGCTCAAGTGCTGTGCCCTGTCATCACCTCAGATAAATAATGGACCATTCTATTTTCACTCATGATATGAATGAATGTGCTTAAATGTTGTGCCCTGTCATCACCTCAGATAAATAATGGACCATTCTGTTTTTACTCATGATAGGAATGAATGTGCTCAAATGTTGTGCCCTGTCATCACCTCAGATAAATAATGGCCCATATAGTTGTAATTGTGAGGAGAGAAAGAGAAGAAAAATAAATAAAAATAATAAGAGTAATAAGAGTAAAAACATTATTTCTGTTTTAGTGAAAATGTTTGATAATAATCAGTAATGTCACTCTGTAAATTGAAACCATCTGGTTTTTAGCATTTTCAATAATTTGGCACAAGATGTCTAATGTTTTGTTAAACTTCAGATTAAACTCTTATGCTTCCATATTTTTGACACAAACTGCACCACTGAAGAGGGGTGAAATCCCTCCCCAATGGCCTGTTGGCCATCGGTGTTGATCCATCAAGCTTAAGGACAGAATCCTGGCATCTGAGGGAGTGGTAATACCTGTTAGGGTCCCATCTATGGGTTAAATAGAAAAATGTGTTTATAAAAGAATATTGAGTATCTATTAAGAATGAATTTATTTCAATATTTTGTCAGCATTAAATGACCCAGTGAGGTTGATATGCCGTAAACCAAACCAAACCTGGTAGCTGAGCAGTCCATGACATACAACACTCTACTTTAATCCTTACTAGGCTAGACGGACAGTCCGAAGAGACCCCCCCCCCCCCGATCATTTGGCTCACAATTTGGCACAATCATTCAAGGTCTTTGCATGTCGGCTCAAAGTCAGCCTGGTGTTGTTTTGTAGATGCTATATTTTCATTGATACATATGCTATTAATGTAGGCTGAAGGTGGCCTGTTGAATAGACTTATCTTTTGCCAGCATGGTATCTACAATGGCTTTCATGATGCCCAGGTGTCATATGAAGCCCAAATCCAATTTTTGTATCTCTGCTCTTTGTGAATGATAGTTTGAAATAGCCATAATAGTCAATGCACATGTATTAGCAAGTATATCTTCTAGAGATTGAGCATGGAGACATTGGGCTTTTTCCTCCACCATTCTCAATTTTTCTATGCAAGTGTTGGCACCAACGTACCCATTTACTTCTCTCTCAGTAATCTGACATGGGGTGACTAGTACCTATATTATTGTCCCAATGAATTGGAAGCACGTGGTGTAATGGTTAAAGTCATGGGAAATGGACTCATCGCCCTGAGTTCAAATCCTGGATGTGGTAATTGCATTTCACTTAGTGCTAATACCCTTAGGAAAGGTATGAACCCTACTTTCCCTCCAGCTATGGATAAATAGTAGGGCAGACTGGGCTCTTTAACCTTGGTTAGGCAACCGGTCTAGGAGAAGGAAAACTCTAAATTCAAACCTGTTGAACTCTGCTTAAGAAATTGACCTTGTGTCACATCCTGCTCATACGGAGGGGTTAGTAAATATATATATATATATGATTGTCCCAACTGTATTGCTCTTATAGCAAACCCCCAACCCTTTTATCATATTTATGCTAGGAGGCAGTGGCTGAGAGTCTTTGTGTCCTGGGTATGACGTTAAACTGCATCTAGTGGTGAGCTTCCAATTCTGGATCAGTGGAGAATGTGGAGTACCCCTTTATCACCGTTACTTCCACGTCCACTTTTAACCAAAGTGATAGTACCTGTTAGGGTCCCATCTATGAATTTAATAGATAAAAAGATGAATAAAACAAAACATCTTTTGCATAAAATAGCCAAGGGTTGACATGCTGTAAAATCCAACCAACCTAATTTTGACTCTAATTCTGAAGCTTTGGGGAGTGTGGAGTACCCTTTCATTGTCCATTACTTCTAGGTTCATTTGAACCAGATTGGTAATACTTGTTAGGGTCCCATCTATGAATTTAATAGATAAAAAAATGAATAAAAAAAACATCTTTTGCTGTAAAATTCAACTGACCTACAGTTGACTTCAATTCTGGAGCTCTGGGGAGTGTGGAGTTGCCATTACTTCTAGGTTCACTTTGAACCAGATTGGTAATACTTGTTAAGGGTCCCATCTATGGGTTAAATAGATCAATAAATGAGTTTTTAAAAATGTGAATACCCAACAAGAATGAATAAAACAAAAACATTAGAGAGGTTATTTATTTATGTTTTTTTATTGATTTGCCCTTTAGATTAGATTAAGTGTTTACCTCTTATTTAGATATTGTATTTCTGTTTCAGTTGTTATGGAAATGAATATTTGCAAAACATTTATTTCAAGCTGTCATTATAAAGTGTGCTTAGGAATAATTGTAGGCCTCATTTCAAATGCTTGTTGATAACTATGCATTAATTATTCTACTCTCTATTCAAACTAAAGATTTTTAATAACTCATAAAATAAGAATCACTAAAAGTCTCCTTGAAATTTTATGTGACTAAAAAGTGTGTCACTATCTTTTATGTACTATTCATAATGTGCTTCTTTTATTAGCACAGAACATCTTATCTCATTACAAGTTAGTCACCTGCAATAGGTAATTTCCTGGCCTCACACCAGGCAGCCTCACGACTGGGGGTTTAAAATAGACTGACTGCACCTCTGGGGCCACTTGTTGGCAGCTGAGAAGTCCATGATATGCAGCACTCCACTTCGGTCCTTACTTTGGCTAGATAGGTAGTCAGAGAGGCCCCCTCCAATCAATCGGCTGGTCACGTCAAACCCTAGCACCTAGATTGTCCCAACGGGGTGGGGGTCTAGTGGCTTCGACCCTGGATCTTTACAAGTTAATAGCGTCAATCCCAGGGGGCTATCCCCCAGGCAATACCTGCTCCCTTGATTTAAAGGGGCAGGGCTGGGTTTATTGCCCAGCACCTGAGGCGCCCTCCTAGAGGGGGAATGCCGACAGGATCGACACAATTTTTTCCACTTACCACCCATGAGCTTCGGCTTGTGGGTGGGCCCACATAAAAATGTCCTTGTGTCATGCCCTCATAAGTGGGATGAGAGGCAAATACCTAGATTGTCCCAACCCTATTGCCCTTATAGCAAGCCCCAACCCTTTTTATCATATATGTGTTAGAAAGCAGTGGCTCATTATCCTCTATCTGATGAAATTCTAGTCTGACCCAGAGTGGTAGTTCCTGTTAGTGTCCCATCTAGGAGTTAAATTAAAAAACATGAGTTAAAAAAAAAAAAATTGAATAGTCTTCAAGAATGAATAAAACAAAAATGTCTTTGGCATAAAATGACCCAACAAGGGTTGACATGCCTTAAAATCCAACCAACCAACCAAATTTTTATTAGCATAGAGCATCTTATCTCATTACAAATTAGTGACTAGTAGGTAATTTCCTGACCTCCCGGATTGACACAAGGACTTTTTAGTATGGGGAGCCACAGACAAACTGAAGTTCCTACTGTGGCCAGTACAAAAAGTATGTCCCTGTGGATACCACCTTGGATTTTAATGACATTTCAGTAGATAGCATATTTTTATTTAAAAAAAAACAAAAAACAAATGAATCTAATAAGTTTACTGGTGTTTTTCTCAGTTACTTTTGTATTGTGGCTTAAACCAGCATCTGGTTGGCTTGCAGATGCAGCTTACTAGATCATTACTTGTAACTGGATATTGAATCAGATGAAATGACTGATTTCATCTAGAAAACAAATCTTACATTATAGAATTTTTATTTTTGTTATGTCTTTTACATCTTATGAAAGGTTATGTTTCAACTTCTGTTATAAAGTAGTTTTATTTTTGTTCATTACTTATTTCTTATTTTCAAAGATATATATAAATATGTAAAAAGTTTTACATTATAGCATTCTTATTTTTTCTATATCCTTTTAAAGATTTTGTTTCTAATTCAGTTAGAAAATATTAATATATACTAATCACTTAATTTCATATAGAGTTGTTGGACTCAGAGTTACCAAATATAGAGGAGTTGGAGTTGAAAGTTTTTTATTCCAACTCCACAGCCATAGAACAAACTTGATTCTACTTTTACTTAAAAGGATATACTTTTATGGAACAAGATTAAGAATCAACCTTTGAGCTTAAACTAACTAGATTGTTAAATAGTTACTTAGTCATAATATATCAGCTATGTGTTATATACCCCTCATTGTTGGGCATACATACAAGTGTTTTTTACCGGAGAGAGATAGATGCATAACTTGCATTACTTACTTCTTTGGCCATTGGTGATCTCTAGTCGTTTCTATTCTTTCTTTCCATGTTGACTTCTATTTCTAGGTTCTTGTTGGTTGTTTATCTTTGATTCCTTTTCTTCTTCTTGGTCAATCTTTTTGCCAAGACATTCATCAACCAACAACACCATGTTATTTCTTTAAGACTTTTATTCTTAACTAAACTTCTTTCTCTAACTAAACACAGTGCGCGTGTGCAAGTGAGCCCATGCTTCTCATCTGACGTCCAAGCAGGTACTTATCAGTTAACTAGTTCTTCATGACTTCACTTGATTCGCAGGCTTTCCGTAATATTCCATGGAAAGTGCCCCGCCCGTGATATGAAAAAGGACCATCCCTGCAGAAATACAGGGGGTTGACAATAATCTATGCAACACATAGATTATGCAACATATGATGCTTATCATTTATCAGTTTTATAGTTTGTGGGGAAGAGACAAATATGGTGTAGGAAGAAATTTTTCTTTTAAATAAAAGGGGAAATCAAAAAGTTTTTTGGGTGGAGAGGGGGTAATCAAAGTTTGGTCAGTTATATATACTAGCAAATATATGCACCCTCCGGGTGCAAGTATTTAAGTTTAAATGTAATAAAATATTAGATTAAATCAGAAAGGCTAATGAAACTAATTAAGAATTCAAATAAAAAGATTTGAAACAGAGGAGGGTATAATCGGAAATAGAACAACTGAAACTTAACTCTTTCACCACTTCCGTTTTTCAATGCTAAATTTTCCTAGTTTAACTATTTAGTTAAAATAGGAAGTAAAGAATAAAATTACAGTTATTTCTTCTTGTTAATGAATTTCTTTTTAGGATTTATTGAAGAGATTTTTACTCATATTCATTAAGATAAACCAAACAATTAGAAATCATAATACCAAGCACATTTTTATTAAAATCAGTTATTTAAATATCAATATGCAAATTAGATTTACGTTTACTCTGAAAACTGGTATTTTGTTGTATATATAAATACAATTGCATGTTATTAGTATTTAGGTAAGGCCAACAGTATTAATAATGTCAAACAGTTTTATTATTAATTGAGGTTTAAATAGAAATAGAATCATGGAGAATGTACCGTAAATAACTAAGGAAATTGTGACTTGAGTAGTAATATAGTTTCGGATACAGACAGAAAAACACACAATCTCCATTATAATAAGATATATATATATATATATATATACCCTGTATCTCTTGTTTCTGTTGAGTAGCAGAAGTTACACTGAGCTGAATTTTATATTTGTTTGGAAATGATGTTCTATGAAAAGGTTTTTGAAAGAATTCTGTTTAATAGTTTTTTTGCAAGTGCTTTAGAGACGATTTATAATATCAAATATTATTTAGTTGTTCCCTTAAGATTATAAAAATCACTAAGTAAAAGGTTCAATTTTATATTAATAAGTCTTAAATATCTGCTTGTACCTATTACAATTTTACATTAAAACAGGTATTTACTTGAGAGAATATCAGGTCAGCCAATTCTTAAGGTAAATCTGTGTAGATGATACATGCTTTTTATGGCAATTTCATGTTTGTGTATTTTAACTTCTGGACATGAATTTATTTAAAAAGTACATGAAAAATGAATGCTTGTTTAACCAATTTGTAATTGAGAGGAATTTTTACATAATTAATTTACCACAGAAGTTGAACTTTGAGAATGGCTTATGACTAAAGTGGCTCATCTAAGCTGCTAATAAACTATGTTAAATGGTATTCTTTATTCTATTTTTCTGTCAAAATCAACTAGATTCATATTACTGTAAGTGAAGTATACAAATACCCTCTTGTGGACAAAAAAATTGTTTGAATATTCATCATTTCTTTTTCTCATTTCATCATTAAAAAATTATCAAAACAAGATACACATATAAAAAAGAACCTTGATAAACTTGTAGATACATCAATTTCCTGGTAATTTTCACCTTTAGTTATTAAAATTGTGTGTGGGCATTATCTGAAATGAACTTAATGGTTATTAAGAACACATTTTATGATATTTTTGTGTTAAAGCATGCAGTTGTATTGTTTTCGAAAAAGTTTCTAAGATTTGTTTATTTCGCACGGAGAGTTTAAAAATAGCTACTGGCTTAGTAAAAAGTGAAAAACAAGGGAGGTTATTTGCTAGGAATTTTAATAACTAAAGGTGAAAATTATCAATTTCCTTTTATTTGATGTATGGTTTGACAGGATTTTATGGGTTTATAGTGATAAGCATTTTTCAGATGGAACCCACCAAAGTTGCAAATGTCAACAATGTTTTTAGGTGCCTTGAGCATTGCTATTTCAAGTATAGTAAAAACAAAGGCATTTAAATCAGGGGTCCACAAAGTGGTCGATATCGACCTCGACCTCTTGGGGTCGATTAAATATAGGAGGGTCAAATGGAGGTCGAAGGTCAAGACAGCAGTTGAGCCTTTCTTACTTGTATTCCCAATGTCATATATGGTTGAACCTGGTTTTAGCCATGCTAACACAATTTTGACAAAACAGAGGAATAGATTAAACCTGGAGAACCGTGTTGATTTAAGACTTAAGCTTACCAATTTTCAACCTAATATCAATAGTTTTGCCGCTGCTCATCAATCACATCCATCTCATTAATGTGGATTATTATGATAAATAAGTATTTTTCATATCAGCGAACTTTTTTTAATTATTTAAATAAAAAAGTAGATTAACTTATTTCAAAAATGATTTAATGTTTTCATTAAACTTAAGTAGGGGTTGATGATAAGGTAAATAGTCATAAAGGGGTTGACGAGTTAAAAAGTTTGGGGACCCCTGATTTAAACAAACCAACTATTTTCATCCTTTTCTTTATGGCACTGGGGCAGATATTTTAGATATTTTTTACCAGATGGTAAGTTTTAAGATAAGTTTTGCTGAGAGAGAGGGGGGGTGTAAGAAGGAAATATTAGCAAGAAAAGAACAAAAATATTTTTTTCTATTGATTCGAATGACAAGATTATAATTTTTTTTTAAAATCCCCCAAATTTTTATAATATTAATTTGTCTGCTGAATCATCTTAGAGAAATTTAGATATAACAATTTTTTTCACAGTTATGGAAAATTTATTAGCTAATTCCAATCTGATATTGTAATATCTATTCAGCAACTTGAAAGGATTGAAACCACAATATGTAGACAACAGATGTGTATACTATTTTACCACACACACACACACAACACACATATATATATATAAGTAAAAAGTAAAGTCGTCGGGGTGGCCTAATGTCGGTATCGGCCAGACAGCGAGGGAATCTATCCCCTTTTCACTAGCACTAGACCAAGGAGATTATTTTAGCATCTGAGGTGGAGCGCCACACCTACCATCAGCTCCTTACTTTACCGCACAGATCCTGTGCTACTTATACGCAGAGTTGGCGAGGGCGGGTATCGAACTAGGAACCTTTGTGGTTTCTAGCCGAACGCTCTACCGACTGAGCTAATCCGGGTAGAGTCACTATTTCATCGGTGCCCCCAACAATATTATCTGTTTGAGAGACAAACAAGCAAAAAAGTTGATTTTATATCAAAATATGAAAGTCTGTTCTATATTAAGATATGATTCCCCTTTAAAATATATATGCATACTAAACAAAACGTGACCCATTGGGTCACTCATTGAGCTCTAAATAGGATTAGGGAAAGTGAGTTTGCATAATAAATTAAATTTTTAAAAAAATAAATACAACTGGAGAATCTTAAAAAAAAATAAACATTAGAATCATTCTGTAAGATTTCTAAGAAAGGGAACTTTTGACCTAATTTAAATTTATTAAAAGCTAAGATGTTGGCCTGGTTGGCTTCTTGTGAACCTTAACATACAAATCCGTTTAAAAATTTCAAATCTCTCTCTCTCTCTCTCTCTCTCTCATTGAGAAAATAACATATATAACGAAGAGGTAATCAAGATATACATAGAGAAGGAGAAAGTGACAGGCAGAATGTCAAGTAAGAGATGGGTCAGTTTTTTGACTTAATTGCAAATTACGACTTAGAACGAATTGTCTTTCAAACATAACTCACTCCTAAAACTAAGCATAGTTTAGTATAACTTTGTGTCATTAAACTAAAAAGTAAAAAGACTTTAGGAGACAAGCATTGATTTGCTCAGCTTTATTATAATATATATATATGTTATATACCTCTTTTATTCTTCTGGTCGGATCTGCTTCTTCTATCTTCTAATGGTCTGGTATATCTTCTACAGGTCTCGTCTGGTCTTCTTGTATGGGGATTCCGTGTCTGGTTCTGCTGGGGACCATTTCTTATCAGAAGCCTTGTGTCATTGTTAGCTTTTAGTAATAACAACAAGACTTCGATTTACTTTGGATGTTAGTTTATTCCGGAACCCAGGCCAGACAACTGCGCGCTGAGAGTCACATCTTGCTAGCTTCTAACTCTGCAACTGACTACTGCAACTGACTTACTCCTTAAACCGAAGGGGCTTTCTATCACTTCGATTCTCACGATCATCCCAGAACGCAAGGTGAGTGAGGTCAAGCATTGTCACTCACTCTCAAGGCCATCAGCTGTACTGATCGCCATAAGGATTTCTATACTACCTTAAAAAGTAATAGGGTCCAATTAATATTAACATATATATATATATATATATATATATATATATATATATATATATATATATATATATACTACTTAAAAGTTCAAATTTGATAGGCATACATACTTAAATAAAATAAAAATTTACTGACCTTTTTGAAAAAAATTTTTTTTTTTAAAGGTTTTAAAGTGTAGGTTCACAATTTTAATTATTCTGCAAAAGAAAGGCACCATCCCAAAGACTTGACCAGAGAATTAAATTCCCCAAACATTACTTAGTTTATTGCCAACTCTCACGTAAAGTTTGATTTTTCTTCCTCTTTCTGCAGCCAGTCCTCTATGGCTTCTCAATAACTTTTTTTTTTTTTTTTTTTTTTACTTCCCGGTGTTGTATTTCGTACAGACACTCTTTCAGATCTGGATTGTCTTCGAGCTATCTTCGTGCAGAACCTGCCATCGGACGTTACCAAAGAATTATTGGAGTGCCTCTTCCCAGAAGCGTCAGAGATTAAATTGAATGTTGACAGACATGGAAATTACAAAAGGAGGTAACTGTCTCTTTTGTGCCTGTCTTGTGTTCACCATGCTAGTTATCGTCTTGTGAATGCCCTCTCCTCTCTCACTTCCATTTTTGAGTGCGTCTGAAACGATCATCACCACTACTAAGGATCCACCATCCCTGGATTGACATATTCACAATGTCAGTTAAATTTTGATCCATTTTATTCCGATGATTATCCGAAATGAAACTTGCAGTCATCCTTTGAAAAGTTTTTAATGTCTATACGCTACAATACCAAAAATCAGGTTCTTTATCTTGTGCTTATATTTCATGTGTTATTTGCTGGGGTGACCCAAAGTACTAGCAATATGGGCATATTTAATGCCTGTATGCTACAATACCAAAAATCAGGTTCTTTATCTTGTGCTTATATTTCATGTGTTATTTGCTGGGGTGACCCAAAGTACTAGCAATATGGGCATATTTAATGCCTGTATGCTACAATACCAAAAATCAGTTCTTTATCTTGTGCTTATATTTCATGTGTTATTTGATGGGGTGACCCAAAGCAATATGGGCATATTTAATGCATGCTACAATACCAAAAATCAGGTTCTTTATCTTGTGCTTATATTTCATGTGTTATTTGATGGGGTGACCCAAAGTACTAGCAATATGGGCATATTTAATGCCTGTATGCTACAATACCAAAAATCAGGTTCTTTATCTTGTGCTTATATTTCATGTGTTATTTGATGGGGTGACCCAAAGTACTAGCAATATGGGCATATTTAATGCCTGTATGCTACAATACCAAAAATCAGGTTCTTTATCTTGTGCTTATATTTCATGTGTTATTTGCTGGCAATATGGGCACTCGCCCAGGCTGCCTAGTGGTTGGGGACATCTGGGGGATTTTCTGAATACAAATGGGAAAATGTGTCAATTGTATAAAAAAAACTGTCAAAATAAGAAAATTGATTGATGTGTCATTGTGCTCACTGTAGCCTGAGAGGGAAGGTAAGTACGCTAAAGTGAAGTTGCAAGGGAATTGCTGGACTATACTTGTAATAGTCAATTTAGCTACCCTGCTTCTCTCTCCCTCTTCATGGTGTGATACAGAACCTCTCCTGTACTCCATCCATCTATCTATCTATATGTATATATATATAACTTTAGAATAACTACTGATGTTCGTGTCTATGTATGTGATTTCTGTCATACTTTTTTATCATATCAGGATGTAGTAAAAATAGAATTTTGTTCTGTTGCTGAATTTGAAGGGGAATAAAATAAGCAAAAAATAAAATGAATTTGAAGGAATTTTTTTCCCTTCAAAAGAAACTGGTCTATCATTTGTGTTTTTTTTTTTGTTTGTTTTTTTCTTATAGAAATTAAAATATATCTGAATAGTTTCATAACTTGCTTAAAAGCTACCCTAACAAGCGGTTATTATGCTAGCTTCTACAAACAGCTCTTAATTAGACCTTCAGCCCAACAATGATACTTCATGTATTGAATACATAACAAATTTTATTAAACTTGAACAATATTTTTCAAACAAGTTTTCATCAAAACAATGATATAATTTGTCTATTTAGAATATTGCATTAATATTTAAGCTTACCCTTTAAAAGTTCAATGATAATTCTGTCACATCAAGAGAATTTAATGTATGTAGGTCCTTACTTTCCATACAAACAATTATTTCTATTTCATGGGTGAATTTTATTTCCAATTTATAAAAATTATCGTACAAAAAGATTTTTTTTTTTTTTTGAAAAATCACCTAAATCAATTGCAATAATTAAAAGTTGGGAAACCAAAATTTCAGAATTGCGGGTCCAGATTCAACGCGGGATGTTTTTTTTAAAAATTTGCTCACGGGGTCGGTCTGTTGACATTCACAGTGATATATTTTCATTTACTGGATTAAATGTAATTATGGTAACACGTGCAATGTTTTTTGAAGGTGTCAGGCATCCATTTTGTTACTGCAACAATAGAATTTTAAAAAGTTAAAATAATATTTGTTTGATAACAGAATATTGTAATCACATAGATGGCAATGTGGGGCTGGTTGTTTTTGCCTACTTCTCCACTGAGGTGCAGGCTCGACCAACTCCTTGGTTGTCTCATCATCGAATGCTTTGTTGACCCCTCCTGATCAGAGTTTTCCAATGCACTTTGGTCAGGTGTTGACAAGACTGCTTCCAACAAGCCTTCACACACTCCTCAGGACGAACATCTTGACTGAATGCAAGATATAGACCTCCGTCACTCTTCCTTTTTCAAATCATGTTGTGCATCACCCATGGGGGTCAATCTCCCACCTCATACATGCCAGGAATTGTACACTCAGGTGGTGGTGCCACATCAACATCCTTTATACAGGTCTGGTATATGTGTATCAGGATGACTTCAAAATGGATTATGTCCATTCTAACGCCTGCACATCCAGTCTCCCAGCTTTCCAATGCATTGGGTCCGGATCAATGGACTGACACTCCTTACAGTCTCTGACTCTGCCTGAACAGCTACCTTAGTGACCTCAGGGCTAACCAGTCTCAAACAGTATAGTGTGCACTTTACAGGATCCAGCTTTTCTACAGACACAACACACAGTGGTTCTATGGGATCCGTTTCCTTCCGGATTGCATCCAGCCATTATGAAGACCCACTGGTGAGCGGATCAGCCTAGTTTGCCTGAGATTTGACATTGATCATCTGCCCATATTCTTCATCCAATTCCCAGAGTGCCCTGAGCCGACATCTTATTAACATCTATGATCCTGCTTTGGTCTGTACTCTTGTCTTCCCGAACAACATCCGAAACCGAGCGATGTACACATGCCATGTCTGTCTGCAAGTGGACCACCATCACCTTCCAATATGGTGCTAGGATGATATCATGAACACTGCATCAAGCTCTGCCAACTTCACACATCGAACGCGGCCAGATTGCGTCTTCAATCGGAGTTCTACTGCTTTCAACAACAAAGCCAGTAACCAATGAGTTTGCATCAACCCACGCAGTGATATTGTGTCCACTTATACACCAGTCACCACATGTTGGATCAGTCTGCTCCACTCTGATGATGATGTCCTTCAGCATTTGCTTCGGTAGAGAGTAGTGTACTTCATCATCCTAACTGGTCGGTTGTGATGCAGAGCCAGCCATACACTGGTGGGTGCTCTGTTAATTTTCCACACGCAGAAAAGATACTCGAGCGGTAATTACAGCAAGCAAAAACCCAGCCATTCTGACCAAATTGCCTGATCCTCTTTGCGTAGACATTTACCCTCCCGCCAGCCTACTATGGTCAGCTTCCTATAGACTATGAACACACCCTTCAAGCGGACCTCCATCAGATTGATATCCCTCTGGGCATCTTCGTCCATCTCCATATAGAAGGATAAGACTTGCCACATGATCAACCCACTGAAGTCTCACCTGTGAGTGATTTTTTTATGCTGATTCATACTTTCCCCATTGTACCAGCACCAAAATAGTTTTTTGACAAATAAAGGTGGGTACTGTGTGCCCCCCAACTTTTGGTCACATGGACGGGAACTTTCAACAAGAGCCAGATGGAAACCTTCAGCAACAATCAGATAGGAACCTTTGGTAACTAGCGTACCAGGCTGCTAGCTCAAGCCAACTAAGTGTCTACCTTATATTGACACTTTGGAGACGTCTGACTGGCGCAAGAGACGGTCATTTGCATAGGAGGTACTGTGAACACTTTCCTAATGTGTTGCCCATGGCAACAACAAAGGCAGGTGATTTGTAGCTATTTACCAGTTTTTTTTTCTTTTTTGCTTTCCGTGTGATATCCACAAAATTTATCTTAGCAGCTCAATTAACAACTGAGTTATGACCATTCAAAGAACAAAGAAACCAAACCAATTATGTTTTATCACTTGGAAAAAAAAATTCTGTCTGTGAGTGAATCAAAGAATAAACACCTGTAAATAAATATGATTAACTCTTAACATCCTATACTGCCTCATTCCCCCCAGCTGGAAGTCACATTCATTTTCCTAATCTACCCCAAATGATAACTTTTGTTTAAATGTAATATTAAACACATTTAGAAGTCTTTGATTTAAGGGAAATAACAGGTAACTTTAAATGAAAAGGCCATTTTTAGCCGTTTATTCCTTAGAGGAATGGGGCTCTGGACGTCTCAAAATTCTCAACAGGATGTTAAGAGTTAATTTGTAAATTTAGGCCATCATCGTGAGGTGTTTATTTTAATGGGTATTTTTGTGTGCATCAAAATTAGATATTTTTAATAACATTTCATTTGATAATGAGAAATTTGGTTATTGTTGAAAATTATTTTTATATTTGAAAATAATTTAAAATTCTTTTTTTTTTTTTTTTTTTTTTTTTTTTTTCAAAGATATTATGTCAAAAAATCATTCCATAAAAGTTAAGGAATAATGAGAATGTAAGTGTTACAAGACTAGAATTTTTTGGAGTGGTTTAATTTAAGCCCTTTTGGGGATTAGGGTTTTATATATATATAAAAAAGATATGAAAACACCACAAAATGCTGTTAAAGTGAAAACATTTTATAACTTAGCTGATATTGAACAATATTTCGATTTTATGAAAATAGTCATCAGAGCTTGTTATTAGTCCGTGTTGTTAAGAGCGGAGATAAAAGTCATATGAGTTCAAAACAAAAACCTTGACGTTGCAAAAAAGAAAGTTATACAATAATTTTGAATGTGAGCCACTTCCACCGCATTTTTCTCGGTCATCAGATTATGTATATCTTATTGTAACAGTTTTTAAAAAAAGAAGATATATTGACAAGATTTGACACTAGATGAATTCTCTTATTCAAAATGGGATGAGTATTAGCCTGTTGACGTTAAGTTTTCAACAGATTTATAGAAAAAGAATTTTTAATTTTGTAATATTGTAAATTTTCTATTTTGATTTTTAAGGGATATAATTAATTAATTAAACAAAAATCAAATGATTTTTGGAAAGTATCATAAGCTGCCCCCGCTGCTTGGTGTATCAGCAGAAGCTTGGCTGCTGCTTTTTTCAGCCGCTTGAAGAAGAAAGAATAAAAGAATATCAGCTGCCAGTCATTCAAAATGTCAGCTACAACTATGACTAAATTTTAACATGAAATAAAATTCTTTTTTTTTTTTTTTTTTTTTTGTCCAATCTCTAAAATATTTATTTGGTTAGAAAGAAAATAAAATGATCTTTCTAAATATGTAATTTGTATGAGTATTTATCCATTGAATTATTTTTTACAGTGTGTTAAAAATCTTTTGCTTCAAAAGGGGATGGGTATTAAAACAATGTGACTGTTGGTATTCAAAAGATTTTTAGAAAAGGAATTTTTATGATTAATTATTTTTTATATTTTGTATTTCATAAATGATTAATTATTTATTATATTTTGTTTTTTTATATATAAAGTAAAAAAGTTATGGACGGTATTTGTTATTATTTTAGATAATGTGAAGCTTTTAAAACTAATGTAAGGTTTTTATTTTCAAAACCG
Source organism: Doryteuthis pealeii (assembly GCA_023376005.1). NCBI lineage: Eukaryota > Metazoa > Mollusca > Cephalopoda > Myopsida > Loliginidae > Doryteuthis > Doryteuthis pealeii. The sequence continues at coordinate 35,289,193 of CM042175.1, forward strand.
AATTCAATTCAAATAAAATGCAAAGTTCTTATTTATAAATCAAAACATAAACCTGAATTCAAGGTTCCATTTAAATCCAAAATCAAATGTAAGGTTCCAATTTAGATTTTGAATTTGGATTTGAATCGGATTTGTATTTGCAAATAATGGATTTGAATTTGTAAGTACGGAACCTTACATTTTGTGACACCATGGAGTAAACGGGCTCTGAAGAAGATTTTTGTAAAATCGAAATATTGATCAATATCAGCTATGATTATGTTATAAATTGTTTTCTCTTTAACAGCATTGTGTGGTGTTTTCATTCCATCTTTTTCATACTCATATATATATATCATCCACAGCCTTTGCTCTGTTGTATTTTCACTTCCACATATCGGAGAAAAAAATCAATTTCCTGGCTGTAGTTTATGGTGTCTTCTAATTGAGTGTAAAATGTCAAGAATATTAATAAAGATTGGCCACTTTGATTTTAGCAGAATAAAGTAAGGTGTAAAATTTGATCTAAAAATAAAATTCATTTTTCGCTTTTTTTTGCTGTTGGAAGCAAAATACTGTTTTAACTCACTGTAAAAAATAATGGATAGAAACACATACAAATTCCATATTTAGAAAGATTATTCTATTTTATTTCCAACCATATATATATTTTTAAGATTGGACAAGAAAATATACAAGAAATTGCATGTTGAACCGATTAAGGTGCAAATTTGTCAATGTCTCCCGATTTCAGGTAAACTACTATGATTATAACCATTACACCACGAACCTCTCATGATATGTTTGTAAATGTAGTAGATTATATAAAATAATATTTGTAAACTCTAGATTAATCTATCTGATTAAATTCTTGTAACTACATTTTAAAAAAAAAATTTTTTTGTATTCCTGCAAGACTATTGTCTTTATACTAACAGAACATGATGATTTCTATACATTTCTTTTAAAAACTAAAATCAGTTAGCCCTTAAAATAATATCCTCTTCTTTTGAGGGTGGGGAGTAAACAAACAGGGAATGGTTGCTGGAAAAGATGGAATACTAGAGGCACAGCCACTTGTATCTGATGGTATGTTTTGCATTTGAGACAGTGTTATCTCTTATGTTAAGTGGCGCTCTTGTCCCTTGCTCTTTTTAATCTTTTTCACACCATTCTCTTCAATCTCATTGTATAGCAAAGTGTCTTTATCCACTCTGCAATCAACTCCAATGCAGATGAGATTGTCATAATCTTGAACATGCTTCTGATAGCTAGCTACCTTTACTCTTGCTTTTTCCCTATCTATTTTAGATTTGTCTAAAATAATGTCTTTTAACAGAATACTTGGATTAAGAAGTCCCATATCCTGTAGATCTAACAGAAAGGCATTAGCAAGACAAGCCCCAAGATTTGATGATACATCACCCCTAATAAGTTCCATAGAATATCTTGGGACTTTTAAAAGACTGTAATGACCCTTCAACATTCTCCCTGGCTCAAAACTGTCATCCACGGTTTCTTCACTGGAGGACGTCCGTGGAAAAATATCAGACGTCGAGGATGCAACACATGAAGAATCTTGTTGCTGTCTGTCTAACCTTTCTGCATCCACTGAAATTTTGTCTTTGTATTTTTTGACAGCATCCTTTTCAATAGGTCCCAGCTGGAAAACTGCCTTTTGGACCTGTTTTCTCTCTCTGATCTTTTAAATATTCCCTCTCTTCAATGGGAACCTGAAATTTCAAAGTTGCATGTGTTTAATAACAGGTCTAGCATACATGACAAAATATAAGGAAAATGTCATATCATTTACCAGAAAAAGGAATATTATCAGAGATAAATTTAAATTTAAAAAATTGAGACATGAACTTGTTTCAAATTAAACAAGTAAAACACAATCAAGCATAGAATTAAGATTACCTTCTTGTTAGGAGGACAAGTGCAAACTATGTGCCTTGTTTGGCAATTTTCTTTGTTGCACTTCACAGCAAAGTCATCACATCTTAAGACGGGCAGTTTACAGCAACATGAAGAAATATCAAATAATCTGTCCAGCTGTTCCTCCATTCTTTTCACTTTGCATGTGGTGAGAGATTTTCTGTTAACCTGTTTGGCCTTCTTGAAACAAAATATACCCACCTTCTGCCCTATATAATGTTCCCTTAACAAAGGCAATTGTGGGTTCACTGCTTGCCAAATACTGATTATTTCCTTTGCAATCAATTTGGAAATCTCAAAATTTTTCAAATGGGGATAGGTATTTTTAAGGAAATAACTAAACTGAATATAAATAAGTAAAGTTGGGAGTTTAGTCTTATCCAAAAGACAAGGTGCTCCAGAATTATTTTGGAACTGGATGTCTTTTTACAGACATTTTTATCTGAAAATAAAAATAGAAATAAATGAAAAATTATAAATCAAACTGTTTTGGGCTATCTTCCAATTTCATATAAAAAAGCCTGACAATTATGGTAAGGAGATGGGTTTGGTTTGAGTTAGGATTAAGCTGGGGCTAAAATTTTGGCATGAAAAGACAGGACCCCCTCCTCCAAATAGCCACTAATTTATGGTAAATTCAAAAATCAAATTGATTTTAAAATAATCCAAAAATTATTAGAAAATCTTTTTTTTTTCTTTTTTTTTCATCATGAGAGGTTGAGTAAAACACACTAGGTATATCCAATTTGTAGAAAACCAGTGTTTTTACAAAACAACCCCCCTCACGTTTCAAAGAAATTTACAAAAAAAATCAGAGAATTAACCGATTTTAATGAAATTTTCAGTGTTGATTTATCAATAAATGAATTTTATAATGCATTAGTTATTTGGTAATTCTTTTTCAATCGAGAGTGATAAATTTGTTTTGTAAACACGGATTTTACAACAGTAAATTGACTTTAAAATGTTTTAAATGTATTAAAAATAAATTGCATAATATTTTTTACTTTTTTTAATTTTTTTTTTAACTGATGCTCATTATGTTACTACTTTTCAATTTAGACAAAAATTTGACCTTAAATAATCGATTTAATTAATTTTAATTCCTTTTTAAAATTAAGGCAGACGAAAAGTTGGGTATTCTTAAAACACACACACACACCCTTAGGTAGCTTAAGGTTTTCGTGTATAAAATAGTATCAGCTACACTTTTCACTATAAAACTGGAACATAACCGTATTTTAATAATTTCAAAGAGAAAATTTAATTTGAAACAAAATAAATAGAAAGAACCGGTATTACTTACCAAAATAAAACTTCACCGCAGAAAGACAAAACTCGCGTTTTTTTGTTGTTGTTTTGTTTGAATTAAAGTCACTTAAAATACAAAATGATGTAGATTAGACAACCTTTTCTTTCCTTTCTTTTTCAAATAATCAAGTATCTTGCATGAAAATAAAAAATACTAATTATTTTTACAATTTAAAACAAACAGTAGACGAATAACAGCATCTGCGAAAGTCCGGGAACACTAAAAACAAACTATATTTATTTTATTTTGACTAAAACGAAAAAAAAAAAACTTAGTTTTATGGCCTTTTATTTATAATTAAAATTTTATTTTTTTCCTATTAAAAAATAACAAATCCTGAATGTTAGAGAGAAAAAAAATAAAGAAGCGATTTTTGTGAAAAAATCGCTTCTTTATTTTTTGTTTAAATCTCAAACCAAAACAAATCTAAACCAAAACAAACCGTTTAATCTCCATTTCGTCTCTACAAGTAAATATTTTTTTATTATTTATAATGTTTATTTTTTTAATATAAATTATTGATATCAAAGAAAAGTTTCAATTGAAAAAGATAAATTTTAAATGATATTTAAACATTTTTTTACTCCACAGTACATAATCTTTAGACTGCGGTAAATTCTCCCTACATCACGCACGGAAGCCACATTCCAGAGCCTTAATTTTCAGCCTTTAAATTCGTTTCCTCAAAAATTGGTAATGATTTGGGAAAAAATATTTTGTGTCGTTATTTATCACGTCAAACCCCAAATATCAGTATTAGTGCTGTACCCCGGTTCCAAAATCGACCTTCCCTATTGAGACAGTGTTATCTCTCTGGTCTTCTACCTTCTTTTACTCTGCCTCTAACCTCCAATTCCTACTTCTGGAATTTCCTTAGCCCATCTCTGTCTCCTGCTACTCTCTAACCAATTCTGCAAGACCGCATATGTTTTGCATTTGAGACAGTGTTATCTCTCTGGTCTTCTACATTCTTTTACTCTGCCTCTAACCTCCAATTCCTACTTCTGGATTTTCCTTAGCCCATCTCTGTCTCCTGCTACTCTCTAACCAATTCTGCAAGACCGCATATGTTTTGCATTTGAGACAGTGTTATCTCTCTGGTCTTCTACCTTCTTTTACTCTGCCTCTAACCTCCAATTCCTACTTCTGGGTTTCCTTAGCCCATCTCTGTCTCCTGCTACTCTCTAAACCAATTCTGCAAGACCGCATATGTTTTGCATTTGAGACAGTGTTATCTCTCTGGTCTTCTACCTTCTTTTACTCTGCCTCTAACCTCCAATTCCTACTTCTGGGTTTTCCTTAGCCATCTCTGTCTCCTGCTACTCTCTAACCAATTCTGCAAGACCGCATATGTTTTGCATTTGAGACAGTGTTATCTCTCTGGTCTTCTACCTTCTTTTACACTGCCTCTAACCTCCAATTCCTATTTCTGGGTTTTCCTTAGCCCATCTCTGTCTCCTGCTACTCTCTAACCAATTCTGCAAGACCGCATATGTTTTGCATTTGAGACAGTGTTATCTCTCTGGTCTTCTACCTTCTTTTACTCTGCCTCTAACCTCCAATTCCTATTTCTGGGTTTTCCTTAGCCCATCTCTGTCTCCTGCTACTCTCTAACCAATTCTGCAAGACCGCATATGTTTTGCATTTGAGACAGTGTTATCTCTCTGGTCTTCTACCTTCTTTTACTCTGCCTCTAACCTCCAATTCCTACTTCTGGATTTTCCTTAGCCCATCTCTGTCTCCTGCTACTCTCTAACCAATTCTGCAAGACCGCATATGTTTTGCATTTGAGACAGTGTTATCTCTCTGGTCTTCTACCTTCTTTTACTCTGCCTCTAACCTCCAATTCCTACTTCTGGATTTTCCTTAGCCCATCTCTGTCTCCTGCTACTCTCTAACCAATTCTGCAAGACCGCATATATACATAACCAAACACAGGTGCTTCTTCTGTCTTTGGCACTCAGTGAACATGTTGATAAAAACGGCCTGATGATAAATTTAAAAGAATTTAAGAATTCCTTTGACTTTAGTATTATCTGCATTATTCGGAATATTGTCCTCATCTTCATTGTTATCTGTACAACGTTTTGGCCGATATGCCCTCCGGCCTTCTTTGTTGTACAGTTAACAATGAAGATGAGGACAATAGTCCGAATAATGCAGATAATACTAATCATCAAGCCTCATCTCAAACATTCAGAGAAATCCTTTGACTTTGGCATTTATTTCATTCAACCAACATTTAGAAAATCTGCTGGTGATATTATATAACAACAGTTATGATGAAGAACATGAGAGAGAAAAAAAGTCATGTTTAAATAATCTAAACAAGGATAAAAATGGATTTAAAGTGTTGTGTTTTCTCTGAAAATTACATTGAATGGCTGCCATTGTTTACAAGCTTCTTTTTGGAAAAAGAACAAAGGGACTTAACTCTCATTGCTTTGAGAGTTAAGTCCTTTTAAGACTTAAATGAGAGTTAAGTACCTTTGTTCTTTTTCCGAGAAGAAGCTTGTAAACAATGGCAACCATCTTTGATTCAATGTAATTTTCACGGAGAAAACATGACACTTTTCAAATCCATTTTGATGCACGCTTTTAACTCCAAAATATCATAAAATGTCTTTTTGATAACAATTAAGTTCATTTCAAATAATGCACAAGTACAATTTTAAGGTAGGAATTTAGTCACTTAAAGTTCAAGACTCCACTTTGGCCCTTTCTTAGGCTAGACGGGCGGTTGGAGAGGCCCCCTCGAATCAATCAGCTGGTCACGTCAAGCTCTAACACTTATAAGATTATCCCAACCCTATTGCCGTGGCTGAGGGTCTACATGTCCTGGGAATGACGTTAAACTCTATCTGATAGTGAGGTTCCAGTTTTGAATGTTTGGGGAATGTGGAGCACCCCTTCATCACCATTGCTCCCTGGTCCATTCTGACCTGGAGTGGTATTACCTGTTATGGTCCCATCTATAGAAAAACATGAGTTTATAAACAAAATTGAGTATCCATTAAGAATGATTTATCTAAAAATTTTATCGGCATTAAATGACCCATTGAGGTTGATATGCCGTAAAACAAAACAAAGTTCAAGAAATTGACCTTGTCCCATCCTACTTGTGTGGAGGGGTTGGTAAATATATATACTTGGAGCCTTGTGCCACATCTATGCTATGCTTGTTTTTTTTTGTTTTTTTGTTTTTTTTACTGGCCTTGTGCCAGAATTATGTTGATATTAATAATTATTAGCAGGTTTGGTTTAGTTTATTTATTGAATTGCATATCAATCCCTTATGGGTTATTTAATGCCAAAATTTGATTCGTTTGTAAATGGTTTATAATCATAATATTGTCAATATTCCATTGTAATGATTTTTTTAATCACTTTTTTCTATCTAATACAAACAATTTGTACACATATTTGCCAAGTTCACTGCACCTTAATGTGTAGACATTAGCATTTTCAGTGGGTTCTATTTGAAAAATGCCTATAAAATTGTTATAAACCCATAAAACCCAGTCAAAATCTACATAAAATGAAAGGAAATTGATTTATCTACAGGTTTATCAAGGTTGTTTATATGTGTATCATGTTTTTATTACTTTTTGATAATGAGACAGGAGAAGAAAAAAATTATGAATTTTGAACACTTCCTTTTTTTGCATGTAATTTATTTACATGAGGTGTTTAGCGTTTTAGGGTGCCATGAGCATTGTCACTATAAGAAGCTCAAGTGATGTCTTTTTCAAGGTTTCCATGATATTCAACATTTCAAATTTCATTACTTTACCTTTTAATAGTTTTTGCTGTAAATGGGGTTTGTCAAGGAAAACATTGTCCAAAACTCTTCCACATCCAAGTGTTTATATTTCAAAAAGTTATGGTTCAATTTTGATAATTTAAAGACCCAAAATCGTATATAATTTTATATTCTATCAATATATTTGTTATAGCAAAATTCCATTTAAAATTTTGGGGGGAATATTGCTAATTATATGGTTTTGAGTAAATCAATCAATCATATGGTTTCAAATAACTAATAATAAAATAATAATCCTTTGTAAACATTTATTGTTGTAATTTTACACTTGCCTAGATGGATGCTCGATGTAAGGGGGGATAATGAAATCCATACACGTCTGTGGTAGTCATTGGAATTTAATTTCTCCTCGATAGCACTTTTTGTTTTTGTAGATCACATTTGATTGGGCAAGACTATATTTGCATTAGATATTGTGAAAAGGAAAATAAAAGGAAAGTGTCACCCCCCCCCCCCAGCGCTTTTTCATTTTCTACAGTTAACTCATTAGTTACTCAAACTGGTACCACCCTGTCGGCTGGGGCGCTAGAATGCACCGACTGCATCTCTGCAGAGGAGTAAGACTCCCCCAATGGGACCACCTGTTGGCCGTGGGTGGCGAGCAGTGATGCTTAAGGATAGAGCCTGGGTGGATTAGCAGTTCATGACATGAAATACTCCACTTTGGCCCTATCTTAGGCTAGACGGGCGGTCGGAGAGGCCCCCTCCGATCAATCGGCTGGTCACGTCAAGCCCTAGCACCTATATGATTTTCCCAATCCTATTGCCCTTATGGCAAGCCCCAACCCCTTTTTATCATATGGGTGCTAGAAGGCGGTTACTGAGGGACTACATGTCCTGGGAATGACGTTAAACTCTATCTGATGGTGAGGTTCCAGTTTTGGAGGTTTGGGGAATGTGGAGCACCCCATTCATCACCATTGCTCCCTGGCCCACTCTGACCCGGAGTGGTAGTACCTGTTAGGGTCCCATCTATGGGTTAAATAGAAAAACATGAGTTGATGAACAAAATCGTATTATGCATTAAGAATGCATTTATTTCACGACTTTGTCGGCATTAAATGACCCACCAAGGTTGATATGCCGTAAAACAAAACAAAACAATCAAACTGTTACTTTCACAAGATTAGACATATATATGCTGCATGTAAGCAACAACTAAAAGGGCAAATCGTTGCAACCTACTACTACCAGTTTTACAGGACTTTGATAAGAAACAAGTGAGACCAAACCAACAACATACTCTTTTTCATATCGAGCCTATAGGAGTCACTGCATTACTAATAGCCGTAATATCACCCTCTCCCAACCAGTCGATAGAAAAAATCCGATATTATAGCTTCAAGTAATTATTCTTGTTACAAATAATTTGCACAGTTATATGGTATTAAGTATTCCTATTAATTTTCAAACAGATTTATTTGAACCATAGATGTAACACGAACAGGCACAGCCACCTCTAGGTTGCCTAAGAGTAATAGCAATAAGGGCAATTCTGTCCTCCCCCAGTGGAGTTTAGTGTCACCTAGTACCCCCCCCCCTTTTTAGTAGGGTCGTCTTATCTCTCTGTAGGGGATGCAGTTGGCATATTCAGTGGACCTGAGAGTAATGGTGACAAAGGCGTACTCCACATTCCCCAGAGCTCCAGAATTGGAAACTTATCATTAGATAGAATATAATGTCATATCCAGGACCCTCAGTCACCACCCTCTTGCACCCATATGATAAAAAGTGCAACAGTGTTGGGACAATCCTATAAATGCTAGGGTTTGACGTGACAGCCAATTGATCAAAGATGGCTTCTCTGACCACCCGTCTAGCATAAGTAAGGGCCAAAGTGGAGTGTTGCATTTTGTAGACTGCTCAGTCACCAGGGTTCCATCCTTAAGCATCATGGGTCACCAACATGTGACCCCATGGGGGGGGGTTCTTTCTGCGAGGTGTATTCTTAAGCCCCAGCCAACAGGACTACACCTAAGAAGAAATCAAAATCTTTTGTGCTGATTTGCAAAGTATTCACAAGTTAAGGAGGAGATAGCACTTAAAGATGAAATGGTTTGGATTATTCCGACTATTGTCCTCATCTTTATTGGTATCTGCACAACGTTTCAGCCAAGTTGCCCTCCAGCCTTCAGGTATTTCTTGTCTGACTCACTAAACTTCTTGATATTGGGAACCTTCTCACAACCTTGAATCTAACCTTTAATTCAGTCCATTCTCATTCTACTAACCATGACTGGGTTCAGGTGTTAAGCTGTGTTAATTATTATTCTATGTTACTGTCGCCCTTGACCAGGATTGAACCTGCAGCCTAGAGATAACTGTCACTTAGAACTATATTAACTCAGCACCTATATCCACTACGCCACACCACCCTGTCAGCTGGGGCATTAGAATGCATCGACTGCACCTCTGCAGAGGGGTAAGACTCCCCCAATGGGGCGTCCTGTTGGGCGTGGGTGGCGACCCGTGATGCTTAAGGATAGAACCCAGGTGGCTGAGCAGTCCATGACTTGCAATATTCCACTTTAGGCTTTTCTTGGGCTAGACAGGCAGTCGGAGAGGCCCCCTCTGATCAATTGGCTGGCCACGTCAAGCCCTAGCACCTATATGATTGCCCCAACCCTATTGCCCTCATGGCAACCCCCAATCCTTCTTATCATATGGGTGCTAGAAGGCGGTGACTGAGGGTCTACATGTCCTGGGTTCCAGTTTTGAAGGTTTGGGGAATGTGATGCACCCCTTCATCACCATTGCTCCCTGGTCCACTCTGACCCGGAGTGGTAGTACCTGTTAGGGTCCCATATGTGGGTTAAATAGAAAAATGTATTTATTAAAAAATTGTATTATCCATTAAGAATTAATTTATTTCAAAACTTTATCGGCATTAAATAACCCACTGAGGTTGATATGCCGTAAAACAAACCAAACCACAACACACATGTCTAATTGAACATTGGGCAGGATACAATAAAGATGAGGACAATAGTCTAAATAATCAAAATTATCAAGCCTCATCTTAAAAATTCAGAGAAATAGTATGAACTGGTTGTTCATCATAAATGCTGACGTTTTGAAATCTTTGTATTTATATTCATATTCTTTACCTACTGTCTTTTTACTTATTGTCTTATGTCTCATATCAGCTGTCATATGATTTATTCTCTTGTTTCTTTTCTTTTTTTCTTCTATTGACTCTTGCCATCCATCAAAATGATTTTTTATTTCTGCATACAAATTAACTAGCTTACTTGCTGATGGCTTCTGACATAAATGTGCTGACACTATACATGCTTGATTTGTTTGGTTGCTGTCGTCTTCAGCTGTTACAAAATAACTGCTTAACCATTTGCTTCTTTTAACTGTTGTTCATTAAAAAAAAAAAAAAATTAGATTAACATTGGTGGACAGATATTTTCTTTATCTTTTTTATTTAAAAAAGATTTTTCTTTTTTAATGAGAAGAAATCAACCCTTAATTTTGGGGGTGTATTCGGCTAGGAATCACCAGGTTCATATTTCGATACCAGCCCTCGCCCACTCAGCGTATGAGTAGCACAGGGATCTGTGTGGTAAAGCAAGGAGCTGATGGTAGGTGTGGCGTTCTGCCTCAGACACCCAAACAATCTCTTTGGTCTAGCGCTAGTGAAAAGAGGATAGACTCCTCATTGATTGGCTGATACCGACATTAGGACGCCCCGATAACTTTGACTTTATTTATGCTAAAATCAAAACTGTCAACTGAAAGGGGAAAAAAAATCATTTTCCATTACAATAAAATAAAAAAAATATTAATTTCTATGAAGTTTTAATTGTAAGGGACATAGAGATAATACAGGTTGTCAACCAGATCTGTTGGCTGGGGCTTTAGAATACACCGACTGCACCTCTGCAGAGAGGTAAGACCCCCCCCCCCCAAAAAAAAAATGGCGCCATCTGTTAGCCATGGGTGCGAACCGTGAGGCTTAAGAATGGAATCCTGGTTGATGAGCAGTCCATGACATGCAACACCCCACTTACTTAGGCTAGAAGTGTGGTCATAGAAGCCCCCTCCGATCAATTGGCTGGTTATGAAATAACCCATGGGTTGACGCTGTAAAATCCAACCAACCAATCACCAACATGCAGGCTAGAATTGGAGTAATTTTTTTTTCTCTGATACAATAAAGCTATGTTAGTGCTACTGTATAGCCGCACCACTTGGAATTAGAATGAAACACTTAAAGAAAAAGCTAAATAGGAACGGCACAAAGATGCTGTATGCTGTCCTGAACAAACCAGCATCCCACAAGAAAGCAGCTATATGGCCACTTACCTCCTACGAGCTGTCATCAAAATTCACCAACATGCTAGCTATATCAGATGGCACTGTAAAATAAAAAATATGATAACTGCACCTCTGCAGAGTAGTAAGATAGGGCCATCTGTTGGCTATGGGTGGCGACCCGTGAAGCTTAAGGACAGAATCCTGGTGGCTGAGCAGTCCATGACATGGTAGTACCTGTTATGTCAAAAATGATTTTAAATGTATCACCTCCATGTATGACTTCCATGTGATAAATATTAGATTAGATATAAAACTTGTTGTTCGTGCAACTCAATTGCTCAAGAAGGGGAATCTCTGTGGTGTAGCGGGTAACGTGCAGGACTGTGACATTGTTATTTCTCTGAATTTTTGAGAAGAGGCTTGGTGATTAGTATTATTTGTATTATTCAGACTATTGTCCTCATCTTCATTGCTTTCTGTACAATGATGTGCCCTCCAGCCTTCTTCAGGTATTTCTTGTCTTGACTCGGGAACCTTCTTGTCATAATCGGGAGCCATCACAAAACTTTGAACCTAACCCTGGGATATCCTGTTCTCATTCCGCCAACCATAGCTAGGGTAGAGGCGTTAAGTTGTGTTAATTATTATTCTGTGCTACTGCTGCCCCTGGCCAGGATTGAACCTGCAGTCCAGAGTTAACTGCCACTTAGAACTGTCTTAACCTAACTCCTTTATCCACTACACTGTGTGTCCAATTGGACAAACCAATGTGAATTTTGGGAACTTATAAACCTAATGTCTTGTTTTTCGCTAGAATATCTACCTATTCACTTATGTATGATTTTTTACCTGGACTCGTTTTTTTTTTCTTTTTTTTTTTTTTTTCGACATTGTTTAAAGTAAATTCAAACTCCAGTCATGCTATTATGTTCACTTTCATTCTTATACTCCTGGAAAATGTATAAACCCCATCATAACCCCATCTCTGGCACTACTGTTCTTCTACAAGGAGAGATGTTGTGGTGTAATGGCTATTGTTGTAGATAATGGACACTTTGAATCGTGTTCAAATCCTGGAAATTCACATAGCTAATAATACCCTAGGGAAAATTATGAATCCAACTATTCTCCTTCCAGTTATGGTTAAATAGTAGGGCAGACTGGGCTCTTTAATCTTCGCTAGGCAACCAGTCTAAGAGAAAGAAAACTCATTATTCAAACCTGTTAAACTTTGCTTTAAAAAATGACCTTGTGTCACATCCTGCTCGTACATAGTGGTTGGTAAATAGATGATGGCTTAGGCACTGAATAACCCATGAAGGTTGGTATACCATTAAAGCAAAGAAACTAAATCAATTCCTCAAATATTCATCGATTTTTGAAATTTATTCATGTTCTCTACAATATTTATTTTAGTATATTGATCCTTGTAAAATCTGATACTGGGTTTTTGCTATCTATTTTTTGTTATCATAACTTAAACAAAATATTCTTTAAGAAAAATAAAGATAATTTGTTGCAAAACACTTGTATGTGGAAACCTCATTTAGTCTGAAAAGACCATAAATAATTTATGATTGCTCTAATAATTGTGTATCTTGGTATTTCATTTGATATATATACAGTAAAGTTTTGAAAATCAGCCTGACATGTTTTTATAAAGGTCAAAATGAATCTATATTAAAGTGTTATTTATGGAAATTGTCTGAACACTTATTCTAAAAATCTGTATAGTGTGCACAGAACTAGCTCCACTTCTTGGTGATCAGTCAGAGAGACAGTGTGACAAACAAATTCGACAAGACTGCAAGACAAGAATACCTCAAGTGGTCTTGCTACGCGCCTGGATACCAACCTAGGTATTTCTACGCCCCCACGTAATGTAATGTGCTAGATGACTGTTGAGTGAGAAGCTTCATCCGCCTTTTGTCCGGTCTTGATTTTTGTCCTACTGGGTGTATAGCCGCCCTCCTCACCTGGCAGGCTTGGTGGGGTTACCAGTTTAGTCGCCGATGATCCGATTATGATTAAATAGTACCTGTAGCACTTTGGGCGACCTGACTACAGGTCTAATAAATCTGTATGGCTATGGAAAGATGAATGGCATCGTGGAAATATAGGTGTTGAGTTAATACAATTCTAAGTGACAGTTATCTCTAGGCTATAGGTGAAATCCTGGTCAAGAGCGACAGTAGCATAGAATAATTAACACGGCTTAACCCAGTCATGGTTAGTGGAAGTGAGAACAATCTACCCCTGTGGATTGAATAAAGGGTTAGGTTTGAATTTCCATGTAGGCTCTCAATTACAAGAAGAAGATTCCTGAGTTCGAAGAGAAGGTTCCCAAGTTCGACAAGAAATACCTGAAGAAGGCCGAAACGTTGTGCAGATAACAATAAAGATGAGGACAATAATCCAAGTTTCACTTATATTCATTTTTTGTCATGTCTTTTAGTATTCGGCATTCTATGAATATGTAGTGTTATGGCTTAGACCAGCATCTGGTTGGCTTGTAGATGGTTGTAATCCAAGATTAAAGAGCCCAGTCTGCCCTACTATTTACTCATAGCTGGAGGGAGAGTAGTTGGAGTCATACCTTTCCCAAGGGTATTAGCACTATGTGAAATGTAAACGGCCTCATCCAAGATTTGAACTCTTCTCGCTGTGTCCATTTCCTATGATGGTAACCATTACACCACTTGCCTCCATACTATTGCAATATACTTGAAGAAAAGAGAAAGTATAGATTAGCAACCATTTTTGTTCCTATTTGATCATAGTAATTTTTATTTTGCTATTCTATTATCTATTATGGAGATTTGATCCCTATTTGTCTGTAACCAAAACTCCATCACTGCTTACGTTACAATTACCAAAATCGTTAATACGTAGAATATAGAACAATTAATATTGATAAAATAAATAAAAGCTGTTCCTTATAATTCAACGTTTGAATCCTTTCCATTGTAATGAATAAACTATGTGTTATTTGAATAAATAAACTATGAAATTAATTTAAAAGATTGTATTACTTTAAATGGAAAAAATTATTTGCGAAATTTGTAATCAATTTTTAAAATTATGTTTTACTCACCATTTTTTCAGTAACAAGAAGTTAACTAAAAGTTTACAATTAAATAAATACTTGCGATTTTGTGTAAAATATTCAAAATAATTGTTTGTTAATAATTAATAGATGTGCACAACATTTTGAGGGGGACAGAACTAAGTTTCAATTTCAAATTATTTTGGGTTTTTTTTACTCCTTTAATAAATTTGATGATTTTACTTACTTATGATAAAAACCAGACATTGAATTTTTTAACTCCACACTACTCAGGTAATGTCTTTCAAAAATAATTTTTTTTTTTTTTTTTACTTTTGCTAGTCTTGTTAATTGAATTATCATTTTTATTTATTAGCTTGCACAGTTCCCATAAGAAATAATGGGTTTGTTTAACTAAATCAGCATTTGTGTTTGCCTATTGGTTTAAGATGGTTGCATCAGTATTTGTATTGGTAACTTGAGAACACAGTGTCATTGGATTACTGAAATCTTATCAGAATAAACATAAGAAAGTAAAGAAAAAAGTAGTTTGAAAGAAAGAAATTCAACATTCAAAGTAGCCCTGTCAGCTGGGCTTTTAGAATACACCAACTGCACCTCAGCAAAGGGGTAATACCCCACCCCCAAATGGAGCCACCTGTTGGTCGTGGGTGGCAACCCATGAGGTTTAAGGATGGAATCCTGGGGGATGAGCAGTCCATGACATGTCACACTTTGGCCCTTACTTAGGCTAAACAGGCGGTCGGAGAGGCCCCCTCCAATCAGTTGGCTCGTCATGTCAAGCCCTAGCATCTATATGATTGTCCTTAACCCTATTGCCCTTATGGCAACCCTTTTTATCATATAGGTGAGGTTCCAGTTCTTGGAGGTCTGGGGAATGTGGCACACCCCTTCATCACCATTGCTCCCAGGTCCACTGACCCGGAGTAGTAGTACCTGTTATTGTCTCATTGATGTGTTGAATAGAAAATTTGTTTACAAAAAAAAAATTGAGTTTAGAAATTTTTTTCCAAACTATCACTACGAATTTTTCAAAACTTTGCTGGCATTAAATAACCCACCGTGGTTGATATGCCATAAAACAAAACAAACAAACAACATTTAGAGAGGAAAAACTTGGCATAGAAAGTTAGAAAGAAAAAACAATGTTGGTTGGTTGGTTTTATGACATATTACTTTTATGCAAAATCAGTTTAACAATTATAGTCTCCCATAGATATGATAGAAAAATCTTCACAAGTCATTTTTATACAGATAAATAGTTCATACATATATGCATTATCAAAGTCTTAAAAATCAATATATTAATGTAGTTGAAAATCATTCTAAACATTATTTTACACAGATCTATTTGACCAAAAGATAGAACCCTAGCTGGTACTACCACTTCACCCTCCAATTAATCATCTGATCATGTCATGCCCTAGCAACTATATGATTGTCTCGACCCTATTGCCTTTATGGCAAATCCCACACCCTTTTTTTATCATGTGCTAGAAGGCAGTGGCTGAGGGTCTTAATGTCCTGTGTATGACGTTAAACTGCATCTAGTAATAAGGTTCCAATTCTGGAGCTCTTATGAGTGTGGAGTACCCCTTCATTGTTTTTACTTAGCATTCCCAGTTGATTTTTTTTATTTGAGGTTATTGTTGTTTAATCACATTAATTATATAGAGCTGTGTAAATGGAGTTCAGAACGTTTGAATTATGCAAATATCCAGTGGTTCAAAAGTTATGAGAATTTAAAGCCCGAAATTGGGGGTACAAATGTGGACACGATTTTGTTTCAAATATGTCAAATCACGGACCATTTAAAAAAATAAATTCAGTGATTTCTTCACCGTTTCTTTATTTTTGGAGCAATTTTTGATCAAATTTGGTATTCTTATGTAAAATTGTATGTTCTTTCTGATTATGCATTAAATTGTATGTATCTCTATGCTTTAACCCATTATTTAGAGAATAAGAGATACAGATAGCAGCGATTTTGGGTTTTTTAAAAGTTTAACACCCAATTATTCAACATT
Source organism: Doryteuthis pealeii (assembly GCA_023376005.1). Taxonomy (NCBI): domain Eukaryota; kingdom Metazoa; phylum Mollusca; class Cephalopoda; order Myopsida; family Loliginidae; genus Doryteuthis; species Doryteuthis pealeii. The sequence goes on from CM042175.1 coordinate 35,305,605, forward strand.
TTCATTATAATAGAGTGCATTTATTGCAAAAACACGGACCTAAAATGTGGGTTCAGTTTATTTTATGGTAGGAATTTACGAGGAAAAAGTTAAGGATTATTAACTTTAAAACATTCCTAAAAAAAAATTCAGGAAAAAAAAAAAAAGAAAGTAATTTCGTTGTTGCGGAAATTTCCATAAAATAGGATAATTATCGAATGTTTTTACGTGTGAATCTGAAAATTCTCATACCAAAAATTAATGTTAAGTAAATATTGGGTAAAACTTGCAAATCATATTCAAAATCCCACTATATTACGGCTAAATTCTCATCAAAATCCCATTATATTACAGGGTGACCCAGAAAAAACGGAACCCAAATTATTTATTTTCCCATTAAACTAACCCTAAATAGTTAAAATTAATAGTTTTATTACAAAATTTGTGGGTTCTGTTTTTTCTGGGTCATAGTTTATTTTGAAATATACAATGTACATTTCAAAGAAATGTACATTGTCCATACGTTTCCGAATTTTGCACTGGTTGATTTTTCAAAAGTAAATATTTGAAATTTTCAAAGGTAAATATTTTTCAAAGGTAAATATTCGAAAAAAAAAAAAAAATTTCTAATTTTATTTTTATTTTATCTTATTTATTTATTTTAAAACTTACTTTTGATCATATCTATATTTACATATATATCAAGCACAATTGTATATCTAATAATACAAACAGACCACCATGAATATTTTTTATTTATGTTGAATATCGAACTTCATTTATTTAAAATAAAAATACCATTTTTCAAAATAAAAGTCTGACAAAATTCCTTTCAAAATGGAATATTATTTTTTAACAATTCAATGTTTCTTTAAAACCATTTAGTATGAAAATATTCTTAATATTTATGCAATGAATGTGGAAAAGAGAACGTAAGAAAAAAAAAAAATACTACTACGCAAGCTGTTTGTTTTTCAAATCGGATAAATTCATGTTCACTGTAAAAACTAATTCAATGAATAAAAACACATACAAATTACATATTTAGGAAGATTATTTTCTTTTCTTTACAACCATAAAATATTTTTTAAGTTTGAACCATAAATATGCGAGAAATTGTGATTTTAAATCAATAAGGTCCGATTTTGTGACGCTAGTTGAATACACATTCTAAACTGTTGACAGGATGCTTTTACGCTCGTCAGACAAATAAATTCAAGTTTTTTCTTTAAAATCATAACTTTCAGAGCAAATCCCGAAGCATCTAGCCAACTCTAAATTTCACAAATTTTATAGGAAAATAATTTTGAAACTCTCTAATGTTATGGACAAAGTGCGTCTTTTTTGCGTCTTTTATATTTTTTAAACAAATAGCCTTCAAATTTGCCCTCTCATATTTTCGTTTCCACAGATCCTAGAAACAAAAAAAAAGACCTCGTTTGTACTTCCAGATGTCTTCTATTTGAGTGCAAAATTTCAAGAATATTGATAAAGATAGGCCACTTTGAATTTGAAAAAAAAAACAGCGTGTAAAATTTATCCTTAAAAAAAAAAGGTCATATTTTTGTTTTCACCTGTTCGACTGAAAATACAATTTTAACTCGCTGTAAAAAATAATTCAATTGATGAAAACCGATAAAAATTACATATTTATAAAGATTATTCTATTCTCTTTCCAACCATATAAATCTTTTAAAGATTGGTAAAGAAATGCTCGAGAAATTGCAAATTTAACTGATTAAGGTCGCAAATTTGAAAATGTCAGCGTTTTTCAGCTAAATGCTTGTAATGCTACTTTACTCCCAGGTCCACTCTGACCTGGAGTGATAGTATTTATTAGGGTCACATGTATGGGTAAAATAAGTCAAAAAATGAGTTTAATAAAAGAATTGTTTTTTATTTTGTTTTTTTAAAGATTTCAATACCCAACAAAAATGAATAAAACTATGTTTTCAGCATAAAATAATCCAAGGGTTGACATGCTGAAAATTCCAACCAATTACCACTCCAGGGGGTAATATCAACCAAAGTGGGAAACTATACTCCCCAGGGCTCTAGAATCTTTTAATGTCAGATGCAATTTGATATCATACCCAGGACCCCCTATTTGGGATTTGAGTGGATTTTACTGCATTCTAAGCTCTGTTGACAGAGCAGGAAAGAAAAAAGGGAGCAATATTAAATAGTGTAGCCTACCTAGTTTCTCTCTTTCCATATCTCTCTCTCTCTCTCTCTCTCTCTCTCTCCTCTCTCTTCTCTCTCTTTCTCTCTTTCCTCTTTTTTTTTTTCTCTCTGTCTCATTTTGAAAATCTAGAGTGGTTTTAAAAATTTGATGTTATGATTAAAATTTATTTAAACAAAGTTTTTGCCTTCTTTAGCCTTAAATTTTTGTTCTATTAAATTATTTCATTTTTGAAATTTTGGTTCAGACATACATTGCTTTTATTTATCTGGAAACCTGTGACAAAGTAATCCGAGACGAGGCATATATAATAGTGTTCATCTCTGTTAAAGAGTAATCTGAAATTTATAGCTCAGTAAGCAGTTGACAAACAAAGTTTGAACTGAGCGATCTTTAATATGATACCATGAACGAATAATTATATATTCAGCAGTCAGAGGATAATCAGCTAGAAAGCTTGACTTATTATAGTTACCAATGACTATATGATTGCAAGTGATATTATTGGTGCTCTAAGAAATGATATTTACCTCTCTCCACACACAAACTTATATATATATACAGAGATGCTGATAGGTATGCGTCCTGCGTGCACAAAAATCTAAAGGGACGCAGTAAAATCCTATCCATGCGTCCCAGGGTTTTTCTTTATTCTTCCCTCACCATTTCAAGCTAACTGTTAATACATTTCAATAGTTTCTTAGAAATGAATTACACAGGATAGGTTAGAAGGTAGGAGTTTGACAGCTTTAGTTGGGACCCATACATTTTCCTGGGGACTCATTCAAAGCAAATATGTGCATTGCAGGACGCACTAAATCAAAAAGCTCTCAGCATCACAGTTATATATATACAGGGTGTTCGGGAGAAATTTGACATATTTATATTTGGTTATTTTTCTCCATAGTTTGGAGGTATTGATGCACACTACGCATCATTTAAAAGCTAGGACCTTTCTTCATTCATATATGTGATAACAGAATGAATGACTGGAACCCACCTGAATCATGGAAGAGAACAACTTGTATCATGATGATCTGCACCGGCCATCAAAATAAGGAGCTTATGGTTGCTGTCCAATGCTCCCTGAATGGAAACTACGAGGCTGTGGCTAGAAGAAAGCAACATAACAGATGATCTGATTGCGTTCGTACGGCAGAATTCCTCAAAAATCTGCAAAAAAAGTGTTGGAGGACCCTGGTATTGGAATTCAGGCTATGTCACATGAATTAAATGTTTCAGGCTCTACCATGAAGCTTGCACTGAATGAAAACCTTCGTGACTACTCATACAAGTGTCGCAGATGTCAACTGCTCCCAGAAAAGGCCTGTGAAAATCGTCTGACAAAGGCAAAGACATTTCTGAGCAAAGTGAAATATCCTGCTGAACCACAAACAATCTGGTTCTTTTCCAATGAGAAAAACTTTTGCCAAGATCAAAAGCACAACACACAGAATAATAGATGGCTTGCATACAGTTCAAAGGACACTACTTGTGTCATGCAGACTAAAATTCCCCAAACTGTGATGGTTTTCGGGTGAGGGTGATGTGATACCTCCGCATTTTTTCAGATAAGGTATCGGGTTGAATTCAGATGCCTACGTGGAGTTGCTAAACACTGAATAACAAGGGTGGCCTATGGTGGGCCATATCTATGGCAGCCGCCTGCCATACCTCTGGGAAAAGTCAAAAATGGTTGTTGGCAAATTTTTACGACTACACCATTCCCAATGTTTGGCCTCCGAACTCCCCAGATCTTAACCCCATGGATTATTATGTATGGTGTGCTGTGGAGGAAGACGCCAATCGCTGTGCCAGTACTACAAAAGCCCCGTTAAGGTAGTTTTTGAGACCCTTCCCAGGGAAACTGTAACATCAGCTTGCTCCAAGTTCTGGAGCAAGATTGAAGCTGTGATCGACGCTAACGGTGGTTATTTTGAGTGAAACTTGTTGGCAATAGTGTAATTTCTGTGCCTGTTAAATTTCTTTACAATCCATTAAATTTTGTAGTTACCAAGCTCTTTTTCTTTTTCCTTATGAAACTGTCAAATTTCTCCCGAACACCCTGTGTGTGTATGTATATATATATATATATATATATATATATATATATATAATTTTTTTCTGAACTGTCTCTTATGAACAACTAGAAGTGGCTACCCAGCATTGCCTGGGTAGAGAGGGGATTTTTTAAAAAGTTAGTCTCGCAGATCCATTGATTGTTTCAGTCTTCCATAATTAATTTGTTTATGTTTTAATCACAAACACCACCAATGACTTCCCCTTCTCTTACTCTTCTAATTCTAATTTTTGAATATCTGCCTAGATATGAATAAGATCTTCATTATTTTTGCACAAAAAGCAAGCTCTGGTGATAGTAAATGTGTGTATATATATTTACTTTGTCATTAATTGTTTTATTTTTGTAGTTTCCTCCGGACATGCATACATATATACTGTTATATCACGAGATGTAGGAACAACAAAATGATAATAAAAACATAAAATAGTATGTTAACATATAACAATATTTGTTTTATTTATTCTCACTGACAGGGAATACAGTGAATGGTTTTGGATAGAGTTCAGCTATGTGTTTCATGCGTGTGATCACACATCTGGTCTCCCTGACTGTCCATATTTTGTCTCCATCCTTGTTGGAGAGTATATCCGGTTTGAATCGTTAGGGGGAGATAACTCTCCCTAACACATACATACACCCCCAACTGTCCTTTATATATGTATAGATGGTTTTAATGAACATAACCAAAATGTATGGACAAATCCACACTATCATCCATGGTTTTCAATTGTTAGTTCTTAGTTGAGGATATTGCACTTTTAAGCCCATTGAAAAGATATAGGGTGTGTATTAACAATCCCTGATGCCCCCGCTTCTCTTTCACTTCTGTCATGGTAACATTTTTTGTTAATTCAACTACCAAAGAAGTATAAAAACGTTTATTTTATTTTCAAAACTTTTTTTCACTACAGTTTTGTTTTTAAATTAAAATTATGGTGAAGTAAGTAGAGAGGGATTATTTTTGATATTACATTTAAAAATAAAATGATTTTCAATGAATTTCTATAGTAAAATATAAACAAGTATAGCAAAATTATAACCCAAGTCTAAGTCAATGCCTCTTTTTTCCTAAGAAATTAAACCTACAAATGTCTTCCTATATATGAGTATATACAACTTTTAAATATGTATAGATGGTTTTAATGAACATAACCAAAATGTATGGACAAATCCACACTATCATCCATGGTTTTCAATTGTTGGTTCTTAGTTGAGGATATTGCACTTTTAAGCCCATTGAAAAGATATAGGGTGTGTTTCATGGCATATGGTGGCTTACATGCTGGACTGTGACATCATAGTAAGCAGGTTCAAACTCCAGTTGAACTATAATGTTCACTTTAGAACTAATACCCATGGAAAAAAAAAACCTACAAAGGAAGATATCTATTAATAATGGAGATTTGCTTCCAGTTTTTGTCTGTAACAAATATTACGTCACTGCTTACATCACATTACCCAAAATCATCATAACCTAGAATAAATACACTCAAAATTTGAACATGCAACATTAGACAGTCCTCATTGTTTTTTTAAAACAAGTTTTAATAAATACATGACTGGTATTATATATCTATATATAGTTTGTTTTATTGTAATACATATTTAAAGTTTACATTTCAAATTGTTTTATTTTTTAATCCTTTAATGAATTTGATGATTTTACTTACTTAGGGTACAAACTCACTGACATTAAATTTTTTACTCCCACCCCTCAGGCAATATGTTTCAAAAATCTATTTTTACATCACCCGGAGGGCGTTTTTTTTATTTTGTACTAGTGTCATTAAACAAAGGACATGAGAAAAAGGTTAAGCATGGAAGAGGATCTCAGCTTCTGCATCTTTATCCATGGACCTTGATCATGGTATAAGAGGTATCATTCTTATATTAGAGTTGGAAGGTTTAAAGTAACCTCCCAACGTCGGTACATGAGGTGTACATAAAATATTCCGACAAGGTTGTAAGATAATAACGGACTTTATTCCGTGTGCTGAGAAAATACATTCAAGGCAATATAATAAACAAAAGATACATAAATGTATTATAGAGGAAATAGGTGTAGGACTTGCGTCATAAGGAATGTCACTTACTGGTACCGGTTGGGAACAAAGCACCCACTTAAGGGAGCAGAGGCGTCAGGCGCCTAAACCAATGTGAACTCGTTGGCTGGCCCGAGAGAAAAGAGAAAGAATTCCCAGCTTCTGGCTAAATACTAATACCACTATCGGCGAACCTGCAGCAAGGGAAGATAACCCTATTTGGACTAATTCCACACAGAATTACCATTTTACTGATCCAACAATAGCAACAGGCAAAGGACTGAATCTAAATCTATATTTTTCTCTGTTCCATTTATGGCATTCACTGCTGGTCATTTAAGCTGGCTACATTCCAACAAATTTACCTGTGTGAATTCATGGAAGGAATAATAAGGAAATATGAAATTAACAAGTGTTCCCCAAACCCTTCATGCATATCCTGGTCGGTGGAAAGAGATGCCCATTTTGCCACTGATTTTCCACAGATCTAGTCATAAGTATGCCAAAAGCCATTGATTCTGGCGATGATGGAGATGCCCTTTGGATTTTCACCAGAACCCCTGTGCCTGGTTTGTGGCCCTAATACTATTAGGTGCCAGACCTGTCTGCCTTGGGTGACCCTAACCAGGAAACTTAAGTTCCAACATCATGGCTCTGACACTACCAAGTTTATACAGCCTTGGAACGATGAGGAGGAGTTGGTACTTATAAATAATGTGCTAGATGGCCATTGAGCAAAGAGCTTCCTCCGCCTTTTTACAGGTCTTTGTTTTCCATTCTGCAAGGTGTCTAGCCAGCTGACTAAAATAAACAACAAAAAACCAAATTACTATACATTTAATGTTGAAAAATTTTTTTTAAAACTAAGTTTAATTGAAATTATACATTGGCAATACTAACACAAAACAACTGTCTCAATAGATTCAATGGTTAATTAAATGTATTGTAATTTGGTTTTTTGTTTATTTTTTTAAGGCAGTACGTAATTAAAAACAACCTTAATCCCTAAAAACCATAACCGAATTCACAAAAATGTTAATTCATAGACATAGTTTAAACGTCATTGGGGACCATCAAAAACTTTCCGTTTAATTCCCGACCTAAATCAGAAGTCAGCCAATCTAGCCACCTCCTCACTCAGACAAAATCTGTGTGGTTACTGGTTTGTCACCAATGATCTGACTATGAACTGGTAGTACTGAGTTAAATAGTACCAGTAGCACATTGAGTGACCTGACACATCAAATCTGCATTATGTCAGCATTAAAAAAAGAAAACAAAAGAAAGGTATCCCTTCTTTTTTTTTTTTTTTTTTGTCCGTACCTTGTTTCATAATTTGTCTGCAAAAAATAAGCCAATGTTTATTAATGTTTTATGATTGATTTTTTTAAAAAACTGACTTGGAATATTTCTACCATGTGGAGTCTGTGTTTATCTTTGCTTCAGCCGGTTAGCAGTAGATCTCTCACAGTCAGTCTATGATTATTTATATGTTGGGTGTTTTTGCATAGGTGCGATATACTACAAAACTGTTTTATCTGTCATGACATCCAATGCAAGAAATATGGGTGCATATAGAATTAGGAAATAACTTTATTTAGTTTTGCTTGCAAAATATTTTTTAAAGAAGTAACAAATCATATATGAATCCTGTGGTAAAACAGTTATTTTGTTCAAAGCTTTAAAAAAAAAAGAAAAAATGACATATTTGGACTAGTGTCCTCAACTTGGGTTGTCCGCCCTGTCGGTGGGGCATTAGAATGCACCGACTGCACCTCTGCAGAGGGGTAAGACTCCCAATGGGGCCACCTTATTTGCCGTGGGTGGCAACCCTTGATGCTTAAGGATAGAGCCCAGGTGGCTGAGCAGTCCATGATTTGCAATATTCACTTTAGGCTTTTCTTGGGCTAGATGGGCGATTAGTTGGCTGGCTACGTCAAGCCTAGCCCTATATTGATTGCCCCAACCCTATTGCCCTCATGGCAACCCCAATCCTTCTAATCATATGGGTGCTAGAAGGCGGTGGCTGAGGGTCTACATGTCCTGGGAATGACCGTTAAACTCTATCTGATGGTGAAGGTTTCCAGTTCTGGAGGTTTGGGGAATGTGGAAGCATCCTTCATCACCATTGCTCCCTGGTCCACTGACGCCAGAGTGGTAGTACTTGTTAGGGTCCCATCTATGGGTTGAATAGAAAACATGAGTTTATAAACAAAACATTGTATATGCATTAAGAATGAATTTATTTCACAACTTTATCAGCATTAAATGATCCACCGGGTTGATTGCCGTAAAACAAACAAACGCAACGCAAACCATAGTAAAATATTTCAGCTGTCATAGGTTCTGTAGGCAACCTGAGTCTTTTTGTTATCAAAATGATTTTATTTTCAGAATTAAATGACCCATAAAGGGTTTATATGCCACAAAACAATCTACCAGCTAATCAGCTGATTAATATATCCATATATAACTACATATAGCATTCCTAGTTGTTTTTGGTTTTGTTTTTTTTTTTTAGATTATTGTTATTCAATCAAATTAGTTATAAAGAGCTCTGTAAATGTGGTTCAAAAATGAGAATTTAAAGCCCCAAAATTTGGGTTCAAAATTGACATCAAATTTTTTTACAAAAGTTACTTGAAATCCAGACCATTCACAGATAATTCAGTCATTTCTTCAGCGTTTCTTTATTTTTGGAGCAATTTTGATAACTTGGTAGTCTTATGTAAATTGTATGTTTTTTTCTTCTGATTCTTAACTAAAATTGTATGTATATGCTGTAACCCAATTATTTAGAGAATAAGAGGTACGGTATTGGTTTGCTTTATGTTTTCTTTTTTTTTAAGTTTAACATTATCAGGCAAGACAAATCAGATTCTTTTTCTGGGAATAACCATTGAAACATTTTGGTTTCATCTTTTCTAAGAATGGCCTTGGTATCCATTATACAATTGAGGAGTTAAATTTTTAAAAAGAGAGAGAGAGAGGAGAGAGAGGAGAGAGAGAAATAAATAAATATGCCAGTTTTTAAATCAATTATCAGATCATTAACAACATATTTCTAACTAACTAACTTCCACAGTATAATCTTTAACATAGCAATACATTTCCAAGTAAAAAAAAGTACAATAAGTAAACTAAAATACTTTTTTCGGTTTTAAATTACTTGGTGGAACCTAGTGATTTTAATTCACGCATTTCGCAAAAAAAATTTTTTTTTAAAATCATACTGATTTCCAATCATATATAATTGCCAAAAAGTCTACTTTAATTTTTATGAACATTTTCAATATTTTTTCAAGGAGAAAAGTAAAAAGAATCTGTCGGTTTTTAAAACTAACAACAATAAACAGACTGAAAAAATAAAAATAAAAAAAACAAACAACAATATGACAGCATGTAACATCTTAAAACGTTACATCTTTTTAAAATCTGCCCTCTAAAAATAACGAATAAGTTGGCTTGCTAATTCTTTAAGAATCAAGGTAATAGTAAAGGGTTTTTCCGTATTTGTTTGTCGTTGGTTTGGATTTTTTTCATTAGTTTATTTTTATTTATTTTGTTTCCACTCCAGCAGCGTGCCCATGCGGCTCATGTTTTGGTGAAGTATAGAACCCTTTAAAAAGCTAATCTGCTAGCAAATAGATTCTGCTTTTAGATTTTTAGTGCCGATATCACTTTTAAATGTTCTGATCAACAGTTAAAAAACAAGAAGAAAAGTCATTACTAACCAATGAGGGAACTTCAAATTATTTACTGAGCGTTCTTTCGCCATTTTTGGGAAAGCTAGTAAGAATTGTGGGTAATTTCCTTTCAGGCGGGATAACTCTGGATGACATTTTTCAAAAATTTGAAAGGGTATCTGTGATAAAGATAAATAGTTTTCGTTATTTTTCTTGTCCCCGGCAAAACCGGGGAAATATTTTCAGCAAAATATAGAAACTTATGAATTCAAAATGTAACTACAGTTTTGGAAGTAACTGTGAAGTTAAAATAAATATTTCATGTCTAGAAGGGAAACGTGAAAAATATTTTCAGCTAAAGTTATCCAAAAATATACTAAGATTCACAGGTTGTAAATATAAATCAAAAATTATATTAAAATTTGTTTTCCAAATTGACAATATAAATAGAAAGATAATTTGGTAGTCTTTTTTCTGTGGTTTGGATAAGCAAAATAATAATTGAAAATATAATTTCATTCCTTTTTATAAATACATTTTTGACAATACATTTTTTTTACAAGTAGTAATTGTAAAAAAAAAAAAAAGATTAAAATTTTATATTAGAATTAAGTTTAATCAAATTAAAGTTGCCGTAAAATCGTTTTTACAATAAATTTAATCGCCTCCGACTGAAAAAATAATTAGAAAATATAGGGATTATCCGATTTTATGAATTTTTCAGTGTTTTGATTTATCAATGAATGAATTGTATAATGCATGAGTTATTTTATTCAATTCTGATTTTTTTTCAGGTCACTTAACTCTGACGCCCCCCCCACCTATTTTTGGTGCGCAAAATATTGGTGGGTTATAATAATGTTGAAACTAATTGCAGTATAAATAAAAAGACAAAGACCGAAGTGTGAAATGAAGGGGAAAAGATTAAGGGAATATCCTAGTGGAAATAAGTTACTAAAAATCGGGCAAATAAAATGTAAAATAAAAATAAAATAAAAAAATTTTTAGATCTTTTTTTTACTCTTTTCGATAATTATTTAGTTGGCTAAAAAAATATTCTTATAAAGAAAGATCATACTCGATATTTGTTTCTGTTTAAAAAGGGAGCTAAATTCAATAGAGTTTTTTCTGCAAAAAATTAATTAGGATAACGATAATAAAGCTAAAGTAGTTTATTGATAAGATTTTGTTTTTAGAATCTAAAAAATATGAAATTTTGAAACTTAAAATTAGGGTTTCATATTTTAAATAATTTTATATATTATTCACCATAGCAGAAATACCATAATTAAATCAGAAAGTTTTTAAATAAAATAACTGATACATTAAATTCATTCATTGATAAACGCAGAACTGAAAATTTCATAGATCCGAATAATTCCCTGATTTTTGGTCCATTTTTTTTTTTCACGTGGGGTTAATTATTTTGTACAAATACGGAATTTACGTAATCTTTTGAACTAGGCATTACAGCCATTTTAGATATTTCAGAGCAAAAATTGACCGAAAATAGTTTAAATGTATTAAAAATAAATTACATGTGTAATAATTATTAATTATTTTTTTTTTTAACTGATACCCATTAATGTTTACTACTTTTCGATTAAGACAATAAAAAGAAATTGACCTTAATAATCGTTTAATTAATTTTAATTCGTTTTAAAAAATGGTGAAACAAGTCACATTTTGGTAGTGGCCTATGACATTCGTTTGTGTTTTCTCTTAATACTATTTTACAGAAGAAACCATAATATATATATATATATATATATTATATATATATATATATAATGATTATATATATATATATGATGAAAGAGAAAAATAGAGCGTTGGTGAATAAATACCCTCATTTTATTTGAACGGCTGTATTTTTTCAAATTTTTTTTCACTATATTACATTACATTATATATATTAATATTAATTATATATATTATATATATATATATTATATATATAATATTATATATTGTTATGGGTCCAAAGGGAGAAAATTAATATATTATAAGAAGGTTCCGCAAATGGTTTTATGTTGGGGTTTTCTGTGGTTAATTAACGCCTGAAGAAGATATCAGAAAGATGTGAAACACGTGTATAGAATGCAAA
>CM042175.1:35317783-35425503 GCA_023376005.1 Doryteuthis pealeii
AAGAGAGAGATAAAATTGAGTTTAGAAATTTTTTTCCAAACTATCACTACGAATTTCAAAACTTTGCTGGCATTAAATAACCCACCGTGGTTGATATGCATAAATCAAAACAAACAAACAACATTTAGAGAGGAAAAACTTGGCATAGAAAGTTAGAAAGAAAAAACAATGTTGGTTGGTTGGTTTTATGACTATTTACTTTTATGCAAATCAGTTTAACAATTATAGTCTCCCATAGATATGATAGAAAAATCTTCACAAGTCATTTTATACAGATAAATAGTTCATACATATATGCATTATCAAAGTCTTAAAAATCAATATTTATGTAGTTGAAAATCATTCTAAACATTATTTTACACAGATCTATTTGACCAATAGATAGAACCCTAGCTGGTACTACCACTTCGCCCTCCAATTAATCATCTGATCATGTCATGCCCTAGCAACTATATGATTGTCTCGACCCTATTGCCTTTATGGCAATCCACACCTTTTTTTATCATGTGCTAGAAGGCAGTGCTGAGGGTCTTAGTGTCCTGTGTATGACGTTAAACTGCATCTAGTAATAAGGTTCCAATTCTGGAGCTCTTTGAGTGTGGAGTACTCCTTCATTGTTTTTTACTTAGCATCCCCAGTTGATTTTTTTTTTATTGAGGTTATTGTTGTTTAATCACTTAGTTATATAGAGCTGTGTAAATGGAGTTCAGAACCGTTTGAATTATGTAAATATTCCCAGTGGTTCAAAAGTTATGAGAATTTAAAGCCCGAAATTGGGGGTACAAATGTGGACATGATTTTGTTTCAAAAATATGTCAAATCACGGACCATTTAAAAAAAAAAAAAAAAAAAAAAAAAAAAGAAATTCAGTGATTTCTTCACCGTTTCTTTATTTTTGGAGCAATTTTGATATAATTTGGTATTCTTATGTAAAATTGTATGTTCTTTCTGATTATGCACTCAAATATATATCTCTATGCTTTAACTCATTATTTAGAGAATAAGAGATACAGATAGCAGCATTTTGGTTTTTTTTAAAAGTTTAACACAATTATTCAACATTTTCTTTATAATAGAGTGCATGTATATACATGTATAGTATTAATTCAAATAAATAACACCACTTTGAAGAAAAATAAAACATTTATTGCAAAAACACGGACCTAAAATGTGGGTTCAGTTTATTTTATGGTAGGAATTTACAAGGAAAAAGTTAAGGATTATTAACTTTAAAACATACCTAAAAAAAAGTTCAGGAAAAAAAAAAAGAAAGTCATTTCGTTGTTGCGGAAATTTCCATAAAATAGGATAATTATCAAATGTTTTTACGTGTGAATCTGAAAATTCTCATACCAAAAATTAATGTCAAGTAAATATTGGGTAAAACTTGCAAATCATACTCAAAATCCCATTATATTACGGCTAAATTCTCATCAAAATCCCATTATATTACAGGGTGACCCAGAAAAAAACAGTACCCAAATTATTTATTTTCCCATTAAACTAACCCCCCCAGTTAAAATTAATAGTTTTAGTACAAAATTTGTGGGTTCTGTTTTTTCTGGGTATAGTTTATTTTGAAATATACAATGTACATTTCAAAGAAATGTACATTGTCCATACGTTTACGAATTTTGCACTGGTTGATTTTTCAAAAGTAAATATTTGAAATTTTCAAAGGTAAATATTCGAAAAAAAAAAAACATTTCTAATTTTATTTTTATTTTATCTTATTTATTTATTTTAAAACTTACTTTTGATCATATCTATATTTACATATATATCAAGCACAATTGTATATCTAATAATACAAACAGACCACCATGAATATTTTTTATTTATGTTGAATATCGAACTTCATTTATTTAAAATAAAAATACCATTTTTCAAAATAAAAGTCTGACAAAATTCCTTTCAAAATGGAATATTATTTTTTAACAATTCAATGTTCTTTAAAACCATTTAGTATGAAAATATTCTTAATATTTATGCAATGAATGTGGAAAAGAGAACGTAAGAAAAAAAAAAATACTACTACGCAAGCTGTTTGTTTTTCAAATCGGATAAATTCATGTTCACTGTAAAAACTAATTCAATGAATAAAAACACATACAAATTACATATTTAGAAAGATTATTTTCTTTTCTTTACAACCTTAAAATATTTTTTAAGTTTGAACCATAAATATGCGAGAAATTGTGATTTTAAATCAATAAGGTCCGATTTTGTGACGCTAGTTGAATGCACATTCTAAACTGTTGACAGGATGCTTTTACGCTCATCAGACAAATAGATTCAAGTTTTTTTCTTCAAAATCATAACTTTCGGAGCAAATCCCGAAGCATCTAGCCAACTTTAAATTTCACAAATTTTATAGGAAAATAATTTTGAAACTCTCTAATGTTATGGACAAAGTGCGTCTTTTTTGCGTCTTTTATATTTTTTAAACAAATAGCCTTCAACTTTGCCCTCTCATATTTTCGTTTCCACGGATCCTAGAAACAAAAAAAAAGACCCTGTTTGTACTTCCAGATGTCTTCTATTTGAGTGCAAAATTTCAAGAATATTGATAAAGATAGGCCACTTTGAATTTGAAAAACAAAACAGCGTGTAAAATTTATCCTTAAAAAAAAACCGGTCATATTTTTGTTTTCACCTGTTCGACTGAAAATACGATTTTAACTCACTGTAAAAAATAATTCAATTGATGAAAACCGATAAAAATTACATATTTATAAAGATTATTCTATTCTCTTATGAATATATATATAAAGAAATGCTCGAGAAATTGCAAATTTAACTGATTAAGGTCGCAAATTTGAAAATGTCAGCGTTTTTCAGCTAAATGCTTGTAATGCTACTTTACTCCCAGGTCCACTCTGACCTGGAGTGATAGTACCTATTAGGGTCACATGTATGGGTAAAATAAGTCAAAAAAATGAGTTTAATAAAAGAATTGTTTTTTATTTTATTTTTAAGATTTCAATACCCAACAAAAATGAATAAAACTGTTTTCAGCATAAAATAATCCAAGGGTTGACATGCTGAAAAATCCAACCAATTACCACTCCAGGGAGTAATATCAACCAAAGTGGGAAACTATACTCCCCAGGGCTCTAGAATCTTTTAATGTCAGATGCAATTTGATATCATACCCAGGACCCCCTATTTTGGGATTTGAGTGGATTTTAAGCTCTTTTTTGACTGCATTCTAAGCTCTGTTAACAGAGCAGGAAAGAACAAAGGGAGCAATATTAAATAGTGTAGCCTACCTAGTTTCTCTCTTTCCATCTCTCTCTCTCTTTCTCTTTCTCTCTTTCCTCTTTCTTTTCTCTCTCTGTCTCATTTTGAAAATCTAGAGTGGTTTTAAAATTTGATGTTATGATTAAAATTTATTTAACAAAGTTTTTGCCTTCTTTAGCCTTAAATTTTTGTTCTGTTAAATTATTTTATTTTTGAAATTTATGGTTCAGACATACATTGCTTTTATTTATCTGGAAACCTGTGACAAAGTAATCCGAGACGAGGCATATATAATAGTGTTCATCTCTGTTAAAGAGTAATCTGAAATTTATAGCTCAGTAAGCAGTTGACAAACAAAGTTTGAACTGAGCGATCTTTAATATGATACCATGAACGAATAATTATATATTCAGCAGTCAGAGGATAATCAGCTAGAAAGCTTGACTTATTATAGTTACCAATGACTATATGATTGCAAGTGATATTATTGGTGCTCTAAGAAATGATATTTACCTCTCTCCACACACAAACTTATATATATATACAGAGATGTTGATAGGTATGCGTCCTGCGTGCACAAAAATCTAAAGGGACGCAGTAAAATCCTATCCATGCATCCCAGGGTTTTTCTTTATTCTTCCCTCACCATTTCAAGCTAACTGTTAATACATTTCAATAGTTTCTTAGAAATGAATTACACAGGATAGGTTACAAGGTAGGAGTTTGATAGCTTTAGTTGGGACCCATAAATTTTCCTGGGGACTCATTCAAAGCAAATATGTGCATTGCAGGACGCACTAAATCAAAAAGCTCTCAGGATCACAGTTATATATATATACAGGGTGTTCGGGAGAAATTTGACATATTTATATTTGGTTATTTTTCTCCATAGTTTGGAGGTATTGATGCACACTACGCATCATTTAAAAGCTAGGACCTTTCTTCATTCATATATGTGATAACAGTTAGAATGAATGACTGGAACCCACCTGAATCATGGAAGAGAACAACTTGTATCATGATGATCTGCACCGGCCATCAATATAAGGAGCTTATGGTTGCTGTCCAATGCTCCCTGAATGGAGACTACGTACGAGGCTGTGGCTAGAAGAAAGTAACATAACAGATGATCTGATTGCGTTCGTACGGCAGAATTCCTAAAAAATCTGCAAAAAAAGTGTTGGAGGACCCTGGTATTGGAATTCAGGCTATGTCACATGAATTAAATGTTTAAATGGATGCAATCCATACATATAAATACAGTGAATGGTTTTGGATAGAGTTCAGCTATGTGTTTCATGCGTGTGATCACACATGGAGCCAGTCCTGGTCTCCCTGACTGTCTGTATTTTATCTCCATCATTGTTGGAGAGTATATCCAGTTTGAATCGTTAGGGGGAGATAACTCTCCCTAACACATACATACACCCCCAACTGTCCTTTATATATGTATAGATGGTTTTAATGAACATAACCAAAATGTATGGACAAATCCACACTATCATCCATGGTTTTCAATTGTTAGTTCTTAGTTGAGGATATTGCACTTTTAAGCCCATTGAAAAGATATAGGGTGTGTTTCATGGCATATGGTGGCTTACATGCTGGACTGTGACATCATAGTAAGTAATGAAAGAGCTGACTCTGCAGCTAAATCGGCTCTAGATTTAATCCCTGACAAGTTCCAGATACCATATACTGACTTGAAACCTAAAATTAATAGATTCCTTCATACAAAATGGCAGCAACACTGGAATAACTGTATCCACAATAAACTCTTCCTAATCAAACCGACTTTGGGAGGCTGCAGACCAACTTTAAGGAAGTCTAGAAAGGAACAAGTCATTATGTCCCGTTTATGCATTGGTCATACAAAACTAACACACTCTTATATACTCAAACAAGAACAACAACCACGATGTGAAACATGTCAAACACCCCTGACAGTCAAACACTTATTGATGGAATGCAGATTTTTTGCTCACATCAGAAAACATTATTTTAAAGCAAACAATATGAAGGACCTATTTGAAAATGTTAACATAGAGGATATTTTCTCCTTTTTGAGGGAAATAAAATTATACCATAGAATATAGACATGAAACAAATCAATGGCATACAATATAATCCCCAATAATGCTAACACATTGTTAAAACCAATTACTAAATGTATATATATGAATACACAATATGTATAACAACCCAACCGCTAGGCATGGACGGGTTGATATGCCGTTAAAATTAATAAACCAAACCAACCATCCAGTTGAACTATAATGTTCACTTTAGAACTAATACCCATGGGAAAAAAAACCTACAAAGGAAGATATCTATTAATAATGGAGATTTGCTTCCGGTTTTTGTCTGTAACAAAAATTACGTCACTGCTTACATCACATTACCCAAAATCATCATAACATAGAATAAATACACTCAAAATTTGAACATGCAACATTAGACAGTCCTCATTGTTTTTTTAAAACAAGTTTTAATAAATACATGACTGGTATTATATATCTATATATAGTTTGTTTTATTGTAATACATATTTAAAGTTTACATTTCAAATTGTTTTATTTTTTAATCCTTTAATGAATTTGATGATTTTACTTACTTAGGGTACAAACTCACTGACATTAAATTTTTTACTCCCACCCCTCAGGCAATATGTTTCAAAAATCTATTTTTACATCACCCGGAGGGCGTTTTTTTTATTTTGTACTAGTGTCATTAAACAAAGGAAGTGAAAAGGACATGAGAAAAAAGATTAAGCATGGAAGAGGATCTCAGCTTCTGCCTCTTTATCCCATGGACCTTGATCATGGTATAAGAGGTATCATTCTTATATTAGAGTTGGAAGGTTTAAAGTAACCTCCCAACGTCGGTACATGAGGTGTACATAAAATATTCCGACAAGGTTGTAAGATAATAACAGACTTTATTCCGTGTGCTGAGAAAATACATTCAAGGCAAATATATAAACAAAACAGATACATAAATGTATTATAGAGGAAATAGGTGTAGGACTTGCGTCATAAGGAATGTCACTTACTGGAACCGGGTTGGGGACAAAGCCCCCCACTTAAGGAGCAGAGGCGTCAGGCGCCTAAACCATGTGAACTCGTTGCTGGCCCGAGAGAAAAGAGAAAGAATTCCCGGCTTCTGGCTAAATACTAATACCACCTATCGACGAACCTGCAGCAATGGAAGATAACCCTATTTGGACTAATTCCACACAGAATTACCATTTTACTGATCCAACAATAGCAACAGGCAAAGGACTGAATCTAAATCTACATTTTTCTCTGTTCCATTGATGGCATTCGCCCTGGGTCAGTTAAGCTGGCTACATCCAACAAATTTACCTGTGGTGAATTCATGGAAGGAATAATAAGGAAATATGAAATTAACAAGTGTTCCCCAAACCCTTCATGCATATCCTGGTCGGTGGAAAGAGATGACTATATTTGCCACTGATTTTCCACAGATCTAGTCATAAGTATGCCAAAAGCCATTGATTCTGGCGATGATGGAGATGCCCTTTGGATTTTCACCAGAACCCCTGTGGCTGGTTTGTGGCCCTAATACCACTGGGTGCCAGACCTGTCTGCCTTGGGTGACCCTACCAGGAACTTAAGTTCCCAACATCATGGCTGTGACACTACCAAGTTTACACAGCCTTGGAACGATGAGGAGGAGTTGTACTTTATAAATAATGTGCTAGATGACCATTGAGCAAAGAGCTTCCTCCGCCTTTTTACAGGTCTTGTTTTTCATTCTGCAAGGTGTCTAGCCAGCTGACTAAAATAAACAACAAAAAACCCAAATTACTATACATTTAATGTTGAAAAATATTTTTTTAAACTAAGTTTAATTGAAATTATACATTGCAATACTAACACAAACAACTGTCTCAATAATAGATTCAATGGTTAATTAAATGTATTGTAATTTTGGTTTTTGTTGTTTATTTTTTTTAAGCAGTACGTAATTAAAAACAACCTTAATCCCCTAAAACCATAACCGAATTCGCAAAATGTTAATTCATAGACATAGTTAAACTGTCATTGGGGACCATCAAAAAACTTTCCGTTTTAATTTCCGACCTAAATCAGAAGTCAGCCATCTAGCCACCCTCCTCACCAGACAAAATCTGTGTGGTTACTGGTTTAGTCACCAATGATCTGACTATGAAACCGGTAGTACTGAGTTAAATAGTACCAGTAGCACATTGAGTGACCTGACACATCAAATCTGCATTAGTCAGCATTAAAAAAAGAAAAAACAAAAAGAAGGTATCCCTTCTTTTTTCTTTTTTTTTTCTTTTTTTTGTCCGTACCTTGTTTCATAATTTGTCTGCAAAAATAAGCCAATGTTTATTAATGTTTTATGATTGATTTTTTTAAAAACTGACTTGGAATATTTCTACCATGTGGAGTCTGTGTTTATCTTTGCTTCAGCCTGGTTAGCAGTAGATCATCTCACAGTCAGTCTATGATTATTTATATGTTGGGTGTTTTTGCATAGGTGCGATATACTACAAACTGTTTATCTGTCATGACATCCAATGCAAGAAATATGGGTGCATATAAATTAGGAAATAACTTTATTTAGTTTTGCTTGCAATATTTTTTTAAAGAAGTAACAAATCATATATGAATCCTGTGTTAAACAGTTATTTTGTTCAAAGCTTTTAAAAAAAAAAGAAAAAAATTACATATTTGGACTAGTGTCCTCAACTTGGTTGTCCGCCCTGTCGGCTGGGGCATTAGAATGCACCGACTGCACCTCTGCAGAGGGGTAAGACTCCCCCAATGGGGCCACCTTATTTGCCATGGGTGGCGACCCTTGATGCTTAAGGATAGAACCCAGGTGGCTGAGCAGTCCATGATTTGCAATATTCCACTTTAGGCTTTTCTTGGGCTAGATGGGCGATTAGTTGGCTGGCTACGTCAAGCCCTAGCACCTATATGATTGCCCCAACCTTATTGCCCTCATGGCAACCCCCAATCCTTCTTATCATATGGGTGCTAGAAGGCGGTGGCTGAGGGTCTACATGTCCTGGGAATGACGTTAAACTCTATCTGATGGTGAGGTTCCAGTTCTGGAGGTTTGGGGAATGTGGAGCATCCCTTCATCACCATTGCTCCCTGGTCCACTGACCCAGAGTGGTAGTACTTGTTAGGGTCCCATCTATGGGTTGAATAGAAAAACATGAGTTTATAAACAAAATTGTATTATGCATTAAGAATGAATTTATTTCACAACTTTATCGGCATTAAATGATCCACCGAGGTTGATATGCCGTAAAACAAAACAAACCAAACCCTAGTCAAAATATTTCAGCTGTCATAGGTTCTGTAGGCAACCTGAGTCTTTTGTTTATCAAAATGATTTATTTCAGAATTAAATGACCCATAAAGGGTTTATATGCCACAAAAAAATCAACCAGCTAATCAGCTGATGTAATATATCCATATATAACTACATATAGCATTCCTAGTTGTTTTTGGGTTTTTATTAGATTATTGTTATTCAATCAAATTAGTTATAAAGATCTCTGTAAATGTGGTTCAAAAATGAGAATTTAAAGCCCCAAAATTTGGGTTCAAAATTGACATCATTTTTTTACAAAAGTTACTTGAAATCCCAGACCAGTTCACAAGAAATTCAGTCATTTCTTCAGCGTTTCTTTATTTTTGGAGCAATTTTGATAAAACTTGGTAGTCTTATCTAAATTGTATGTTTTTTTTTTCTGATTCTTAACTAAAATTGTATGTATATGCTGTAACCCATTATTTAGAGAATAAGAGGCACGGATATTGGTGCTTTGTTTCTTTTTTTAAGTTTACCACAAAATTATTCAATATTTTCATTTTATGTAAAAATCATAAATGAAAAATCCAATGTGTAGTGGCCTATAAATCCTTATTTATCCTTTTACTGGATTTTATAAACACTTCAAGTGAAGGCAACTATAAACAGGGAAATAATAATAATCTATACATATAAAAGGAAGTTTGGTATGTACGTGTTGACTTGTAAGTCACAAATGAGGGGTCATTCAGATTTGAAATCTTGCATACCACTTAATATGCTTATAACTAAGAAACACAAAATTTGTTTTTTGATTTTTAATAATTAATATAATTTCAATAATTAAGAAAAAAATTTAAAAAATACCATATACAGACACTTTCACCCTACTCCACTACCATTGACACAAGTCGAGTTTTTAACTTTGAAGATAGAAAAATCAAAAACAACCATTAACATAATCTTCAACCCCCAGCGCCAGTCGGCACCTTTGAATGGCATCAGCCAACCCAGACCAACACCATTTGTAGGTCTCGCTAAGAAAATAAACAACACTACCGTTAAAAGACACTTTTACCCCAACCCACGTTGGCACAGGTTATGAATTTGCCATTAAAACAGCCCCAACTATCCCCTACTGTATAAAAAAGAGAGACGGTTTTATGTCTAAATTATTTTAGAAATAAAAAATCGTCTTTCTTTTTTATACAGTAGGGGTTGGTGGGGCTGCATATAATTTTAGCACATGATTTTAATCTACTAATATGTATTTTTATTAGGTATCAACAATTCAAGCGCCAATTTTCACTTTAAAAACGAATTAAAATTAATTTAATCGATTTAAAGTCAAATTTTTGTTTAAGTTGAAAAGTAGTAACATAATGAGCATCAGTTAAAAAAAGGCAAAATAATATTACATATGTAATTAATTTTTGGTACATTTTAAACATTAAATTCTGCCAAAAATTTGACCAAAATGGGCGCTTTGTGTCAACTAAATTACGTACTACATAAACATGTTGTTAAGATTTTAGGTGCTGTCACTGTATTCTACAGCCTCAGCCAATAGAGTTAGATAAATAAAGACACAGCATACTTAGTTCTTTTTAATTGTTACTTTTTAGGAGGTTTTTTTTTTTTGTCACTCAATAAGCAATTAAGAAATGAATTTGAGTTTTTGTCATATGTACAAAACAATTTTTAGAAAAATAGATTTATTTCCAAAAATATGCAAAAGTTAAGGATTACATTTTTAAAATTATATTTTAAATGTAAAAAAAATTTTTTTAAATTTAAGTCCAGTCATGAACCGGGTAGTTATATATTAGGTAAAAGTATTCAATTAACTGGTATGTTGGGTATGATTCTATTTTTGATCATCAATATCCCTGTATATTCACAATGTATGCTCATGTTGATGCACACCTATGCAAGGTCGCCCTGTCGGCTGGGGCGTTAGAATGCACCGACTGCACCTCTGCAGAGGGGTAAGACTCCCCCAATGGGGTCACCTGTTGACTGTGGGTGGCGACCCGTGATGCTTAAGGATAGAGCCCAGGTGGATGAGCAGTTCATGACATGCAATACTCCACTTTGGCCCTATCTTGGGCTAGACAGGCGGTCGGAGAGGCCCCCTCCGATCAATCGGCTGGTCACATCAAGCCCTAGCACCTATATGATTTTCCCAACCCTATTGCCCTTATGGCAAGTCCCAATCCCTTTTTATCATATGGGTGCTAGAAGGCAGTGGCTGCGGGTCTACATGTCCTGGGAATGACGTTAAACTCTATCTGATGGTGAGGTTCCAGTTTTGGAGATTTGGGGAATGTGGAGCACCCCTTCATCACCATTGCTCCCTGGTCCATTCTGACCCGGAGTGGTAGTACCTGTTAGGGCCCCATCTGTGGGTTAAATAGAAAAACGTATTTATAAAAAAAATTGTATTATCCATTAAGAATTGATTTATTTCAAAACTTTATTGGCATTAAATGACCCACTGAGGTTGATATGCCATAAAACAAAACAAACCAAAACCAAACAAAACCTATGCAAGGATTTTTACAAATCCTTAAGAGAGCTCAATGTACGATAATTGATAAATTATTTTTACGCACACACACAGATGCTGATAGGTAGGCGTCTTGCATCCCTGATACACAAAAATCTAAAAGGGAGCAGTAAAATTGCGTCCCAGTGTTTTTTTTCTTCACTCACCATTTCAAGCTAACTGTAAATACATTTCAATAGTTTCTTAGAAATTAATTACATAGGATAGGTTACAAAGTAGGAGTTAGAAGGCTTTAGTTGGGACCCATAAATTTTCCTGTGGACTTATTCAAAGCAAATATTTGTGTCCCAGGATGCACTAAATCAAAAAGCTATCAGCATCACTAATATATATATATATATATATATATATATTATTTCTCTATTTATAGATTAAGTAGCTTTATCAGATACTAGAAGCAGCTACCCAGCATCACCTAGGTTGGGTTTTTTTTTTTAAATTAGTCCATTATTACTGAATCGTGAGTTGAATCCCCGCAGGATACCCCATAAAATCCCCTTGTAAAAAATACCTTTCTAAAAAGAAAAATCAATGTCTATTATTTACAATATCAAATGCAAAAAAAAAGAAAATTCAGTTCTGTTATTTAAATTTTATTTTTTAATTATCTCCACAAATATAAATCAAATCTGCATTATTGTTACTCAAAAAGCAAGACCTGGTGATAATGAATGTGTACCTACATTGACTTTGTCGTTAATTGTTTTATTTTCGTAGTTTCCTCTGGACATACATACAAACTGCCCTTTATATATATATATATACTAAAAGTGGCTACCCAGCGTCGCCTGAGTAGAGGGGGGATTTTTAAAAAGTTAGTCTCGCAGATCCATTATTACTTATCACGAGTGAGATCCTCGCTGGTTGCCCCATAAAAATCCCCACGGAAATATATAACAATATAGTAAGAAACTTCCATTCAATGATTTACAATTTTGTTTAAAAAAATGAGATATAAATGATGCAATTAATTCAGTCAATCAATATTATATTTCAAAACGAAAAAAAAAAAAAAAACATACAAAAAAAAGATAAACAAAATAACACGCTAATGACTTTCCCTTCTGTTACTTTTCAAATTTGAATTTTTAAATATCTTCCCAAATATAAATCAAATCTTCATTATTTTTGTTCAAAAACCAAGCCCTGGTGATATTTAATGTGTATATATATTTACTTTGTTGTCAATTGTTTTATTTTTGAAGTTTCCTCCGGACATACATATACACACAACTGCCCTTTATATATGTATAGAAGATAGATAGATGATTTACTTCTTGGCATTTTCTATTAATTTGTTTTCAGTTATATAATTAACGAGTTATATTCATGATATATGCTCTTAAATATAAAACTATTTTATATTTGTCTATTGCAAATCTCTTGAAATTAGATATTTTCCTTTTTATCTTTATTGTTTATTCAATAAGCATAATAAAAATGTCCAAACTATTACAGATTCAATTGAATAATATTAATAATATATTGATTGCATTGATTTTTCTTTTTAATAATCATTGCCCATTTACAATTAAACTCACATCTGTATCTTTATGTGGTTACTATTCTGTAAATTTAATTATATATATATATATATATATACTTCTATTCCTTACATAACTGTGGTCATTTCTCTACCCCCCCTCCCCCCGATCCGTAAGAGTGTGGACTCTTTGGCAACAGCTTGGCTGCTCTTTGTGTACACTGTTGTATTTGGCTTTAAATGTCTTACAAAATATATCGGTTCAGAGGACATTACTGCCTACTTCCCTGTGAAGGCGGTGGCGGCAGTGGCCAAAGTAGTAATCATCTGTAAGATTTTATCCTGGTCTGCACACCCTCCTCCAGCAGGTGCTTACTGACAAAAAATCTGCTACAACATTTGTCTCGGCGCTTGCAAATTGGTTGGTACTGTGATTCTGTTTTAGCTCAACAGGTGTCATTTAAAAAAAAAAAAGAAAAAAAGAAAAACACTTGCGCACACACTTGCTTTCTACGCTCCCTAAGTGTGACAAATTTAATCCCAGATGTATTGGACCATGTACTAATGTAATCTTTACCAAATATTTTCTTCTCTCGTGTGAAAAATGCGATTGATCCGTCCCAGATGCTCTTTCTGAGATCCAGCCATTCTATAAAACCAGGAATATGAGTTTTTAAACTCTGCTAAATATCAAATATTCATTTTTTTTTTTCAATTTCCGATTGCTAATTTAGTTAGGGGTGGGGAAAAAAATATTCTTGAGATTTTTTTTTTTTTTTTTTTTTTTTTTTTATAAAAGTAAAAAAAAAAATTTTTTTTTAAATCCCAAACATGTTCAGGCGGGAAATACACAGGCATTATGAAGATCGAGAAAGGTGAGTTCAGTCATTTTACTTTTTATGCAATTGAGGGAACTTTTTCAGGATTTTAGAAGTTTTTTTTTTAAGGAGATATATTTAATTAATAGATGGTAATACCGGTCCAGATCTGAGTGGACCTGAGATAAATAGCAATAAGCAGGTACTCCATACTCTTCAGATCTCAAGAACTGGAACCTCACCATCAGATGCAATTTAGTGTCATACCCAGGATGCCTCTTTCTCTGGTGGTGGGGTTTCTTACCCTTCTTCCAGGGATACAGTTAGTGTATTTTAAGCCCTGTCACAATACCAAGTGAATATAAGAAATTGTCGATGAATAGGATTTCATTTAATACTAGAAAACAAGATAAAAACTATTAATATCAAATTTATTCAATATCTTATTATAATGGAGATTCAGTGTCTGTCTAACCGAAACTACATCATTGCTTACATCAAAATACCCTCAGGAAATACATAAGTTTATCAATGAGTATTTAATTTGTAGTCAAAATCATTAATCAGTACATAGAATAAATCTTATTTATCAACAATGTCTCAATGAAAATCTGAGTTAGATTTGCCTCAAAACAGCCCATGTTATTAGTGCATTTAAAATACTGCAATGTGTCTTATATATCACAAAAAAATAATGGGTTTGATAAATAATTACTAGGTGTTATTGATCTCTAATATTATTGTTTTATTCTCCAACATATTAAAATCAATCCTATGAATGATTTTATATAGAAACAAATAAAAATGTAATCAAAGTAAATGTAATCTTTTTATTTGTGTTCTTATTTAATTTCGTTTGTCTCCAGTCCTTTAAAAAAAAAAACGTGTCTTGGATATGAAACTAAACTGCATTCAGTTGTAAATCATCAGTTCTAGAGCTCTGGAGAGTGTGGAATTACCTTTTGTTGCCATTACTCCCAGTTCCACTCTGACCTAGAGTAGTAGTATATATTAGATCTATTTAATCCTGTTTTGAAAAATGATTAGTACTAGATAGGAATATTTGAGACCATAAAACTATGCAAACCTAGGTGTGTATAAAATATTAGTATTCAATAGGAGTATTTGAAATTGTACAATTGTGACCAAATTATTTGTATTAAGAATAGTTACTTGACCAGCTATAATTATTTACAAAGGATTATTATTATTATTATTAGTTAATTGAAACTATATAATTGTTTACAAATAATTATTATTAGTTGAAACTATATAATATCCTTGAGGGTGAGTCCTTGTTTTGTAATAGTTAACATGTTGAACTGTGACATTGCAGTAAGCAAGTTCAAATGTAATAGCATGACTGGGTTCAAACTTGCCTACTATGATGTCACAATTTTTAATAATTGAAATGAACACTTGCACACACCTGTGCAGGTGAAGCCCATACAAAAATCCATGCATCCAGCAAATTAATACCAGTAGAACAACATTTCAGATCAAATAATCATGATTTTAACAAGCCCTAGCACCCATACGATTCTTATTATGGCAAACTTCCAACCCTTTTTATCATATATGTTCTAGAAGGCTGTGGCTGAGGGTTTTAGTGTCTTGTGGTATGATGCTTAACTGTATCTAGGAATTGAGGTTCCAATTCTGGGGTTTGGGAGTATCCCTTTATCGCCATTACTTCCAAGTTTACTGTGACTTGGAGTGGTAGTATCTGTTAGGGTCCCATCTATTGGTTAAATAGATCAAAAAAGGAATTTAGAAAAAAAAATTGAATACTCAGCAAGAATGAATTAAACAAAAATGTATTGTTTGGATTATTCGGACTATTGTCCTCATCTTTATTGTTATCTGTACAACGTTTCAGCTGATGTGCTCATCGGCCTTCTTCAGGTATAATCCAAATAATACTAATTATCAAGCCTCGTCTCAAAAATTCAGAAAAACAGAAACGTCTTTGGCCTAAAATAACCCAAGGGATGATATGTCATAAAATCCATTCAACCCACTAACAATTTTGGACCTTTTTAAGCCCATCTATACATATATTAAGGGCAGTTAGTGTGTATGTTTATGGAGGCATGTGGCATAAGGGTTAGTCGTGGGAGATGGACTTGTCGACCAGAGTTCAAATCCTAGACAAGGCTGTTTGCATTTCACATAGCGCTAGAAAATCGACGAGTCTTTTTTTTTTTTTTTTTTTTTTTTTTTTTTTTGGTGTGTATGTATTTCCAGATTAAAGTATGGAAATAAAACAATTAATTGCAAAGTAAATATTTATACGCATTGGATACCACCAGTTTTTGGTTTTTGTGCAAAAATTATAAAGATTTGATTTATATTCGAAGATATTTTTAATTGAAATATACAGAGAAATAGCATTAAAATTCCACTTTAAAGTACCCAGCATTTGTAATTTTTAAAAGTAAACAAATCAATACACCAGGTTATTTTTTGTCTCCTCACCTCTACCCTGGTGATGCTGGGTAGCCACTTCTAGTGGTTTCTAAGTGTCTAACTCTATTTTAGTTGTATCACTTCTTTGTTGTCCCTTTGTAATATTCTTTTGTTATATCTTTAACCTTCATTCAAGTATCTATTATCATAATAAAGCTGAGTAAATCAACTTTTGTTTCCTAAAGGCTTTTTTACTGTTTAGTTTAATGACACAAAAATTATACTAAATTATTTCTTACTTTTAGGATTGAATTATGTTTGAAAAAAATTCTGTTTTAACTGGTTGGAATTTGCAATTAAGTCAAAAACCAACCAATCTCTTACTTTACTCTCTGTGTCTATCTCTTTCTTCCCCTCTATGTATCTCTTGACTACCACCTCGTTATATAATGTTAGTTTCTCTGGAGAGAGAGGGGGGGAGCCAGGAGAATTTGAAATGTATTTCTATGTTAAATTTCACAACCAGCAACCTATAACTTAAATGAGGTCAAACATTTCCTTTCTTAGAAAGCTAACAAAATGATTTGAAGATTTCATCCAGCTGTTTTTTGGGGGTTTTTTTTCAATGTTTTTTTTGTTTTTGCTTTACTAACTCCCTTTTCCTTAATCTCAATTATCTACCCAGAACTGAATAGGTGACCCAATGGGTCATGTTTTATCTTGTATATTAAAAAATGTCTTAAATTTTTTTTTTTTTTTTTTTTTTTTTTTTAACAGATCAAGCATCATCTTATTTCCTAAAGCCAGCCATGCTCTATATTATGCTGACCAAGACCGTTCTATTAAATTGGATCAAAAACTTTTGTCCATTCAGAGCATGGTCGATGCTGAATCTTCTTTACCCTCACGAAAAAAGGAACATGCATGTCCATCTAACTCCCAAGATAGAGACAGAAAGCGGGACCATGACAAAGACCGAACCTCTGATCGGCCAAGTCAGAATAACCGCAGTAGTGACCATCCCAGATCTTCTCCCACCCAAAAGAGTAGCACGGATCACAGATCGTTGAGCCCTTCATATTCTCATAAACATGACAGCAGGTCTTCATCCCATCGAGATGCACATTCACGTACTCGCACCAGTCAGCATGACAGTCACTCTTCTAGATCATCTGATGGTAAGTTTGGATTGAAATTTTTGAAATTTGTCAAAATTTATATCTTAAAAAAAAAAATGTTAGAAATAAATGTTTAAGATTTAAATGGTGTGTGTGTGTGTGGTGCACAAGGCATATATATATATATATATATATATATATATATATATATGTCACTGCATACGTCACATTACCCAAAATCATCATAACATAGAATGAATACACTCAAAATTTGGGCATGCAACATTAGATGATTCTCATTGTTTTTTTTTTTTTTTAGTTTTTAATAAATACATGTCCGGTATTATACATTTATATATAGTTTGTTTTATTTTAATATATATTTAAAGTTATCAGAACTAAGTTTCCATTTCCAATTGTTTTTTTGTTTTTTTTACTCCTCCTTTAAAGTTTGCCAGAGATTTTGTATAAGTAAAATAAGTAAAAAAATAAAACAATTTTTTTTATAAGTAAAACACACCATATGCCTTGTGCACCACACACACACACACACCATTTAAATCTTAAGACATTTATTTCTAACATTTTAAGAAAAGGAAAAAAAGTCATTATTTGAAAACAAGGCTTCTCAATTGTTATTACTTACATTCCTTTCTGTCTCATATCCATGCAATGTTTTTATTTATTTATTTTTTCTCCATTAAACTTTACACCAAGAGTATCGTCCCAGCTATGCCAATGAATTATTTTTAAAAAATGTCTGAGCCACGTGATCCTGATTATAAAAAAACTACTCTGAATGATGATTGGCTGTAGAATTAACCAACCAGATGTAAAGAGGCCGAGTTCTGCATTGGCATACTCTATTTAAAGCCATTTTTCTGTTGGCGTTGAACAAAAAGGCAGCGAGTTAGAGTTTTGATCAACTCTAATGGGTCTGACTGATCGAGGGGGTATTATGTTGGGAGACCCGAAACACCTCTATGAAACCAGTTAATAACATAACTGACAATGCTGCCCTGCGCTCATTAGTCAGTTGTATCTCGAACAAAAGTCTTTGATTTAAGGGAAATAACAGGAAACTTTAAATGAAAAGGCCATTTTTTGATAAATGGTTATAGGAATTGGGCTCTGGACTTCTCACAGGATGTTAAGAGTTAAAAGTATTATAATAGTAGGGCAGACTGGGTTCTTTATCCTTAGGCAACCAGTCTACAAGAAGGAAAACTGAATTGAAACTGTTAAACTCTGCTTAAGAAATTGACTTTGTGTCACATCCTGCTCGAGCGGAGAGGTTGATATATATATATATATATATATATATATATATATCTTATCTATTTCCAGGAATGCTGACTTTCCATTCAAAACTTTGTAAACAAACCGATAACAGCCTGTGAAAAATTTTACTTTTCTTTATATCAACAAAGGCCCTGAAGAAGATCTACTAAACAGATTGAAACACTGCAGTGTTGGCTAAATAAATACCACTCATTTTATTTGAACCTGTGTTTTTTCAAATTTTTCACTATATTACACACATATATATATATATATATAAACTCTGGGGGCAGTGTGTTTTGAGCTGTTATTTATATTTTCTACCAGACACAATCTACTCTCACTTACTCCACCTGTGCAATGCTTCACTACACATGGTTGACCAATTAGATTGCCTATAATACCTGTAAGCAATTTAAGGCCTGTGAGCTAGACTAAGCAAAACTTAGTCATGGTAATGTGCAGAGCCATAATTAAATAAGTTCTAGAAAAGACACAGTATGTTCCATTTTTTTCACAAAGTTACTGATAGTTTTGTTAAAAGAAATGTTAATACAGAGCTACCTTGACCTTTAATTTTAATTTAGTATTAAACTAGAAGTGGCTACCCAGCATTGCCTGGGTAAAGGGAGGGATAAAAAGGTAGTCTCGTAGATCCATTATTGTTGAATCACGAGTTGGATCCTCACAGAATGACTCATTAAAATTCCTATGTAAAAAAAAAAAAAAAAAAAGACCTTAATCCAGACATTCTGAAAAGAAAAATTAATGTCTCCTATTTAAAATACTAAATGCAAAAATTTCCATGCTGTTATTATTTAAATTCTATTTTTGAATTATATTCATGAATATGAATAAAATCTTTATTATTTTTGTTCAAAAGCTAAGATCTGGTCATAGTGAATGTGTATATATATTTACTTTGTCATTAATTGTTATATGTTCATAGTTTACTCCAGACATACATACACACAGACTGCCCTTTATATATGTATAGATGTATGCGAATGAGTTATTATTAGATAGGCAGTGATACTGATAGCATTTTGATTTAGTGTATCCTGGGATGGACATATTTGCTTTGAATGAGTCCCCGGGAAATTTGATGGGTCCCAACTAATTTTCTTAATAAATTGTAGGGTCTTTATTTATGAACTGGAGAAAGAACTAAAGCTGCCTAACCCCTACCTTCTACCCTATCCTGCGTAATTAATTTCTAAGAAGATATTGAAATGTATTTACAGTAAGCTTAAAATGATGGAAGAAAAAAGAAAAACACTGGGATGCATAGATACGATTTTACTGTGTTCTTTTAGATTTGTATGCATCATGACGCAGGACGCATACCTATCAGCATCTCTGATAGGAATATTTACTTGAAACATAATTGTGTATAAAATATTAGTATTCAATTGGAGTATTAGAAAGTGTACAATTGTGACCAAATTATTTGTATTAAGAATAGTTTCTTAAAGCTATAATTATTTACAAAGTATTATTATAAGTAAATTACAAATAATTAGTTGTAATAAGTAATTGAGTTAACTCCCCTATTTTATTATTACCTCCCTTTTGGAGAACTCTTTGGTGTTTCTAAGAGTATATAAGCTCTCAGTAAATTGTAACATTATTTTAAGTAGAATAAATCTTTCTTAAGTCTATCCGTGTTTTCATTTATCATTACATTAGTATTAGTTGAAACTATACAATATCCCCAAGGGTGAGTTGTTGTGGCATAATGGCTAACTTGCACTTAATTATCTAAAGAGGAGGTGCCAAAAATAGAGGAATCTAAGTAAAAAATAATGTCTCTGAATTATATGATTCTATAACAAGGGCTCGGGAGTTGAGACACAAAACCTTCAACATATCTGCACAAAGATAAGATTTATTACAAGTTATGATAAATATAAAACCATAATTTTTTTTCATAATCAATTTATAAGGAGTGTGCACTGCATAACTTTACAAACTAAACCAGAGCCATATAAAGTGTGAATCCAACTGGAGTTGGAGTCTGTATATTTTTACCAACTCAGACTCCTATGAACCCTTAATTGCTTCCAACTGACTCCACAGACCTGTCTATAACATCAGAATCAAATGATGTTAATGATATGGCATTAGAGGCTGAACCTTTCCTCCAATAACCTATGTTGTAAAATATGTAAATTAAACTAAGTCATGTGATTTTATGTCTCTGTATTATAAGTAGTAGCAGCTATTATTTTATTTTAGCATTTTGTGTATTTAATGATTAGTTGAGTGAGACTTGAATTTATTTCAAGATTTTCAGTTTTGCCAAACTTACAGCTGTCAATGGCTGAATCTAATTTGAATGTGGGATGGCGGACCAAAAGATCCTAGCTCACCAGCTGCAGCAAAAGAAAGGCGTCATTGGATTTTACTATGTCAAGGATCGTAAGGACAAATATATACATAATATATATATATATACTAGGTATGAACTACTAAAATTTTTAGTAATTAAA
Source organism: Doryteuthis pealeii (assembly GCA_023376005.1). Lineage (NCBI taxonomy): Eukaryota > Metazoa > Mollusca > Cephalopoda > Myopsida > Loliginidae > Doryteuthis > Doryteuthis pealeii. The sequence continues at coordinate 35,338,513 of CM042175.1, forward strand.
CTATTCTTTTTTTTTCTAGTCTAAGAACAAAATTGTTCAAAGATCATTTTTTAAGTAAAAGGATTTTTTTTTTGTTTATATTGTAAACACGGTCCTGATTGGCTGATTATAAAATGGCAGATAAAATCACTAACCTCACTGGTTAATCTTTATTTCAGAGCTACATATTTTTTTACGTATTCTACTGATTTAAAAATTAATTAATTAATTACCAAACCAAGAAAACTATTTAGGAAAAGTAACTGGACACTTTTTGTGATTTTATCATAATGATTACGTAAAAATTATTGAACCATTTTTTACATCCGACAGAACTAAACTTTTTTTACTTTGGGATGGTCACCTAAAAATTTCAAACAAGCTTAGAGTCTGTATTATTTGGATTATTCAGACTATTGCCTTCATCTTTATTGTTATCTGTACAATGTTTCGGACGATGTACTGTCCTTCTTCGGTATTTTTTTGTCCGACTTAGGAAGCTTCTCTTTGAATTTGGGAACCTTCTTATCATAATCGGAATAATAATGTATGTAAATAATTCCATCGTTTATGATGGGGAAAATTCTCATAGTAGTAATAATAATAATAACATTTTTAAAACTTTTTTTATTTTTATAGGTAAGGAGAGAAAGATCTTGATAAAAAATCTTCCAGTGTCGGTTAGCAGATCTATTGTACTTTCTAGAATTCCCAATTCAAAGGATATCACAATTGACATTGATGATGAAAGAAATACAGCGTAAGTATTATAATTAAACATTTTTATTTTAAATGAAAATACTAAAAAAAAAAAATAAAAAAAAGATGCAAATACACCTATGAGGATAGATAATGTGTGTCTACTCATTTTATTTCTTATCTTGAAATTGAAAATAATTTGTATCATCTGGATTATTCGGGCTATTGTTCTCATCTTTATATTTATATACACAATGTTTTAGCCGATGTGCCCTCCTGCATTCTTCAGGTGTTTCTTGTCAAACTTAGGAACCTTCCTGTCGTAATTGAGATCTATGGGTTAAATAGAAAAATGGGTTATTTCCTACTTGAGTAACGTGATATTACAGGGTTACCTAGAAAAAACAGAACCCATTATTTTCCCATCTAACTAACCCTAAACCCCAACCCTAACACCCCCTAGTTAAAATTAAGTTTTATTACAAAATTTGTGTGTTCTGTTTTTTATGGGTCACCTTGTAATATCATGTTACTCAACTAAATCTGTAATATCATGTTACTCAACTAAGGTTGGGGTTTAGGGTTAGTTTAATGGGAAAATGAATTGATAATTTGGGTTCTGTTTTATCTGTAATATCATGTTACTCAACTAGGAAATAACCGAAAAATGTGTTTATAAAAAAATTAAAAAAAGATTGAGTATCCATTAAGAATGAATTTATTTCAAAACTTTTTCGGCATTAAATGACCCACCAATGTTGATATGCCGTAAAACAAAACCAGCCAACCAACAAACAAATAAAACCAGGTACAAGTGTTAAGCTATGTTAACTATTCTATGTTATGCGATCAATCGGCTTGTCATATCAAGCTCTAGCACCTATATTATTTCCCCAACCCTATTGCCCTTGTGGCAAGCCCCAACCCTTTTTATCATATGGGTGCTAGAAGGCGGTGGTTGAGGGTCTTCATGTCATGGGAATGACTCTATCTGATGGTGAGGTTCAGTTCTGGAGATTTGAGGAATGTGGAGCACAACTTCATCACCATTGCTCTCTGGTCCACTCTGACCTGGAGTGGTAGTACCTGAAAACTTGAAAAATGTGTTTATAAAAAAATTGAGTATCTATTAATAATGAATTTATTTCAAAACTTTATTGGCATTAAATGACCCACTGAGGTTGATATGCAGTAAAACAAACCAACTATGCTATGCAAATAATTTACATACTTTTTATTTTTAGTTATCAATCTGAAATCTAAGAATTTAAAAAAAAAAAAAACTTTTTTTTTTTTTATTTTTTTTTAAATTCTCAAAGAATTTGTCCTGTCTACCCAGAAAAAAAAACATCTGAATATAAAGTTCAGATGATAATTTTTTGGAAGGGTTAATTTATGGTGGTGGTTGGTTTACATCCTAGCCTGATTGCTGTGCACTCCTGGCAAATCATTTCAATCTGTTTGGGTATATCGCTTGACTAATTTGTTTGCCTACCCAAAAAATTAAAGGCAATATAGACGGTAATTGGATGGAATCAAGTCTGGCACAGCACCTTAAAAAGGAAGCACCAATTAAAGAACAAGCACACTAGTAATAGTTGATTATTTGGGGGAAAAAAAGCATACAAACATTATTCAACAAGGCCAAGTTTACCATAAGAGTAATTCCATGTCAAATCATTCAGAAAAAAGGAAAATTGTCACCAACTCCCTTCAACTTTTCTGAAATTTAACCAGGTGTGGAATATATTAACGTTAGACAATCCCCAAATTTTGAGCTTCCAATTCCAAAAATTGGCTGGGTTATGTCAATTTTTAGCTCTCCAAATTTGGTGGGGATGGCAAAAAAAGGTGACTTTTGTAATCTATTTTTGTCTGTAAAATAGTTCTAGAACTTCCCTACTACTAAAAATTGTTTCATAAAATCATTTTATACACCCTTTTGTATAATACTAATATTTGATAGTATTACAGTATCTAGTGAAGTGATGTTAAACCATTGTTAAAATTGAAATAGTTCATAAGTAGGACCGAGCCTATTCTAGTAGTGATTTAAGAGATTTGGATTCAGAGTTTTCCTTCTCATAGACTGGTTGCCTAATCAAGGTTAAAGAGTCCAGTGTGCCTTACTATTTACTCATAGCTGGATGGAGAATAGTTGAATTCATATTGTAAGAATGTAGATTTCTTATGATAACTTGGAAGGCTCAGGGTGACCTTCCAATGTGGGTACATATAAGTACAAGAAATATTCTGACAAAGAAGTTATAAGATATAACAAACATAGACTTTAATACATGAGCACATAGAAATACATTCAGGACAGGTATACATATATTAGTTATAAGGTACAAGATAGGTATACAAAACAGCTATCAGTAAGTGACATTCCTTAGGACATAAGTACTACATCCTACTTCCTTTATAATGTGTTTATGAATCTATTTTGTATGCCTAAAGCCCCCCACTTACGGGTAAGAGGCACAAACGGCTAAACCATATGAAGTGGTTGCCTCTCCCAGAGAAAGAGAACTCGGAATTCCTGGGCTGCTGCCTAAATACTCTGGCCCCCTATCAGCAGAAACCTGCAGCAAGGGAAGATAACTCTTCTGGACCCCCACATCAATCCAAACAAGGGCAGGCAATTGCTACAATACCTTTCCCAAGGGTATTAGGGGTATGTGAACTGTGGCTTCGTCCAGGATTTGAACTCTGGTCAACAAGTCCATTTCCTACGACTCTAACCATTACACCTTGTTGGCCTTACAATCATTTTTGTCTGTTATTCTTTGAGCAGCTGTTTCCCTTTTAACTTATTTCTTATTTTATTGTCAAATAGTTTCATAGATTGAAAACTGATCTTTATTACTACACCACTTGGCCATTTTGACTTCAAGCTGACATTTTTAATCAATTTCGCTGATTATAGGCTTTACTTTTAAGACGCTTAACTTTTCCTTGTAAAGTTCACCTGTTAAATACCAGTTCTTTTGACTTGTAAATATTTCACATCTCTTTGCTTTAATCTGATTTATTGTACATTGCCTTAGCCATAATTAATGCCTCCAATTCTTACTAACTCTTATTTCTTAACTTTCTCTCTATTCAAAGAAATAAAAAAATAAATGCTTCTGATTCTTACTATCTCTTATTTCTTAACTTTCTTTCTATTCAAAGAAATAAAATAAAAAATGCTTCTGATTCTTACTATCTCTTATTTCTTAACTTTCTTTCTATTCAAAGAAATAAAAAAAATGCTTCTGATTCTTACTATCTCTTATTTCTTAACTTTCTTTCTATTCAAAGAAATAAAAAAAATGCTTCTGATTCTTACTATCTCTTATTTCTTAACTTTCTTTCTATTCAAAGAAATAAAAATAAATGCTTCTGATTCTTACTATCTCTTATTTCTTAACTTTCTTTCTATTCAAAAAAGAAATAAAAAAAATGCTTCTGATTCTTACTATCTCTTATTTCTTAACTTTCTTTCTATTCAAAGAAATAAAATAAAATGCTTCTGATTCTTACTATCTCTTATTTGTTAACTTTCTCTCTATTCAAAGAAATAAAATAAAATGCTTCTGATTCTTACTATCTCTTATTTCTTAACTTTCTTTCTATTCAAAAAATAAAATAAAATGCTTCTGATTCTTACTATCTCTTATTTCTTAACTTTCTTTCTATTCAAAGAAATAAAATAAAATGCTTCTGATTCTTACTATCTCTTATTTCTTAACTTTCTTTCTATTCAAAGAAATAAAATAAAAATGCTTCTGATTCTTACTATCTCTTATTTCTTAACTTTCTTTCTATTCAAGAAAAAAAAAAAAATGCTTCTGATTCTTACTATCTCTTATTTCTTAACTTTCTTTCTATTCAAAGAAATAAAAATAATGCTTCTGATTCTTACTATCTCTTATTTCTTAACTTTCTTTCTATTCAAAGAAATAAATAAAAATGCTTCTGATTCTTACTATCTCTTATTTCTTAACTTTCTTTCTATTCAAAGAAATAAAAAAAATGCTTCTGATTCTTACTATCTCTTATTTCTTAACTTTCTTTCTATTCAAAGAAATAAAATAAAATGCTTCTGATTCTTACTATCTCTTATTTCTTAACTTTCTCTCTATTCAAAGAAATAAAAAAATAAATGCTTCTGATTCTTACTATCTCTTATTTCTTAACTTTCTTTCTATTCAAAGAAATAAAATAAAATGCTTCTGATTCTTACTATCTCTTATTTCTTAACTTTCTTTCTATTCAAAGAAATAAAAAAAAAATGCTTCTGATTCTTACTATCTCTTATTTCTTAACTTTCTTTCTATTCAAAGAAATAAAATAAAAAATGCTTCTGATTCTTACTATCTCTTATTTCTTAACTTTCTTTCTATTCAAAGAAAAAAAATAAATGCTTCTGATTCTTACTATCTCTTATTTCTTAACTTTCTTTCTATTTAGAGAAATAAAAAAAAAATTAATGCCTCCAATTCTTACTATCTCTTATTTCTTAATTTTCTCTCTATTTAGGGGGGAAAAAAAAAATTCTTTTAAAGATAAAATTTTCTCATGTAAAATAAAAAAAATGAGTTAAGTCTTCATTTTCTGAGAGTAGCATAAAACCTCCACCTTTTCTTTTTTTTGCACTAGTTTAATATTGATGATATTTTTAGGGACAGGCCTATGTGTTTGGGATTAATAACAAGCTATACACATATCCGTGTGGAGGTGTGTGGTGTAATGGTTAGAGTCGTAGAAAATGGACTTGTCGAGGCGAGTTCAAATTTTAGACAAGTCTGTTTCACATAGCGCTTGTACCTTTAAGAATGGTATGCATCCAACTACTATCCTTCCAGCTGTTGGGTAGATAGTATGCCGGACTGAAGTCTTTAATTATGGCTAGGTAATCAGTCTAAGAGATGGAAATCTCTGAATTCAAACCTGTTAAACTCTGCTTAAGAAATTGACCGTGTGTCATATCCAGTTCACGTTGGTAAATATATATTTTTTTTTTTTTTTTTTTTTTTTTTTTTTTTCCAAGCAAAAATATCCCCGGTCCCTGATACACATTGGACATCGCACATTTGACCCACACTCTAAATATCAAATTTTCCTCAAAATCATCCAACTGAGCCAATAGAAATAAAAGTACCATTCCCCACACACCAACCTCACCTGACTTTTTCCCTCGCCCATTTACCTTTTCACTATAAAAGCAGAATGTACAAGCGCTCGAGTCAATAAAGTTTTGAGAAGGCTTCAGCCAATAATGAGGCGAAATATCAATTGAATAAAAGGCATAAAAATAAATACAAGCTCTGCCTAGTGAATTCTTGTCTTACACCCACTACATTGAAAATGGGTACAACCCGACTATATAATCCATAACAATGGTAGAAAAAAAAATACCCGAAGATTCGCGCTATTACGAGAAACTCGAGTTGGTATATTTTAAACTATCTGTATTTTAAACCACTCGATTTTAATCGTATATATATATATATATATCAAATTCTCTTGTGTGTGTGTATATATATATATATGTGTGTATGTTTGTGTGTCCATGTTCGTGTGTGTGTGTGTGTATATATATATGTTTGTGTGTCCATGTCAGTTCGTGTGTGTGTGTGTATATATATATATATATATATATATATATATATATGTTTGTGTGTCCATGTCCGTTCATGTGTGTGTGTGTATATACGTTTGTGTGTCCATGTGTGTGTGTGTATATATATGTTTGTGTGCCCGTATATATATGTACGTTCTTGTGTGTGTATATGTTTTTGTGTCCATGTCCGCTTGTGTTGTGTGTGTATATGTTTGTGTGTCCATGTCCGTTTGTGTGTGTGTGTATATATATATATATATGTTTGTGTATGTATGTATATTTATGTGCATATGTGGGTGTGCCTGTTCATGTATATATATGTGTGAGTGTGTCTGTTTATGTATGTATAATAGTACAAACTATATCTTTTATCATCATTTTATTGTCTATAACAAGCACGCAGTAAAATAATCTTAGTATATGTGTGTACATACACATACACACACATATATATACCTATATAAATATGTATGTTTTTTGTAGATGTGTATGATAATTATTCTACTGAAAATATCAACTTGTAAAGATATTTACTAGTAAAATTTTGACAAGTAAAATTACTAATTTTATATTTAATATATTTTTGAATAATCTTTATGAATGAATGTTAACAGTGGTGTATACTACATATATTTTGAAAATGTTATAATTGTATCATTCAATTGACCAGTGATGTATCTATCTTTTCAGATTGTGTGTGGTTGAATTTTACACAGCCAAAGAAGCTGAAGTATTCCTTAAACAAAGTCACCATATCCAGATTGATCGCCATGTGTTGATTGCAGAACCTTATAAAATTGACAGAGGTATGTTGATTGCAGAACCTTATAAAATTGACAGAGGTATGTTGATTGAAGAACCTTATAAAATTGACAGAGGTATGTTGATTGAAGAACCTTATAAAATTGACAGAGGTATGTTGATTGAAGAACCTTATAAAATTGACAGATGTATGTTGATTGAAGAACCTTATGAAATTGACAGAGGTATGTTGATTGAAGAACCTTATAAAATTGACAGAGGTATATTGATTGAAGAACCTTATAAAATTGACAGAGGTATGTTGATTGCAGAACCTTATAAAATTGACAGAGGTATGTTGATTGCAGAACCTTATAAAATTGACAGAGGTATGTTGATTGAAGAACCTTATGAAATTGACAGAGGTATGTTGATAGAAGAACCTTATGAAATTGACAGAGGTATGTTAATACAAGAACCTTATAAAATTGACAGATGTATGTTAATACAAGAACCTTATAAAATTGACAGATGTATGTTGATAGAAGAACCTTATAAAATTGACAGATGTATGTTAATAGAAGAACCTTATAAATTTGACAGATGTATGTTGATTAAAGAACCTTATAAAATTGACATGATGTATGTTGATAGAAGAACCTTATAAAATTGGCAGATGTATGTTGATAGAAGAACCTTATAAAATTGACAGATGTATGTTGATAGAAGAACCTTATAAAATTGACAGATGTATGTTGATAGAAGAACCTTATAAAATTGACATATGTATGTTAATAGAAGAACCTTATAAATTTGACAGATGTATGTTGATTAAAGAACCTTATAAAATTGACAGATGTATGTTGATAGAAAACCTTATAAAATTGACAATGTATGTTGATAGAAAACCTTATAAAATTGACAGATGTATGTTGATAGAAGAACCTTATAAAATTGACAGATGTATGTTGATAGAAGAACCTTATAAAATTGACTTAATAGAAGAACCTTATAAATTTGACAGATGTATGTTGATTAAAGAACCTTATAAAATTGACAGATGTATGTTGATAGAAGAACCTTATAAAATTGACAGATGTATGTTGATAGAAGATCTTATAAATTGACAGATGTATGTTGATAAAGAACCTTATAAATTGACAGATGTATGTTGATAGAAGAACCTTATAAAATTGACAGATGTATGTTGATAGAAGAACCTTATAAAATTGGCAGATGTATGTTGATAGAAGAACCTTATAAAATTGACAGATGTATGTTATAGAAGAACCTTATAAATTTGACAGATGTATGTTGATTGAAGAACCTTATAAAATTGACAGATGTATGTTGATAGAAGAACCTTATAAATTGACAGATGTATGTTGATAGAAGAACCTTATAAAATTGACAGATGTATGTTGATAGAAGAACCTTATAAAATTGACAGATGTATGTTAATAGAAGAACCTTATAAAATTTGACAGATGTATGTTGATTAAAGAACCTTATAAAATTGACAGATGTATGTTGATAGAAGAACCTTATAAAATTGATGTATGTTGATAGAAGAACCTTATAAAATTGACAGATGTATGTTAATAGAAGAACCTTATAAATTTGACAGATGTATGTTGATTAAAGAACCTTATAAAATTGACAGATGTATGTTGATAGAAGAACCTTATAAAATTGACAGATGTATGTTGATAGAAGAACCTTATAAAATTGACAGATGTATGTTGATAGAAGAACCTTATAAAATGACAGATGTATGAAGAACCTTATAAAATTGACAGCTAGAAGAACCTTATAAAATTGACAGATGTATGTTGATAGAAGAACCTTTAAAATTGACAGATGTATGTTATAGAAGAACCTTATAAAATTGACAGATATATGTTGATAGAAGAACCTTATAAAATTGACAGATGTATGTTGATAGAAGAACCTTATAAAATTGGCAGATGTATGTTTTCTGTCATCAGTTGGATCATCCTTTTCTAAATTCTATACAGTTTTTTTTAGTTTTTTTAACCCTTCCCCTCTTGGCCTCCTTCCCTCATAAAATTCAAAAAATCATCTTGCACAGAACATGTTCAAAGTTGACTCAAAGATATTAAAATTTGTTAAAAAAAAAAAATTACTCTAATTTCATGTATGTTGATCCAAATTCTGCCCAGAAGGTTTTTAATTTGTTCTGATTTGTTGAACTGTGGCCTCTCTTGATATTCAAATCCTTTGCAGAAATGCTGATTTCAGCCATAATTAACCCGTATACCCAATTAAAAACCTAAAAGGACATGGGAATAGTCACACACATAAAAAACCTACCTCGAAGAAATAAAACAAAAATGTCTTTGGCATAAAATAATGCAATGGGCTGATATACTGTAAAAACCCAACCAAACAAGCAACCCTTCCACTGAACCACCCCACTATGGGTTAAATAGTACAACTACTGTTCTTCTACAAGGATGGCTAGGGCATTAAATAATTTTCACTTATGACCTGTTTCAGGTCCTATTCATTTCATTAGTTGACTGTTGTTCTCATTCATATCGCTGTTGAAATGTATTACCCAACTGCCCTGTTTGGTTTTCATTAATGTTCAGCAAGCATCAATGAATGTCAATGGATGCAAGTCTTTCCACATCGAGAAATTTAATGGCACCTTTGCTTTCATGTTGGGTGTCTGTTTTGCTTGAATGCCACTCAGCTGCTATCTAGAACAGATTACTGGTGTGAAGGTGTAAACTCTATTGACAACCACATAATCTTTACAGATCACTGCCCTCCCTCATAATCTTACAACTAGAATAATCATACTAAGTCCAATTACCGATGAATTGGTAAGACAAGACAGCAAGCAGTCATAACTTAAATACGATTCTGGTTTGCTGCAAAGACCACTGCAAAATGGCAGGATTTATAGAGCCTTAGAGGATCATACAAACCAAGCAGCCAATCAGGACTCAGGGAATGGAATCACCCAAATGCATGAGTGGACTGTTCTGAATTCCCATAAGTACCAGTTGTTTTGACACTGGTTCAGTTGTGCTTGGCCAGTCACATTGTTGAAACCAATAGTAGACTGACTGACTGACTTCAATAACAACCTTTCTGCCAATAATGAACAACCATTAGCCACAGGACACCAACCAGGGTTGAGGTGATAGACAATGCTTAGTGCAGATTTTCCAACACTATCCCATTAGTTTGGATGTGCAGTGCTTTCCCAAATAGATCTGCTCAGACAGAAGAGCCCCACCGGGGTGATTCCTCCATCATGGGAGGACACAACAATAATGTTGTGGTATTATCTGCATTATTCAGACTATTGTCCTCATCTTTATTATTGTTATTTGTACAACGTTTCATCTGATATACCCTCCGGCCTTCTTCAGGTATTTCTTGTCGGACTTGGGAACCTTGTTGGACTCGGGAACCTTCTTTTCGGACTAAGTTCAAAGTTCCGTGATGGCTCCTGAGTTCGAAAAGAAGGTTCCCGAGTCCAAAAAAAAATACCTGAAGAAGGTCGGAGGGTATATCGGCCGAAACGTTGTACAAATAACAATAAAGATGAGGACAATAGTCCGAATAACGCAGATAATACTAATCATCAAGCCTCATCTCAAACATTCAGAGAAATAATAATGTTGTGATAAGAACCGTGCTGCTAATGCATAGATACGCAACCGCATTCTTTCAACTGGTCAGGTTCGCATGTGCTGCCACACACCTTCCACCATGGGACATTTTCAAGAGAAAATCTACAACCTCTGACACTGGGACAACATAATAGAATAAGAGGCATTACTTTTGAAGTGACTTTCAAGTAAGCATGACTTTGCAGGCATCACTGGTGAAAAAAAGCAAAGCCAATGGTGAAGACTATTTTGAAAAATATTGTTTTTCTAGCTGAAAACTTGCCTTATCCAATAGTGTTATTGTGCTTTTTGTAGTTTATGTATCAATAAGTAGAAGTCATTACTTTTGGAGCAACCTATGTACTGCCTTTGTATTGTATGTATTGCCTTTGTGTATAAATCAGTTTAAAGCCAATGGTGGAGATTACTTGTAGTGTTATAGTTTCTGTATCAATAAGTAGGAGGCATTACTTTTGGAGCAACCTATATATTCTTAATTGTCTTTGTATATAAACAAGTTTAAAGTTAAAAGATAAATTTGCCAGAAGGTAAATTAATGTTTTTAAATAACTTAATGATAAATCACTCTTGACAAATGAAAGAAAACTTTATTTCCCTAAACCATTTGATCTGTTAAACTATTGTCTGTACTGTCATTTGTTGAACAAATTACTAATTAGCATATGAACAAATATTGGATTAAGTGTGATTTATTAAGCTAACTTGGAAACTTTCTTAATACACAGAGTGCACCAGATAATTGAGAACAAATTATAATGGTGAACCTAGAATCCAAATTTAATTCTTTTCACAGCCCGGTTGGGTGGGGCTTGTAGAATACACCAACCGCACCTCTGCAGAGGAGTAAGAATGTGGGTGGCTTAAGAAAGGAACCTTGGTGGCTGAGCAGTCCATTCCATGTAACACTCCACTTTATCCCTTATTTAGGCTAGATGGGCAGTTAGAGAGGCTCTCTCTGATCAATCAGCTGGTCACATCAAGTCCTAGCACCTATATGATTTTTCCCCACCCTACTGCCTTTATGGCAAACCTCCAACCCTTTTTATCATATCTGTGCTAGAAGGCAGTGGCTGAGGGTCTTCATGTCCTGGGAATGATATTAAACTCTATCTGATGGTGAGGTTCCAGTTCTGGAGGTTTGGGAAATGTGGAGCACTCCTTTATTACCATTACTCCCAGGTCCACTCTGGCCCAGAGTGGTAGTACCTGTTAGGACCCCATCTATGGGTTGAATAGAAAAATGTGTTCATAAAAAAAATTAAGTATCCATTAAGAATGAATTTATTTCAAAACTTTTTCAGCATTAAATGACCCACCGAGGTTGATATGCTGTCAAACAAAACCGACCAAACCAAACAAACCGTCATTTGGCTATTGTCACAGCTGATATTCTCGGACACAAATTATATTTATATTTTGTCAGGAATCTGAGATTCAGTTGTCCAGTGTACAACTGCAAGGTTCCTGTAGAAGAGATGTCTTTACAGGTGGGAACACATTATCAGAATGAAGATGATAATTGGGATAGGAAAGACAACAAACATGGGATTTCGATATGAAGAGTTTTTAACTGGTTTTTTTATAGTAAACCAGCCTGACTAAAATTCAAACTTTTAAAAAGATTTTTTTATTGTCATTGATTGAAACATACCCTTAATGTAACTTTGCAACCCATCAGAGAGGACCTTACTGTGCAAGCATATACATGTACAAGAGGAAATAAAAAAAACTGAACAATGGGGCGGGGGATGAAATAATGAAATAAAGGGAAAACTAAAAGACTGAAGGATTTTCCTTATAAAAATGGCTCCTGGATATCTTTAATTTCTGTTCTATTTTTAGACTTGATGCAAGGTTTGCTTTTATTTATCTTTTTTTTTTATCAAGGCATAACATGCATATATATATATATATATATATATATATATATATATGTGTGTGTGTGTGTGTTGAAAAGATTAATGGAAAAAATATATATTGGTATGGATGAAATTTATTATATGCTGACACATGTTTCGACAGGAATTTACTTGGACATACAGTATTCTATTTAAAATTATTCTAAATATAAAATACAATGATAATAGAAAAACATATGTAAACAGTTCGTCTTTATCAGAGTTTTGATTTTTAAAAGAGAGACTGGTAATACTGGAGAAATATTTAAAATTGATGGAATCTTTGTTTTTAAACTCTTTGTTTTCTGGTTGGAAAAATAATATGGAAATATTATATATATATATATATATATTATGGACTGTCTCGTCGATTTTCGACGCATGAGGGTTCACACACACACAATGAACACCCACACAGTGATTTGTTTATAGTGGTGAAGGCTTGTGTTGGACCATCCACACTTTTTGGCACAGTCGATAGGAAAGAATTGGTGCATCAATATATATATATTAGGGATACCCATTTTTGTCGGCTAATAGGTTTTTAAAAACAAATTAAAATTTATTAAATCTAATATTTAAGGTCAAACTTTGTCTAAATCGATAAGTAGTAACATACTGACGAACATTAAAAAAAGAAAAATATCATTACATATGCAATTTATTTTTAATACAATTTATACATTAAAAATTGTCCAAATTTCTACGAAAAGTTAAGTTGAATTTATTTTGATTTATCGTGTTCAATAATGGTTAAAAAATAGTTTTAAAATACTTATAAACATTTCTTTTTAGAAATAAGTAAGGCGTTACTTTAAATACATATTTATTAAATATTACTGAAATTTTACTCACTCATTTTAACTTTTAACCAAGTAAAATCCTCTTTTTGCATGTAAAAAAATTAAAATATATTAGTTTCGTTTGAAATGAAAATGTGTATGCTCACTTCCGGTTTCTGTATCATACAATTAATTTTCGAACATTATGTGAATTATATTGAAAATAAATTTAATTGTTTTAAAATATGAAAAGCCTTATTTTAAGTTTAAAATGTTATATTTTTAGATTCTAGAAATAAATATCTATTTAATGCAAACCTTATTTTATTATTTCAAAGTATACTTTTTGAAGAAAAACTCAATTGAAAATGTACCCCCCCCCTTTTTTAAGCAGAAAAAATATCGATGTATAATTTTTTCTTTTATAAGATAATAGCCAATTAAATAATTATCGAAATGAGTAAAAAAGAAATCTAAAAAAAATTCATTTTTTTTTTTTTTTTTTTTTACATTCTTTTTTTTTTTTTTGATTTTCGATACTTATTTTCTCATAGAAAAGCCAAAATAATTTTTTTTTTTTTTCTATTCATAACTTTGGTCTTTTATCTCTTTATTTATACTGTAATTAGAAAACTATAAGACCAACTTGAAAAAAAGTTACGCCTCCAAAAAATACGGATCAAAAATAAGTGACCTGAAAAAAATGAGAAAGTTTTGAAATAAAATAAGTAATGCGTTATAAAGATCATTCATTGATACATAAACGCTGAACATTTCATTAAAATCTGATAATTCCCTGATTTTTGGCAAATTATTTTCTGTGGGGGGGGGTCTAAAGTTATTTTGTCAAAAATGCAATTCAGTCTCATTTTGGGTATCCCTAATATATATATATATATATATATGTGTGCGTGTGTGGTAAAACTTGCAAATCCTACTAAAAATCCCATGAAATTACAGGGTGAGCCAGAAAAAACAGAACCCAAATTATTTATTTTCACCTTAAACTTATATTTATGATATGGAGATATATATATTTCCATATTATTTTTCTATTTTTCCAACCAGGAAATATATATATATGTGTGTGTGTGTGTGTGTGCACGTATCTATTATTATACTAAAGCTGAGATAAACAACTTTTATTTCCCTAAGAATTTTTTTCTATTCAGTTTAATGATACAAAATTTATACTAAAATATTCCTTGGTTTCAGGGCTCCTAAATGTTTGAAAAAATTCCATCTTAATTGGTTTTAATTAGTCATAATTAGCAATTAAGTCAAGCATTGACCCATCCCTCTCTGTCATTCTGCATTACTCTCACCCTCTCTATGTATAAGTAAGAATGAGAGTGAAAACGAAGAGTCATTGTGTTAGAGACATTTAACCATGTTAAAATTAATTAGGAGTGAATAGGTAGAGGGGTAATTACCATAGACAATTAGTGGAACCGTCCAAGAAAGCCTCCTCTCCAGTAGATATAAAAAAAATATTTTTGCTGTGGCATCGGGGAAGTGGGGTGTAGATTGTAATGTGGTACTTCTGGGTAGCGAAATCTTTCTTGTTCTGGCTAAGTTTTTTTTTGGGCGGGGGGGTGAAAGTCTTTGTAGCTCGTAGTGTAGTGAAATTTATTTGCGGTAAGTTTTTAAATTATAACTAGAATGTAGTTAAATTTTGTGTTTAGCTCTGTTGTGCGAGCCAACGGTTTTTTCTTTTCTTTTTTCTACTTGATTTTGTTTAATATATTTTTGTTTTCGAAACTCATATTTACTTCACTTTTTTTTACGGTTGTTTTGAATATAAAGAAAAAATAATATTTGCATTTACTTGTTTGTAACAACTTGGGGGTGGTTAACTTTTATCACCTTCAAACCACTAAAAGTTATTAGTCGATAAAATGCTTTCAAACCGCTAAAAAAATATTTTAAATTTGGGAGGCGGTAACATATTTACATGTCAAGAAAACTTGGGGGTGCTTAAAATATCACTTTATCCCATTAACGTTTCATGAAAAATACCTATTAAACAACTAGTACCACGGGTCGATTTTTTTTTTTTTTTTAGCAGGCACGACTTAGTGTTTAATGCAGGTGGCCAGGGCGTATTTAACCGATATGCACCTTTTTTGCTAGTCGAAAAGTAACGTGTTACATTATGAGGATGGGTTAAAAATTATATTACATATGTAATTCATTTTTAATACATTTTATACTAGGCTCTCTGCAAAAATGGTAAATCCCTATTTTAAAAAAACATCTAGATTGAATAGAATTAACAAAAATCTGGGAATTATCTGATTTTAATGAAATGTTCATTGTTGATTATTCAATGAAAGAATTTTCAAACGCATCATTTATTTTATTTCAAAACCGCCTTTATTTTTTGAGTGATGTAAAATTTTGGTGGGGTTATACGGCACTATTCGCCATCTAGGCGGTGATAAAATCCTCCCAACTAGGAACGAAGTCACTGATCTCATGCAGTGCCTGCTGAAAAAAATTTCAGCGCTTAAGGCATTTTTCTGAAACGTTAATGCGTATATTTACCCACTCCAGTCTTTTTTCGGCAAGTAAATGTAAATATTTTAACCCCCTTCTTTAAAAAAAATTTTTTTTTTGGTGGGGGGCTATTTACAAAGATATTTACATTCACTTGTCGATACAAATATGGCTTACTTTTAATGCCATAAGACCACTAAAAATATTTTTTCAATAAAAATGCCTTCAATTCTGCTAAAGTATTTTTTTTCCAGTTTTTCGTTTTATTTTAATATATTCATTTTCAACAAACAAAAATTAAAATATTTAGATATGATTTTTTATTTAACTAAAAGACATTAAACATTTAAACAATCCTGAAGATTTAGATATATTTTTTAATATTCTAATAAAAAATGTCAGGGCCTTTTGAATTTTTAAAAAATATTTTATTTTATGGTACGATCAAAATACATCACATGATTAGTTTATGCCATATTGAAGAAGAAACGTAATACACTTTTTATAACTTTATTTTTAAATTTATTTTTTTATATACCTTTCCTTTTTGGTGTTTTCGCAGCGACTATTATATCGTATTAATTCCTAATTTAAGCAAGCTGTTTTTTTGTTTTTTTCTTTTAGAAAAATCATAGCTGTATCAGCTAAGATATTTCAATCACCAAGCCAAACCCCTAAAAAGTTTTGTCAAATTTATTTGCTTCCAGTCATTTTTTAAAAAGTAAAGTCATCGGTCTTCTAAAGCCATACAGCGAAAGAGTGTATCCCCTTTTCACTAGACCAAGGGTTGTTTTCTTAGCGTCAGAGGTGGAGTGCCACACCTACCATCAGCTCATTACCCACGACATGGATCCCTGAGCTACTCATACGCTTTGGCGAGGGCCAGTATCAAACCAGGAACCGAGAGGCTCCTAGCCGAATATTCTACAGTAGTATACTGTAAATAAATGAGAACAATAGTTTGTTTTTTATATATATATATATNAGGGCTTCTTTTTTGTTTTTTTCTTTTTTAATGCTGATAATGGTAGATTTGATGTGTCAGGTCCTCAACTGTGCTACTGTACTATTTAACTCAGTATACCCGGTTCAATAGTAGATATGGTGATAAACCAGTAACCACACAGATTTTGTCTGGTGAGGAGGGTGCTAGAATGGAGCTGATGATTTAGGTCGAAATGTAAAACGGAAATTGTTTTGATGGTCCCAATGAAGTTTAACTACTGTCTATGAAGTTAAATTTTGGATTGGTTATGGTTTTAGGGGATTAGGTGTTTTTAATTACGTACTGCTTTAAAAAAAATTAACACAAAACAACAAATTACAATCATTTAAAGGTTAACCATTTTGAATGCTATTATTGTAGGACAAGTTCGTGTTTGTGTGTTAGTATTCCGCAGATGTAAATTTCAGATTAACACTTAGTTTTAAAAAAATAATTTTTCACATTAATGAAGTATTTGGGTTTCTTTGTTGTTTATTTTAGTAGCTGGCTAGACCCGTTGCAGAGATGAAAACAGTAGAGCTGTATGAAAAGGCGGAGGAAGCTTTTGCTCAAATTGGTCAGTAGCACAAGTATTCATATAAAGGTAAACTCCTTCATCGTGTTCCAGAGGCTGTGTTAAACTTGGTATTAGTCGAAGGCCATGATGTTGGGGAACTGTAAGTTCCTGGTAGCGAGTCACCGAAGGCAGACGAGGAATTGGCGACCGTGGTATTAGGGAGCAGGACAGCCACAGGGGTTTGGTGGAAATCAAAGGGCATCTCTCAGCCAGATCAAGTGGCTTTTGGCATATTTGTAGATTGTGGGAAAATGAGTGGCAATATAGTCTCTTCTTTCACAGACCAGGATATGCATAGAAGGGTTTGGGGAGTACACTTGTTTATTTCATATTTCCTTTATTATTCCTTCATGAATTCACACAGGTAATTTGTTGGATGTAGCCAGCTTAACTGAACCCAGGGGAATTGCCATATGGAACAGAGAAAATGTAGATTAGATTCAGTCTTTGCCTGTGTGCTATTGTTGGATCAGTAAAATGGTAATTCTGGGTGGAATGTCCAAAGTAGGGTTAATTTCCATTGCTCAGGTCGTCGATAGCGTGGTATTAGTATTTAGCAGAAGCCGGGAATTTTGGTCTCTTTTCTCTCGGCCAGCCAACGAGTTCCATGGTTTAGGCGCTTGAGCTCTGCTCCTTAAGTGGGGGCTTTGTCCCCAACCGGTTCAGTAAGTGACATTCTTATGACGCAAGTCTAACCTATTTCTCTATAATACTTTATGTATTGTTTGTTTATATGATTTGGCCTTGATGTATTTCTCAGCCACGGAATAAAGTTGTTTATTATCTTACAACCTTGTCGGAATATTTTATGTAAACCTCATGTACGAGTTGGGAGGTTATTTAAACGTTCCAATCTATAATATACGAATGATACTCTTATACCATGATCAAGTCCATGGATAAGAGGCAGAAGCTCGAGATCTCTTCATGCTTATCTTTTTATCAATGTCCTTGTTCACTTCTTTGTTTCATGAACTAGTAGAAAATAAAAAAAAACGCCTCCGGGTGGATGTAAAAATAGATTTTTGAAACATATTGTGAGGGGTGGGAGATAAAAATTTAATTGTCGTGAGTTTGTATCCTAAGTAAGTTAAAATATCAATTCATTTAAGGATTAAAAAATAAACAATTTGAAATGTAACTTTAATATGTAATTACAATACAACAACTATATATAGATATATAAACCAGTCATGTATTTAAATTAAAATGTTTTAAAAAAAACAATGAGGATTGTCTAAATGTTGCATGTTCAAATTTTGAGTGTTTTATTCTCTGTTATGATGATTTGGGTAATGTGAATGTAAGCAGTGACGTAATTTTTGTTACAGACAAAACGGAAGGAAATCTCATATTAATAGATTTATTCCTTTGTAGGTTTTTTTTCGCATGGGTTATTAGTTCTAAGTGAAAATTATAGTTCAATGGAGGTTGGTTTGGTTTATTAATTTTAAACGGGCATATTCAACCGCGTCATCGCTAGCGGTTGGGTTGTTATATCATATTGGTGTATTCATATATATACATTTAGTAATTGGTTTTAACATGTGTTAGTCATTATTGGGGATTCTCTTGTAATGCCATTGATTGTTTCATGTCTATATTATATGGTACTAATTTTATTTCCTCAACAAGAGAAAATATCTCTAATGTTAAACATTTTTTCAAATAGGTCTTCATATTGTTTGCTTTAAATAATGTTTTCTGATGTGAGCAAAAAATCTGCATTCATCAATAAGTGTTGACTGTCAGGGGTGTTTTGACATGTTCACATCGTGGGTTGTTGATCTTTGGTTTGAGTATATACCTAGAGTGTGTTAGTTTTGTTATGACCAATGCATAACGGGACATAATGACTTGTTCTGCTTTCTAGACTTCCTTAAAGCTTGGTCTGCAGCCTCAAAGTCGGTTTTGAAAGAGTTTATTGTGGAATACAGTTATTCACGTGTTGCTGCAATTTTGTATGAAGAATCTATTAATTTAGGTTTCAAGTCAGTATGATGGTAATTGGAACTTGTCAGGGATTAAATCTGAGCCGCTTTAAGCTGCAAGAGTCAGCTCTTTCATTAACTTCTATGATGTCAGAGTCACATTGTAAGCGCCCATATGCATGAAACACACCCTATATTCTTTCTCAATGGCTTAAAAGTGCAATATCCCTCAACTAAGAACTAACAATTGAAAAGCCATGGATGATAGTGTGGAGATTTGTCCATAATTTTGGTTATGTTCATCTAAACAATCATAATATAATACAAGGCAACAGTTGGGGGTGTATGTCATCGTGTTTAGGGAGAGTTTTCTCCCCCTAACTGATTTCAAACTGATAATACTCCAAATGATGGAGATAAATATCAGATCAGTCAGGGAGATCAGGACTGGTCCAATGGTGTGATCAGCACGCATGAAAACATAGCTGAACTCTATCAATATTCACTGTATTTATATGTATGGATTCGCACCATTTTAAACATTTAATTTCATGTGACATAAGCTGAATTCCAATACTAGGGTCTCCAAACTTTTTTTTGCAGATTTTTAGGGAATTTGCGTACGCAACGCAATCAGATTCATCTGTTATGTTACTTTCTTCTAGCCCCGCCCTCGTGTAGTCCGCATTCAGGAGCATGGCAGCAACCATAAGCTCCTTATATTGATGGCCGGTGCAGATCATCATGATACAAGCTATGTTCTCTCATGATTCAAGGTGGGTTCCAGTATTCATTCTACACTGTTATACCATATTGAATGAGAAAGGTCTAAGCTTTTAAATGATCGTAGTGTGCATCAATAACTCCAAATATGGAGAAAATAACCAAATATAAATATGTAAATTTTCCGAACACCCTGTATATATAATATACATGTGATCTTGAAGTTTTTGATTTGGGTCCTGCATGCAACATATTTGTTTGAATGAGTCCAGGAAAATTTATGGGTACCAACTTAAAGCACAAACTCCTACTTGTAACTATCTGTGTAATTATGTTCTAAAAAACTATTGAAATGTATTAACAGTTAGCTTGAAAGGTGAGGGAGAAATAAGAAAACCCTGGGGATGCATGGATAGGATTTACTGCGTCCATTTAGATTTTGTGACGCAGGAACGCATACCTATCAACATCTCGTATATATATATAAGTTTTGTGTGTGGAGAGAGGTAAATATCATTTTTAGCAGCACCAATAATATCATTGAGCAATCATATAGTCATTGGTAACTATACGATAAGTCAGCTTTGCTCGTGCATTATCTTGACTGCTGAATATATAATTATGTGCGTTTTCAGTATCATATTAAAGATCGCTCAGTTCAAATTTGTTTGTCAACTGCTTACTGAGCTATAAATTTCAGATTACTCTTTACAGAGATGAACACTATATATAATGCCTCGCTCGATTACTTTGTCACAAGGTTTCCAGATAAATAAAAGCAATGTATGTTGAACATAAATTTCAAAAATAAATAATTTTAAGCAGAAACAAAAATTTAAGGCTAGAAGAGGCAACAACTTTGTTAAAATAATTTTAAAAAATCATAACATAAATTTTAAAATCTAGATTTTCAAATGAGACGAGAGAGAAAGAAAGAGGGAAAGAGAGAAGAGAAGAGAGAGAGAGATGGAAAGAGGAGAAACTAGGTAGGCTACACTATTTAATATTGTCCTTTGTTCTTTCCTGCCTCTGTTTAAAGAGCTTAGAATGCAGTCAAAAAGAGCTTTTAAATTCACTAAATCCCAAAATAGGGGGTCCTGGGTATGATATCAAATTGCATCTGACATTAAAAGATCTAGAGCCTGGGGAGTATACGTTTCCCACTTTGGTTGATATTATTCCTGGAGTGGTAATTGTTGGATTTTCAGCATGTCACTTGGATTATTTTATGTGAAAACATTTTATTCATTTTCTGTTGGGTATTGAAATTTAAAAAATAAAATAAAAAAAAATTCTTTTATTAAACTCATTTTTTTTTGACTTATTTTACCATACATGTGCCCCTAATAGGTACTCAACTCCTCAGGTCGAGTGGACCTGGGAGAAAGTAGCATTATCAAGCATTTAGCTGAAAAGTGACATTTTCAAATTTGCGACTTAATCAGTTAAATTTGAATTTCTCGAGCATTTTTTATATATATATTTCATAAGAGAAGTAGAATAATCTTTTATAAATATGTAATTTTTTATCGGTTTTCATCAATTGAATTATTTTTTAACAGTGGTTAAAAATCGTATTTTCGTCGAACAGGTTGAAAACAAAAATTGACCGGTTTTTTTTTAGGATAAATTTTACACCTGTTTTGTTTTCAAATTCAAAGTGGCTATTTTATCAATATTTTGAATTTTGCACCTCAAATGAGAAGACATCTGGAAGTAAAAACAGGGTCTTTTTTTTTTTGTTTCTAGGGATCCGTCGGAAACGAAATCTGAGAGGGGCAACGTTTGAAGGCTATATTTGTTTTAAAAATATAAAGACGCAAAAAGAGCACTTCTGTCACTAACAATTCACAGACGAGCTTTTCCATTATTTTCTATAAATCTTGTGAAATTTAAAGTTGGCTAGATGCTCGGGATTTGCTCCGAAACGTTATGATTTTTGAAGAAAAAACTTGAATTTATGTTGTCTGATGACGTAAAAGATCCCTGTCACAGTTCTACGAATCGTGCTTAAACTAGGTCACAACATCAGACGGCTTATTCGATTTAATCACAATTTCTGCATATTTATGGTTCAAACTTAAAAAATATTTTTAAGGTTTGTAAGAAAAGAAATAATCCTTTCTAAAATATGTAATTTGTATGTGTTTTATTATTGAATTAGTTTTTACTAGTGAAATGAATTTATCCGCATCTCTGAACACACACAGCTTGCGTGTAGCTCCATCTCTCCTTCTTTTTTCTTACGTTCTCTTTCCACATTCATCCCTCGACCTAATATTCACACGAATACATTCTCTCATACTACACCTGGTTATAAAGAACATTGAATGTTAAAAAATAATAATTCCATTTTGAAAGGAATTTGTCAGACTTTTATTTTGCAAAAAGGTATTTTTATTTTAAATAAATGAAGTTGATATTCACATAATAAAAATTTCCATGGTGGTTGTCTTGTATAACTTAGTATACAATTACGCTAGCTTGCATCAATTGCTACAAACTCTAGATACCCTGACTCCACAGTAAGTTTTCAATAATACAATAAGATAAATAAAATAAAATTAGAATGTTTTTTTTTTTCGAATATTTAACTTTGAAATTTCAAAATTTTACTTTTGAACAATACAGATGCAAAATTCGTAAACGTATGGACAATGTACATTTTCTTTGAAATGTACATTCGTATTTTTCAAAATAACTATCAGAAAAACAGAAACCCACAAATTTTTGTACTAAAATATTCAATTTTACTGGGGGCGGTTCGTCCTTAACTGAAATAAAATAATTTGGGTAATGTTATTTTTTGGTCACCCTGTAATATAATGGGGAATTTTGATGAGAATTTAAGCCTAATTATGGGATTTTGAGTATGATTTGCAAGTTTTTTACCCTATTTACTTGACATTAATTTTGGTATGAAGATTTCAGATTCACACGTAAAAATTTGATATTATCCTATTTTATGGAAATTTCGCAACAACGAAATGACTTCTCTCTTCTTCTCTCACTCGAACTCCTTTTTTTAGGTATGTTTTAAAGTTATAATTTAACTTTTTTCCTTGTAAATTCTACATAAAATAAATGAACCCATTTTAGGTCGTGTTTTTTGCAATAATGTTTTATTTTTCTTCAAAAGTGGTGGTATTTATTTGAATTAAATCTAAATGTATAATCACCTGCACTCTATTTAAAAATGTGAATAATTGTGTTAAATTTAAAAGAAAAACCAAAAATGGGCTGCTATCTGTATCTCTTATTCTCTAAATAATGAGTTAAAGCATAGAGATATATATTTGAGTGCATAATCAGAAAGACACATACAATTTTACA
Organism: Doryteuthis pealeii; assembly: GCA_023376005.1. Taxonomy (NCBI): domain Eukaryota; kingdom Metazoa; phylum Mollusca; class Cephalopoda; order Myopsida; family Loliginidae; genus Doryteuthis; species Doryteuthis pealeii. The sequence continues at coordinate 35,361,942 of CM042175.1, forward strand.
TAAGAATAACCAAATTATATCAAAATTGCTCCAAAAATAAAGAAACGGTGAAGAAATCACTGAATTTCTTTTTTTTTTTTTTTTTTTTTTTTTTTTTAAATGGTCCGTGATTTGACATATTTTTGAAACAAAATCATGTCCACATTTGTACCCCCAATTTCGGGGCTTTAAATTCTCATAACTTTTGAACCACTGGGAATATTTACATAATTCAAAACGTTCTGAACTCCATTTACACAGCTCTATATAACTAATGTGATTAAACCAATAACCTCAAATAAAAAAAAAATCAACTGGGAATGCTAAGTAAAAACAATGAAGGAGTACTCCACACTCATAAGAGCTCCAGAATTGGAACCTTATTACTAGATGCAGTTTAACGTCATACACAGACACTAAGACCCTCAGCCACTGCCTTCTAGCACATGATAAAAAAAGGGTGTGGGATTTGCCATAAAGGCAATAGGGTCGAGACAATCATATAGTTGCTAGGGCATGACATGATCAGATGATTAATTGGAGGGCGAAGTGGTAGTACCAGCTAGGGTTCTATCTATTGGTCAAATAGATCTGTGTAAATAATGTTTAGAATGATTTTCACTACATTAATATATTGATTTTAAGACTTGATAATGCATATATGTATGAACTATTTATCTGTATAAAATGACTTGTGAAGATTTTCTATCATATCTATGGAGACTATAATTGTTAAACTGATTTTGCATAAAAGTAATATGTCATAAAACAAACCAACCAACATTGTTTTTTTTTTCTAAACTTTCTATGCCAAGTTTTTCCTCTCTTAATGTTGTTTGTTTGTTTTGATTTATGGCATATCACCACGTGGGTTATTTATATGCCAGCAAAGTTTTGAAATATTCGTAGTGATAGTTTGGAAAAAAATTTCTAAACTCAATTTTTTTTGTAAACAAATTTTCTATTCAACACATCAATGAGACAATAACAGGTACTACTACTCCGGGTCAAAAGTCGGACCTGGGAGCAATGGTGATGAAGGGGTGTGCCACATTCCCCAGACCTCCAAGAACTGAACCTACCTATACGATAAAAAGGGTTGCATAAGGGATAAGGGTTAAGGACAATCATATAGATGCTAGGCTTGACATGACGAGCCAACTGATTGGAGGGGGCCTGCGACCGCCTGTTTAGCCTAAGTAGGGCAAAGTGTTACATGTCATGGACTGTCACATCCCAGGATCCATCCTTAAACCTCATGGGTTGCCACCCACGACCAACAGGTGGCCCCATTTGGGGGTGGGGTATTACCCCTTTGCTGAGGTGCAGTTGGTGTATTCTAAAAGCCCGCTGACAGGGCTACTTTGGAATGTTGAATTTCTTTCTTTCAAACTACTTTTTTCTTTACTTTCTTATGTTTATTCTGATAAGATTTCAGTAATCCAATGCCACGGTTCTCAAGTTACAATACAAATACTGATGCAACCATCTTAAACCAATAGGCAAACACAAATGCTGATTTAGTTAAACAAAACCCATTATTTCTTATGGGAACTGTGCAAGCTAATAAATAAAAATGATAATTCAATTAACAAAGACTAGCAAAAGTAAAAAAAAAAAAAAAATTATTTTTGAAAAGACTTACCGGAGTAGTGTGGAGTTAAAAATTCAATGTCTGTTTTTTATCATAGTAAGTAAAATCATCAAATTTATTAAACGAGTAAAACCAAAATAATTTGAAATTGAAACTTAGTTCTGTCCCCCTCAAAATGTTGTGCACATCTATTAATTATTAACAAACAAACAATTATTTTGAATATTTACACAAAATCGCAAGTATTTATTTAATTGTAAACTTTTAGTTAAACTTCTTGTTACTGAAAAAATGGTGAGTAAAACATAATTTTAAAAATTGATTACAAATTTCGCAAATAATTTTTTCCATTTAAAGTAATACAATCTTTTAAATTAATTTCATAGTTTTTATTCAAATAACACATAGTTTATTCATTCAAATGGAAAGGATTAAACGTTGAATTATAAGAACAAGCTTTTATTTATTTTATCAATATTAATTGTTCTATATTCTACGTATTAACGATTTGGTAATTGTAACGTAAGCAGTGATGGAGTTTTTGGTTACAGACAAATAGGGATCAAATCTCCATAATAGATAATAGAATAGCAAATAAAAATTACTATGATCAAATAGGAACAAAAATGGATGCTAATCTATACTTTCTCTTTTCTTCAAGTATATTGCAATAGTATGGAGGGCAAGTGGTGTAATGGTTACCATCATAGGAAATGGTCACAGCGAGAAGAGTTCAAATCTTGGATGAGGCCGTTTACATTTCACATAGTGCTAATACCCTTGGGAAAGGTATGACTCCAGCTACTCTCCCTCCAGCTATGAGTAAATAGTAGGGCAGACTGGGCTCTTTAATCTTGGATTACAACCATCTACAAGCAACCAGATGCTGGTCTAAGCCATAAACTACAATATTCAATAGAATGCGAATACTAAAAGACATGACCAAAAATGAATATAAGTGAAACTTGGATTATTGTCTCATCTTTATTGTTACCTGCACAACGTTTCGGCCTTCTTCAGGTATTTCTTGTCGAACTTGGAACCTTCTTTCGAACTCAGGAATCTTCTTCTTGTAATTGATAGCCTACATGGAAATTCGAACCTAACCCTTTATTCAATCCACAGGGGTAGATTGTTCTCACTTCCACTAACCATGACTGGGTTAAGCTGTGTTAATTATTCTATGTTACTGCCGCTCTTGACCAGGATTGCACCTACAGCCTAGAGATAACTGTCACTTAGAATTGTATTAACTTAACACCTATATTTCCACGATGCCATGTGTCTTTCCATAGCCATACAGATTTATTAGACCTGTAGTCAGGTCGCCCAAAGTGCTACAGGTACTATTTAATCGAGTACTAGCGGTTTCATAGTCGGATCATCGGCGACTAAACTGGTAACCCCACCAAGCCTGCCAGGTGAGGAGGGTGGCTATACACCCAGTAGGACAAAAATCAAGACCGGTCAAAAGGCGGATGAAGCTTCTCACTCAACAGCCATCTAGCACATTACATTACGTGGGGGCGTAGAAATACCTAGGTTGGTATCCAGGCGCGTAGCAAGACCACTTGAGGTATTCTTATCTTGCAGTCTTGTCGAATTTGTTTGTCACACTGTCTCTCTGACTGATCACCAAGAAGTGGAGCTAGTTATGTGCATGCTATACAGATTTTTAGAATAAATGTTCAGACAATTTCCATAAATAACACTTTAATATAGATTCATTTTGACCTTTATAAAAACATGTCAGGCTGATTTTCAAAACTTTACTGTATATATATCAAATGAAATACCAAGATACACAATTATTAGAGCAATCATAAATTATTTATGGTCTTTTCAGACTAAATGAGGTTTCCACATACAAGTGTTTTGCAACAAATTATCTTTATTTTTCTTAAAGGATATTTTGTTTAAGTTATGATAACAAAAAATAGATAGCAAAAAACCCTGTATCAGATTTTACAAGGATCAATATACTAAAATAAATATTGTAGAGAACATGAATAAATTTCAAAAATCAATGAATATTTGAGGAATTGATTTGGTTTCTTTGCTTTAATGGTATACCAACCTTCATGGGTTATTCAGTGCCTAAGCCATCATTTATTTACCAACCACTATGTACGAGCAGGATGTGACACAAGGTCATTTTTTAAAGCAAAGTTTAACAGGTTTGAATAATGAGTTTTCTTTCTTTTAGACTGGTTGCCTAGCGAAGATTAAAGAGCCCAGTCTGCCCTACTATTTAACCATAACTGGAAGGAGAATAGTTGGATTCATAATTTTCCCTAGGGTATTATTAGCTATGTGAATTTCCAGGATTTGAACACGATTCAAAGTGTCCATTTTCTACAACAATAGCCATTACACCACAACATCTCTCCTTGTAGAAGAACAGTAGTGCCAGAGATGGGGTTATGATGGGGTTTATACATTTTCCAGGAGTATAAGAATGAAAGTGAACATAATAGCATGACTGTCGAAAAAAACAACAAAAAAAAACGAGTCTAGGTAAAAAAATCATACATAAGTGAATAGGTAGGTATTCTAGCAAAAACAAGACATTAGGTTTATAAGTTCCCAAAATTCACATTGGTTTGTCCAATTGGACTCATAGTGTAGTGGATAAAGGAGTTAGGTTAAGACAGTTCTAAGTGGCAGTTAACTCTGGACTGCAGGTTCAATCCAGGGACAGCAGTAGCACAGAATAATAATTAACACAGCTTAATGCCTCTACCCTAGCTATGGTTGGTGGAATGAGAACAGGATATCCCTGGGTTAGGTTCAAAGTTTCGTGATGGCTCCCGATTATGACAAGAAGGTTCCCAAGTCCGACAAGAAATACCTGAAGAAGGCTGGAGGGCACATCGTTGTACAGAAAGCAAGATGAGGACAATAGTCTGAATAATGCAAATAATACTAATCACCAAGCCTCTTCTCAAAAATTCAGAGAAATAACAATGTCGCAGTCCTGCACGTTACCCACTACACCACAGAAATTCCCCTTCTTGAGCAATTGAGTTGCACGAACAACAAGTTTCATATCTAATCTAATATTTATCACATGGAAGTCATACATGGAGGTGATACATTTAAAATCATTTTTGACATAACAGGTACTACCATGTCATGGACTGCTCAGCCACCAGGATTCTGTCCTTAAGCATCACGGGTCGCCACCCATAGCCAACAGATGGCCCAATCTTACTACTCTGCAGAGGTGCAGTTATTATATTTTTTATTTTACAGTGCCATCTGATATAGCTAGCATGTTGGTGAATTTTTATGACAGCTCGTAGGAGGTAAGTGGCCATATAGCTGCTTTCTTGTTTCATTCTAATTCCAAGTGGTGCAGCTATACAGTAGCACTAACATAGCTTTATTGTATCAGAGAAAAAAAAATTACTCCAATTCCAGCCTGCATGTTGGTGATTGGTTGGTTGGATTTTACAGCATCAACCCATGGGTTATTTCATAACCAGCCAATTGATCGGAGGGGGCTTCTATGACCACACTTCTAGCCTAAGTAAGTGGAGTGTTGCATGTCATGGACTGCTCATCAACAAGGATTCCATTCTTAAGCCTCACGGTTCGCCACCCATGGCTAACAGATGTCGCCATATTTTTTTTTGGGGGGGTGGGGTGGTGGTCTTACCTCTCTGCAGAGGTGCAGTCGGTGTATTCTAAAGCCCCAGCCAACAGAGCTGGTTGACAACCTGTATTATCTCTTACTATTAAAACTTCATAGAAATTAATATTTTTTTTATTTTATTGTAATGGAAAATGATTTTTTTTTCCCCCTTTCAGTTGACAGTTTTGATTTTACCATAAATAAAGTCAAAGTTATCGGGGTATCCTAATGTCGGTATCAGCCAATCAGCGAGGAGTCTATCCCCTTTTCACTAGCGCTAGACCAAAGAGATTGTTTGGGTGTCTGAGGCGGAGCGCCACACCTACCATCAGCTCCTTGCTTTACCACACAGATCCCTGTGCTACTCATACGCTGAGTGGGCGAGGGCTGGTATCGAACTATGAACCTTGTGATTCCTAGCCGAATACACCCCCAAAATTAAGGGTTGATTTCTTCTCAATAAAAAAGATAAAGAAAATATCTGCCCACCAACGTTAATCTAATTTTTTTTTTTTTTTTTAATGAAACAACAGTTAAAGAAGCAAATGTTTAAGCAGTTATTTTGTAACAGCTGAAGACGACAGCAACCAAACAAATCAAGCATGTATAGTGTCAGCACATTTATGTCAGAAGCCATCAGCAAGTAAGCTAGTTAATTTGTATGCAGAAATAAAAAATCATTTTGATGGATGGCAAGAGTCAATAGAAGAAAAAAAGAAAAGAAACAACAAGAGAATAAATCATATGACAGCTGATATGAGACATAAGACAATAAGTAAAAAGACAGTAGGTAAAGAATATGAATATAAATACAAAGATTTCAAAACGTCAGCATTTATGATGAACAACCAGTTCATACTATTTCTCTGAATTTTTAAGATGAGGCTTGATAATTTTGATTATTTAGACTATTGTCCTCATCTTTATTGTATCCTGTCCAATGTTCAATTGGACATGTGTGTTGTGGTTTGGTTTGTTTTACGGCATATCAACCTCAGTGGGTTATTTAATGCCGATAAAGTTTTGAAATAAATCAATTCTTAATGGATAATACAATTTTTTTATAAATACATTTTTCTATTTAACCCATAGATGGGACCCTAACAGGTACTACCACTCTAGGTCAGAGTGGACCAGGGAACAATGGTGATGAAGGGGTGCGTCACATTCCCCAAACCTTCAAAACTGGAACCCAGGACATGTAGACCCTCAGTCACCGCCTTCTAGCACCTATATGATAAGAAGGATGGGGGATTGCCATGAGGGCAATAGGGTTGGGGCAATCATATAGGTGCTAGGGCTTGACGTGGCCAGCTAATTGATCAGAGGGGGCCTCTCCTACCGCCTGTCTAGCCCAAGAAAAGCCTAAAGTGGAATATTGCAAGTCATGGACTGCTCATCCACCTGGGTTCTATCCTTAAGCATCACGGGTCGCCACCCACGCCCAACAGGTGGCCCCATTGGGAGTCTTACCCCTCTGCAGAGGTGCAGTCGATGCATTCTAACGCCCCAGCTGACAGGGTGGTGTGGCATAGTGGATATAGGTGTTGTGTTAATATAGTTCTAAGTGACAGTTATCTCTAGGTCGCAGGTTCAATCCTGGTCATGGGCGACAGTAACATAGAATAATAATTAACACAGCTTAACACCTGAACCCAGTCATGGTTAGTAGAATGAGAATAGTCTACCTCCATGGATTGAATTAAAGGTTAGGTTCAAAGTTCTGAGAAGTTTCCCAAGATCAAGAAGTTTAGCAAGTCAGACAAAAAATACCTGAAGAAGGCTGGAGGGCAACTAGGCTGAAACGTTGTGCAGATACCAATAAAGATGAGAACAATAGTCGGAATAATCCAAACCATTTCATCTTTAAATGCTATCTCCTCCTTAATTTGTGAATACTTTGCAAATCAGCACAAAAGATTTTGATTTCTTCTTAGGTGTAGCCCTGTTGGATGGGGCTTAAGAATACACCTCGCAGAAAGATAAGACCCCCCCTTCATGGGGTCACATGTTGATGACCCATGATGCTTAAGGATGGAACCCTGGTGACTGAGCAGTCTACAAAATGCAACATTCCACTTTGGCCCTTACTTATGCTAGACGGGTGGTCAGAGAAGCCATCTTTGATCAATTGGCTGTCACGTCAAACCCTAGCATTTATAGGATTGTCCCAACACTGTTGCACTTTTTATCATATGGGTGCAAGAGGGTGGTGACTGAGGGTCCTGGATATGACATTATATTCTATCTGATGATAAGTTTCCAGTTCTGGAGCTCTAGGGGAATGTGGAGTACGCTTTTGTCACCATTACTCTCAGGTCCACTGAATATGCCAACTGATGCAGAGAGGTAAGACGACCCTACAAAAAAGGGGGGGGTACTAGGTGACACTAAACTCCACTGGGGGAGGACAGAATTGCCCTTATTGCTATTACTCTTAGGCAACCTAGAGGTGGCTGTGCCTGTTCGTGTTACATCTATGGTTCAAATAAATCTGTTTGAAAATTAATAGGAATACTTAATACCATATAACTGTGCAAATTATTTGTAACAAGAATAATTACTTGAAGCTATAATATCGGATTTTTTCTATCGATTGGTTGGGGGGAGGGTGATATTATGGCTATTAGTAATGCAGTGACTCCTATAGGCTCGATATGAAAAAGAGTAAGTTGTTGGTTTGGTCTCTCACTTGTTTCTTATCAAAGTCCTGTATAACTGGTAGTAGTAGGTTGCAACAATTTGCCCTTTTAGTTGTTGCTTACATGCAGTATATATATGTCTAACCTTGTGAGAGTAACAGTTTGAGTAACCAATGAGTTAACAGTAGAAAATGAAAAAGCGCTGTGGGGGGGGTGACACTTTCCTTTTATTCCTTTTCACACTATCTAATGCAAATATCGTCTTGCCCAATCAAATGTGATCTACAAAAACAAAAAGTACTATCAAGGAGAAATCAAATTCCAACGACTACCACAGACGTGTATGGATTTCATTATCCCCCCTTACATCGAGCATCCATCTAGGCAAGCGTAAAATTACAACAATAAATGTTTACAAAGGATTATTATCATTAGTTATTTGAAACCATATGATTGCTTGATTTACTCAAAACCATATAATTAGCAATATTCCCCCCAAAATTTTTAATGGAATTTTGCTATAACAAATATATTGATAGAATATAAAATTATATACGATTTTTGGGTCTTTAAATTATCAAAATTGAACCATAAATTTTTTGAAATATAAACACTTGGATGTGGAAGAGTTTTGGACAATGTTTTCTTTGACATACCCATTACAGCAAAAAACTATTAAAAGGTAAAGTAATGAAATTTGAAATGTTGAATATCATGGAAACCTTGAAAAAGACATAACTCATCACTTGAGCTTCTTATAGTGACAATGTTCATGGCACCCTAAAACACTAAACACCTCATGTAAATAAATTACATGCAAAAAAAAAAAAAAAGAAAAAAAAAAAAAAAAGAAAAAGGAAGTGTTCAAAATTCATATTTTTTTCTTCTGTCTCATTATCAAAAAGTAATAAAAACATGATACACATATAAAACAACCTGATAAACCTGTAGATAAATCAATTTCCTTTCATTTTATGTAGATTTTGACTGGGTTTTATGGGTTTATAACAATTTTATAGGCATTTTTCAAATAGAACCCACTGAAAATGCTAATGTCTACACATTAAGGTGCAGTGAACTTGGCAAATATGTGTACAAATTGTTTGTATTAGATAGAAAAAAAGTGATTAAAAAAAATCATTACAATGGAATATTGACAATATTATGATTATAAACCATTTACAAACGAATCAAATTTTGGCATTAAAATAACCCATAAGGGATTGATATGCAATTCAACAAATAAACTAAACCAAACCTGCTAATAATTATTAATATCAACATAATTCTGGCACAAGGCCAGTAAAAAAAAAAAAACAACAAAAAACAAGCATAGCATAGATATGGCACAAGGCTCCAAGTATATATATTTACCAACCCCTCCACACAAGTAGGATGGGACAAGGTCAATTTCTTGAACTTTGTTTTGTTTTGTTTTACGGCATATCAACCTCAGTGGGTCATTTAATGCCGATAAAGTTTTTAGATAAATCATTCTTAATGGATACTCAATTTTGTTTATAAACTCATGTTTTTCTATTCAACCCATAGATGGGACTGTAACAGGTAATACCACTCCAAGTCAGAATGGAACAGGGAGCAATGGTGATGAAGGGGTGCTCCACATTCCCCAAACATTCAAAACTGGAACCTCACCATCAGATAGAGTTTAACGTCATTCCCAGGACATGTAGACCCTCAGCCACGGCAATAGGGTTGGGATAATCTTATAAGTGTTAGAGCTTGATGTGACCAGCTGATTGATTGGAGGGGGGCCTCTCCAGCCGCCCGTCTAGCCTAAGAAAGGGCCAAAGTGGAGTCTTGAACTTTAAGTGACTAAATTCCTACCTTAAAATTGTACTTGTGCATTATTTGAAATGAACTTAATTGTTATCAAGAACACATTTTATGATATTTTGGAGTTAAAAGCGTGCATCAAAATGGATTTGAAAAGTGTCATGTTTTCATCCGTGAAAATTACATTGAATCAAATATGGTTGCCATTGTTTACAAGCTTCTTCTCGGAAAAAGAACAAAGGTACTTAACTCTCATTTAAGTCTTAAAAGGACTTAACTCTCAAAGCAATGAGAGTTAAGTCCCTTTGTTCTTTTTCCAAAAAAGAAGCTTGTAAACAATGGCAGCCATTCAATGTAATTTTCAGAGAAAACACAACACTTTTCAAATCCATTTTTATCCTTGTTTAGGTTATTTAAACATGACTTTTTTTTCTCTCTCATGTTCTTCATCATAACTGTTGTTATATAATATCACCAGCAGATTTTCTAAATGTTGGTTGAATGAAATAAACAATGCCAAAGTCAAAGGATTTCTCTGAATGTTTGAATGAGGCTGATGATTAGTATTATCTGCATTATTCGGACTATTGTCCTCATCTTCATTGTTAACTGTACAACGAAGAAGGCCGGAGGGCATATTGGCCAATCGTTGTACAGATAACAATGAAGATGAGGACAATATTCCGAATAATGCAGATAATACTTAAAGTCAAAGGAATTCTTAAATTCTTTTAAATTTATCATCAGGCCGTTTTATCAATATGCTTCACTGAGTGCCAAGACAGAAGAAGCACCTTGTGTTTGGTTATGTATATAATGCGGTCTTTGCAGATTGGGTTAGAGAGTAGCAGAGACAGAATGGTCTAAGGAAAACCAGAAATAGGAATTGGAGGTTAGAGCAGAGTAAAAGAAGGTAGAAGACCAGAGAGATAAACACTGTCTCAAAGCAAAACATACATCAGATACAAGTGGCTGTGCCTCTAGTATTCCATCTTTTCCAGCAACCATTCCCTGTTTGTTTACTCCCCACCCTCAAAAGAAGAGGATTTATTTTAAGGGCTTACTGATTTAGTTTTTAAAAGAAATGTATAGAATCATCATGTTCTGTGTATAAAGACAATAGCTTGCAGGAATAAAAAAAAAAAAAAATTTTTTTAAAGTAGTTACAAGATTTAATCAGATAGATTAATCTAGAGTTTTACAAATATATTTTATATAATCTACTACATTTACAAACATATCATGAGAGGTTCGTGGTGTAATGGTTATAATCATAGTAGTTACCTGAAATCGGAGACATTGACAAAATTTGCACCTTAATCGGTTCAACATGCAATTTCTTGTCCAATCTTAAAAATATATATATGTTGGAAATAAAATAGAATAATCTTTCTAAATATGGAATTGTATGTGTTTCTATCCATTATTTTTTACAGTTTGAGTTAAAAAACCATTACACCACGACCTCTCAATGATATGTTTGTAAATGTAGTAGATTATATAAAATAATATTGTAAACTCTTAGATTAATCTATCTGCATTAAATTCTTTAACTACATTAAAAAAATTTTTTTTTTTTTTTTATTCCTGCAAGCAACTATAAATATTGTCTTTATACTAACAGAACATGATTGATTTCATACATTCTTTAAAAACTAAATCAGTAAGCCCTTTAAAATAATATCCTCTTCTTTTCTAGGGCTTCAGGCTGCGCCAGTATAACAAACATGATGGTATTGCTGGAAAAGATGTGAAGTAACTAGAGGCACAGCCACTTGTATCTGATGGTATGTTTTGCCTTTGAGACAGTGTTATCTCTCTGGTCTGCTACCTTCCTTACTCTGCCTCTAACCTCCAATCCTATTTCTGGGTTCCTTAGACCATCTCCTGTTCCTCCAATCTGCACGACTCCCCTCAACCTAAGTTCTGCAAGCACCGCATATTAATTACATAACCAAAACACAGCGTGCTTCTTCTGTCTTTGGCACTCAGTGAACCATATTTGATTATAAAAAACGGCCTGGAATGATTAAAATTTAGAAAGAATGTAAGAATTCCTTTGAACATTTTTAGTATTATCTGCATATCGGAATATTTCCTCCATCTTCATTGTATCTGTACAACGATTTGGCCAATATGCCCTCCGGCCTTCTTCGTGTACAGTTACAATGAAGAGGAGACAATTAGTGCCGAATAATGCAAATTATATAATCATCAAGCCTCATCTCAAACATTCAGAGAAAATTCCTTTGACTTTGGATTATTTCATTCAACCAACATTAGAAAATCTGCTGGTATATTATTATAACAACAACTTACACCACCGCAACAATAGAGAAAAAAAAAGTTCATAGTTTAAATAACCTAAACAAGCGATAAAAATTGCGATTTGAAAATTTTGTGATTTCGTCTGAAAATTACATTAATGGCTTGCCATTTTACAAGCTTCCTTTTTGGGAAAAAGAACAAAAGGACTTAACTTCATTGCTTTGAGTTAAGTCCTTTTAAGACTTTATATGAGAGTTAAACCGTTTTCTCTTCAGCAGGCTTGTAGAGCAATATGGCACCATATTTGAATTCAATGTAATTTCACGGATAAAACATGACACTTTTCAATCCATTTGAGCACGCTTTTAACTCCCAAAATATCAAAAATGTGTTCTCTTATAACAATTCACCTCATTTCACAAATAAGCAACTTAACGTAGGAATTCTAGTCACTTAAAGTTCAAACTCCCACTTAGGCCCTTTCTTGGCTAGACGGCGGCACTGAGAGGCCCCCCTCCAATCAATCAGCTCGTCACATCAAGCTCTAACACTATATAGATTATCCCACCCTATTGCCGTGTTAGCTTTTCTACATGTCCGGGAATGACCGTTTAAACTCTATTCTGATGGTAGGTTCCAGTTTTGAATGTTTGGGGAATGTGACACCCCTTCTATCACATTGCTCCCTGTTCCATTCTGACTGGCAGTGTATTCCCTGTTACAAGTCCCATCTATGGTTGAATAGAAAAAACATGATTTATAAACAAAATAGTATCCAATTAAGAATATTTTCTAAAACTTTTCGCATTAAATGACCACTGAGGTTGATATGCCGTAAAACAAAACAAAAAACAAATTTCAGAAAAATTGACCTTGTCCCATCGCACTTGGTGGAGGGTTGGTAATATATATACTTTGGAGCCTTGTTGCCATATTCTATGCTATGCTTTTTTTGTTGTTTTTTTTTTACTGGCCTTAACGACATGTGCCAGAATTATGTTAGTTTAATAATTATTAGCAGGTTTGGTTTAGTTTATTGATTTTGAATTGCATATCAATTCCCTTATTGGGTATTTTATGCCAAACATTTGATTTCGTTTGTAAATGTTTATAATCATAATATTGTCAATATTCCATTGTAATATTTTTTAATCACTTTTTCGATCTAATACAAACAATTTGTTACACATATTTGCCAAGTTCACTGCACCTTAATGTGTAGACATAGCATTTCAGGGGGTTCTATTTGAAAAATGCCTATAAAATGTATTATTAAACCATTAAAACCCAGGGTCAAAATCTACATAAAATGAAAGGAAATTGATTTATCTACAGGTTTATCAAGGTTTTATATGTGTATATGGTTTTTATTACTTATTGTAATGAGACAGAAGAAAAAAATTAGAATTTGAACACTTCCTCTTTTCTTTTTTTTTTTTTTTCCTTTTTTGTTTTTTTTTGCATGTAATTTATTTAATGAGGTGTTAACCGAGTGTGTTAGGGTGCCTTATGAACCATTGTCACTTATAAGAAGCTCAAAGTGATGAGTTATGTCTTTTTCAAGGTTTCCATCATTATTCAACATTTCAAATTCATTACTTTACCTTTTAATAGTTTTTCTTGTTTAAATGGTAAACATGGGTATGTCAAAGAAAACATTGTCCAAAAACTCTGTCCACATCCAGGCTGTTATTATTTCAAAAAGTTATGTCAATTTTGATAATTTAAAGACAAAAGCGTATTATAATTTTATATTCTATCAATATATTTGTTATTAGCAAAAATTCCATTTAAAAATTTGGGGAATATTGCTAATATATGGTTTTGAGTAAAATCAAGCCAATCATAGGTTTCAATAACTAATGATAATAATCCTTTGTAAACATTTTTGTTGTATATTTTACGGCTTGCCTAGATGGAATGCTCGATGTAAGGGGGATAATGGAAATCCATACACGTCTGTTCGTAGTCGTTGGTTTGCGAATTTTGAGTTTCTCCTTGATATACTTTTTTGTTTTGTAATCACATTTTGATTGGCAACGATATTTGCATTAGCATAGTGTAAAAGGATAAAAGGAAAGTCACCCCCCCCACAGTCGCTTTTTCATGTTCTACTGTTAACTCATTGGTTACTCAAAACTTTACTCTCACAAGGTTAGACATATATATACTGCATTAAGCAACAACTAAAAGGCAAATTGTTGCAACCTACACTACTACCATTATACAGGACTTTGATAAGAAGAAACAAGTGAGAGACCAAACCAACAAAACTTACTCTTTCATATCGAGCCTATAGGAAGTTCACTTCATTACTAATAGCCATAATATCACCCTCCCCCCAACCAATCATAGAAAAAATCCGATATTATAGCTTCCAAGTAATTATTCTTTACAATAATATTGCACAGTTATTATCGATTAATATTCCTATTAATTTTCAAACAGATTTATTTGAACCATAGAGTGTACACGAAAGGGCACAGCCACCTTCATAGCGTGCCTAAGATGTAATAGCCCATAAGGGCAATTTCTTGTGCCTCCCCCAGTGGAGTTTATGTGTTCACTTTAGTTACCCCCCCCTTTTTGAGGGTCGTCTTACCTCTCTTGCATCAGTTGGCATATCAGTGAACCTGAGATAATGGTGACAAAAGCGTACTCCACATTCCCTAGAGCTCCCAGAACTGGGAAACGTTAATCATCAGATAGAATATAATGTCATATCCAGGGACCCTCAGTCACCACCCTCTTGCACCCAATGATAAAAAGTGCAAGACAGTGTGGGACAATCCTATAAATGCTAGGGTTTGACGTGACAGCCATTGATCAAGATGGCTTTCTCTGACCAAAACCCGTCTAGCATAAGTAAGGGCCCAAAGGGAATGTTGCATTTGCTAGACGCGCAGTCACCAGGGGTTCCATCCTTTAGAGCATCATGGGTCATCACATGTGACCCCATTGAAGGGGGAGTCTTATCTTTCTCGAGGTGTATTCTTACCCCATCCAACAGGGCTACACCTAAGAAGAAATCAAAATCTTTTGTGCTGATTTTGCAAAGTATTCACAATTTAAGGGGAGATTAGCATTAAAGATGAAATGGTTTGGATATATTCCACTATTGTTCTCATCTTTATTGGTATCTGCACAACGTTTCAGCCTATTGCCCTCCAGCCTTCTTCAGTATTTTTTGTCGACTTGCTAAACTTCTTGATCTGGGAAAACTTCTCAGAACTTTGAACCTAACCTTTAATTTCAATCCCATGGATTAGACTATTCTCATTCTTACTAAACCATGACTTGGTTCAGGTGTAAAGCTGTGTTAATTATATTCTATTTTACTGTCGGCCCATGACCAGGGATTGAACTGCGACCAGAGATAACTTCACTTTAGAACTATATTAACAGGCAACACCTATATCCACTATGCCACACCACCCTGTCAAGCTGGGCGTTAGAGCATCGACTGCACCTCTGCAGAGGGGTAAGACTCCCATGGGCCACCTGTTGTGAGTGGCGACCCGTGATGCTTAAGATAGAACCCAGGGGTATTTGAGCAGTCCATGACTTGCCAATATTTCCACTTTAAGGCTTTTCTTTGGGCTAGGACAGGCGTAGGAGAGCCCCCTCTGATCAATTAGCTGCGCCACGTCAAGCCCAGCACCTATATGATTGCCCCAACCCATTGCCCTCATGGCAATCCCCCATCCTTCTTATTCATATAGTGCCTAGAAAGGCGGTGACTGAGGGGCTCTACATGTCCTGGGTTCCGTTTTGAAGGTTTGGGAATGTGACGCACCCCTTCATCACCATTGTTCCCTAGGTCCACTCTGCACCTAGCAGTGTAGTTACCTGTTAGCGTCCCATCTATGTTAATAGAAAATGTATTATAAAAAAAATGTATATCCATAAATTGATTTATTTCAAAACTTTACGCATTAAAGTAACCCACTGAGAGTTGATTATGCCGAAAACAAACCCAAACACAACAACACATCGTCAATTGAACATTGGACAGGATACATATAAAGATGAGGACAATAGGTCTAAATAATCAAAAATTATCAAACCTCATCTTAAAAATTCAGAGAAAATAGTTTATAACTGGTTGTTCATCATAAATGCTGATCGTTTTTTGAAATCTTGTATTTATATTCATATTCTTTAACCTACTGTCTTTTACTTATTGTCTTATGTCTTTCATATCAGCTGTCATATGATTTATTCTCTTGTTGTTTCTTTCTGTTTTATCTCTTGCCATCCAGCAAAGTGTGATTTTTTATTTCTGCCATACAAATTAACTCGCTACTTTGCTGATGGCTTCTGACATATAACTGTGCTACAACCTATCACATGCCTGTGTGGTGCTGTTCGTTCTTCAGCTGTTACAAAATAACTGCTTAAACATTTGCTTTCTTTTAACTGTTGCTCATTAAAAAAAAAAAAAAAAAAATTAGATTAACGGTGGTGGGCGATATTTCCTTTATCTTTTTTATTGAGAAGAAATTCAACCCTTAATTTTGGGGGTGTATTCGGCTAGGAATCACAAGTTCAGCTAGTTCGATACCACCCTCGCCCACTCAGCGTCATGATAGCCACAGGGATCTGAATGTGGTAAAGCAAGGAGCTGATGGTAGGTGTGGCGCTCCGCCTCAGACCCCAAACAATCTCTTTGGTCTACGCTAGTGAAAAGGGGATAGACTCCTCCTGATTGGCTGATAGCCGACATTAGATACCCCGATAACTTTTGACTATTATTTATGTAAAATCAAAACTGTCAAACTGAAAGGGGAAAAAAAAATCATTTTCCATTACAATAAAAATAAAAAAACTATTAATTCTATAAGTTGGTTATAGTAAGAGATAATACAGGTTGTCAACCACTCTGGTATGGCTTGGGGCTTTAGAATACACGACTGCACCCTCTGCAGAGAGGTAAGACCAACACCCCACCCCCCCAAAAAAATATGGCGACATCTGTTAGGCCATGGTGGCGAACCGTGAGGCTTTAATAATGGAATCCTTGTGCATGAGCAGTCCATTGACATGCAAACCACTCACTTACTTAGGTAAGAATGTGGTCATAAAGCCCCCTCCGACAATTGCTGTTATGAAATAACCCATGGTTATGCTGTAAAATCCAACCCAACCAATCACCAACATTGCAGCTGGAATTGGTAGTAATTTTTTTCTCTGATACAATAAAGCTTGTAGTGCTACTGTATAGCTGCACCACTTGGAATTAGATGAAACAGAAAGCAGCTATATGGCCACTACCTCCTACGAGCTGCATAAAAATTCACCACATGCTAGCGTTATCAATGGCACTGTAAATAAAAAATATAATAAACTGCCACTCTCCACAGTAGTAAGATTGGCCATCGTTGGCTCATGGGTGCGACCCGTGGATGCTTAAGGACAGAATCCTGGTGGACTGAAGCATCCATGACATGTAGTACCTGTATGTCAAAATGATTTAAATGATCAACCTCCATGTATGACTTCCATGGATAAATATTAGATTAGATATGAAAACTTGTTTTTTCGTGCAACTCAATTGCTCAAGAAGGAATTTCTGTGGTGTAGTGGCTAACGGCAGGACTTGCGACATTGTATTCTCTGATTTGAGAAGAGCTTGGTGCATTAGTATTATTCATTTATCAGACTATTGTTCCTCATCTTGCTTTCTGGACAACGATTGGCCCTTCCACCTTCTTCAGGTATTTCTTGTCGATTGGGAACCTTCTTGTCATAATCGGAGCCATCAGAAACTTTTGAACCAACCCAGGGATATCCTTTCTCATTCCACAACCATAGCTAGGGTATGAGCATAAGCTGTGTTAATTATTATTCTGTGCTACTGCTGTCCCTGAATTGCAACTGCAGTCCCAGAGTTAACTGCCACTTAGAACTGTCTTACCTAAACTCCTTATCCACTACACTATAGGCCAATGGACCCAACCAATGTGAATTTTGGGAACTATAACCTATGGTCTTTGTTTTTGCTAGAATACCCAACCTATTCACTTATGTATGATTTTTTTTTACCTAGACTCGTTTTTTTTGTTGTTTTTTCGACAGTCATGCTTATTATGTTCACTTTTCATTCCTTTATATACTCCTGGAAAATGTATAAACCCCATTCATAACCCATCCTGCGCACTACTGTTCTTCTACAAGGAGAGATGTTGTGGTGTAATTGGCTATTGTTGAGAAAATGGACCACTTTGAATCGTGTTTAAATCCTGAAAGTTCACATAGCTAATAATACCCTAGCGGAAAAATTATGATCCAACCTATTCTCCTTCCAGTTATGGTTAAATAGATAGGGCAGACTGGGCTCTTTAATCTTCGCTAGGCAACCAGTCTAAAAGAAAGAAAACTCATTATTCAAACCTGTTAACTTTGCTTTAAAAAATGCCTTGTTTCACATCCTGCTCGTACATAGTGGTTGGTAAATAAGATGATGGCTTAGGCACTGAATACCCATTGAAGGTTGGTTTATACCATTAAAGCAAGACCAAATCAAGTTCCTCAAATATTCATTATTTTGAAATTTATTCATTTCTCGTACAATATTTTATTTAGTCTATATTGATCCTTGTTAAAATCTGATACAGGTTTTGCTATCTATTTTTTGTTATCATAAACTTAAACAAAAATATCCTTGTAAGAAAAATAAAGATAATTTGTTGCAAAACACTTGTAGTGGAAACCTCATTTAGCTCTTGGAAAAGACCATAAATAATTTATGCATTTTGCCTCTAATTAATTGTGTTATCTTGGTATTTCATTTTGATATATTATACAGTAAAGTTTTGAAAATCAGTCCTGACTTTTTTATAAAGGTCAAAATGAATCTATATTAAAGTGTTATTTATGGGAAATTTTCTGAACATTTACTTCTAAAAATCTGTATAGCATGCACAAACTAGCTCCACTCTTGGTTGATCAGTCAGCAGAGACAGATGTTGACAAACAAATTCGACAAGACTGCAAGATAAGGATTACCTCAAGTGTCTTGCCTGACGCCCTGGATAACCAACCTACGTATTTCTAGCGCCCCCACGTAATGTAATGTGCTAGATGGCTTTGAGTGAGAGCTTCATCCGCCTTTGACCGGTCTTGATTTATTTCTCCTTACTGGTGTATTGCCACCTCCCTCACCTGGCAGGCTTGGTGGTTACCAGTTTAAGTCGCCGATGAGTCCGACTATGAAACCCTAGTTACTCGATAAAATAGTACCTGTTAGCACTTTGCGGCACCTACTACAGTCTAATAAATCTGTATGGCTATGAAAGACACATGCATCGTGGAAATTATATGGTTGTTAAGTTAAATACAATTCTAAAGTGACATTATCTCTAGGCTGTAGAGATGCAATCCTGGTCAAAGAGCGGCGCAGATAGTAACATTAGAATAATTAAACACAGCTAACCCAGCGCATGGTTAGTGGAAGTGAGAACAATCTACCCCTGTGGATTAATAAAGCGTTAGGTTTCAATTTCCATGTAGGCTATCAATTACAAGAATAGAAGATTCCTGAGTTCGAAGAGAGGTTCCCAAGTTCGGACAAGAATACTGGAAGAAAGGCCGAAACGTTGTCAGTAACATAAAGATGAGGACAATAATCCAAAGTTTCACTTATATTCATTTTTCGTCATGTCTTTAGTATTCGGCATCTATGAATATGTAGTGTTATGCTTAGACCAGCATCTTGGTTGGCTTGTAGATGGTTGTAATCCAACATAAAGCCATCTGCCCTACTATTTACTCATACTGGAGGAGAGTAGCTTGGGAGTTCATACTTCCCAAGGTATTAGCCACTATGTGATGATGTAAAACGCCTCATCCAAGATTAACTCTTCTCTCTGTGACCAATTCCTATGATGGTAACCATTACACCACTTGCCTCCATACTATTGCAATATACTGAAAAAAGAGAAAGTTATAGATTAAGCATCATTTTTGTTCCTATTTATCAATAGTAATTTTTATTTTGCTATTCTATTATCTATTATGGAGATTATCCCTATTTGTCTGTAACCAAAACTCCATCACTGCTTACTTACAATTACCAAAATCGTTAATACTTAAATGATAAACAATTAATATTATAAAATAAATAAAGCCTGTTTCGTTATAATTTCAACGTTTGAATCCTTTCCATTGAATGAATAAACTATGTGTTATTGTAATTAACAAAAACGTATGAAAGTTAAATTTAAAAGATTGTATTACTTTAAATGGAAAAATCTATTTGCGAAAATTTGTAATCAATTTTAAAATTATGTTTTTACTCACCATTTTTCGAGTAACAGAGTTAACTAAAGTTACAATTAAATAAATACTTGCGATTTTGTGTAAAATATTCAAAATAATTGTTTTTAATAATTAATAATGTGCACAACATTTGAGGCGGGACAGAAACTAAAGTTCAATTCAAATTACTTGGGTTTTTTTTACTCGTTTAATAAAATTGATGATTTTACCTTACTTATATAAAACAGACATTTGAATTTTTTAACTCCACACTACTTCCGGTAATGTCTTTCAAAATAATTTTTTTTTTTTTTACTTTGCTTAGTCTGTTAATTAATTATCATTTTTATTTATTAGCTTGCACAGTTCCCATAAGAAATAATGGGTTTGTTTAACTAATCAGCATTTGTGTTTGGCCTATTGGTTTACGATGTTGCATCATATTTGTATTTGTCAGCTGAGAACACAGTGCATTGGATTCACTGAAATTCTTATCAGAATAAACATAAGAAAGTTAAAGAAAAAAGTAGTTTGAAAGAAAGAAATTCAACATTCAAGTAGCCCTGTCAGGTGGGCTTTTAGAATACACCAACTGCACCTCAGCAAAGGGGTAATACCCCACCCCAAATGGCCACCTGTTGTCTGGTGCACCCATGAGGTTAAGGATGGATCTGTGCGGGATGAGCAGTCCATACATGTAACACTTTGGCCCTTACTTAAGCTAACAGGCGGTCGGAGAGGCCCCCTCCAATCAGTTGCGCTCGTCATGTCAACCCTAGCATCTATATGATTGTCTTAACCCTATTGCCCTTATGCACCCTTTGATCATATAGTGAGGGTTCCAGTTCTTGGAGTCTGGGAATGTGCACCAACCCTTCATCACCATTGCTCCCAGCGTCCACTTTGACCCGAAAGTAGTAGTACCTGTTATTGTCTCATTGATGTGTTGAATAGAAATTTTTACAAAAAAAATTGAGTTTAGAAATTTTTTTCCAAACTATCCACTACGAATATTTCAAAAACTTTGCTGCATTAAATAACCCACCGTGGTTGATTGCCATAAATCAAAACAAACAAACAACATTTAGAGAGGAAAAACTTGGCATAGAAAGTTAAGAAAGAAAAAACAATGTTGGTTGGTTTGGTTTATGACATTATACTTTTATGCAAAATCAGTTTAACAATTATAGTCTCCCATAGATATGATAGAAAATCTTCACAAGTCATTTTTATACAGATAAAATAGTTCATACATATATGCATTATCAAAAGTCTTAAAAAATCTATATATTAAATGTATTGAAAATCATTCTAAACATTATTTACACGACTATTTGACCATAGATAGAACTAGCGGTACTACCACTTCCCCTCCTAATAATTCATCTGATCATGTCATGCCCTAGCAACTATATGATTGTCTCACCCTATTGCCTTTAATGGCAAATCCCACACCCTTTTTTATCATGCTGAGAAGGCAGTGGTCTGAGGGTCTTAGTGTCCTGTGTATGACGTAACTGCATCTATAATAAGGTTCCAATTCTGGGAGCTCTTATTGAGTGTGGAGTACTCCTTCATTGTTTTTATCTTAGCATCCCATGTTGATTTTTTTTATTGAGGTTATTGTTGTTTAATCACAGTTAGTGTAATAGAGCTGTGTAAATGGAGTTCAGAAAACCGTTTGAATTATGTAAATATTCCAGTGGTTCAAAAGTATGAGAATTAAAGCCCCGAAATTTGGGAGGTACAAATGTGGACCATTGATTTGTTTTCAAAAAAATATGTCAAATTCACGGAAAACCATTTAAAAAAAAAAAAAAAAAAAAAAAAAAAAAAAGAAATTCAGTGATTGTCTTCACCCGTTTCTTTTATTTTTTGGGAAAACCAATTTTTGGAGTATAATTTTGGTATCTTAATTGTAAAAAAATTGTTATGTTTCTTTTTCTTGGAATTTATGCCAAACTTCCCAAAAATAATAATTATATTTCCTTTATTTTTTGGCTTTTTTTTTAAAAAAACTCCATTTTTTTTATGTAAGGGAAAAGGGAATAAAAAAAAGGAAAGGATTACAAAAGGAAAATGGTCCTGGTTTCTTTCNTAACTAAATATGTGAGTATTTTGATCGTACCATAAAATAAAATATTTTTTAAAAATTCAAAGGGCTGACATTTTTTATTAGAATATAAAAAAAATCTAAATCTTCAGGATTTTTTTTAAATGTTTAATGTCTTTTAGTTGAAATAAAAAAGCATATCTAAATATTTTAATTTTTGTTTGTTGGAAATGAATATATTAAAATAAAACGAAAAACTGGAAAAAAATACTTTAGCAGATTGAAGGCATTTTTATTGAAAAAATATTTTTAGTGGTCTTATGGCATTAAAAGTAAGCAATTTGTATCGACAAGTGAATGTAAATATCTTTGTAAATAGCCCCCCCCCCATTTTTTTTAAAAGAAGGGGTTAAAATATTTACATTTACTTGCCGAAAAAAGACTGAAGTGGGTAAAAATATCGCATTAACTTTCGGAAAAAATGCCTTAAGCGCTGAAATTTTTTTCAGCAGGCACCGCATCAGATCGGTGACTTCGTTCGTAGTTGGGAGGATTTTATCACGCCTAGACGGCGAATAGTGCCGTATAACCCCACCAAAATTTTACATCACTCAAAAAATAAAGGCGGTTTTGAAATAAAATAATTGTGCGTTTAAAATTCTTTCATTGATAATCAACATTGAAATTTCATTAAAATCGGATAATTCCCAGATTTTTGTTAATTTCTATTCAATTTAGATGTGTTTTGTAAAATAGGGATTTACCATTTTTGCAGAGCCTAGTATAAAATGTATTAAAAAGAATTACATATGTATATATTTTTTTTTAACCCATCCTCATAAGTTAACTACTTTTCGACTTAGACAAAAAAGGTGCTATCAGTTAAATACGCCCTGGCATTAAAACACTAAGTCGTGCCTGCTAAAAAAAAAAAAAAAAAAATTGACCCGTGGTACTTATGGTATCTTAGTTGTTTAATAGGTATTTTTCATGAAACGTTAATGGGATAAAGTGTATTTTAAGCACCCCCAAGTTTTCTTGACATGTAAATATGTTACCGCCTCCCAAATTTAAAAATATTTTTTAGCGGTTTGAAAGCATTTTTTCGACTAATAACTTTTAGTGGTTTGAAGGTGATAAAAGTTAACCACCCCCAAGTTGTTACAAACAAGTAAATGCAAATATTATTTTTTCTTTATATTCAACAACCGTAAAAAAAAGTGAAGTAAATATGAGTTTCGAAAACAAAATATATTAAACAAAATCAAGTAGAAAAAAAGAAAGAAAAACTGTTGGCTGCACAACAGAGCTAAACACAAAATTTAACTACATTCTAGTTATAATTTAAAAATTTACCGCAATAAATTTCACTACACTACGAGCTACAAAGACTTTCACCCCCCCCCCAAAAAAAACTTAGCCAGAACAAGAAAGATTTCGCTACCCAGAAGTACCACATTACAATCTACACCCCCTTCCTGACAGCACAGCAAAATATATTTTTTTATATCTACTGAAGAGGAGGCTTTCTTGGACGGTTCCACTAATTGTCTATGGTAATTACCCCTACCTACTCACCCTAATTAATTTTAACATGGTTAAATGTCTCTAACACAATGACTCTTCGTTTTCACTCTCATTCTTACTTATACAGAGAGGGTGAGAGTAATGCAGAATGACAGAGAGGATGGGTCAATGCTTGACTTAATTGCTAATTATGACTAATTAAAACAATTAAGATGGAATTTTTTTCACATTTAGGAGCCCTGAAACCAAGGAATATTTTAGTATAAATTTTGTATCATTAAACTGAATAGAAAAAAACCTTAGGGAAATAAAAGTTGTTTATCTCAGCTTTAGTATAATAATAGATACGTGTGCACACACACACACATATATATATTTCCTGGTTGGAAAAATAGAAAAAATAATATGGAAATATATATATCGCCATATTGAAAGAAGAACGTAATACACTTTTTATAACTTACTTTTTTAAATTTATTTTTTTTATATACCTTTCCTTTTTGGTGTTTCTGCAGCGATTATTATATCGATATTAATTCCTAATTTAAGCAAGCTGTTTTTTGTTTTCTTTCTTTTAGAAAAATCATAGCTGTATAAGCTAAGATATTTCAATCACCTAGTCCAAACCCCTAAAAAGTTTTGTCAAATTTATTTGCTTCCAGTCATTTTTTAAAAAGTAAAGTCATCGGTCTTCTAAAGTCGGTATCAGCCATACAGCGAAGGAGTGTATCCCCTTTTCACTAAACCAAGGGATTGTTTTCTTAGCGTCAGCGGTGGAGTGCCACACCTACCATCAGCTCATTACCCTATGACATGGATCCCTGAGCTACTCATACACTTTGGCGAGGGCCAGTATCAAACCAGGAACCGAGAGGCTCCTAGCCGAATATTCTACAGTAGTATACTGTAAATAAATGAGAACAATAGTTTGTTAATATATATATATATATATATATATATATATATATTACACAAAATTTTGGAAAACATGTCTGATTTAACAGGATTAGTAAACTTGCTTTTTGTTAATAATCTAACTCGGGGAATTATTTCAAATCAACTTATTTGCGAAACTCGATAAAATTTGTGACAGTTGATTTGAATTAAAATAAAATGAAAATACCGAAAAAAATAAAAAGATATTTTAAGGGGGGTATACATTTGCTTGTCGATAAAAAAAAATAAAATAAACCCTGGAGATTGCTTATTTATTAACGCCTTGAAGCCACTTAAAAAATATTTGTCGATAAAAACGCCTTCAAACCAATAACAAAAATATTTTAAAGAGGGGGAGGGTAAAATATTTACATTCACTTGTCGTAAAAAGACTTGAGGTGCAAAATATTGCTTTCATATCGCATTAACTTTTCGGAAAAAACACCTTCAAACATCTAGGGAGTTCATAAGGAGCATGGGTCGTCGGTTTTAAGCAGGCACTGCTGAACGTTTTTTAGGCTAAGAAGCCAGAACGCATTTATGCGATATGCTCCAAAATGTTGGCTTATTTTCAATTTGAAAACAAATTAAAATTATTTAAATACATTATTTAAGGTCAGATTTTTGGTTTAGTCGAAAAGTAGTAACATAATGGGCACCAAAAAAAAAAGGCAAATTAAAATTACATATCTAATATTTTTAATACTCTTTTAAACAATTAAATTTGTCCCAAAAGGCATTTTTTTTTTTCTGTTTAAGTTAATTACCTTAAAAAACAATCATTTTTAAGAAAAATCATAGCTGAAGCCGACACTTTTTTCCAGTATTTTTTTTTTTATAGTCTGCTGTAAATAAATTTAGAAAAAATGTTTTATTTAACATGATTATTAAACTTACTTTTTTTTATAGATTAGATAAATATTTAATTCAAGATATTTCATGTTGAGTAAAGATTGTTACTGAGCTTTTCTAGATATTTAAAAATTGTGGAATTTTATTCAAATGTTGCAAACGTTGACTCCCCCTATGATTGCACCACTTGGACCCTAACATGGCGCCTAGAGAATAAGCTAGATGGGAACTGCTCAAGAATGCAGTACGTAATTTTTAACTAGTTATGAAAGCAACTGTATAGCTACTTGCCACTTATCACGCAAACCATCCGAGTAACATGAACAAAGCATGCTGGACACTTCGGGAGGATTTAGGACAAACTCGTCAGTGATATTTTTCTATGGAAACCAACATACAGGCATGCCAGTGTGGACCGTTGAGCAAAGGCGTACGTTGACCAACTCTTCGCAGATACTGGATGCTGTGCAGAGGATTTCCTGAGAGCAATAAATGATAGGGTAATGTTGGCGAAAGATTGTCATGGATATCCATGATTAAAATCCTAATTACCTGTAATTAGAAATAAAGTAACTAAGTGACCCTTCTCTTGTTTTTTTTCCTTTGCTCAAATGAAAATGTTTACTTTGGTTTAAATAACTTATTTGGACAGTTTTGGAAAACTTTAAATTAATGAAATTATTTTATCATGTGCTTTTTCCAACAATCTAATCTGGGCTCAATGGGTGACCCAATGGGTCACGTTTTTTCTAGTATATATATATATATATATATATATAAAACAGTATTATGCCTTTTTTTATGATCTTACTTTAGTTTCTTTTTCTCTTATTCGTTGTCAATTTTATTCACTTTTTTTTTTTTTTTTTTTTTTTTTCCAAATTTTTTCTTCTCTTTTTCTTCCTTACGCACCTGAATTGTATCTCTCTCCTCCACCTCCACCCTTTCCACTATATTTTTCTTTAGTTTCTTGTCTTTACATTCCTCCTCACCCCTACCCTGCACTTCCCTTTTTAGAAGAAACAAAGAAAAGAGAAGAAAAAGAAAAAAAAAACATTTGTATTGTTCAACGAAGAACTAACATATTTTAACATTCTCATTTCACGTTCATGCAGTTATTTAGCAAGAATGCCACAACTTGTAAATGTTTTAGAACTTTTAAGCAATATTCATCTGTACTCTAACATGTGATAAATCTCTGAAATGATTTTTTTTTTTTTTTTTCTATCTAGCTGATCGGCAACAAAATCCAAAATTGCGAGCCCGTAGCCAAAGTCCTCATCGACGAGCTGTTTGGGGTTCACCTATCTATCGATCTTCTCGACACCGAAGCCGGAGTCCCATAATTCGACACAGGAGTCCACTACAAGAGAGTCGCTCTACTCGCAGACATAGAAGTCCCTTATTTCAGTCTGCTCGGTTGAAAATTCTAAGTCCACCCCCTGAGAATGACCGATTCCATTACACTCTCAACTCAGCGACTAAGAAACAAAACAGTGAGAGAGAAGACGACAGAAGATTTGTCGCCATTTCCAACAGAGTCGATGGGCAATTCAGTTCAAAGGTAAATACTCCTGAGTTTTTTGCTTGAGAGAAATTCTGGTAATCTGAACATTAGCTATATAGATAAGAGTAACCTCCCTTTGTTTCTTTCACTTTGAGGAAGCCATTTATTTTGGTCGGCCATTTTCATTTCACCGTAAATCTACACTGAAAATATGAATTAGTTCAAATCAATACAACTGCATGTTTTAACACGAAAATATCATAAAATCTGTTCTTGTGCTTGAGCATTATTTGAAATTAACTTAATTGTTATTAAGAACACATTTTATGATATTTTTGTGTTAAAACATGCAGTTGTATTGATTACGGTGAAATGAAAATGGCCGACCAAAACATATGGCTTCCTCAAAGTGAAAGAAACAAGGGGAGGTTACTCTCATTTATGTAGCTAATGTTGAGATTACTGAAATTCTTTTGAATAATTTTGATTTTTTGGACTGTTGTCCTCGTCTTTATTGTGGTATGTATAAACAATGTTCAGGCCACTGTAACCTCAGGCCTTGTTTAGGTGGGTTTTTTTTAATTACCTTAAAATAAGTTATCATCAGACGATAACCTAGTTCAAATGTTGTTTTGGAGCTAAAAATATTGTTAACACTAATTCAAGATGCTCCAAGCAGTATAAATCCTACTAGACAGAAAGGTGATTAGATATAGAAAAAAATAAAATGGAAGAAAATTACATATTCTAAAATAGAAATTTTAAAATATGTTATAAAGAGCGCTATTACTTACCTAACCATTTTCATTCATTATGGAATTTTAAATGAAAAGGTCTCAAAATGTAATATTTCATCTTACAACTTTAATCCTAAGATTATTCTCTGAACCCTAGCTGTTAAAAATCTAAAGTAAATTGTTTTGAAAATTTAAATTATACTATTGATTGTACAGATATTTAGTGTTTATAAAAAGAAAAAGAAAATGAATAAGAAATTCCAAATTAAAAACAAAACTGTTAAATACAACAAATTTTGAAATTTCTATTTTAGAATATGATGAGAACAACTGTCCAAAATATCAAAATTATTCATATTAAGCCTCATCTCATGAATACAGACACTAATTCTTTTGTTAATAAAAAGTATATCATCCCATTTTATATTTTAAAAAGCACTGAAAATATTTCAAAAGCAATTCCAAAGAATTTAATAAAGGAAGCAAATTTTAAAGATAAAATTTCTATGTTAATAAAAATTATTCCTACCAGTTTATCAATGCATCTAAAGTTAATGATAATCTAACATGAAAATTATTTCTACCAGCATACAACCCTGTCTGCTGGGGCTTTAGAATACACTGACTGCACTCTCTGCAGAGGGGTAAGCCGTTGACCAGGGGGGGGGGGTCCATAATGCTTAAGAATTCAACCCTGGTTGCTGACTAGTCCATTACATGTAACACTCCATTTTGGCCCTTACTTAGGCTAGACTAGTGGTCAGAGAGGGCCCCTCCAATCAATCAGCTAGCACCTATATGATTTTCCTATCCTATTGCCTTTATGGCAAGCCCCAACCCTTTTTATCATATATGTGCTAGTGGGTAGTTGTTGAGGGTCTTATTTGTCCTGGGTATGATATTAAACTCTATCTGATTGTGAAGTTCCAATTCTGGAGCTCTGGGGAAAGTGGAATAACCTTTCATCACCATTACACCCAGGTCCACTCTGCCCCAGATTGTAGTACCTGTTAGTACAATCTATGGGTTAAGTAGAAAAAAATGAGTTTTAAAAAATTGAGTACCCACCAAGAATGAATATAACAAAAATGTCTTCTGCATAAAATAACCCACAAGGTTTGATATGCCATTAAACACAACCAACAACCAACCAAAATTAAAGATAAAATGATTGAATTTATATTCACTTAAATTCTATGATAAAAATGACTATGTTGGAATTCTTATCAAAATGAAAACAAGAGATGAGAAAGTACTATGAAAAGAATTCCAACACTGTTTAGACAACATTATACTCATTCTGATGAAGGTTTTATAATAAACCAAAACGTTTTAACGTCGACTTTACCATCTACAAATAAATTTATCTTTTGGAATACTTTGTTTTTTCTTTTTTTTACCATCGGATTTATTTCCATATTTTACTACTCATCTACAGATCTATTGATATGTAGAACAAATGGCCTACAACTATAGATAAAGGTGATTCTATTGATTTTATCTAGATGAATTATATGAAAGCATATGACACTGTACAACATTGATGATTATTAAATAAATTGAAAGCCTGGAATAAATAGAAAACTGTTATCTATCTATCTATACATATATAAAGTTGGTATGTATTTATGTATGTCCGGAAGAAACTATGAAAATAAAACAATTAACGACAAAGTAAATATATATACATATTTAATATAACCAGGGCTTGGTTTTTGAGCAAAAATAATAGAGATTTGATTTATATTCGTGAAGATAATTAAAAAATAAAATTTAAATGATAAAAGCATGGATTTTTTTTTTCATTTAATATTTTAAATAGTAGATATTAACATTTCTCTTCAGAATAGCTGGATCAATGCAAGGTCTTTTTTTTTTTTTACACAGGGATTTAAATGGGGCATCCACAAGGATTCATTCACAATTCAGTAATAATGGATCTGTGGGACTAACTTTAAAAAAATCCCCCTCTACCCAAGTGACGCTAGGTAGCCACTGCTAGTACATATATAAAGGACAGTTGGTGTGTATGTCCGGAAGAAACTCCGAAAATAAAACAATTAATGACAAAGTAAATATATATACACAGCAAATATCACCAAAGCTTGCTTTTTGTGCAAAAATAATGAAGACTTGATATATATCTGGGAAGATATTTAAAAATTAGATTTGAATAGTAAGAGAAGGAAAGTCATTGGTTGCGTTCGTGATTAAAACATAAATCAATATGTAAGACAAAAACAATCAATGGATCTGCAAGACTAATTTTTTTATTATGCCCCCTCTACCCAAGCAACACTGGGTAGCCACTTCTAGTATTGAATAAGGGTAAAACATGGACCTGTTAATAACAGCACTTGGTCAAATTTGTGCTGATATCCTTTCATCTGCTAAAAACGATGGCGTAGTGTCCAAATGTTTTTTTTGTTTTTTTTTTTGTGTATTTGCATCTACTAGAGTGGCTGAGCAGACTAATTTTTGAATGGCAATCTCTGGTACAGTGATGCTTGCTGGAGATGCTGTTGTTTCTGTTTCCTTCTGGCTCTCTTTGCTGTGCTGGCTACTTTCCTCTCTGTTTCACTCCTTTTCAAGCTTTGTTTGACAAGGAGGCCCCAGGCTACCCATTTTTCTGTACCAACCTCTCATGTGTTGGTGTTGATGTGGCATGTCTTCATGTCTTTCTTGCAGACATCTTTGAAGCGTTGGTGTGGTCTTCCTACTACATGGGAGCCTTCTACTAATTCACCATACAGTAGATCTTTGGGATGCGGCCTTTGTCCATCCTCTTGACATGACCAAGCCAGCACAGGTGCCTCTTGCAGATAATGGCAAACCTGCTATTCATGATCAAATTTAGTGCTTTGTATTCCGCAACAGTTGTAGTTCTTTAATTTTTTGTCTACTAGACTGCAGGTTCAATCCTGGTCAGGGGCAGCAGTAACATAGAATAATAATTAACACAGCTTAACACCTGTACGCCAGTTATAGTTAGCGAAATGAGAACGGGATACCCTCCGTGGACTGAATAAAGGTTTTGGTTCAAAGTTCTGTGATGGCTCCCTGGTTTGAAAAGAAGGTTCCCGAGTTTGAGAAGAAATACCTGATGAAGGCCGGAGGGCACATCAGCTAAAACATTGTACAGATAACAATGAAGATGAGAACAATAGTCCAAATAATACTTACTACTAAAAATGTTTATTCTTTCCAGATGAAAGGTCGAAGTCGATCTCCTGAGAATGACCGATACCATTACACTGCCAAGTCATCCAAAAAGCAAAACCATGATGATGATGATGATGATGATGATGACAGAAGGTTTGTTGCCATTGGCAACAGAGTTGGTGAGCAATTCAGTTCTAAGCAGGTAAATATTCCTGAGTTTTTTGCTTGATAGAAATTCTTTGGTTTTAATGAAAAGAATATCTAGTTTTATTCACACTGAATTGTCCAATTGGTCACATAGCATAGTGGATAAAGGAGTTAGGTTAAGGCAATTCTAAGTGACAGTTATCTCTAGACTGCAGGTTCAATCCTGGTCAGGGGCAGCAATAACATAGACTAATAATTAACACAGTTTAACACCTGTACCCCAGCTATGGTTAGCGGAATGAGAACAGGATACCCTGTGGACTGATTAAAGGGTTAGGTTAAAAGTTCCGTGATGGCTCCCGAGTTTGACAAGAAATACCTGAAGAAGGCTGGAGGGCACATCGGCTGAAACGTTGTACAAATAACAATGAAGATGAGGACAAATAATCTAAATAATAGTAATTATCAAACCTCATCTAAAAATTCAGAGAAAATCTTGTTTTATATTTTTTAAAGTATTATTATAAATCTATTAATAATGGAGATTTGCTTCCGGTTTTTGTCTGTAACAAAAATTACGTCACATTACTCAAAATCATCAAAACACAGAATAAATAAACTCAAAATTTGAACATGCAACATTAGACAGTCCTCATTGTTTTTTAAAACAAGTTTTAATAAATACATGACTGGTATTATATATCTATATATAGTTTGTTTTATTTTAATACATATTTAAAGTTTACATTTCAAATTGTTTTATTTTTTAATCCTTTAATGAATTTGATGATTTTACTTACTTAGGGTACAAACTCACTGACATTGAATTTTTTTACCCCCAGGCAATATGTTTCAAAAATCTATTTTTACATCGCCCGGAGGGCGTTTTTTATTTTGTACTAGTTATTATAATTATTTTAGATTTTTAAAGCAAACATTATATGTTTATATATCTATTAATAATGAAGATTCAATCTCTATTTGTCTGTAAGCGAAACTATCACTGCTTACATCGCAATAACCAAAATCATCAATACATAGAATAAAGAACAATTAATATTAATAAAATAAATAAAAAGTGTTCCTTATAATTCAACATTTGAATCCTTTCCATTGTAATGATAAGAATTTTGAATAAATAAACTATACAAACTATGAAATTAATAAAAAAATTGTGTATCATTACTTTAAATGGAAAAATTATTGCGAAATTTGTAATCGATTTTAAAAATCATTTTTTACTTTCGCCCTTTTTCAGTAAAAACAAGTTAACTAGAAATTTACAAAAAAATAAATATTTACAATTTTGTGCAAAATTTATGTATAAAATATTCAAAATATTTATTTAATTAATAATTAATAGATGCATGCAACATTTTATTTGAGGCGGACAAAATTAATTTCCCATTTCAAATTGTTTTATTTTTATTTTTATTTATTTTTTACTCCTTTAATAAATTTGATGATTTTGCTTATTTATACAAACACTCTGACATTGTTTTTTATAACTCCCACCCCACTCAGGCAATATCTTTCAACAATAAACTCTTACCCTGGCTGGATTTTTTTTTTTTTTTAATTATTTTTTTTACTGGCTTGTGTGTGTGATGTATATATATATATATATTATTATTATTATTATTATTATTATTATTATTAAACTAAAGCTAAGATTATCACTTTTCAATGTCTAAAGGCTTTTTTCCTAGATAGTTTAATGATACAAAGCATATCCCAGAATATAATTTAGACCTAAATCTAATTAATGTTTGAAAAAAAATCCATTTCATTTGGTTCTAATTAGTTGTAATTTGCAATTAAGTCAAAAATCCACCATTCTCTGTCTATACTTATAGCTTAGTTCTCTCCCCCTCTCTCACTACATGTGTGTGACAGAGAGAAATACATTTAAGTACTTGAAAAAAGACAATGGGATATTGGTTGGCTGACTGCTGACTACCCTCTCCTCTCTCTCTCTCTCTCTCTCTTTTTATTTTTATTTTATACTTATACTACTTAAAATTTATCGAGGGAAGGTAAACATAAGATAATTGTTTGATTTCTAAAAAAAATGTAATTCGTACGCAATGTGACTTAAAATTGTTTTAAATAAATAAAATTGATGTCATGTTTTAAAATAGATTTTTTAAAAATTACTTTAATTATTAATTTTTAAAACTTATAAGGTCAATAATTGTGAGTGAAAATTTAGGGAGAGTTAACACTCCTAAGACAAACCTACTTTTATGCTTATTTTACCAGCCCTGTAAATATTTTTATTATGAATGCAAGTAATGTTAAAATAACAACACAGATTTTACATAAACGTTTATTTATATTCATTTATATTTATATTTTGTGAAGGATAAAGATACCAAAACTTCTTTTCGCATATTTCCGTCACAGCCTCCTGCCTTAAAAAACGCTAGTCGGTAATAGGTCAAAAAACAAACCCACCTATGAATGAAATCCCTAGCTGAAACGGTGCCTGCTGTATATGAAAAAATAATTTGTCGATTAAAGGCATTTTTATTGACAAATTATTTTTGTTTTTAGTGGTTTGAAGACGTTAACAGTAAGCCATATAGGGTTATTAAGGCAGGGGGCCAGGACAGAACTCTGCGAATAGTACCCTTCATTTAAATGAAAAATATCAGCCACTGGCAAAGTTGCTGAAAAATATATATTTTGCAAAAGAAATTTTTTTAGGTCACTTAACTTTGACCCCCCCCCATGTTTTTTGGTGGGGGCACCAAATATCGGGGGGGGAGGGTATGTAAATTTGAAACTAATTACAGTATAAGTAAAAAGACTGAAGGTGTAAATAGAAGGGTGAAAATTAAGGGAGCTATCCTGGTAGAAAATAAGTACAGAAAATCGGAAAAAAAAAAAATAAAAAAAAAAAAAAAAAATAATTTTTGTAGATCTTTTTTTTACTCTTTTTTATTTTGTAAAATACAGATTTTGCGTCATCTTAGACAGCATTGACATCTATGTTTATGATAAATTTGTGCAAAATTGACAAAAAAAAAATGTATAAAATGTATTTAAAATAAATTACATTATTGTGATTTTTTAACAATCTAACCCGAGCTCAATGGGCAACCCAACGGGTCACGTCTTTTCTAGTATATATATATATATAAAGCCTAGTCAGTCAGAGACTATCTACCTAGGTTTCTCCTAATGAATCATCAGGATAATATTGACTGAAAAGGATTGGTGCAAAAGACATTTTATTGTTAAAAACTGTCACATGGAAGTATAAAAAATTAGCATAAGAGAAGAAAGAAAAGAGGAAAAAATATATATGTATGTATGTATGTTAGATAAAATAAAATTAACATCCACCACTATAATTTGTAAACAAAATTAATTAGTGTTATTTGGATTATTCAGACTATTTTCTTCATCTCCATTGTTATCTGTACAATGTTTTGGCCTTCTTCAGGTATTTCTTGTCAGACTTGGGAACTTTATAGAGGCCGAATAATACTAATTATCAAGCCTCATCTCAAAAATTCTGAGAAATAGTAAACAAAATGAAGTTTAAGAAAAGTATTTGATTGGAAATTATACCAAAATGTAGAAAGTAAGTATCATATATTATATAATTGATTAAAATAGATTAATTTTATTTTATGTTTTTCTACTTACATACATATATATATGGTGATTGCCGCCTTATAAGGCAACACAGTTGTGAGTAGTTTTGAGTATGAGCATATGGCCACGGTTCCAGCAGTCACACATATGAAAGGCATACAGGGATGTGGGAAATCCATTCATGTGTTTCTTCAGGTCGAGAAATAAGCTAAGCCAGTCTTACCATGATGAGTGTATCCAGTATCATATCGCAACGGAAAGGGCATCGAATATAAATGGTCATGAACCAGTACAGTTATGTTTTATCTTCAAGATTAAGTGTAGATTTGGCCATTCTTTGTCTTGTTTTGTTCGTAGTATTTTCTTGTTTTTTATGTCTCCGTCGAAATGCTTTTCTGGCCAGCTTGATAGGTGAAATTTGTTTAGGTCACCTTTTCTTTTCCAAATGGCTGTGAACAGTATTATCATTCAAAATCGCAGTACAATCAGCAAATGCGGTCACGATCATTGAGATTACATTTGCTTGGTACGTGCCTGAACTTGAAATTCTGATTTTTGTTTTCTGATTTTTTTCTTTCAAGTCAATATCAGTGCAAGCTCAAAACTGGGAGTCTTTCAGTAGATATCATAATAACGTCCATCACCGGAATAAATTAATTTGTTTTCTTAGATAAATAGGTTCCGTTTTCTATTAAAATGGGGGGAATTTAAAATGCATACTAACATTTAAAATAAAAATAATTACTTAGCTCGAGTTTAAAAGTCTCTCAGTGGTGAGTAGGTAGGGGATGGGGAAGGGGGCTATTAGTTCTAGGAAGTCATGTAAATAAAAATGATAGTATTTCTTCGTTATGAACAAAATCGTTAGCAAAATTTTTTTTTGACATTTAAAATAAAATAAGTTACTTTCCATTCATAAAAATACATATATATATATATATATATATATATATATATATACACACACACACACGTTTTGTTTCTTTTCAGTGGGGTAGAGGTGTTGAAAGTATTCTGCAAGAAGAACAGGAAAGATATTCAGATAAACAGTAAGTACATTTAAAAAATTCTTTATGTATTTAATGATTAGAAAAATCATTTTATTGCATTTACAATTGACTCCTATTACAACATGACCAATTGTATTTCACTGTAATATGCCTTCTCGTTTCTGTGAAAAGGTTGGCAGTAGTGTGACCTAATTTCTTGGGTTGAAAGTAGAAAAAGAAAGAAAGAAATCGGAAGTTAAAATCTTCCGATAAAACTTGAGTTGGTGTAAGGTCAAAAAGAGGTGGTAGCAATCGTAGGACCACACAGTGTAAGTGGAACGTCTGGGAGAGGTCGATGCTGGAGAAATTCAAGTGGCCTGGAAGAGATAGCACTTGGATTAGTCAGCGGAAGTTATCCTCTGATATGCGAGACAGTCCTTTGATGTGACCAGACTAAGGGCGCAAAACAAGATAATCCAGAGGTCGGTTGGCCATGGTTATCTTGGACCACTTGAAGATAATCTTTTTATTGTTTTCCTTTTCCACTTAAAAAAAGAAATAAGCTTCTCGTTGAAAATCTTATAGAAACGAATTAAACCTAAATGTATTTAAGACCACACATTTTGTTGGGAAACACTTGAGAACCCGGAAGAACTGAAGCCCCTGTCGATTTGGTGGAAGTGAATTCGATTGGCTGGTTAGAACTAAAGGAGGGCGGTTACCCTGCCAAAGTGGGAGGTGCAGAGAAAATTCCTAATACCCCCACGTCAGCCGGAAATTCGAATGTTCCGATTGAAATATTATTTAACTGAGACGTTCCTGACGAAAAATCAGATGAAACCAAACCGGGCTGAGAGATGAGAGATGAAGTTGTGCTTGCTTGAGAATCACATGAGCTGACGTGGGCTAGTAGAAAAGATTAACGCAAAATACTGAGAGCCGAGAGAAACTGACTTCAGCTAAGACCATTTGAAAACTTAGTCAACTTTACAAACTGTTTTGCATAATACTTTGCAGAAGACCAGAAGTTATTAATACAGGTCCATCACTCCCACAGTCTTGAGAAATAATTGTTTGTATTCTTTTGTTATTTGAATATAAATTTTGTTAAGTTTAAGAAGAAAAAGAGTCGTCGTTTTTTATGTGACCACTAAGCCGCCATTAACCTTGGAAATCAGTTTCTATAGCAGATTTCTAGTCATTTGAGATCTGAACACAACGTGGGCATTCGGCTAGACTTTCAGCAAATATAGAGACCCTGCAATCCTTGGTTGATGCAGAAAATCCGATCTTGACGGCCAATTTCGGAAATTCTGTGAGCCCTTTAGCTCAGTAGCGACCGACGGCTTATAATAGCAAAATAACATAAAACAATAAAAGCAAAACTGAAGTCAATAAATGTAGCCAAGATTATGTATTTTATTAAAATTCATACATAAGTGTATGTTGGAATATTTTTTATATAAGATGTGCTCTAATTCTCCACCTTGATTTTCTAGACTAGCCAAGGTCACGTGAGTTGTTCCTGCAGCCAATCACTAAACATACTGCGTGGAAGACACACTATTTAACCCCACACACACTGGTCATAATTACAATTACGCTCGCCGAGGACGGACATAGGATTACCAGATCTTTACCAATACTCAGGAAGGACTTGTACGATTACCAGAGTAACCAAAAGATTCATTATCGAAGGACTTTTTACCAGGAACTGAGAACTCTTTACCAGAGGAACCAAAGGATTAACTTTTTGATACTGATTTAAATGAAATATCTTTTTTTGTTCAAAACACACAGTAAAACTAAAGAAACCCAAAAAAAGCTGACGTTTTTGTTTACAAAATGTCACCAAGAAATAAATATGTTAAAAAATGTGGAGGCGCAGATTGCAGGGGCGGGGGGCAAAAATCAGAGAATTTTCTGATTTTAATAAAATTTTCAGTGTTGACTTTTAAATTTGGAAGGAGAAACATAAAACATTGAAATAAAACAACAAAAGCAAAATTGAAGTCAATAAATGTAACAAAGATTTTGTATTGGAGCAATTCCATGTCAAATCATCCAGAAAAAGTTTGGTTCTGAGCAAAATCCAAACTATGTTTTTGGTACAAATAATGTTCAATAGATATGAAATAATAATAGAAAAAAATCTTTACATAGATGCAGTGCCACATTGGAATATTGATCTTGCAAAAATCAGAAATCATCAATAACTTAAAATTGGTTGAATTTCAGACTTTTTCAATAGCATTTTTGGATTCCTCCAAGGAAAGCACTAGAACTCATTTTACAGACAAAAATAATTACAAAAAGTTGCCATTTTTTGCAACCCTCCTAAAATTTGGAGAGATTAAAATCGACATAATTTCACCAATTCTTGGTATTGGAAGCTCAAATTTTGGGGAATGTCTACACCTATACAAAATGAAAGAAATAATAAGAGGGTCCACCCTGTCTGCTGGGGGGCATTAGAATACACAGACTGCACCTCTGCAGAGGGGTAAGACTTCCCCAATGGGGCCACCTGTTGGCCATATGTGATGCTTAAGAATGGAATCCTGGGGGATGAACTGTCCATGACATGCAATACTCCACTTAGACCCTTACTTAGGCTGGACAGGAGGTTGGAGAGACCCCCTCCAATCAATCGGCTGGCCATATCAAACCCTAGCACCTATATGATTGCCTCAACCCTATTGCCCTTATGGGTGCTAGGTGGTGGCTGAGGGACTTCATAACCTGGGAATGATGTTAAAATCTGATGGTGAGGTTCCAGTTCTGGGGAATGTGGAGCACCCCTTCATCACCATTGTTCCCAGGTTCACTCTGACCCAGAGTGGTAGTACCTGTTAGGATCCCATCTATGGGTTAAATAGAAAAACATGAGTTTATTAAAAAAATTGAGTATCCATTAAGATTGAATTTTATTTCAAAATTTTATCGGCATTAAATGACCCACTGAGGTTGATATGCCATAAACCAAACCAAACTGCGGGTAAAGAGTTGAGTGTCCTTCGTGGTTAACCTCAGATAATCATTAAATGTCTTTCAGGCTAACCTTTGTGTAAAAAAAAGTTTAAGAGTTGTGGCTTTTCCAAGAAAGCGGATATTTGTGTGTTGCCTGGATTGAAGAGATGGAAGGAACTGAAGAATTCCAAAACGAGCAGGAAATATGTGGCGTGATCAGTCGAGAGTAGGTAACAAGGTTAGGACCAAGTAGAAGGTAGTAATCTTGACTTAATGTTGCTATTAGAAAATATTTTCAGTGAAAGAGTTGCTTGAGAAGGCAGAACAATGATCATGGCACAAACGTTCTTTGAACAACATTTTATCAAAACTGCATTCATCTTGTCAATATTATGTTGGGTTATTTATAGTATATAAATCGTGCTGCAATCTGCCACTTAGATTTCTAGACTAAGCGAGGTCACGTGGTTTAAACCTCATTTAATCAACAGCCCGAATACGTGGTTGGTTAACTACTTAATCAGCTGATATTGACAGATGTCCAAATGCACTCATTGAAGAAGAACCTGCAAGAACACTAAGAAGCAACCAATGGATTTTTCACTAAGGATTGCGCTCTGCTTAACACAAAGAATCTCCACTGGACAGCACTCTTGCTTGAAGCTTAAAGGATGGCCCCAAAAATCATAACAGGGCTTAAAATATGCAGAGTGTATTCCCTGCCGAGGGGTAAGACCCCCCCCTCTCTCTCTCTCTCAAAAAAAAAGGGGGTTGTCCTAAGTATGACACTAAACTGCATGTGATGGTGAGACTTCTGTTTTGGAATATACCTTCGTTGCCATTACTCCCAGATGCACTCTGATTCGGAGTGGTAGTATCTATTAAGGTCCTTATGTATGGGGCAAATAGATCTGTTTAAAAAGTATTTGTACTCAATAGAGCCATATGCAAAAAAAATAACCTCTATAAAACTACATGAAAATGTAAATATGAATTCTGAATACAATTAATGTAATTCCCTAACATCTTGACATAAAATAATCCTAGAAGGGTTAACATGCTGTTTAAAATCAATCCATCAAATCTGCATTCTCTAATGGAAAATTTAAAGATGTAATGGGAATTTAAAAATGCAATGGACAATTTAAAAATGTAAAATCATTTTCAATGCATTTTTACTAAAAATCATTTTCAATGCATTTTTATAAAAAATCATTTTCAATGCATTTTTTATACTAAAAATCATTTTCAATGCATTTTTATACTAAAAATCATTTTCAATGCATTTTTTATACTAAAATCATTTTCAATGCATTTTATACTAAAAATCATTTTCAATGCATTTTTATTACTAAAAATCATTTTCAATGCATTTTTATACTAAAAAATTCTTATAGTAAAAATCATTTTCAATGTATTTTTATTTTAAAATCATTATCCCAATGTTTTTTTTGTTTGTTTTTTTTTGTTAATTTTCAAATAATTTTTATAGTGAAATTATTTCCAATGCATTTTTATTATACAGTTATTATCCCTTTGTTTTTTGGTGGAGAGGGGAAGTCAATTTCCAAATAATTTTTATAGTAAAATCATTTCCAATGTTTTTTTCCTTTTTTAAATCCTTTCCAATGCATTTTAATTGCAAAATTATTATCTTAATGTTTTTGGGGCTTTTTTTTGTTAATTTACAAATGATTTTTATAGTATTTTTATTTTAAAATCATTTCCAATGCATTTTTTTTTAAATCTATTATCCCAATCTTGTTTTGTTTTGTTTTGTTAATTTCCAAATCATATTCATTGTAAACTCATTATTTTATCTTTATCCTTATGCATTTTTTTCTCACAAAAATAAAGTATTTTTCTACTGGTTCTTTTCAAAATCATATAGGAGAAATTTATATGGAAATGTGTGGTCTAATGGTTAGAGTCATAGGAAATGGACTCGTCGACCCGAGTTCAATTCCTGGACGAACCTGTTTGAATTTCACATAACGCTAATACCCTTGGGAAAGGTATGAATCTAATTCTCCCGCCAGCTATGGGTAAATAGCAGCGTAGACTGGACTAGGTTACCAGTCTAGGAGAAGGAAAAACTCTGAATTCAAACCTGTTAAACTCCGCTTAAGAAATTGACCTAGTGTTGCATCCTGGTAAATATATATAGGTGAAATTTATGATTTTTTATTTTATTTATTTAAAAAAAAAAATTTTTTTTAACTTTAGTTCTGGAGCAAAAACTAAGGATATGTTTGACCAATTTAAGGATCAGGCGAAGAAATTTGCAACTGAGAACCCTAATTCAGCCCGTGCATTGAATCAAATCCTTGTCGCCCTGGGACATAGCAACAAAACAGAAACTGATTCTCCGTTTACTTCGTCATTGGATGATTTGAAAAATGCTTTCAACCCTGAAGATAAGTTACGTGCAGATGCATGGTGCAAAAATGATGTTGACTTCAGAACAGGAGATGGAAGAATGGACCCCGAATCATCGGAATTCATGGACATGCCAAAACTATCATCTGTCTTGGAACAAGTTAAAGACTTAAATCAGAATCTTGGAATTTTGTCACAGCTTGCAAAATTGGCAAAACATCTCAAGTAAGTAAAACTGTCTAAAGAATTGACTGTATTGTTATTTTATAGGAGGACTTGAACGTCGTCAAAGGTTTTGGGGAAATTTAAGAGATTGTTCTGTCACTGGAGATCAAGTGACAATAGGTTTAAAAAAAACAAATGTTTATTTTGCATGTTACAAGTTTTTTGCGTTTTTTTGTTTTTGTTTTCTTGTGTGTGGGTTTTTTTTTTTTTTTTTTCTTTTTTTCCTGTTTCTTTTGTGATTGGTCTTTTTTTTTTATTCAATTAGTGGAGGAAAGATTCAGTCTTTTATAAATCGTCACTCACTCCCCATCCCCCAATGGAAGGGAGGCCGTCTTGGTTAAGACCCAAAATATACTGCTTTCCCTTGGCATTTAAAACTCAAATCTCTACTTATTTTCAACTAATTCTTTTAATTTACATGTGACTATTCACACCCAACAACAAAGACTCTCATTATCTATATTTTTTTTCTCATATATTCTCATGGACAAATTTTGAATTTTGACCCTCACCTATCAATCGCCTCATGCAAACTTTTGCCACATATGGTTGGTTAGTGGGGAGGCCATTATATAATGATATATATCCATGTTGAAGAACAGATCTTGTGGTAAAAAATTATCACCAGTCTATATACAAGTAATTTATTGTTGTAGGAAATGGGTTCTGTAACTCAAGTTCAAATCCCAAATGGGGCTGTTTGCATTAAAGGTAAATAGACTAGGTATGGCAACCAGTCTAGGAGAATCCCCCACCCTCCTTTTTTTCTTTTTTTTTTAATGAATGATTCCAACAAATTATGATTATCTCCATTATAATGAGAGTTATAATGATTAAAGAATTATGTTCAGCATGAATGCAGACTCTACAAAATATTCAGTTCCAGATTGGACTGGAAATTGCTTTATTCTTCAAATGAAAATATTTTAATTGTATTGCTGTAATAAAATCTTGTTGGGCTGTGGTGCTATATATATATATATATATATATATATATATATATATATATATATATATAGCACCACAGCCCAACTTTTCTATATATATATATATATATATATATAGCAAAGTTCTGTTGGTATAATGGGTAATGTGGTGGATTGTGACCTTGTAGTAGGCAAGTTCAAACTCCAGTCGCATTATTATATTTATTTCCTGACTGATACCCTTCCTCCATCTATAGGTTAAATAGTACTACTGCTGTTCTACTACAAGGATGGCTTTGGCATTTAATACCCCCAAAAAAGGTTTATATGCCATTAAACCAAGAAACAAAACTATATATATATATATATATACCAAACTTATTGGTAAACCCTTGCAGTAAGAAAAACCCGGCAAATAGTTTGATAGTAAAAACATACTACCAAACATCAACTGGGGAAAAAAAATATTGAAAAAAAAAGAAAAGACTAGGATTATCTAAGGTTAAAGTAAAAAGTGCTCAATACCTAAGTAGAGCAAATAATAAAGTTAAACCTAATCAGTCAGATATACCTACTAACAGTTATATATATATATATATATATATATATATTATGTATATGCTGTATATTGATAATAATTGTGAAAAATGTATCTCCTTCCTGTGATATTTATTTTAATTAAGTTTATAAAGACTTGTAGTTGATTTCTATGCCTGTTCTTGTTGATATGTTTGTGTTTGTTTCTGTCTGATTTAATCCTGTTTGTTTAACTATTTTCATGTTTTTAATCCTGTATCATTTTTCTGGTTTAATCCTACTTAACAGACATAAATTCCATCATTGTAAGAAAAAAAAAAAAACAAATATCAGGGAATTAACCGAAATTTAATTAAATTTTCAGTGTTGATATATTAATGAATAAAAGATATAATGCACCAGTTATTTTATTCAAAAACTTTTACATTTTTTCAGGTCAGTTAACTTTGAACTACGTATCTTTGAGGCGTAACACAGATTCTCAAAGATACGTGGTTTAAGGTTAACTGACCTGAAGAAAATGTAATTTTTTAAAATAAAATAACTGGTGCATTATATCTTTTATTCATTAAT
Organism: Doryteuthis pealeii; assembly: GCA_023376005.1. NCBI lineage: Eukaryota > Metazoa > Mollusca > Cephalopoda > Myopsida > Loliginidae > Doryteuthis > Doryteuthis pealeii. The sequence goes on from CM042175.1 coordinate 35,405,244, forward strand.
ATATCAACACTGAAAATTTAATTAAATTCGGTTAATTCCTTGCTTTTTAGTAATTTTTTCTTTTGGCAGGGTGACATACAATGATTTAATTTATGTCCGTTCAGTAGGATTTAACCATTTTTCTTTTAACTTAATTTTATTATAGATGATAGTTAGCGTATTTGGTTAAAATTTAAATATATAATTCTAATTGTATTTTAGGGAACATAATCTATGTTTACAGTTGTGAGCATAGAGATCATATTAAATAATCCAACTGACTTGCCGTAAAATAAATCAATCAATCAATCAGGCAAGCAACCTTTAAGTTTCCAAATTTATTACGCCAAAGAAAAATATTATTTATAAAAAAGATAAACATTAAAAAAACATATTACAGCACATAATTAATTACTGTTTTTATACTATTTATATTTTCTTATATCTAGATTTTGGTAAGCACACTTAGTTTAACATTTAAATATGAAATACAATGTACTGTAACTGTTACGAAAAACAAGAGATGTATTGGGCGATGTTTTAATGCTAAACATTTTTCTATTTGATCATTACTGAAAGAGTTAATAACAATATTTGATTATATAGTCTTAGCCTTTTACCAAAATCTAGACATGAGTTTAAAAAATAAGTTATATAACTTATTTGAAGAAACTTACATTTTGTAAATAGTAAACACGGTAAAAGTATAAAGAAATATCTAAATAAATACATACATATAGATGTCGATGGTTTATTTATCTTTACATTTTTTTTCTTTATTAGTAACACTTAGTTTAACATTTAAATGTGAAATGTACTGTAACTTACAAAATACATGTGTAAATTTGGAAAGGAAAACAAGAGATGTATGAAGCGATGTTTTAATGCTAAACAAACTTCTCTCTATATAAAAAATATAAAAAATAACAATAACAAAATTTTAAAAGTCTTAGCCTTTTTCCAAAAAGTAGACATAACTTAAAATACAAGGTAGTTGAATAACTTATATGAAAAAGTTAAACTTAACATTTCGTAAATATACACTAAACAGTAAACATAAAATAAACATAATTCTAATGTATGAAACTTGAATAAGAAAATTTGTTATTTGATAAAGAATATAATCTTATTATAATGGAGATTGTGTGTTTTTCTGTCTGTAACCGAAACTATATTACTACTCAAGTCACAATTCCCTTAGTTATTTACGTCACATTCTCCATGATTCTATTTCTATTTAAACCTCAATTAATAATAAAACTGTTTGACATTATTAATACTGTTGGCCTTACCTAAATACTAATAACATGCAATTGTATTTATATATACAACAAAATACCAGTTTTCAGTGTAAACGTAAAGCTAATTTGCATATTGATATTAAAAAACTGATTTTAATAAAAATGTGATTGGTATTATTGATTTCTAATTGTTTGGTTTTATCTTAATGAATATGAGTAAAAATCTCTTCAATAAATCCTAAAAGAAATTTATTAACAAGAAGAAATAACTGTAAGTTTATTCTTTACTTCCTATTTTAACTAAATAGTTAAATTAGGAAAATTTAGCATTGAAAAACGGAAGTGATGAAAGAGTAAGTTTCAGTTGTTCTATTTATCTATTATCACCCCCTCCGTTTCAAATCTTTTTATCTGAATTCTTAATTAGTTTCATTAGCTTTTCTGATTTAATCTAATATTTTATTACATTTAAACTTAAATACTTGCACCCGGAGGGTGCATATATTTGCTAGTTCTAATAATAAATAAATAAGTAAATACAAAATAAAAAAAGTCACTATTTACTATGTATACTGGCAGGTATGTGGGGAGGTAATATGAGACTACCAATATTGCAATATAATCATTTTACATCTCCAACTGAAAGAATTATAAAGTTTATTTGTAATTTTCTTATTAAATGTTACTAATTATTGTAGAAGGACAAATGATTTTTTTTTCTTTATCTTTTGAAATTTGAAACTTTAAATTCTGCATGATTAGTTGTGTTCTGCAGCAACATGGCTTCCCACTAATATTGTTTGTTTGGAGATCTCACTCTCAGTGAGAGCCTCTACTTTCTCTTTAAGGACTAAATTTGTTTGGATTAAAACAGTCTACTGGGTCCAACCAATCGACCAATTATTATTATGAATGCATTGCAAATGATTTTACCATGAAAATGCATTGGAATTGAAATTACTATAAAAATGCATCGGAAATGCTTTTACAACAAAAATGCATTGGAAATAATTATATTATAAAATGCCTTGGAATTGAATCTATTATTAAAATGCATTAGAAATGATTTTACTCTAAAAATGCATTGGAAATGGTTTTTACAATAAAAAATGCATTGGAAATGATTTCTACTATAAAAATGCATTGGAAATGATTTTTACTATAAAAATGCATTGGAAATTATTTTTCTACGAAAAGGATTTTTACTCTAAAAATGCATTGGAAATGATTTTACTATAAACATGCATTGGAACTGCTTTTATTCTGAAAATGCATTGGAATAATTTTTACTCTAAAAAATGCATTGGAATTTAATTTACTATAAAAATGCATTGAAAATTTGTTTTTATAGAAACAGATTAAAAATTTAATAGTTCTACATCAAACCATTTTGTTGACTTTTGTAGACACCCAAATGGTTTGATGTAGAGCTACCAAATTTTCAAACAAAACACACCCCAACAAAAAGATTTTGTGAACTACTTACATTAGTGGAATGCATAACGGATAAAAAAAATGACCATAAAGTAAAAGATGGAAGAAAATCATCCTGAAAATTATTAATAATCTTGATTTCTTTGTTAACTTGTTTTTTCTTTTGTTGCAGGACAGATAGGAATGATAGTAATATCGCAACAATGGCACTGTCTACCTTGGAGAACTTGATCTTCAAGACAGTATGGCCAAATTCTAATAGTCCAAAAGAAGGTTCCCAGTCAAATTCTGGCTATAATAACCAGTCTCGAAAAAGCGATCAATGCTATTCACCTTTACCAGATGACAATTACTATAATTCCCAAGAAAATGCAGAATTGTCGAATGATCCAAAATATAAACCAATTGATTATAATCATCAGAAACCTGCACACGAAATGAATCCTGGGGATCGGTCTTCGCATTCTCCTTACAAAAATGAAAATTATCATGAAGGTCCGTACGATGAACACCAACAGGATGCATACGAAGGTGGATACTGGCGGGATGCATTCAAAGATGAACGCCGGCGGAATGCCTACAAAAGTGATAACCGGCGGGATGCCTACAAAGCTGATGACGACGGGATGCCTACAAAGCTGATGACCGACGGATGCCTACAAACTGATGACCGGCGGGATGCCTACAAGCTGATGACCGACGGGATGCCTACAAAGCTGATGACCGACGGATGCCTACAAAGCTGATGACCGGCGACCGACGGGATGCCTACAAGTGATGACCGACGGGATGCCTACAAATTGATGACCGGCGGGATGCCTAAAAGGTGATGACCGACGGGATGCCTACAAAGTTGATAACCGGCGAGATACTTTCAAAGTTGATAACCGGCGGGAAGCCTACAGTGATGAGCACCGGCAGGATGCCTACAGTGATGAGCACCAGCAGGATGCTTACAACGATGAGCTCCGGCGAGTTGTTTACAAAAATGAACGCTGGCAGGACACTTACAGAAATGAACATCGCCATGATGAACCCGAGTGGGATTATGAAAGAAGCGGTCCCTCAGGCCACAGGAGTGGACACAGTCACCGGCAACATGATCAGATGTCAGAATCATTCGAGGAGTCGTTCCATGACCGTGATGATTATTACCAACACTCAAGCCCTCGACGACACACCCGGCCTCTTGACTCAAGGGAATTTCATCTGATGGACCCCAATTGTCTAGGTAGGCGACATAAATTTCTTCGTGATAGAGACGCTCGATTTAATAAAAGTCGGGATGATGGTTTTTATCCTGACCGTAGTAATAGTAACGGTTTTAATGATCAAGATAACTTTTCTCAATTTGATGGTCGGCAATCCCCTTCAAGCCAATCTTGCCGCTCACCAACAGAGGATGCCGATACTGAATCTCTTGATAAAGAAAAGCCTATTGGCTGGCGTTGCTATTCTTTGGGGAATAAAACTTTCACATGGGCATGATTTTATTTGTTAAAGGAAATGCCACAGTTATATCTAGCTAAAAGTGGAGTGGGTTGGCACCCTCTGGAACCTGGGTTTAGCGATGGACACGCCCAGAGGAGGGTTGTTATTACATAGGGTCTGTATTCACAACATGCAAAGAGCAAGGAATGTGTATATGAAGACCTGTGGAATAACGTGCTGACTATTTTAAGGGAATTCAATAAAGGAGTTGAATTAAAAACTGCTGAAATTGTTTTAAAAAGAAAGAGCTACGAGGTTTGTTCAAAAAGTTCTTAATCTCACCCTTCTTATAAAACTAGAAAAAGTAATTCCTGTGCAAGTGAGGCTCATACAAAGGTGAGAGAGAGAGAGGTGTATGACAAATTTTAAAAATAGACAAAACAGAAGCCCGAGCCAGTCAAGGTGTAGAACTTTTTAAACGTCCCTTATATACAAGGTGAGTAAAAATAAGTATCGAGATTGAAGCTGTATTTACCAATATAGGAAAGAACAATAAATGTCACGTTAATTTTTTTTTCAAAATATAAGGTGTGTCAAAAAGTAAGATTTTAAAGTTGTATTTACCAAGATAGAAATGAAGAATGAATAGAACGTTAATTTTTCAGAATACAAGGTGTGTCAAAATGTACCAAAAATCTCAATACTATTTTGACACACCTTGTATTCTGAAAAAAGTTCTTAGAATTTTTGGTTTAAAAAGTGCAACCTATCCACGTATATACGGTAAGTAAGTAAAGTCGTTGGGGTGGACTAAAGTCGGTATCAGCCAATCAGCGAGGGAGTCTATCTTCTTTTCACTAGTGCTAGACCAAGGAGATTTTTTGCATCTGAGGTGGGGCGCCACACCTACCATCAGCTCCTTACTTTACCACACAGATCCCTGTGCTACTCATGCGCTGAGTTGGTGAGGGCCGGTATCGAACTAGGAACCTTGCGGTTTCTAGCCAAATGCTCTACCGACTGAGCTAACCCTACTTCATGAAAATCAGATATTCTCAATAGAGGTAACATGGCTCCTCACCCATAAACAAGAAAGAAAAAGACAAGAGTAGTTGTGATGTAATATACAACAGGAAGCAAGAACAAACCTTTTTCCCCCATCCTCAAAATATTTGGTTGAGTCTAGATTCGGAGAGGTAAGTTTCTTTTTTAAAAAATTCATCAACAGAATCAAGACATTACAAAAGGGACTTCTGACTGCTCGTGTCTGACTTCAAGCCTAATATCATGAAAAAAATTACAAAGTATAAACATCACATTAAATTCAGTTTTTTAAAGTTTTGTCCAGCGTATCGGAATGTTCAAGTTTTCTTGGTGATTTTCTCGGATTTCTGCCAGTATTTGTATTGGCAGCAAGACCCTGACAAAAAACAACTTAGGGTTCAAAATAACAAAGTAGGTTTTCTAGTTTTGTTTTTTTTTTTTCTTTTCTTTTTTTTTTAAACCAAAGAAATAAACATTTAGAAAGTTTGCTCAAACAATATGAAAGATCAGACCATATGACCTTTAGGCACCCCTTTTGGGATCTCGATTCATAAGCATATGTTTTTATTTACACCATCAAAATCCGGTTGTTTATTAACAGACGATTTTTAGAGTTTTTTTTTTTTTAATTATAAAATTAACTAACTCTTAACCCTAACCCCTAACAAACAACCGAATTTTGACAGTGTAAATGAAAAACGTGCTTATGAATCGAGATTGCAAAAGGGGTGCCTAAAGGTCATATGGTCAAAAAGATCTATTTGAAAATGTCAACATGGAGGACATCCTGTCCTTTTTGAGGGAAATAAAATTATACCATAGAACATAGACACGAACTTAATCAATACTATACAACATGATCTCCAATGGTACTAACACATTGTTAAAACCAATTACTAAAAAGTATAAATATAAATACACAACATATATTACTTCCTAACTGTTAGGCATAACATAATCCCCGACAGGTTGATATGCCAACCAACCAACTTAAACTACCTGGTAAATGTGCTTGCCTTGGGAAAGGATGCCAGCTGTATTCGTATATGATTAATAGAGAATCAATATCTTAGATTAGAAATCAATCAGGGAAATTGATTCAGGAAGAGGGAAATCATCATTTGTATTAATCAGACTATTGTCCTCATCTTTATTATTATCTGCACAACATTTCAAATTGCCCCAACCCTATTGCCCTTATGGCAAGCCCCAACCCCTTTTTATCATATGGGTGCTAGAAGGCGGTGGCTGAGGGTCTACATGTCCTGGGAATGACGTTAAACTTATCTGATGGTGAGGTTCCAGTTTTGGAGGTTTGGGGAATGTGGAGCACCCTTCATCACCATTGCTCCCTGGTCCACTCTGACCCGGAGTGGTAGTACCTGTTAGGGTCCCATCTATGGGTTAAATAGAAAAATGTATTTATAAAAAAATTGTATTATCCATTAAGAATTGATTTATTCCAAAACTTTATCGGCATTAAATGACCCACTGAGGTTGATATGCCGTAAAACAAACCAAACCAACCAAAACAACATTTCAACCAATGTACCCTACAGCCTTCATCAGGTATTTCTTGTCGGGCTCGGAAACCTTCTCAAATTTGGGTAACCCCTCCTCAAACTTGAAGGTTCCCAAGTTCGAAGAGGGGGTTCCTGAGTTTGAGAAGCTTACTGAGTCCGACAAGAAATACCTGAAAAGGGCTGGAAGACACATCAGCCAGAACATTGTGCAGATAACAATAAAGATGAGGACAATAGTTCAAATAATAAAGATTATCAAGCCTTATCTCAGAAATTCAGAGAAATAGGAAAAGCATCATTTCAATAAATCTAGTGAAATTAAAAATTTGGTTAACATTTTTGAATGGAAAAACATAAGGGTTGGTTGGTTTTTATGGCATGTCAACCGTTGTTGGGTCATTTTATGCCAAAATAAAACAGAAGGGAAATTTAAATATATCTATTCCTAGCAAATATGACCAGTGTCATTTTAATAGTAGTTTCTTGGTAAGTATATTGGTCAAAGTTTGGTGAATATCACCTGGAATTTACCACGGTGATGCAAAAATAATTTTGGTTTTTAGCATCAAATTTAAAGCAGTATATATTGGAATAAGATTTATTGGTAATCTGAACATTAGCTACATAAATGAGAGTAACTTCATTTCACTTTGAGGAAGCCATTTGTTTTGGTCGTCCATTTTCATTTCACTGTAAATCTACACTGAAAATACAAATTTGTTTGAATCTATACAACTGTATATTTTAACACGAAGATATCATAAAATGTGTTCTTAATAGCAATTAAGTTCATTTCAAATAATCTGCAAGCACAATTAAGAACACATTTTATGATATTTTCGTGTTAAAATATGCAGTTGAATTGATTCGAACAAATTCGTATTTTCAGTGTAGATTTATGATGAAATGAAAATGGCCGACCAAAACAAACGGCTTCCTCAAAGTGAAACAAACAAAGGGAGGTTACTCTCATTTATGTAACTAATGTTCAGATTACCGATTTATTAAATCAGAATAAGAACTATTAGAATTCTACCCATTGTTGCCAACAATAAACAAACCTACCTATTCTGGTAGCATAGAATTCTGGAGTCTTGGAACCAATGAATTCTTCAAAAAGCATTTTGAACTGCATTGATTGTGAAAGACCTTCATTCACAAAAAGTCCTTCAGATACTTTGAAAAGGAATGTGTCATTCTGAGAGAGAGATCTGGTGAGTAATGTGGGCATGGTTGAGTTTCAATTTCTGGAGTCACATGCTCAGCTATTGTCATCAAAAAGAATTTTCAACTGAACAATGTTGGACATAAACTTTGCAATTTTTGGCCCAATTTGTCCATTTCTTGGCAATACTTGTCTGCTGTGATGGTCTCACCAAGATTAATATTATAGTATGTATTTACCCCACCCCTCATACAAGCAGAATTTTATATATATATATATATATATATGGTGACTGCCACTTCTTGACAGAATAAGGCCATTTCTACAAGTTCGGCGGTGATTGCGCGGTGCCCAGGCGTTCAGCTTTGTTTTTATTTACTGTTATACATATGAGCCTCTTCCCCGGTTTCCTCTCGTGTGCGACCGTACATGACTAAGAAACCCAGCCTTTGTCAGGCAGGCCCTGCCACACGCATCACATATATAGTCCGGCTTAAATGTAGGAAATGCATCCATGACGTTTGTCATGTGCCATTTGCGTAGGGACCGTTTCAGGATGGAGTGTTCGAGCCGTTTTACCTCAAATCCCTTGTAGCTATCATAGACAAGTTTTCTCCATCCTGCGCGATTCGTAGCTATTCTCTCCCACTCATGAACGTTTATCTTGAGAGTTTTGATGTTTTTGATAGCATCCCTAAAACGCTTTTTGGGCTTGTGCCTCAGACGCTTCCCACATTGCAGTTCTCCGTAGAACAATTGCTTCGGGAGTCTGCTGTCTTGCACTCTGGCAAGATGCCCAGCCCAGCGCATCTGGTTACGTATAATGCGCATTTCTATGCTGGACGTTTTGGCTTGTTGCAGAACTTCAGCGTCTGAAGTGAGGGATTGCCACCCTGTGTTTACTATCTTTCTGAGACATGTCTGATGAAATCTCTCCAAGGCTTTGATATGTCGACGATGTGTAGTCCACGTTTCCGAGGAATACAGGAGTATAGATAAGACACATGATTCGTACACACTGAGCTTCGTCATGATGGTAATACCTCTATCCGACCATACTCGTTTTTCGAGGTCACCAAAGGCTCTGCTTGCTCTCGATCCTTAGTGAAACTTCAAAGTCAAGGGTTCCACATCTGGAGAGTGTGCTGCCAAGATAGACAAACGAATCAACTACCTTCAATCTGGTTCCGTTAACGTAGATGTTGGGCTCCACATACCTTCATCCAGGTGGTGGAGTGAGCATCACCTTCGTTTTCTCCAAACTGATGGTAAGTCCAAAGGCAGTACATGCTTCAGAGAAGTGATTTATTATTTCCTGTAGGTCTTCCTCAGTGTGGGCAACGAAATCTGCATCGTCGGCCTAGAGCAGCTCACGGACGAGGGTCTGGAAGGTTTTCGTCCTAGCCTTGAAACGGGCAAGATTGAAAACCTTGCCAGTGGTACAGAATCGTATAAGGACACCGGAATCACAGTTTTGGAAGGCGTATGATAGAGTCATCGCAAAGTAGATAGAGAAAAGTGTTGGTGCAGGGATATCACCCTGCTTAACACCGTTGTCGATGGGTATTGGCTCCGATAGGGACCCGTTAAAGTGAAAGCGTGCCTTCACGCCTTGATGGAGTTGTTCAAACATCTGAACGAATCCCGAAGGGCATCCTAGTTTCCCGAGAATAATCCATAGCGCGGTTCTATTCACCGTGTCAAATGCTTTTGTTAGGTCCACGAAGACCTGGTAGAGTGCTATCTGCTGTTCGATGCATTTCTCCTGAAGTTGCCGAGCGGAAAAGATCATGTCCATCGTTCCACGGCCAGGTCTGAAGCCACTTTGGCATTCTGGGATAGCCACGGGACAGATCCACTTAGTGAGCTGGTTGAGCAGGAGCTTGGCAAAGACCTTGCCCACTGCCTCGAGAAGGCTTATGCCCCGGTGATTGCCACATACCGACCGCACACCTTTGCCCTTGTATAGCGCGACCAACATTGCATCGACCCAGTCCTGAGGTACAGGAGCACCCAACCATACATCAGAGATAAAATGATGGACCTCCACGGCGATCTTGTCACCACCGTAGCGGAGAGCCTCAACGGGTATGCCATCATGGCCAGGTGCCTTTCCAGTATTTATTTCCTTAATTGTTACGCGGACCTCACCGATGGTGGGGTGATCCATCATTTCGTGGATCGTTTCCCTTTGAGGTAGGCTGTTGATGACGCTGTCGTCGACTACTGAGGGGTTGTGAAAGAGGTCTGTGAAGTGCTCTGTCCATCGTTTCATGATGCCCTCAGTACTCTTATAGAGAAGAGACCCGTCCTTCGATTTGAGAGGAACCATTGTTGATTGTTGTGGGCCGAATGCCTGTTTGATTAGATGGTAAAGAGTTTTTGTGTCCTTGCTGTCGTAAGCCTTCTGTATCCTCTCCGATATGTCTAACCACCACTGGTTTTTCATCCTTCGTAGGCTCTGTTGAAGTGACGATCGTGCACTTCTGAATGCCTGTAAGGGTTCACAGTCTTTAACAGATGCACCGAGAAATTTCTGATGTAACCTGTCCTTCTCTTCCAGAAGTTTGTTGATTTGTTGATCATTTTCATCAAACCAGTCACGATGTTTCCGTTTCTTGAGGCCAAGGACCTTAACGCTTGTCTCATAGGCCGTTCTCTTTTTATCCCATGTACCGTCGAACTGCTCCTCTTTGAAAGCCTTCTGCAGATTCTGCTGTACATGCTGCATATCTTTAAGTTTGGATACATCGATGCATTTAGGGACTTTCACTCCCGGGGCGCAAAACTTGCGCCTGACATGGAATTTCAGTTTACTGCGCACAAGCTTGTGATCCGAGCCACATTCTGCGCCCCGCATGGCCCTTACAGTGCATACATTCTGGAGGTCATGTTTGCGGGTTATGACATAATCGAGTATATGCCCATGTTTGGATCGTGGATGAATCTAGGTCGCCTTGTGAGATAGCTTTTGGCGAAAGAATGTGTTGCAGATAACAAGCTGGAGGAGGTGGAGTCCATTTTTATTCATGTCTCCAAGTCCATACTTACCTAGAGCTGCCCAGGTTCCGTAATCCTGTCCCACTCTGGCGTTAAAATCGCCAAGCAGTAGGATTTTATCAGCTTTTGCGATGGATGTTATGACTGACCTAAGGCTCTGGTAGAAGATCAGAGTTACCTCTTCATCGCTATCAAGAGTGGGAGCATAAGCTGAGATAGCAGTCATAAAGCGGTTGCCCGAAAGTGCATGATCCTGTCATTAACACCGTGTGGCTGCTCGATATGTTTAACCAGTTCTGTTCGAATTGCAAAGCCCACTCCGCCAGTCCGCCTCTCTCCGATTGGTCTACCTTTCCAGAAGAAAGTGTACCCAGCCCCTAACTCTGTCAGCTGATCCTCATCGCTGAAGCAGACTTCCGAGAGTGCTGCGATGTCTACCCCGTATCGAGACAGTTCCTTTGCCACGATACCAGTTTGTCGTTCGGGGTTTCCTGATCCCGCGTGATCCAGGAGTGTCCGAACATTCCAGGTGGCTATTGTAAGCCTAGGTCTTTTGTTGTAGTGTTTTGTTTTCATCCTGATACGTGACCGGGTATTTGTTTAAGTCACCACTTCTAAACCCCTCTCAAATGTCTGGGTGAACAGTGCTACCCAAGAGGCTGTTCAGTCACACAAACTTGCCGAGGCACGTTACTGTTTGATCAACGATGCAGCGCCGTTAGTTGGGTCGTGAACCGCGTCAAACCCGCACCTGTCGCAATTCCTCCACCACCGTATAACTTATAGAAATATCTGCACATGTTGACATGTTGTGCGCTTGTACGACACGCACCGCATGCTCTCCTTCCCCAGAAACCAGTATCAGTGACAAGCCGAAGCAAGATGACTGAGAGGCTTTGGGGAGCGCAGGTGAATGATCTGAGATCTACGGGTCCACCACACCGAGAAAAAAAAAATCTAAGTTTTAACTTAGTATAAGTCCACAGGTACCATTTTAAATTATCGACAAGCAAGATCAGTATGCAGATGAAGATTAATGTTTTTCAGTGACGCTGGAGTTATGACTATTAGTAGTAACAATAGGGTTAAAAGAAAAGAAACAGGTCTTAAAGAATATACCTTTCTACACTTCAGAAATAGTATTTTAAAGTTTTACTTAGCTGGACGGTATAGTACCACTATTGAACCCATAAAATACTCTGTTCTATAACAATGGTTACATCTGCTGGACCAAGGTGAATACCGTCACAGAAACAGAAGAACATCTGAAATATTTACAATGGAATAGCATTGCATTAATATTATCTGTGTTATTCGGACTATTGTCCCCATCTTCATTGTTATTTGTACAACGTTTCGGCCAATATACCCTCCGGCTTTCTTCAGGTATTTTTTGTCGGACTCAGGAACCTTCTTTTCGAACTCGGGAACTTTCTTGTCGTATTCGGGAGCCATCACGGAACTTTGAACCTAACCCTTTATTTATTCCACGGAGGTATCCTGTTCTCATTCCGCTAACCATAGCTGGGGTAGGAGTTGTGTTAATTAATTATTTTTCTAATTGCTTTCACTCAGGATTGAACTCGGGTACCAGAGATAACTATACAACAAGAAAGTTCCCGAGTTCGAAAAGAAGGTTTCCAAGTCCGAGAAGGTTCCCGAGTTCGACAAGAAATACCTGAAGAAGGGAGGGTATATCGGCCGAAACGTTGTACAAATAACAATGAAGATGGGGACAATAGTCCGAATAACACAGATAATACTAATCTTCAAGCCTCATCTCAAACATTCAGAGAAATAGCATTGCATTATTTTTTAAATATTTTTATGCTAACCAGTAAGAAACTTCAATTTACACTCATACTGTCACATACATCCAAATTTCAGGTAAATTTTGCTCTCTACCTACATGATGAGAGGGGGGGCCATACCTTTCCCAAGGGTATTACTTCAAAAGTGAATGTAATAAAAGATAGACAGTTTGTTTTGGCTACTTTGTTTAATGGCATATCAACCTTCATTGGGATCTGATGGTGAGGTTCCAGTTTTGGAGGTCTGACCCCTGAGTGGTAGTACCTGTTAGGGTCCCATCTATGGGTTAAATAGAAAAATGTATTTATAAAAAAATTGTATTATCCATTAAGAATTGATTTATTTCAAAACTTTATCGGCATTAAATGACCCACTGAGGTTGATATGCCGTAAAACAAAACAAACAAACAAACAACTTTCATTGGTTACGTAATGCCAAAACAATTCTTGCAGAAGAACAGTAGTGGAACTATTTAATCGATAACTGGGGGGAGTTTTGGTTTGGTTTCTTTCTTTAATAGCATATCACTCTTCATGGGTCGACCATTTTCTCTGGGCTGACTTCTTTTCAGGGCTTCTGCTGAGGGTTGATCTTTGTTGATTTCTTCAGGCTGTCATCTCTTGTTTTAAATTACTTAACAAGACTTGGTTGTTTCTTAATAAAGCTTTTATTTCCAAATCCAGCCCATGATTCTACTGCAGATTGAGAAACAACATCAGAGCAGTGACCTACAGGTCCACCTGCTCTGAAATCTGCATCACATCTGACTAACTAAACTGAAACTTATTCTCACTCCTGTGCAGGATGTTGGGATCAATGTCATGCCAATCATAATCCAAACATCTATGGAAAATTCCCCACCTCGAATTTTTAAATCTAACAAACTTTATTTAAATATTCTAACTACAGGTACATACATAAATCATAGGCTGCTATGAATTATGTAACATTCATACCTTTGCCAAGGGTATTAGACAGAAAGTAAATGTAATAGCAAATTTGAACTCACTATGAGGTTGTTAGTCACCATGCCATGGGGGACTCTTGTTGCATACCCTTCTCATTACTTCTTTACTTCTTTCTTACTCTATTCTTCTGGCCGTCTTTGGAATTTTATAACATCTTGTCTTGGTCTGGAATCTTCTAAGGTCTGGACTTCTCTTGGGGACTTTGGGTCTGGTCTTCTATTGGGGATTTCTCTTTATCAGAAGCCCTGTGTCATTGTTAGTTTTTAAAGGTAATAACACAAGACTCCGATTTGCTTTGATCTTACTTTATTTTTAAATCCCCAACCAGACATCTGCGCAGATTAAGACGGGAGCGCGTGTAACGTGACTTACCTTTCCAGCAAGCTCGGCTGCTAGTCTCTAACTGACTGAAACTTACTTACTATCTAAACCGGAAGAGAGGGTCCTCTCTACCGGTTCTCACGGTATCCACCGGAAGGAAGGATCAGGACAGGTCAAGCCTTGTCATTCAAATCCTTCAAGGCCATGGGCTGCAGCTTATAACGGCCATTTTGATTTCTACACTATTGCACATAAATATTAGGTATCTAATAATTATGTAACACTCTCTCTCCCACGATGCCACAGACTCCCCCTCTCATTATGCTATGGGTATTGCCCCCCCCCCAACCACCACCACCATTTTTGGAAACAATATTGAGTTGTACATTTATAGACAGCCTATATATATACACACACACACAGGTCAATATTGTTAGCTGTTTCCACTGTTTTACATACCATTTTGAACCCAAAATGATTTTTTTTTTTTTTTTCCAATATTTAAATCTGACAGTGACCAAGGAAGTATTTGCATAAATCAGGGTGGGGAGGGCATGAAATTTGCCCTTTCAAATATACATGATTTATTCCAAAATAGGTAATTATGAACTTTAGTTGGCCAAATTCCTAGCATAAAATTGTGCTTGCGCATTATCTCCCTTAACAAATTTGCTTGTATAGTTTTTCTTATGAGATTTTCTTAAACAATTGAATGAATAAAAATATGTTTCATTCTTATCGACACGTATGAACTTTAGTTGGCCAAATTCCTAGCATAAAATTGTGCGTGCACATTATCTGAAATGAACTTAATTGTTATTAAGAACACATTTTATGATATTTTTATTGTGCACTGTCTTATCAACACATTTTTGTTTGTTTGAGAAATAAAAGATTTTATTTTTCAAACAAACAAACAAACAAAAATGTGTTGATAAGAATGAAATGTATTTTTATTCATTCAATTGTTTAAGAAAATCTCATAAGAAAAACTATACAAGCAAATTTGTTAAGGGAGATAATGCGCACGCACAATTTTATGCTAGGAATTTGGCCAAGTAAAGTTCATAATTACCCCAAAATATACATTGTTTAAAATAATAAAAAACGCAATTATTTTTGTACAAAGCTAATAAAACAAATCAAACCCTGGTTTAAAGTGAGACTGAAGGGGCAGACTGGGCCTTTAACCTTCGTACAAAAACCTGTTTAGGAGAAGGAAAACTCTGAATTCAAACCTGTTAAACTCCGCTTAAAAATTGTATCACATCCTGCTCGTGCAGAGGGGTTGGTGAATATATAAGGTGTGTCAAAATAGAGATTTTTCGTACATTTTGACACTCCTTGTATTCTGAAAAATTAACATTTCATTCATTCTTCATTTCTATCTTGATAAATACAACTTTAAAATCTGTACTTTTTGACACACCTTGTATTCGGAAAAAAAATTTAGCGTGACATTTATTGTTCTTTCCTATATTGGTAAATACAGCTTCAATCTCGATACTTATTTTTACTCACCTTGTATATAAGGGACGTTTAAAAAGTTCTACACCTTGACCAGATGACTGGCTCGGGCTTCTGTTTTGTCTATTTTTAAAATTTGTCATACACCTCTCTCTCTCTCACCTTTGTATGAGCCTCACTTGCACAGGAATTACTTTTTCTAGTTTTATAATAATTTCATATAATTCAGTGGTGTGACCTATCCATTCAACAAAATGTAAAACAGCACTACTTTAATTTTTATTTATCATAAGTATATAAGTATAACAATATATATGGAGGCGTGTGGTCTAATAGTTAGAGTCGTAGAAAATGGACTCATCGACCAGAGTTGAATTTCTGGACGAAGCTGTTTGAATTTCACATGGCGCTAATACCCTTGGGAAAGGTATGAATCCAATTGTCCCTCCAGCTATGGGTAAATAGCAGGGCAGACTGGGCTCTTTAGCTATGGCTAGATAACCAGTCTTGGAGAAGGAAAACTCTGAATTCAAACCTGTTAAACTCCGCTTAAGAAATTGACCTTGTGTCACATCTGCTCGTGCAGAGGGGTTGGTAAATATATATAACAATATATAAGTAGCAACTCAGTAATTGCAATGACATGGATAATGATGACAACATATTAACTGATAAACAAATAAAAAGAATGTTTGAAAGTGATGACAGTGAAGAAGAATTTTTAGGATTCAGTCCTAATAAAGTTAAATAATTAGACTTATGTCTAAATGATTAAACATTTTTTCTAAAGTTTTCTATATTGTTTATAACTGTGTGTTCTTCTGTGAGTCAGATTATAATTGTGTTTTTATTAATAGGACTGACGTTTGAGTTGACTGTTTTTTTTTTATGGAGCACCCTTCATCACCATTGCTCCTAGGTCCACTCTGTTAGGGTCCCATCTATGGGTTAAATAGAAATTTGTTTATAAAATTGAGGGTGCCCTTATAATATGTTGCCTACCTTTTTGATTCTGTTATAGTATGTGCCCTACCCGGTTTGAATGTGTCCTACCTCAGTAAGAGTATATTTATAGATATAAGTAGTAGGCAATTTATTGAAACTAATTATTTTTCACATATATTCAATTTCAAGAAATGCAATTCATCCATAAACTGTATATAGTAATTAAAAATAATTAAAAAAGAATTTATCCATAATTTACATAAATCTGATCTATTTAATTCTAAAATAATGTTAGGGTTAGCAGTTATTATTATAACCTTATAATATGCTTTTTATGGTAGGCCACATACTATAAGAGAGACATGATTTCATAGGTCACATACTATAATGGTACCAAATTGAGTTTTGAATTTTTTTTTCTAAACTATCACTACAAATTTTTCAAAACTTTGCCGGTGTTAAAACAAACAAAACCTTCTCCTTCTCGCCTCACATTCTGTCTTAACACTAGGGACGATAAAAAAAATATGTAGGAATTAATATTTATTTCAGTTTTATATTTTTTCTTATTTAAATATCCCCACCCCCAGCAGTAAAAAAAAACAAAAAAACAGGAGAGAACGGGTCAAAGATGAAATAAAGAAAAAAAGCCTGATGATTGCCGGACCCTAGAGCGTTCGGCTAGAAACTACAAGGTTCCTAGTTCAATACCGGCCCTCGTCAACTCAGCGTATGAGTAGCACAGGGATCTGTGCGGTAAAGTAAGGAGCTGATAGTAGGTGTGGCGCCCCACGTCAGACGCAAAGCAATCTTCTTGGTCTAGTGCTTGTGAAAAGGGGATAGACTCCCTTGCTGATTGGCTGATACTGACTTTAGGCCACCTCAACGATTTTTTTTAATACCCTTTATAATACACCCCAAGACACAATGGTTACCGTTGTAGGAAATGGACTTGGCAAACCGAGTTCAAATCCTAGACAAAGTTGTTTGCACTAATACTCTTGGGAAAGGTAGGTATTTACCCAACCTGTTTGCCATAGGTAGGATTCGACACAAAGTCACAAGTATGAGACATCTGACGAGTATTCAGTAGTAATGGTTCTGTGAGGTTACCTTGCTATGGGACGCCCTATCCTTGGGAAAGGTATGCATCTAACTATTCTTCCTCCAGCTATGAGTAAATAGTAGTTGACTGGAGACAACCAGTCTAGGAGAAGGAAGACTCTGAATTAAAACCTGTTAAACTCCACTTAAGAAATTGACCATACATTACATCCTACTCAGGCGGAGATGTTGGTCACCTAGGTTCCTTGTTTGATTCAGGCCCTTGCCAAGTCAGCTTATGAGTAGCACAGGGATCTGTGCTGTAAAGTAAGAAGCTGGTGCTAGGTGTGGTGCTCCACCTCAGATGCAAAAACAATCTCCTTGGTCTAGTGCTAGTGAAAAGGAGATAGACTCCCTGATACTGACTTTAGGCCACCCTGGTGACTTTACTTATATATATATAAATAGACAATTAAAATTGAATGGTTTAAAAACTACATACTTAAGTTTCTCGCAGTAGCATGAATCTTCAGGGTATCTTGAATACCCTGCGAGAAACTTAAGTAGGTAGTTTTTAAACCATTCGATTTTAATCGTCTATTTAGCTCTTTATATTGAGCTCTTTTTAATCGGTTTTAGTGAAAAAATCCCGAAGTAAATAAGATTGTATTCTTATTTGCTTAGTGGATTTAATAGAAACTGCGATATATATATATATATATATATATATAACAGGATAGGCAATAATGTTATGACTAAACTGTAAATCACTACAATCTGGACATGTGTGATATCCCAAATTCAAAAGTTGGTGGTGATGGCTGACATTACATATAAAACTTTTTGTGAAAATAATTTCAAAATATAGTTAGTTTAATCTACTTACTTAGTTTATATAAATATTCCCAAATTTGTAAAGTTTGTTAAATTTTTATTTCTTTTTTTCCTTTTATCTGTACAGGGTATCTACAGAAGAAATAGACAGTTTTGAAAATTTCTTTAACAAAAAAAGAAGAAAAACAAACACAAAAACTATTTTAAATATCACTCATATTAAACAGTTTTATTTAATGGCATTTAGTGACTGATCGACCAGAATGGGTTTCCACGTTGTGTTCCGTTTTCATTGACGCAATCAAAGACACTTTTTAGAATCCAAGATATTTCAGCTGAATGTGAATTCTGAAAGGCAAACATAAAGTGAATGTTGCCAACCTGAAATGGAAAAAAAAAGAAGAAAAAAAAAGAAATCAGTTGCATTACTTTCTAGTTTGACCATGTACTTTTTGTGTCCATTATTTTAAATTTTACAATTAATCTGTTAAACAAAGGGATTTCTCAAAATATTAAATGTGACAGAAATTGTAAATAAAATAATGCTTCAATTCACTTGTTTGTGTTATTCATACTTTCTTTTATACACTTTGACTTTGTATTATCTGCATTATTCAGACTATTGTCCTCATCTTTATTGTTATCTACACTATTTCTCTGAATTTTTTAGATGAGGCTTGATAATTAGTATTATTTGGATTATTCAGACTATTGTCCTCATCTTTATTGTTATCTACACTATTTCTCTGAATTATTTAGATGAGGCTTAATAATTAGTATTATTTGGATTATTCAGACTATTGTCCTCATCTTTATTGTTATCTACACTATTTCTCTGAATTTTTGAGATGAGGCTTGATAATTAGTATTATTTGGATTATTCAGACTATTGTCCTCATCTTTATTGTTATCTACACTATTTCTCTGAATTATTTAGATGAGGCTTAATAATTAGTATTATTTGGATTATTCAGACTATTGTCCTCATCTTTATTGTTATCTACACTATTTCTCTGAATTTTTTGAGATGAGGCTTGATAATTAGTATTATTTGGATTATTCAGACTATTGTCCTCATCTTTATTGTTATCTACACTATTTCTCTGAATTTTTAGATGAGGCTTAATAATTAGTATTATTTGGATTATTCAGACTATTGTCCTCATCTTTATTGTTATCTACACTATTTCTCTGAATTTAGATGAGGCTTGATAATTAGTATATTTGGATTATTCAGACTATTGTCCTCATTATTGTTATCTACACTATTTCTCTGAATTATTTAGATGAGGCTTATAATTAGTATTATTTGGATTATTCAGACTATTGTCCTCATCTTTATTGTTATCTACACTATTTCTCTGAATTTTTAGATGAGGCTTAATAATTAGTATTATTTGGATTATTCAGACTATTTCTCCTCATCTTTATTGTTATCTACACTATTTCTCTGAATTTTGCAAGATCTGAGCTCTATTCGATAGCGTTGTGCTTATTTGGATTATCAGACTATGTCCTCATCTTTATTGTACCTACACTATTCTCTCTGAATTTTAACGAATGAGCGACTTAATAATTCAGTAATTTTGGCATATTTCAGACTAATGGCCTCATCCTTTATGGTGTCTACTACGTCCACTATTTCTACCTGAAATTTTCTTGACGCAACATGAGGCTCGTTAATTATATTTATTTGATATATTCAGACTACTTGCCTCTCTTTATGTATATTCTACACATATTTCCTCTGAATATTCTGCAATCGAGGCTTAAAATAATATCATAATTACTTTGGTATATCAGACTACTTGATCCTCATTTATTTGTTATGCTACACTATTTCTCTGATTTGAGAATGAGGTTGCTTCAGATAATTAGTATTATTAGATGCCCACCCATTCATGTACCAGCACATTGTCTCATCTTTCTTGTTCATCTCACCTATTCTCTAGAATTTATTTAGCACTGACGGCTTACATACATAGGTATCTATCTTTGGATTATTCAGACTCCTTTCTCTTCTTTCTCATTATCTCACATTTCTCTGAATC
>CM042175.1:35425603-35719852 GCA_023376005.1 Doryteuthis pealeii
ACTTATTAGAAGGGTGTTTTGTAGACTAACAAAAATAGAGTTGCTCCCCTTTGAACAGTAGGAGACTGATGGGAACACGAATATGGGAATTCCGCCATGTTACTTCGGACTGGGGTTTTGGACTGTACGGACATGCGTCAGCACAGTTAAACTAGTAACCACGTGCATTACCACGGTGGGGCTAGTTAAATCACTTTTAGGGTAGAAGCATTTTCTACTCCGTGTTAAATAAAACCTTGTTAACTTTACAACAACCTGGGTTTGCATTATCATTCCAGTCTTCCATATTTTTATCTGTATGTTAAAAACATAACAAAAGCTAGAATGTGCTGTTTTCCCAATAATTCACTTACCAAGAAACAGATATAAAAATTTAATCTTATAATAAGCATCTTATCATGATGGAGATTCAGTGTCAGTAAACGAAACTGCTTCACTGCTTACATCACAATACCCTCAGGAATTGTGTAAGCTTATGAGTATTTCAATTATAGTCAAAATACATAAAAAATTCTTATTCATTAATCTTATTTATTTAAATTTATTTAGAGCTTATTTATTAACTATGTCTCTATAAAAATCTGAGATTTCCCTCAAAACAGCCCATGTGATTAGAATATTTACCTCGCATCCCACGTCTGTGGGTATGATACAAGGTTGACCACCCATGAGCCAAAGTTCATGGGATAGCAGGTGCAAAAAATGCATCAATCCCATCAGCATTCCCCTCAAGGGGGTGGGGGTACTTCAGGTACTGGGCAATAAATCCAGTCCTGTCCCTTTAAATCAAGGGGGCAGGTGTGGCCTGGGGGGTAGCCCTCTGGGGTGACGCTGTTAATTATCACTAATAGTTCGGTGGTCGAAGCCACAGGACCCGAAGAGCCCATTAGTGTGTTTAAAATCTGGCAATGTGTTTTATATATGACTAAGAACTAAAGGAACTTCTAAAGTTAAAAAAAAAAAAAGAACAAGCAGCAGACATTCACTCAATTACTGGAAGACAAGAAGAAGGCTCCGCAAGCAGTTATTAACAACCCAAACACCATGACACGAGCAACCTTAGCAGAAGCTAGGCCCAAAGTTCAATGCATGACAAGAAACATGAGAGGTGCTGATGATGGACTGACCACCGCTTCATCCGTACATCCCTAAAGCTCTGCATACATCTGCCAGCACATCATCAACCCCACATTCACGGATAAATATGAAATCCCTAAATGACCCAGGAAAACAAAATTCTTTCCAAGTAACTCTAGAAACACGTTTGACAGTCCCTGATCAAACTATTTTTCTTCCAAACACAAGAAGGTCTAAACCAAAAATGGGACCATGTGTGCAATATACTCCTTGACTCTGCAAAGAGTATCCTCAGCACCACCAAGAGAAAACACAGAGACTGATTTGATGAACAGGCAACAGACATTCATCAATTACTGGAAGACAAGAAGAAGGCTCACCAAGCAGTTATTAACAACCCAAAACACCATGACACAAGCAACCTTAGCAGAAGCTAGGCCCAAAGTTCAACACATGACAAGATCAATGCAAAATGAGTGGTGGATCAAACTAGCAGGGGAAATTCAAGGTTTGGTTGGTTGGGTTTTACGGCATGTCAACCCCTTGGGTTATTTTATGCCAAATACTTCTATTGGTAATTAAGTATTCAAAAATGTAGTGGGGTTTATTTGCTGTAATCAAGTTTTCTGTTAAGAATTTTAACATCAAGAGAGTGAGTGGGTGATTTTTGTAGGTCTGTGAACTTACATCCTTGATAAGAGGCCGGTTCTTTTCAAAAAGTTTAATATCCTCTTGGGATCTATTTTTCCAATAGTTTGTCCATTCTGTCAACATTGTAGAACTTTCTTCGAGTGTGGGAGAGGTGTGTGCATTCAATCAAAATAGGTTTTATTGTGTATCGGTTTCTACGTGAACATTTAGGTGGAGGTTCTTCTCTTAAAATGAAGGAGTGGGTTAATCTAGTGTGGTCAATGCGTAGCCGGGTGATAGTGGTTTCTTCTCTTCTGGAGGATCAACTCTCTTGCTCCCCCTGTGCTCAGTCTTCCCATATGTTGCATGCAGGCTCGGTCATAGGTTTTGGATGAGGGTGGTCTTTTTTTTCATCTTGAGATTTCATACGGATTTCTTTCGTCCTTTGAGTCATGGACGCTAGCATGTATAGGAGCTGCTGATGTGCTATGAAGTTCCTGACATTGCTTCAATATTTATTGGGTTTTGTTCAATTGACCTCCGGATAGTGCTATTGGTCCGGACGTTGTAGTATCCAGAGTATCAATCTTGCATCGATATTCTTTTGGACGAGAACTTACTATGGCTAATGGATTAAGTTTGTTTAAAAGTTTAGTGATTAGAGGGTTATCCAATTTCTACTTTTAATAGATTGTAGAACAAAAATGGAGTCTGAATGAATAATGAATTTTTTTCGAGTTGCTAGTTGAGACAATGTTAAGTACTATATCTATTGCACATGCTGATACAGAAAACCAGCAAGAATTCTACAGCGGCATAAAAAGAGCATATGGGCCACACAGAAATCCAACTTGCCCCATTAGAAGTGCAGATGGATCCAGGCTTATCACCGACAAAAAAAGAAATACTAGATCATTGGGCTGAACACTCCCAACACCTAAATAAAAGCAATCCCACTGTCTTTGACAATCTCCCTGAACTTCCCTCCTTACCAGAACTGGACAATATACCCACACACTGTGAAGTGCACATGGCAGTAATTAGCCTAAAAAAAACAAGCTGCTGGACCCGATGGTATCCCTGCATAAATTCTCAAGCATGGTGGTAATTCTATCATAGATTCTCTGCATGACATCTTTCAGAAAGTTTGGACCTCCAGTTGCTGTCTCAACAATGGAAAGATGCAGACATTGTTAGCATATTCAAGAGAAAAGGCGACTGGGCTGTATGTGGCAACAGCAGAGGCATCTCCCTCCTTGCAACCACGGTAAGGTTTTCACCAGCATTCTACTCGTCAGACTTCTTCATCATATTGCTTAAAAGGTCCTGCCAGAATTTCAGAGTGGTTTTAGAAAAGAAAGAAGCACTGTAAATACAATGTTTGTTGCTAGACAACTCCAGGAAAAAGCCATTGAACAACAAGATCTCTACGTGATTTTTATTGATCTAGCAAAGGCATTTGACATTGTCAATAGAACTCTGCTCTGGGAAACTTTGGTTGCCCCCCCCCTACCTTCCTGGCTGTGCTCAGATCTTTTCATGATGGCTCAATGGCCAGAGTAACAAGTACAGGCTCAAAATCATACCCTTTACTTTAAGGCACCGAAGTAAAGCAGTGATGTGTCATTGCGCCCATTGCATTCAATCTGTTTGTGGCAGCAGTAATGAAAATTGCCAAACAGAATGTAAACCCGGCAGATGGTGTTCGCATATCCTATCGATTTAACAGCAATCTTTTTAACCTATGAAGATTGAAATCCAAAACACTTGTCACTTTAGAGGCAATACACGAACTGCAGTATGCAGGTGATACAGCTTTTGTCAGCTCTTCCCCAGATGGACTACAGTGCATCATCAATGCTGTAGTTGAAGCCTACTCTTGATCAGGGCTTGCCATCAATGTTCAAAAAACAGAAGTTCTCAACATGTGTCAACCTCCGACTCCTGAACTCCTCATTAACCACCAACCACTGAAAAATGTAGAGGAGTCACTTACCTGGGATATGTCTTAAAAAACACAAATGATCTTACAAGTGAAGTGCATGGCAGATTGGCCTGGCTTCAGCATCTTTTGGTAAGCTATCTCACAGAGTGTTCATGAACAGAGATCTCACCATCAATACCAAGATCTCTTTATATAAAGCTGTATGCCTATCCATACTCTTATATGAAAGGGAGTCATGGGTGTTATATTGCAGACACCTGAAAAAAACTGAAGGCATTCCACATCAACTGCCTCCAATGCATACTGGGCATAAAGTGGTGGCACAAAATCCCCCACTTAGAAATTAGATGCAGAGCACACATTGACCCAATTGAGACCATCCTATTGCGATGGTTGGGTCACACCATCCGCATTGTCTGCAGACTGCCCCGTAAAATACTTTACAGTGAACTCACAGATGGCACACGGGGGACAGGAGCCCCCCCCAAAAGTGGTTCAAGACCATATTAAGACAACGCTGAAGAAATATAACATCACATCTTGAAGCATGGAAGATCTGGTCTCAGACAGGGTTGGCAAGACGCCTGCCGCATAGGAGCTAAGCAGCTCAATAATGAGATAAACAGGACTGCAGAGTGGCGACGTCTTAGTCATCATGAACCACCAAATGTAAATGGGAATTTCCCCTGCAATGTGTGTGACCGCATCTGCAAGTCGAGAATTGGACTAATGAGCCGCCATAGGGTCCACAAATGAAGACATGGAGTGACGTCATTGTCATCTGCGACGGACTTCCAAAAGAAAAGAAAGAAAGAACTAAAGGTTTACATAATTTATGGTGCTGTTAATTTGCATACTAATTTTAACAAAACTGTGTTTAATAAATAATTACTTGGTGTTATTGATCTCTAATATTATTATTTTATCCTCCAATGTATTAATATCAATCTTATCAATGATTTATATAGAAACCAATTAAAATATAATGAAAATAAGTGTTATCTTTTTGTGTGTTATTATTTAATTTCATTAGTCTATTTCATATTCAATGGGTTCACATGCCATAAAATCCAACCAAACAACTCAACCTGTTTGCCATAGGTAGGATGTGACACAAGGTTGCAAGTATGGAGCATCCAGCGTGTATCAAACACACTATTCAGTAGTAATGGATCTGCGAGACTAGCTTGCTCCCCATTACAACACAATGGATTCCCCTGCCTGTATCTGTTGTATTTTCTGTGGAAACAAAGAGGTTTAACTTTCAGAAAATCCTTTGTAAATTTAAACACTTGTTTGAATTTAAGTGTGAACAGGTGACCTTTTCACCCATTTCATTCAATGCCACATTTAAAAACCTGCTTCGTTGGCTACATTATACAACAATGGATTTTGAAAATGACCTTTGCACTATGATAAAAAGCTTAAACAATTAAATGGAAGGAGAGAGACAGGTGTAGCGTAGTCATGGCGCCATAAAAGGCTTATGTAGTATTGTGGTAGGCCGGTCAGGTAATAGGTCCCAAACAGCAGCATTCAACATAGCTAGTGTGTTCCAGAAAAAAACAACATACAAAAGAATAGTGAGTTGCAGATAGGCATAGGGTATTGTTTATTTCTCACTCACCCTGTGTGGCCTGTAGTTTAATCTTTTCTATCATAAATTCCATTTATTGCCACTATTTCGCAACTTACGAGGCTGATTAAAACACCCCCATAACGGAGCATGAAAAATCGATGTGCATTTCCTTGTGAGACACTCAGCAAAAGAGGATGAGTCCCCTTACTTCCACTTGTGGTCCTGGGGTGTGGAAAGGAACATATCTGTTTCTGCACTTCTGCAGAAAATTTGGGACGTCGGGTTTTTTTTTTTTAATCTAGTTCAGGGGTCATTAAGTGCTTTTAGAATCTTAGTCTGCTAAAAACTTTATTTTCTTTTTCTTTACCCAGAAAATTGATTACCGTTTTAATTACATTACACAGAGACAGACAGTTATAAGAATTGAAAAGAAATTAAGGTAAAATGGACAGAGAGAAAGAAAGAACACAGAAAAGAGAGAGAAAAGTTAAAGGCAGATAGAAAGAAAGACCAAAGAAGAAAAAAAGAGAGAGAGGTACAATGGAAAAGAAAGACCAAAGAAGAAAAAAAGAGAGAGGTACAATGGAAAAAGAAAGACCAAAAAAAAAAAAAGAGAGAATGGTTAAATAGAGAGTGAAAGAAAGGCCACAGAAAAAAGAGAGAAATGTTAAAATGGAGAAAGAAAGAGAGAGACCATAGAAAAAAAAGAGGAAGAAAGACCAAAGAAAAAAGAGAGAAAGGTAAAATGGAAAAGAAAGACCAAAGGAAGAGGAGAGAAAGGTAAAATGGACAGAAAATTAAAAAAGACCATAGAAAAAAAAAAGAGAAGGAAAAAGAGACCGAAGAAGAAAAAGAGAGAAAGGTTAAATGGAGAGAGAAAGAAAGAGAGAGATGTAGCACTTTGATTTAGTGCTTTTCAGTTTGTTTCACTGGCACGCATATGATATACAATCTGGGATGATTTGTTTTTGTTTATTTAGAGTAAGGTTTTAGTTACAAGGGATATTGTACTAGTTATTGTTAATCTTTAATAGCGGAGACTATTGGTCTGTAATTAACTTTGTGCTAGTATTGTGATTGTCCTAGTTGTTTATTTCAAACAAAAGAATAGTCAAGGAGATGATGGGGGAATTATATATATATATATATATATATATATATATATATATAGTCAAGATGAAGTTTTTGGAAAAAGAGTTGAAGTTTCAGAGTTGAAGTCGAAAGACAGTCGAGTTGGTTGAGTTTGCAGAGGGGGAGTTGGGCAGAGTTGAGCCGAGGCGAGCATTTGGGCTCTCTCCTCCCTATTCGACTGGACCCAACGATGATAGAGTAGCAGAATAGAACCGCCTGGTGCCATAATCTCTTCCTAACCTCTTGGACTATCACCCTAACCTGCCTTGTTTGTCTCTCTTTGTTGCTGTTGTTTTACTTATGACATATGGGTGCGTTCCCGGACACGGTGTGGGGTTTGACGATAAGACGGCCAGTGACAGAGATCGATCCAGACAGACTGCTATTGCTCAATATTCTCTTCGGACGTCCTGTACGTAATGATTCAGGGTATCGATCTGGGAGACTGCTATTGGTGGTGATCGATATTCTCCTAGACGACCTGAACAAGAATGGTGAAAGCGACGATGGTGCGCGAACACGGAGGACGCGTGGGACCCTCTGTGTTATAGAGACCATAGAAAAAAAAAAAGAGAAAGAGAGATTGAAGAAGAAAAAGAGAAGATAAAATGGAAAAAGAAAGAGACCATAGAAAAAAGAGAAAGAAAGACCGAAGAAATTGAATAGAAAATTCTAATTTGTGTATAGAAAAGAAAAGAAGAATGTTTGAACTTCATGATAAATGATTTTTATTTCAAATGTTGACAATTAAATATCATGTTATGCAGCCAATGGAAGGAAAGACAAAATTATTGCAGCAAAAATTAAACCAAGAATAATGTTGAGTATGACTCCATTCAAATTGGAAGATATGTGGCTTTTTTTGTCCTTGAGGATTTCAGATTTTTTAAGAGTTTTTTCCTCTGTTTCATTGAGATCATTTTGTTTGGTTGGGTTGAACTCCTCTTCAACCTTCATCATGAATGATGTAAATGAGACTTGGTCACCTGTCAGAAAGAAAAAGAAGAATTTTCCTATAGTTAACTATATATATATATATATATATATATATATATATATATATATATATGGTAAAACTTGCAAATCATACTCAAAATCCCATGACCTAGAAAAAACAGAACCTACAAATTTTGTAATAAAACTTAATTTTAACTAGGGGTGTTAGGGTTAGTTTAATGGGAAAATAAATAATTTGGGTTCTGTTTTTTCTGGGTCACCCTGTAATATCATGAGATTTTGAGTAGGATTTGCAAGTTTTACCATATATATATATATATATTTGGTTACCCAAAATGAGACTAAATTGCATTTTTGACAAAATTACTTTAGCCCCCCCCCAGAGAAAATAATTTACCAAAATTCAGGGAATTATTGGATTTTAATGAAATTTTCAGTGTTTGTGTATCAATTAATGATCTTTATAATGCATTACTTATTTTATTTCAAAACTTTCTCATTTTTTTCAGGTCACTTAATTTTGACCCCTACCCCTTGGGGGCGTAACATTTTTGCAAGTTGGTCATTTTCGATACTAATTACAGTATAAATAATGAGATAAAAGACCAAAGTTATGAATAGAAACAAAAAAAAATTTTTATGGTGGCTTTTCTATGAGAAAATAAGTACCAAAAATCGAAAAATAAAATGTAAAAAAATAATAAATAATTAACTTTTTGGAGATTTCTTTTTTACTCATTTCGATAATTATTTAATTGGCCATTATCTTATAAAAGAAAAAAGTATACATCGATATTTTTTCTGCTTAAAAAGGTGTGGGGAGGGGGTACATTTTCAATCGAGTTTTTGTTCAAAAAGTATACTTTTTTCGAAAAAAATAAGGTTTACGAATATACGAATATTAAATAAATATTTATTTCTAGAATCTAAAAAACTATAACATTTTAAACTTAAAATAAGGCTTTTCATATTTTAAAACAATTAAATTTATTTTCAATATAATGCACATAATGTTCGAAAATTAATTTTATGGAAACCACCAAGAATAAAAATATGAATTACCTCCCTTAGCATAACTCTTTCAAACTTTTAGTTTTTAAATATTTATAAACATTTCTTTGTAGAAATAAGTAAGGCATTACTTCAAATACATATTTATTAAATATTACTGAAATTTTACTCACTCGTTTAAATTTTAACCAAGTAAAATCCGTTTTATGAAGAAAAAATTGAAATACGTAAAAAAAAAAAAGTAATTTAATTTTCTTTCAGCAGACCTGACCATCTGGAACTCCCCCATCTAAATTTTTTTTTTTTTTTTTCCTTCAATAGATTATTATCGATTGCACACCAATCTATCAGATTGTAAAAAAAAAAAAAAAAATTCTAAAAAGTTCTTTATTTTTCAAGTTTTCAGGGGTGCTCAGTTCCCCGTATAAGTTTATTGTAAATCGATCCCCCGTATCGGATCAGCTAAAAATTTTTTTTTTTTTCCTTCAATGAGTTATTATCGATTACACACCAATCTATCAGATTTAAAAAACGGATTTTACGTCAGTCAAACAAGACAAAAAATATGACACTTACGCAACACCATAAAAAAACAAAGTAAGCATACACATTTTCATTTCAAACGAAACTAATATATTTTGGCTGAGTGTTGAAATAGGTCGGAAAAGTAAAAATGGAAAAGTTTGGTGTGGGCATAGAATTTAAGGAATTTAGAAATTACTAAGGATACTAATTATGTTATTTTTGTGTTAAAATATGCAATTGATAAAAATAACATAATTCGTATCCTTAGTAATTTCTAAATTCCTTTAATTCTATGCCCACACCAAACTTTTCCGTTTTACTTTTCCGACCTATTTCAACACTCAGCCTATATTTTTAATTTTTTTACATGCAAAAAACGGATTTTACTTGGTAAAAGTTAAAACGAGTGAGTAAAATATTTAATAAATATGTATTTAAAGTAATGCCTTACTTATTTCTAAAAAGAAATGTTTATAAGTATTTTAAAACTATTTTTAAACCATTATTGAACACAATAAATCAAAATAAATTCAACTTAACTTTTCCTAGATATTTGGACGATTTTTTATGTATAAATTGTATTAAAAATAAATTGCATATGTAATGATATTTTCTTTTTTTAATGATGGTCATTATGTTACTACTTATCGATTTAGACAAAGTTTGACCTTAAATAATAGATTTAATTATGTTTAATTCGTTTTTAAAACTCTTAGCAGCCGACAAAAATGGGTAACCTTATATATATATATATATATATATATATATATATATATATATATATATATATATATATACACACACACACACACAAAGAAATGCTGATAGGTATGTGTCTTGCGTACAAAAATATAAAATGATGCAGTAAAATCGTATTCAGTGTTATTCTTTTTTTCTTCCTCTACCATTTCAGGCTAACTGTAAATACATTTCAATACTTTCTTAGAAACGAATTATACAGGATAGTTTACAAGGTAGAAGTTAGATGGCTTTAATTGGGACACATTCAAAGCAAATATATGCATCCCAGGACACAGTAAATCAAAACGCTATCAGTGTAAATATATATATATATATATATATATATATATAGGTGGATGATGTTGTGGCGAGCCGGAAGTTCATACTTCGACAGACAGAAGTCGAATGACAAAAATAGGTAGTTTGCGCATGTGGACTGCGTACCTTAGTAAAAATAAAATTTAAAATAAAATTTGTAAAATTCAACCAATCAGAGGAGTTCCCGCCTAATAAGAAAATTTATCATATAGACCCCTTTTGGAGCCTATGCTGGACTATAAAAAAGCCAACCTTTCGGATCCTAACCAGAAAGATCTCATTTGCCTAAGAGAATTCACGTCATCCCTTTTTATGAACATTTCGCTTACATGCTGAAGGTATCTATTTCTCTCTCTCTTTGAATAACCTATGCTTTCGGAGATAAACCTTATTCATTCAACTTATGCCTGACTGCTTTTAAGTTGACTTTAAACTTTCACCTTTTCTTTCTCACTTTTGAACTGTGAAATACCAGCTTACATTTTACATTTGAACTTTAAAAAAAGAACTTTTGGCTGAACCTTGCCCAGTATTCGATGCTACCTTTTTGTATACATTTTGTTAATACAATTTTGTTTGTTTAATCCAGAGTTTTGTCTTCTATGCCATTGTGCTTGATTGATTTATGGTCTTTAAATGTTTGAACACTTTTATTGAATATTGACATCAAACATCCATAGCTATCACCATAATATCAAGTGTTTCTTTGATACAGAGTATTATTAATGGATATATACCTAGTTTTGGATATAAATCTATTTCAACATATTGTCTCATCATCCGTCTGGTCTTTTTTGTTTTGAAGACTTCACACCCGGTCTCACTGGTGTGATTTTCCTGTTTTCACCAGTGAGACTGGGTGTGAAGTCTTCAAAACAAAAAACAACAAAGACTGACGAGACAAATATATATATATATATATACTATGGACTCTCCCGCCGATTATCGACATATGAGGGTTCATACACACAATGAACTCTCACACAGGGATTTGTTTATAGTGGTGAAGGCTTGTGTTGGACCATCCAGACTTTTTGGCACAGTCGATAGGAAAGAATTGGTGCATCAAAGGTTGCCACAAACCCAATCAACGACCGACCTCAGGAATTTAGAATTCAGAGTTATCCCTCTCCTAGACTGGTTACCTACCCAAGGCTGAAGAGCCTAGTCTGCCCTACTATTTAACCCATAGCTGGAGGGAGAATATATGGATTCATACCTTTCCCAAGGGTATTAGCGCTATGTGAAATGCCAACAGCTTCATCTCGGAATTGAACTCGAATCAACGAGTCCATTTTCCACGACTCTAACCACTAGCCTACGCGCCTCCAATATATATATATATATATATATATATATATATATATACCCTAACTTTTTAAAAACAAAACATTAATACACCCTTTTTGAGGTTGTTTTACCCCCCGGCAGGAGAAACAGTTGACGTATACTAAGACAATCTAATTAACAAAGGCAAAGAGAAAGAAATTAAGAAAAGCATATCTTATTATAATGGACATTAGGTGTCTGTCTGTTTGTAACCGAAACTATGTCACTGATTATGTTACGATACTTGCAGGAATCGCATAAGTTTATCAATGAGTATTTCATTTATAGTCAAAATTATTAATACATAGAATAAATCTTATTTATTAACAATATCTCTGTGAAAATCTGAGTTAGATTTGCCTCAAAACAGCCCATGTTATTAATGCATTTAAAATCCTGCAACGTGTCTTACATATCACTAAGAAATAAAGGTTGACATAATATATGGTGTGCTTAATTTCCATATATAACTCCATCATCAACACCTATCCTGTTCACAGCAATATGAATTACTTAACAGAATTTAATCTGTACTAGCAAATATATGCACCCTCCGGGTGCAAGTATTTAAGTTTTAATGTAATAAGATATTATATTAAATTAGAAAGGCTAATGAAACTAAATAAGAATACAGATAAAAAGATTTGAAACAGAGGGAGTATAATAAAAGATTTGAAACAGAGGGAGTATAATAAAAAATGGAACAACTGAAACTTACTCTTCCATTACTCTCGTCTTTCATTGTTATTTTTTCTAATTTAAGCATTTAATTAAAAGAGGAAGTAAAGAATAAAATGACAGTTATTTTTTCTTGTTAATGGATTTCATTTAAGATTCATTGAAGAGATTTTTGCTTATATTCATTAAAATAAAACCAAACAGTTAGAAATCAATATTACTAAGCACATATTTATTAAATTCGATTTTTAAATATTGATATGCAAATTAGCCTTCCCGTTCACTCTGTAAACCGCTATTTTATTAATAATTGAGGTTTAGATAAAAATAAAATCATGGAGAATGTGATGTCAATAACTAAGAGAATTGTGACTTGAGTAGGAATATAGTTTCGGTTACAGACAGGAAAACACACAATCTCCATTATAATAAGATATAGGTATTGTATTAATATTGCACAGTGGAAACTCGGTCCTCTAAATATAATCCATTCCAAAATCATGTTTGTGTTATGACCTGTTTAAGGGTCAATAAATAATAACTCAACACGGGGATAAAAAGTAGGGAACAGATGTATTCAGCAATATGGCAATATACAATTGAGGAAGGTTTCCTTTGTTACAGCGTACACGAAGAACATGTATCTGCTACTTCTCGTTTGAGTAGCTTTGCTCTGTTAATATGTACCCTTTGGGTAAGTCCATGTTTGTGTCATAGGTGAGTCACCTACAACAGATTTGTATAGATACACGAAGAACATGTATCTGCTACTTCTCTCTTGAGTAGCTTTGCTCTGTTAATATGTACCCTTTGGGCAAGTCCATGTTTGTGTCATAGGTGAGTCACCTACAACAGATTTGTATAGATACACGAAGAACATGTATCTGCTACTTCTCTCTTGAGTAGCTTTGCTCTGTTAATATGTACCCTTTGGCAAGTCCATGTTTGTGTCATAGGTGAGTCACCTACAACAGATTTGTATAGATACACGAAGAACATGTATCTGCTACTTCTCGTTTGAGTAGCTTTGCTCTGTTAATATGTACCCTCTGGGCAAGTCCATGTTTGTGTCATAGGTGAGTCACCTACAACAGATTTGTATAGATACACGAAGAACATGTATCTGCTACTTCTCGTTTGAGTAGCTTTGCTCTGTTAATATGTACCCTCTGGGCAAGTCCATGTTTGTGTCATAGGTGAGTCACCTACAACAGATTTGTATAGATACACGAAGAACATGTATCTGCTACTTCTCTCTTGAGTAGCTTTGCTCTGTTAATATGTACCCTTTGGGCAAGTCCATGTTTGTGTCATAGGTGAGTCACCTACAACAGATTTGTATAGATACACGAAGAACATGTATCTGCTACTTCTCGTTTGAGTAGCTTTGCTCTGTTAATATGTACCCTCTGGGCAAGTCCATGTTTGTGTCATAGGTGAGTCACCTACAACAGATTTGTATAGATACACGAAGAACATGTATCTGCTACTTCTCTCTTGAGTAGCTTTGCTCTGTTAATATGTACCCTCTGGGCAAGTCCATGTTTGTGTCATAGGTGAGTCACCTACAACAGATTTGTATAGATACACGAAGAACATGTATCTGCTACTTCTCGTTTGAGTAGCTTTGCTCTGTTAATATGTACCCTCTGGGCAAGTCCATGTTTGTGTCATAGGTGAGTCACCTACAACAGATTTGTATAGATACACGAAGAACATGTATCTGCTACTTCTCTCTTGAGTAGCTTTGCTCTGTTAATATGTACCCTTTGGGCAAGTCCATGTTTGTGTCATAGGTGAGTCACCTACAACAGATTTGTATAGATACACGAAGAACATGTATCTGCTACTTCTCTCTTGAGTAGCTTTGCTCTGTTAATATGTACCCTTTGGGCAAGTCCATGTTTGTGTCATAGGTGAGTCACCTACAACAGATTTGTATAGATACACGAAGAACATGTATCTGCTACTTCTCGTTTGAGTAGCTTTGCTCTGTTAATATGTACCCTCTGGGCAAGTCCATGTTTGTGTCATAGGTGAGTCACCTACAACAGATTTGTATAGATACACGAAGAACATGTATCTGCTACTTCTCTTTGAGTAGCTTTGCTCTGTTAATATGTACCCTCTGGGCAAGTCCATGTTTGTGTCATAGGTGAGTCACCTACAACAGATTTGTATAGATACACGAAGAACATGTATCTGCTACTTCTCGTTTGAGTAGCTTTGCTCTGTTAATATGTACCCTTGGGCAAGTCCATGTTTGTGTCATAGGTGAGTCACCTACAACAGATTTGTATAGATAAATCACACGAATGAACATGTATCTGCTACTTCTCTTTGAGTAGCTTTGCTCTGTTAATATGTACCCTTTGGGCAAGTCCATGTTTGTGTCATAGGTGAGTCACCTACAACAGATTTGTATAGATACACGAAGAACATGTATCTGCTACTTTCTCGTTTGAGTAGCTTTGCTCTGTTAATATGTACCCCTGGGCAATCCATGTTTGTGTCATAGGTGAGTCACCTACAACAGATTTGTATAGATACACGAAGAAAACATGTATCTGCTACTTCTCGTTTGAGTAGCTTTGCTCTGTTATATGTACCCTCTGGCAAGTCCATGTTTGTGTCATAGGTGAGTCACCTACAACAGATTTGTATAGATACACGAAAGA
The DNA here is from genome assembly GCA_023376005.1 of Doryteuthis pealeii. Classification (NCBI taxonomy): domain Eukaryota; kingdom Metazoa; phylum Mollusca; class Cephalopoda; order Myopsida; family Loliginidae; genus Doryteuthis; species Doryteuthis pealeii. The sequence goes on from CM042175.1 coordinate 35,440,203, forward strand.
CATGTATCTGCTACTTCTCTTTGAGTAGCTTTGCTCTGTTAATATGTACCCTTTGGGCAAGTCCATGTTTGTGTCATAGGTGAGTCACCTACAACAGATTTGTATAGATACACGAAGAACATGTATCTGCTACTTCTCTCTTGAGTAGCTTTGCTCTGTTAAATATGTACCCTTTGGGCAAGTCCATGTTTGTGTCATAGGTGAGTCACCTACAACAGATTTGTATAGATACACGAAGAACATGTATCTGCTACTTTCTCTCTTGAGTAGCTTTGCCTGTTAATATTACCCTTTGGGCAAGTCCATGTTTGTGTCATAGGTGAGTCACCTACAACAGATTTGTATAGATACACGAAGAACATTGTATCTGCTACTTCTCTCTTGAGTAAGCTTTGTCTGTTAAATATACCCTTGAGCAGATGTTGTACTGACTTGCTTAAATCATCTAAAAAGCAAAAATGTTTCAAATTAATGTATGATTTTTGATTTGTAAAGCATTCTAAACTACAATAATACCTTATAAAATGTGGTTTTGATTTTGTTGGTTTGGTTTAGTTTATTCCATTTAAACAACATATCAACTCCTTTGGGTTATTTAATGCCAAAATTGACTTGATTTCAAATAATATACCTATTTGTTTAGCTGAAGCATTCTAAAAACAACAATACCTTGTAAAATGCAGTTTTGATTTTGTTATGACGCTGTTTAAGGGTCAATAACATATAAGCTCACACGGGGTAAAAAGTAGGGCAGATGTATTCAGCAATATGTCAATGTACAATTGAGGAAGGTTCCTTTGTTAACAAGCGTACACGAAGACATGTATCTGCTTCTTCTCCTTGAGTAGCTTTGCTCTGTTAATATTACCTTTGGGCAAGTCCATGTTTGTGTCATAGGTGAGTCACCTACAACAGTTTGAGAACCATTGGTTCAAAAACTGAAACGGCCGGTCGAAAAGGAACTAATTCGTATCCTTAGTAATTTCTAAATTCCTTAAATTCTATGACTCAAAGGCCGTTACACCCGCGCAATGGGGGGGGGATGAAGAATAAGTTCCAATTCCCGTTGAACTGGGAAGACAAGGCTGCAAGCGATTGTAACTTAAATACAAACTCGAAATGCTACAAAGTCACTGCAAAATGACAAAGTATATATAAGACTCGCACAATGTCATTCAAATCAACCAGTTAAGCAACCAATCAGAACCCAAGGAATGGAATGACCCAATCACCCTGATTCATGAATGGATCATTCTTGATTCCTATTTATACAGCTGTCTTGGACACTGCTTGAGTTCTACTTAGCTTGCTGTTATTAAAACCAACAGTAGACTAACTGACTTCAATAATAAGAAATAGTGTAAAGTGATTTATGCATTCTGACCATCAGGACCTTACAATTTCCTCTTTCCTCTTTCCAGTAGTATCACTGCTGCCTTCTTACGATCTATGAGTAAAGGTTAAAGTAGCTGTAAAATAGAGAATATACACAAAGTGAAGATTTTGCGCAAAAAAAACATCAGACACTTGTTCAAGATAGTGACTGATGCTAACTGATTCTGGCTTGGGTAGATTCGACCAGACATTCGGCTTCCTTTAGTTTGCATTGGCAGTCATTCACATGACTTCTGTTTTAATCAGTCAACTCATGTGTTCAAAGTCTGAAAATTTATTTGACAACTGACGTCTTTTTTACTCAAATTTTTTGTTCAAACTTTGATTTGTTCAAGTTCAGAGTCATTCAAGAAAACAATTTCTTCAAAGATTTTCTTTAATTTTGTTTGTTTGGTTTGTTTTGGTTTTACGGCATATCAACCTCAGTGGGTCATTTAAATGCCAATAAAGTTTTTGAAATAAATCAGTTCTTAATGGATAATAACATTTTTTAATAAATACACATTTTTCTATTTAACCCATAGATGGGACCCTAACAGGTACTACCACCCAGGTCAGAGTGGACAGGGAGCAATGGTGATGAAGGGTATCCACAATTCCCAAACCCCCAGAACTGGAACCTCACCATCAATAGAGAGTTTAACGTCATTCCCGGACATGTAGACCCGCAACCACCGCCTTCTAGCACCCATATGATAAAAAGGGGTTGGGGCTTGCCATAAGGCAATAGGGTTGGGAAAATCATATAGGTGCTAGGGCTTGACGTGACCAGCCATTGATCGAGGGGCCTCTCCGACCGCCCGTCTAGCCCAAGATAGGGCCAAAGTGGAGTATTGCAAGACATGAACTGCTCATGCACCCTGGGCTCTATCCGTAAGCATCACGGGTCACCACCCACGGCCAACAGTGTCCCATTGGGGGAGTCTTTACCCTCTGCAGAGGTGCCAGTCGGTGCATTCTAACGCCCCAGCCGACAGGGCGGGATTTTCTTAAGGTTAACTGAGAAGATAGGAAAGAAAGGAGATACCCGAGGAGTTTTAATTTTTTTTTTTTTTAATTGAAATAGATGACTAAGTAGGCCTGACCTATTCTAGTAGTGACCACCCCAAGCAGAGATTTAAGGATTTTGAATTCAGTTTTCCTTCTTCTAGATTGGTTGCCTAACCAAGGTTAAAGAGCCAGTCTGCCTTACTATTTACCCATATTTTAAAAAATAGATCACTAAGTAGGACTGAGCCTATCTCGTAGTGACCAGGTTTGAATTCAGAGTTTTCCTTCTCTTAGACTGGTTGCTAACCAAGGTTAAGAGTCCAGTCTGCATATCACTTACCCATGGAGGGAGAATAGTTGATTCATACCTTTCCAGGGTATTGGTGCTATGTGAACTTTGGCTTTGTCCAGGAATTGAACTCGGGTTGAAGAGTCCATTCCTGTGATTCTAACCATTACACCACCACGCTGACGCCTGCTCAAAAAAGTGTATAATGAATCACTATGCATATAAACAAATAAATAAATGGTCTTACCTAAATGTAAATGGAAAAGAGATGGCTGTTATCTTTGTTGGCAACTATGAATCAACTTTGTGAGAGCAGCTGAAACAAACAAGAGAGTTTATAGAATTTATTGTTTAAAGACATAACAACTGTAACGTAGTGGGACCAATTAGGATATGTTACGTTACGGATCAGTTAGTATTTAACGTTAGTGTGCCTTTTCTTTCTCGCCTACTACAATTCGTATCTTCGTACGTACCGTGTTGTTTACAAGCACGAATCTAGCTGTAGCAGTCAGTTTAGCTAGCCCCAAAATCCTTCTCCACTTCTTTGGTCATGGTCAGGGGAAGAATCACTTTACGTACGGCCGTCGCATGCCCTTCGTTACGGCCAATTTGACTGTTGACAAGTATACACGCTAATGACTTTCATTCATGAGTACGATTTCTTTGGCGTGTAGTAAATAAAGATGTGAACAGTATTTCTTACTTTTCAGGAATTTATTTACTTAATGAAAGTTATTGAGATGAAAGTTGTCGGCTTCCTAAATATGTTTTTAGTGATGCTCTTAACTTTGTTCCAATTATCAGGCTTCACACATAAATATGTTTTCAACTTCGTCAGTGTAAAATATTACATCTCAGGTTTAGTATTTAGCGACATCAGTTCATCAACTGCCAACTGCCACGCACGGCCTCCTGGCTCTAACTGCCTCTGGTCCTGGACCTCACTGCTCTGATCGCAGACTCCAACTCCTACCCATTCTATTGACGGGTCTCTTTTAAATAGTATTTCTAAATAATCTTCCAGAAAGCTTCTTTCTCTAGAATTTTCGACCACCTTCTGGACCAAATCAAAAGTTCGATTCTTTCTATTCTCACTGGTCAACAGAGTTCACTAGCCTAAGATCAAAGACTTCTTTGTAGCCCAAAAGACTGGGTTTTTCTAATCATAGACTTATCGTCTCATTTCTCTCGTTAAAGAGATGATATCTTTCCTAACTACTTTTTCGGTGATTCCCACAAAGACCACCAGCAACACAAGATAATCGGTAGTAATTTTCCAAAGGTTCTTTCCAAGTCTGGCACAAGGCCACAAATATAGGTGCTGGGCGGCGATTACGTAACACAACCATTCTGGAAGGAATGGCCAAAATTTTGATATGACAGCAACACCTCTTGACCAGGTACCCAATAGGCACCCACAGGATGGGAGTGTTTATATTGTAAACTCATAAAGGCAATATTATACAAAACTGGGTTATTTCTATAAGTCTAACATGATCAAAGGGAACCACTCTTGACGTGAAATTATTTATTTATCTAATAGGCAAAAAGAAGAACAGCGTTAGGGTTAGTTTAATGGAAAATAAATAAATAATTTATCAGTCAAGAGTGGTTCCCTTTGATCATGTTAGACTTATAGAAATAACCCAAAACTGAGTTGATCAGCAAACATGTTTTATTTCATTGTTATATAATTAAGAAATTTATAGAAAACATTTTTTATATATAAGTTTAGGCTCTGTTTTAAGGAAAAAAAGATAAATGACAATTTACAATCTTGAATTTTTTATAAAAGTTTAAGAAAAAGAGTTGTAGACCAGGTATTCAATAGGCACCCCAGCTGGGAGCTGTTTTGAAGAACACTGTGTGGTCTTCACTTAGACAAAGGGTTTTGAAAATCTCATGTGAACAGAACGAATGCGAGACTTGAATGAGATTTGAGAGTTCCTGTGAAATTTGAAAAGTCAGTGGAGTCAGTTAGTTGTTGGACCCGACGAGATCAGTTGGAATTTGGTAGCTGAACAGAGATCAACCTTTAGAGAACCAGTGGAAGACCACCTAAGCAGAAGACTTTAAAGGAGCAGGGAGGGGTGTTTCGCCCACTCCCATCTCGACTGAGATAATAGAATTGAGATAGTAGGCAGATGGGACTGACTGATGAAGAATGAATGCGAGTTATATACCTCATCTCTGACCATTTTTGACGTTCCCCTGACTCGGTTTTGTCTTTGTTTGTTCCTCTCTGTTAATATTTGATTGTTCACCTTTGAGGCGGAGGGCCCCCAAAGGGGTGCTTTTAGTCCAGAGTATAACAACAAATAGTGATCATGGCCAGCAAGATAGTGGAGCGAATGCAGGAGTACTGCAGTAAGACATGCAAATGGACCCCTGCCTACCGTAGGTGTTACAGTTTTATGACATCTCAACCATGTTGGGTTATTTAATGCCAGCAAAGTTTTGAAAGAATTCATAGGATAGCTTGGAAGAAAAATTCAATTTTTTTGTAAAAAATTTTCTATTTAACCCATAGATGGTACCTGAACAGGTACTACCACTCTGGGCTAAAGTGGACCTTTGAGTAAAGGCAATGAAGGAGTACTCCACACTCCCAGAGCTCCAAAATCAAAAGTTCACCATTAGTTTTTATAAACTCATGTTTTTCTATTTAACCCATATATGGGAACCCTAACAGGAACTACCACTCTGGTTCAGAGTGAACCTGGGAGCAATGGTGACAAAGGGATGCTCAACATTACCCAGACCTCCAGAATTAGAACCTCCACTATTGAAGTAAGTCAGTTTAGACAGTCAACAATTGGTTTGAGCAATGTGACTGGCCAAGCCTAACCATGAGAGTTACTAGTTCTCCCAATGAACCCACTATAACAGCTTAAATAATTTGCCACTACTGCCAGGAAGAGTCCATTAAGCTGAGGAGGTGTTTGACTGTTCCCACTGTCCAATAGTTAACAATCTGTAACAGTCATTTCCAGACTGCAGGTTCAATCCTGGCTAAGGGTGAAAGTAACACAGAATAAACATTAACAGTATTCTACACTCACCATCAGATAGAGTTTAATATCATACCTAGAACATGAAGACCCTTAGCTACAACCTTCTAGCACCCATATGATAAAAGAGTTTGGGTTGCCATAAAGGGCAATAAGATCAGGACAATCATATAGGTGCTAGGGCTTGACATGATCAAATCGATTGATCAGAAGGGGCCTATACGACCGCGTTCTGTAAGTGGGGTGTTGCATATCATGGACTACTCATCAACCAGGATTCCGTTCTTAAGCATCATGAGTAGCCACCTACGGCCAACAGGTGCCCAACTTGGGCTGGGGGGGGGGGTCTTACCGTCTGCAGAGGTGCAGTCATCGTATTCTAAAGCCCCAGCCGACAGGGGTGTATGCTTGTTTGAACAACGACAGAAGCACATCCTTTTATGAAGGAAAATTGGAGCAAAAAGCAAAGTTCAATAAATCCACACCCTTTTTTGTCGAGAGAGGGTTAACAAAAACATTTACCCCTCTTTTTCACAAGAAAAGATAAATAAAAAATATAATAAGGGTATAAATCAATGATATTAAAAAATTAGGAAAAAAAAAAATGATTAAAAACAAACATAATAAAAGCAAATAAGAACAATAGGTACCACCAAAATACGTCACATGATCAGTTTAGGCAATGGAAGAAGAATGTAAATATTTTTTAACTTCTTTTTCAAAAATCTCACAAAAAAGAAATAACGAACATAAAGAGTTGTTTACTAAGAAAAACAATTAAAAAAATGAACTATCCGATTGGGGAAAAATTACTCACTGTTATCTTGAAAAATAAGTAAAACAGTCCGTTTTTTTTTTTTTACAACTGGGTCAGTTTCTTTATTGATATTTTTAGTAGAATTCTGTATTCATGGTTCTTTTACTAAAAAGCTATGGTACGGAGACTTATACAGAGCAAAACTGACATATTTGTTTTGTTTTTTATACAAAGATACAAGACACTTCTCAGTAACTATTATTTGTTTTTCTTAGGTAAAAAATTATTTTTCAACTTTTTTGACCTATTAGAATAAAAAGTAAGTGTAATGTAAGAAATGTGTAATGTCACAATGCAAATGTGTATGCAGATTAGTCAAAAGTTCGACAGGAAGAATGTAATGTAGGTATCACCAAAACGGTCACGTGATCAGTTAAGGCCATCTTGAATAAAACGGAATAAATATTTCCGAACATTGTTTATCAAAAATCTCGTAAAAAACAATTTAAGATCGTACAGGGTTGTTACAAGGAAAAACAGTTAATTCAAAGATCAAATTATCCGATTGGGAAAAATTATATGTTATTTAAAAAATAAATAAACCATACCCGTATTACATGCGAAAGGGTAATTTTCAGGCTGCAATTTTAGACAGAAAAAAACATATTATTACCCTCTTACGATTATACATCTACATATGGTTGATTGTAATGGACATACTTTTTTTTAGACAAAATTTACTATTAAAATGAATAAAATCTTTAAAAACTTTAATATTAAAATTATATATTAAAATGAATAAAAACTTGAAAAAAAAAAATGTCTTCGGTTTTGGTATTAATTTTTTAAATCGGAAATGAAATGAAAAATTTGAATATTTTTTCTAAGAGAAAAACTGATAAAATATCAATATATATCTTACACTTTTTATTCTAATAGGTCGAAAAGTTGAAAAATAATTTTTTAGCTAAGAAAAACAAACAATAGTTACTGAGAAGCGTCTTGTCTCTTTGTATAAAAACAAAACAAATATGTCAGTTTTGCTCTTCAGTATATTCTAAGAATCACACCATACTATTCAACAATAAAAATTACAAATTCTTTTAAAAATATTAATATAGGTGGATCAGACCATTTTTAGTTCCCCTGAATTCTAAAATTCATATATTGGAATATCCATGAAAAATTCGATTTTTTCACGCGGAAAAACTCATCGTTATCGTGAAAAATAAGTAAAACAGTCCGTTTATTTACAACCGGTCAGTTTCTTTATTGATATTTTTTTAGCAGAATTTTGTTTTTCATGATTCTTTTACTAAAAACCCCTCGCATCAAAACTTATAAAAATCTTCTGATATATTTATATAGACTCTTATCTTTATAGAAAAAAAAAAGTAAAATCGTTTTTTGTCGGTCACTTTTTCATTATTTTCATAAAATAAAATAGCGGGGGTAGACCTCGTAAAAAATATATATATTTCTCCTAATCAGATATATTTACATCAAAAGGTAAATTATTCTGGAAATCGTGAATCGACATTAATTGATTTTTCATAGCATTCTTTTAAAATCCTCTTGTCGTAACTTGTTTTTGGCTACGTTAAATTTCAATTGATTTAACGGTGCAAAAATGAAAACTGGTTTTCGTTTATAATTTTCATTATTTCCCTAAGCTGAATTTAAAAAAAATCCTCATGAGGTTTTTTAATGGTTCTTCTTTCGAATGGACAAACATTTTTTCAAGATAATATTAACCTTAATGCAAGTTTCATTGTGTTAAAATATGAGGGGGGGGGGTAGAATTCACAGGGGAAATTGGTAGAATCTAAATATATAGATAAAAGGTTTATTTTTAAGCCTTTAAATGCCGTGCAACCTGGGTAGCTCTTCTATTTATACAATAAATAAATAAAATGTTCACTGTAAACAATCAGTGAAATTTGTTTTTTAAGTGACAAAGAAAAACTCGAGAGGGCGCCGTTTTTAAAAAGAAGTGCGTGCTAAAAAGATACACACACCATAATGTATTAATATTTTTGGACTTAAAATAAAATTTCAACAAAATTATACAACATATTAATACAGTGTCACTTGATATTGATCAGCATATGGTGTGTGTATCTTTTTTAGCACTGCAACTTCTTTTTAAAACCGGCGCCCTCTCGAGTTTTTTTCTTTGTCACTTAAAAACAAATTTTCACTGATTGTTTACAACAGTGAACATTTTATTTATTTATGTCTATAATAAATAGAAGAGCTACCCAGTGTTGCACCGCATTAAAAAGCTTAAAAATAAACCTTTGTATCTATTATATTCTAGATGTTCTCAATTTCCCTGTGAATTCTAACCCCCCCCCATATTTAACACAATGAAACTTCATTAAGGTTAATGATTATCTGAAAAATGTTTGTCCATTCGAAGAACGCATTAAAAACCTCATGAGGATTTTTTAAAATTCAGCTTAGGGAAAATAATGAAAATTATTAAACGAAAACCAGTTTTCATTTTTGCACCTTAAATTCAAATTGAAAATTAACGTAGCCAAAAACAAGTTACGACAAGAGGATTTTAAAGAATGTATGAAAAAATCAATTTAATGGTCCGATTTTCATGGGAATTTTCCAGAAATAATTTACCCTTTTGATTGTAAATATATCTGATTAGGAAGAAATATATATATTTTTTACGAGGTCTACCCCCGCTATTTATTTTTATGAAATAGTGAAAAGTGAACCGACAAAAACGATTTTTACTTTTTTTTCTATAAAGATAAGAGTCTATAATAAATATACAGAAGATTTTTATAAGTTTTGATGCGAGGGGTTTTTAGTAAAGAATCATGAAAACAAAATTCTGCTAAAAAAATAATCAATAAAGAAACTGACAGTGTTTAAATAAACGGACTGGTTTACTTATTTTTCACGATAACGATGAGTTTGTTTCTGCGTGAAAAAATCGAATTTTTCATGGATATCTCCATATATGATTTTAGAATTCAGGAACGTAAAAATGGTCTGATCCACACTAGTCTAAAGTGATTTTTAAATATGAATTTGTAATTTTAATTTGTTGAATGTATGGTGTGATTTCTTAGAATATACTGAAGAGCAAAACTTGACATATTTGTTTGTTTTTATACAAAGAGACAAGGACGGCTTCTCAGTAACTATTGTTTTGTTTTTGCTTAAGCATAAAAAATTATTTTTCAACTTTTTTCGACCTATTAGAATAAAAAGTAAGTATATATTGGACTATTTTATCAGCTTTTTCTCTAGAAAAAATATTCATTTTTCATTCATTTCCGATTTAAAAATTAATACCAAAACCGAAGAATTTTTTTTTTTTTCAAGTATTTTATTCATTTTAATATAAATTTTATATAAAGTTTTTAAAGATTTTATTCATATTAAATAGTAAATTTTGTTCTAAAAAAAGATGTCCATGTACAATCACCATATGTTAGATGTATAATCGTAAGAGGGTAATAATTATGTTTTTTTCCTGGTTCTAAATTTTGCCAGCTAAAAAATTAACCCTTTCGCATGTAATCCGGATGGTTTATTTATTTTTAAGATAACAGATATAATTTCCAAATCGATAATTTGATCTTTGAATTAACTGTTTTTTCCTTGTAACACCCTGTACGATGCTTAAATTGTTTTTTTACGAGATTTTTGATAAACAATGTTCGGAAATATTTAATTTCGTTTTATTCAAGATGGCCTGTAACTGATCACGTGACCGTTTTGGTGATACCTACATTACATCTTCTGTCCGACTTTGACTAATCTGGCATACACATTTGCATTGTGACATTACACATTTCTTACAATTACACTTACTTTTTATTCTAATAGGTCAATAAAAGTTGAAAAATAATTTTTTACGCTAAGAAAACAATAATAGTTACTGAGAAGTGTCTTTGTATCTTTGGTATAAAACAAAAAAATTTGTCAGTTTGCTCTGTATAGTCTCGGTAGCAATAAGCTTTTTTAGTAAAGACCATGAATACAGAATTCCTAACTAAAAATATGCATAAAGAACTGGACCAGTTGTAAAAAAAAAAAACGGACTGTTTTACTTATTTTTCAAAGATAACAGTGAGTAATTTTTCCCCAATCGATAGTTTCATTTTTTAATTGTTTTTCTTAGTAACAACTGCTTTTGTTCTATTTCTTTTTTGTGAGATTTTTGAAAAAGAAGTTAAAAATATTTTACATTTCTTCCTTCAACATTGGCCTAAACTGATCATGTGAACGTATTTTGGTGGTACTATTGTTCTTATTTGCTTTTTATTATGTTGTTTTTAATCAATTTTTTTTTTTCCAATTATTTTTTAATATCATTGATTTAACCTTATTATATTTTTTTATTTAGCTTTTCTTGTTGAAAAAGAGGGTAATGTTTTTGTTAACCCTCTCTCAGACAAATAGGGGTGGATTTTATTGAACTTTGGCTTTTTGCTCCAATTTTCCTTCATAAAAGGATGTGCTTCTGTCGTTGTTCAAACAAGCATACCACCCCTGTCCGCTGGGGCTTTGAATACGATGACTGCACCATCTGCAGACAGGTAAGACCCCCCAGCCCAGTTGGGCGCACCTGTTGCCGTAGGTGCTACTCATGATGCTTAAGAACGGAATCCTGGTTGAGAGTAGTCCATGATATGCAACCACCCCACTTACAGAAACGACGGTCGTATAGGCCCCTTCCTGATCAATCGATTGATCATGTCAAGCCCTAGACCTATATGATTGTCCTGATCTTAATTGCCCTTATTGGCAAGCCCAAACTCTTTTTATCATATGGGTGCTAGAAGGTTTGTAGCTAGGGTCTTCTGTTCTAGGTATGATATTAAACTCTATCTGATGGTGAGTGTAGAAAAAAAAAAAAAAAAAAAAAAAAAAAAAAAAAAATATAAAAAAAAAAAAAAAAAAAAAAAAAAAAAAAAAAAAAAAAAAAAAAAAAAAAAAAAAAAAAAAAATAAAAAAAAAAAAAAAAAAAAAAAAGAAAGAAAAAGAAGAAAAAAAGAAAATAAATATAAAAAAAAAAAAAAATAAAAAAAAAAAAAAAAAAAAAGAAAAAAAAAAATAAAAAAAAAAAGAAAAAAAAAAAAAAAAAAAATAAAATAAAATTAAACACAAAAAAAAAAATAAAAAAAAAAAAAAAAAAAAAAAGAAAAAAAAAGAAAAAAAAAAAAAAAAACAAATACGGAAAAAAAAAAATGAAAAAAATAAGAAACGACAGAGAAAAAAAAAAAAAAAGAAAAAAAAAAAAAAAAAAAAAAAAAAAAATAAAAAAAAAAAAAAAAAAAAAAAAAAAAAAAAAAAAAATATGTTAATTGTTAATTGTTTCTGTGTTACTTTCAGCCCTTAGCCAGGATGAACCTGCAGTCTGGAAATGACTTGTTACAGATTGTATACTTTGGTCAGTGGACAGTCAACACCTCCTCAGCTTAATGATTTTCCTCTCCTGGCAGTAGTAGGCAGTAATTATTTAAGCTGTTATATAGTCGAGGTTCATTGGAGAACTTAGTAACTTCATGGTTAGGCTTGGCCAGTCACATTGCTCAAACCAATTGTTGACTGTCTAACTGACTTACTTCAATAGTGAGGTTCTAATTCTGAGTCTGGGGTAATGTGAGCTATCCCTTTGTACCATTGCTCCCAGGTTCAACTCTGAACCAGATGTGGTAGTTCCTGTTAGGTCCCATATATGGTTAAATAGAAAAAACATGAGTTTATAAAAACTAATGGTGAACTTTTGATTTTGGAGCTCTGGGGTGTGGATACTCTTCATTGCTTTACTCAAAGGTCCCACTTTAGCCCAGATGGTAGTACCTGTTCAGGTACGCATCTATGGGTTAAAATAGAAATTTGTTTACAAAAAAATGAATTTTTCTCAAGCTTATCACTATGATCTTTCAAAACTTTGGTGGCATTTAATACACCCAACATGTTGAGATGTCAAGTAAAACTGTAACACCTACGGTAGCAGGGGTCCATTATGCATGTCTTACTGCAGTACTCCCTGCATTCGCCTCCACTATCTTGCTGGCCATGATCATATTGTTGTTATCTCTGGACTAAAAAGCACCCTTTGGGGGGCCCCGCCGCTCAAAAGCGTGAACAATCAAAATTAACAGAGAGGAACAAACAAAGACAACCGAGTCAGGGGGAACGTCAAAAAATGGTCAAGATGAGGTATATAAACTCGCATGTCATTCTTCATCAAGTCAGTCCCAGCTGCTACTAATCTCAACTCTATTATCTCAGTCGAGATGGAGTTGGCGAAAACACCCTCCCTGCTCTGGTTAAAGTCTTCTGCTTAGGTGGTCTTCCACTGTTCTCTAAAAGGTGATCTCTGTTCAGCTACCAAATTCCAACTGATTCTCGTCGGGTCCAAACAACTAACTGACCACTGACTCTGAGTCATGCTCGAAATTTCTCAAGTAACTTCAAAGCTCATTCAAGTCTCGCATTCGTTCTTGTTTCACATGAGATTTTAAACCCTTTGTCTTAAGTGAGACCACACAGTGTTCTTTTTCAAAACAGCTCCCAGCTGGTGCTATTGAATACCTGGTCTCAACTCTTTTCTTAAACTTTATAAAAAATTCAAGATTGTAAATTTCATTTATCTTTTTTTCCTTAAAAACAGAAGCCCTAAACTTATATATAAAAAATGTTTTCTATAATTCTTAATTATAACTGAAATAAACATGTTTGCTGATCAACTCAGTTTTGGGATTTTTCCTATAAGTCTAACATGATCAAAGGGGAACCACTCTTGACTGATAAATTATTTATTTATTTTCCCATTAAACTAACCGCTAACGCTGTCTTCTTTTTGCCTATTAGATAAATAAATAATTCATCAGTCAAGAGTGGTTCCCCTTTGATCATGTTAGACTTATAGGAATAACCCAGTTTTGTTATAATATTGCCTTTATGAGTTTACAAAATATAAACACTCCCATCCTGGGGTGCCTATTGGTACCTGTCAAGAGGTGTTGCTGTCATATCAAAATTTTGGCCATTCCTTCCAGAATGAGTGTGTTACGTAATCGCCGCCAGCACCTATATTTGTGGCCTTGTGCCAGACTTGGAAAGAACCTTTGGAAAAATGTACTACCGATTATCTTGTGCTTGCTGGGTGGTCTTTGTGGTCACGAAAAAGTAGTTAGGAAAGATATCATCTCTTTAACGAGAGAAATGAGACGATAAGTCTATGATTAGGAAAAACCCAGTCTTTTGGGCTACAAAGTAGTCTTTATCTTAGGCTAGTGAACTCTGGTTGACCAGTGAGAATAGAAAGAATCGAACCTTTTGATTTGGTCCAGAAGGTGGTCGAAAATTCTAGAGAAAGAAGCTTCTGGAAGATTATTTAGAAATACTATTTAAAAGAGACCGTCAATAGAATGGGTAGGAGTTGGAGTCTGCGATCAAGAGCAGTGAGGGTCCAGGACCAGAGGCAGTTAGAGCCAGGAGGCCGTGCGTGGCAGTGGCAGTTGATGAACTGATGTCGCTAAATACTAAAACCCGAGATGTAATATTTTACACTGGACGAAGTTGAAAACATATTTTAAGTGTGAAGCCTGAGTAATTGGACAAGTTAAGAGCATCACTAAAAACATATTTAAAGAAGCCGACAACTTTCATCTCAATAACTTTCATTAAGTAATAAATTCCTGAAAAGTAAGAAATATGTCCACATCTTTATTTACTACACGCCAAAGAAATCGTACTCATGAATGAAAGTCATTAGCGTGTATACTTGTCAACAAGTCAAATGCCGTAACGAAGGGCATGCGACGGCCGTACGTAAAGTGATATCTTCCCTGACCATGACCAAAAGAAGTGGAGAAGGATTTTGGGGCTAGCTAAGACTGACTGCTAGCAGCTAGATTCGTGCTTGTAAACAAACACTGGTACGTACGAAGATACGAATTGTAGTAGGCCGAGAAAAAAGGCACTAACGTTAAATACTAACTGAATCCCGTACGTATACATATCCCTAATTGGTCCCACTACGTTACAGTTGTTATGTCTTTAAACAATAATTCTATAAACTCTTCTTGTTTGTTTCAGCTGCTCTCACAAAGTTGATTCATAGTTGCAACAAAGATAACAGCCATCTCTTTTCCATTTACATTTAGGTAAGACCATTTATTTATTTGTTTATTATTGCATAGTGATTCAGTTATACACTTTTTTGAGGGCAGCGTGGTGGTGTAATGGTTAGAATCACAGGAAATGGACTCTTCAACCGAGTTCAATTCCTGGACAAAGCCAAAGTTCACATAGCACCAATACCCTTGGGAAAGGTCTGAATCCAACTATTCTCCCTCCATGGGTAAGTGATATGCAGACTGGACTCTTTAACCTGGTTAGCTAACCAGTCTAAGAGAAGGAAAACTCTGAATTCAAACCTGGTCACTATAGAATAGGCTCAGTCCTACTTAGTGATCTATTTTTTAAAATATGGTAAATAGTAAGGCAGACTGGGCTCTTTAACCTTGGTTAGGCAACCAATCTAGAAGAAGGAAAACTGAATTCAAATCCCTTAAATCTCTGCTTGGGTGGTCACTACTAGAATAGGCTCAGGCCTACTTAGTCATCTATTTCAATTAAAAAAAAAAAAATTAAAACACCTCGGGTATCTCCTTTCTTTTCCTATCTTCTCATGTTAACCTTAAAGAAAATCCCGCCCTGTCGGCATGGGGCGTTAGAATGCACCGACTGCACCTCTGCAGAGGCGGTAAGACTCCCCAATGGGACACCTGTTGGCCGTGGGTGGTGACCCGTGATGCTTACGGATAGAGCCCAGGTGGCTAGAGCAGTTCATGTCTTGCAATACTCCACTTTGCCCTATCTTGGGCTAGACGGGCGGTCGGAGAGGCCCCTCCGATCAATCGGCTGGTCACGTCAAGCCTAGCACCTATATGATTTTCCCAACCTATTGCCTTATGGCAAGCCCCAACCCCTTTTATCATATGGGTGCTAGAAGCGGTGGTTGCGGGTCTACATGTCCTGGGAATGACGTTAAACTCTATCTGATGGTGAGGTTCCAGTTCTGGGGTTTGGGGAATGTGGAGACCCCTTCATCCACATTGCTCCTGGTCCACTCTGACCTGGAGTGGTATACCTGTTAGGGTCCCATCTATGGGTTAAATAGAAAATGTATTTATAAAAATTGTATTATCCATTAAGAACTGATTTATTTCAAAACTTTATTGGCATTAAATGACCCACTGAGGTTGATATGCGTAAACAAAACAACCAAAACAAACAAATTAAAGAAAATCTTTGAAGAAATTGTTTCTTGAATGACTCTGAACTTGAACAAACAAAGTTTGACAAAAATTTGAGTAAAAAAGACGTCAGTTGTCAAATAAATTTTCAGACTTTGAACACATGAGTTGAAGCTGATTAAAACAGAAGTCATGTGAATGACTGCCAATGCAAACTAAAGAAAGCCGAATGGCTGGTCGAATCTACCCAAGCAGAATCAGTTAGCATCAGTCACTATCTTGAACAAGTGTCTGATGTTTTTTTTTGCGCAAATTCTTCACTTTGTGTTTATTCTCTATTTTACAGCTACTTTAACCTTTACTCATAGATGTAAGAAAGGGCAGCAGTGATACTACTGGAAAGAGAAAGAGGAAAGTTGTAAGGTCTGATGGTCAAGAATGCATAAATCCACTTTACACTATTCTTATTATTGAAGTCAGTTAGTCTACTGTTGGTTTTAATAACAGCAGCTAAGTTAGAACTCAAGCAGTGTCCAAGACAGCTGGTATAAATAGGAATCAAGAATGATCCATTCATGAATCAGGGTGATTTGGGTCATTCCATTCCTTGGGTTCTGATTGGTTGCTTAACTGGTTGATTTGAATGACATTGTGGAGTCTTATATATACTTTGTCATTTTGCAGTGGACTTTGTAGCATTCGAGTTTGTATTTAAGTTACAATCGCTTGCAGCCTTGTCTTCCCAGTTCAACGGTAATTGGAACTTATTCTTCATCCCCCCCCCCATTGCGCGGGTGTAACGGCCTTTGAGTCATAGAATTTAAGGAATTTAGAAATTACTAAAGGATACGAATTAGTTCCTTTTCGACCCGGCCGTTTCAGTTTTTGAACCAATTGCTTCTCAAACTGTTGTAGGTGACTCACCTATGACACAAACATGGACTTGCCCAAAGGGTATATATTAACAGAGCAAAGCTACTCAAGGAGAAGAAGCAGATACATGTTCTTCGTGTACGCTGTAACAAAGGAAACCTTCCTCAATTGTACATTGACATATTGCTGAATACATCTGTTCCCTACTTTTTATCCCCGTGTTGAGTTATTATTTATTGACCTTAAACAGGTCATAACAAAATCAAAACTGCATTTTACAAGGTATTGTTGTATTTTAGAATGCTTCAGTAACAAATAGGTATATTATTTGAAAATCAATCAAATTTTGGCATTAAATAACCCATAAGGAGTGATATGTTGTTAAATGAATAAACTAAACCAAACCAAAAAATCAAAACCACATTTTATAAGGTATTATTGTTATTTTAGAATGCTTTACAAATCAAAATAGTCATAATTAATTTGAAACATTTTGCTTTTAGTATGTTTTTAGCTAAGTCAGTAAAGACATCTGTGGGNACAAAATTAACGTTCCTCAAAGTGAAACAAACAAGGTGAGATTACTCTCATTTATGTAGCTATTGTTCAGATTACCAGAAGAGATACAACTGCTTGAAAAAAACTTGGTGCCAATCACGTTGACTATTACGATATACCCTAGTCAAGAACCGTGGTACTTGGCATCTCACCGCCAACCATGTTACCCCTTCTTTGAAAACTCCTATGCAGCTACCCTCAAGGACAAAAGGCACAGGAGGAAGAACTGCAAAATTGCACCATCACACCTTGACCAGATCTTCAGCTGCAGTTGCTGTGACTGTACTTGCCTGTTCTGTATTAGCCTCGTCTGCCATGAACGTGTCTGTACTCAGTGTGAACCACCCCCTTCCTTATCGTGGTTCAGAAAAACTAGCCATGATATAAAGTACACATTCATATATATATATATATATATATATATATATATTATACTAAAGCTGAGTAAATCAATGATTGTTTTCTAAAGGCTTTTTTCCTGTTTAGTTTAATGACACAAAATTCATACTAAAATATTCATTGGTTTTAGGATTGAGTTATGTTTGAAATAAATTCCATTTTATTTGATTCTAATTAGTTGTAATTTGCAATTAAGTAAAAAATTGATCAGTCTCTTACTTCCCATTCTGCCTGTCACTTTCCACCTATGTATATCTTGAGTACCTCCTCGTTATATATGTTAGTTTCTCTGTGTGTGTAAAGAGAGAGATTTGAAAGTGAGTGTGTGAGGAACATTTAACTTCCTACTTTATTTATATGTGAAGTTTCAGCAACAGCAAGCCTTCCAAGAATCAGGTCTATTTCAATTTAAATTAGGTCAAATGTTCCCTTTCATAGAAATCTTACAAAATGAATTTAATGTCTTTTTTTTATTCTCCGGCCTTATTTATTTTTTTAAAGAATTTAATTCGCTTTGCAAAATCACTTCCCTAATCCCAATCATCTACCCAGTGCTCAATGGGTGATGTTTTGTCTAGTATACATATATATATATATATATATATATAGTGTTTTACTGAATTTTTACAGTAAAAATTCAGTCAAGATATAAGTCAGTCAACCTGACACCAGCCGTCTTGTACACGAGGTTCTCTTAAAAGCTAAGTCACTGTTATTTATTTTTTAAATAGAAAATGCCGACGTATTGTATTTTGTTTGTCGTAATATATTGCATTTATTTCATTATTAAGCTTTAATAACTATATCAATGTCACCTATTTAATAGAAAATGGTACCTGTAGACTTATACTAAGTTAAAACTTAGAAAAAAGCTAAGGTTTCTTTTTCTTTCTTTTTTTTTCAGTGTGGTGGACCCGTAGATCTTGACAGATCATCCATCTGCACTCCCCAAAGCCTTTCAGTCATCTTGCCTCAGCTTATCACCGATACTGGACTTTGGGGAAGGAGAGCATGCGGTGCGTGTCACACAAATGCACAACATGTCAACATGTGCAGATATTTCTACAAGTTCCACGGCAATGGAGGAGGGGCAACATGTGCAGGCTTGATAGGCTGGACACATACAGCTGTGAATCTACATGTGACGTGGCTCTTGACCTATCTAACGCCACTTCATTGCTGATTGAACAGCGACGTGCCTTGACGAAGTTGTGAGTGACTGAGTAGCCCCTTGGGTAGCACTGTTCACTCAGACATCTGGGTCAAGAAAAGGTGGCCTAAACAAATGCCTGTTCACCTATCAAGCTGGCCAGCAACCTGCAGTATGGCAGCTGTTCACATTAGCATGGCAAAAACAAGAAAATATTACAACAAAAAACTAGACTAACAATAGCCACCTGGAATGTTCAAATACTTCTCAATCTTGAGGGACCTGGAAACCCCGAACGACGAACTGGTATTGAGGCAAAGGAACTCACAATATAGAGTATACATCGAGACCCTTGCAAAAGTCTGCTTCAGCGATGAGGACCAACTAAAGTGGGGGCTGGGTACACATTCTTTTGGAAGGGCAGGCCGATGGTAGCTCTAAGTGGTTTGATGTAAATCGGCCTGAGCACTCCATCCTGAAGCATTCTCTATGTAAGCAGCATATAACAGACGTCATGGACACAATTCCTACAAGATTGACCATACATGT
The DNA here is from genome assembly GCA_023376005.1 of Doryteuthis pealeii. Taxonomy (NCBI): domain Eukaryota; kingdom Metazoa; phylum Mollusca; class Cephalopoda; order Myopsida; family Loliginidae; genus Doryteuthis; species Doryteuthis pealeii. The sequence continues at coordinate 35,459,425 of CM042175.1, forward strand.
GACCTTTGTGGCAGAGCCTGTCTGTCAAGGGCTGGGATTCTACAGTCACGTACATTCGCATATGAGAGGAAACCGCGGAAAGGGCTCATATGTGTGACAGGGTATGTATAAACAAAGTTGGACCCGTGGGCCACCTGAGTACTCACAACTAAAATGCTTGTAGAAATGGCCCTCTTCTGTGAAGAAGTGGCAATCACCATATATATATATATATATATTTGGGAGAATATGTGCATAATTGAAGTTGTACCTAATTTTGAAAATTAATTAATTAATAATTAATTAATTAGGCAGGCATACCTATTCAAATGTAAGGCTAAACGAATCGAGAAAAATCAATCTCTGTATGTACATTTCGGCCTATTAGGCCTCATCAGCAGAGCTATAGATAGGAAGACTGCCTTGTGCGTGATTCGAACCCTGTCAAGCTGACAGGCGAGGACCGTAACCCCTTCAAAAAAATTTTGGGGAGAATATGTGCTTAATTGAAGTTGTACCTAATTTTGAAAATTAATTAATTAATAATTAATTAGGCGGGCATACCTATTCAAATGTAAGGCTAAACAAATCGAGAAAATTCATAACACACACACACACACACATATATATATATATATATATATATGTGTGTGTGTGTGTGTTGAATTTCAAATCTTGGTGGAATCATTCATCTTGCTCATATCTGACCACATCAAGGTTTTTCAAGAAGTTAGCAAGATGGCTATACAAAAAATGGAACTTGATGCTCATGTTGAATCAAGCATTTTGTGGCTATCCAATTTCAGTATAATTAATTGCTCATGCAGATATTTCTTGGCAAGGTAAAGAACTTGTCAAGAACCAAGCATTCTTTTAGAGTTCTGACATTATCCCAATGAAATGTTCATCTTAGATAACTCCCAGAATCTGTAGACCATCAAATATGCCGGTCTTGATTTTTCTCAATTGACAGGCAAGGAAATGCCAAAATGTGGTACTTGAAACAATTGGCAATGCTTTAATGAATTGCTTCAAGAGACCTAGTTTCATGTATAAGGTGCAAATATAATTTTTTATGTCAACAAATGGCCCATATAGAATTTTGGGAGAATATGTGCTTAATTGAAGTCGTATATAAAACACACACACACACATATATATATATGTGTGTGTGTGTGTTTTATATCACTGCTTGGCTTCATGAATGAAAATCAAGAAGAGGCTAGTTCATGCCGAATGCAGTCATTTTTGCGGCTGACATGACCAATATGGAACAGGTAGTACAGTCGCACCTCAGGCAATATCTTGTAAAAATTAACTTTTACACTGCCAGAAGGGCGTTTTTTGTTGCTAGTTAATTTAATAAATGAATGAAATTTTAATTCTCAACTACATTTTTCTTATTTTTTAATTCAATTTCTTTCTTTTATTATCCACTTCACTTGTATTGTAATTATTTGTGTATAACACTTTTCCCCCAATTTTTAAGCCTAAAAGTTAAGAGTGCATCTTATACACAAGAACTAAGAACAGAGAAGCCGACCTATGATGGCCAAAAAAGAAGTGCATTTTAACACATCACTCAATAAGTCCCACGCCTGACATATAGCTGGCACCACTAATAAAAAAAAATCCTTATGATTTTTATAAAGTACTAACTTTATACTTTATAACTTGTTTTTGTCGTCCGAGATGGTGTGCACCAACTACCAGCAGCTCCATATTTTACTGCACAGATCCCTGTGCTACTCATACACTGAGTTGGCGAGGGCCGGTATCAGACTAGGAACCTTGTGGTTTCTAGCCAAACAATCTACCAACTGAGCTATACATTTTCTGAGAAATTGATTTTTTCAATTTTATTGGACTTCATTGTTTGCTATTATTTATTAAATTAACAACAAATTTATTCTTTCTCTGTAATTTCAAATTTAAATCCATGAGATGACATATTCACATTGTTGATTGAATTCACATTTACAATTATTTTTGCGTTTTCTCTTATTTTCTTTTATTTTTATTTCTCTGAATTTTTTAGATGAGGCTTGATAATCTGGATTATTTGTATTATTCAGACTATTGTCCCCATCTTTATTGTTATCTGCACAACGTTTCAGCCGATGTACCCTCCGAACTTCTTCAGGTATTTCTTGTTGGACTCTCGAACTCAGGAACCCCCACCTCAAACTTGGGAACCTTCTTTTTGAACTCAGGAACCGTCTTGTTTGTAATTGGGAGTTATCACAGAACTTTGAACGTAACCCTTTATTCAATCCACCATGGTAGATTGTTCTCATTCTGTTAACCAGGACTGGGTACAAGTGTTAAGCTGTGTTCATTTTCTGTGTTCTTTACTTGTGTATTGTAATGTGAAACTAAAAAAAAAAAAAACAGAAAACATTAAAAGAGCAAATCTTATTATAATGGAGATTGTGGGTTTGTCTGTCTGTAACCGAAACTATATTACTATACAAGTCACAATTCCCTTTGTTATTTACATCATATTCTCCATGATTTTATTTTTATTTAAACCTCAATGAATAATAAAATTGTTTTACATTATTAAGACTGCTGACCATATCTACATACTAATAATACGTAATTGTATTTATATATACAACAAAATACTGGTTTACAATGTGAATGGGAAGGCTAATTTGCATATTGATCTTAAAAAATTGATTTTAATAAATATATGCTTAGTATTATTGATTTCTAATTGTTTGGTTTTATCTTATTGAATATGAGCAAAAATCTCTGGGATAAATCTTAAAATAAATCCCTTAACAAGAAGAAATAACTGTAATATTATTCTTTACTTCCTATTTTAACTAAACAGTTTAATTAGGAAAATTTACCAATGAAAGACGGGAGTAACAGAAAATGATGGAAGAGTTAGTTTCAAAGTTGTTCTATTTTTCAATCATACCCCCTCTGTTCCAAATCTTTTTCTCTGCATTCTTATTCAGTTTCATTAGCCTTTCTAATTTAATATGATATTTTATTATATTAAAACTTAAATACTTGCACCCGGAGGGTGCATATATTTGCTAGTACTAGTAATAATCTATATATTGTTCCTAAATCTTCCAGCCGTTATCATCCTACAACACCCTCTGTTTAAAAATGAGACCATCCAAACCGGAGTGTCCGGTGGCTTCGGCCCTGGACCGCATAAGTTAACATCATTGATCCCAGGGGGACATCCACCCCCTCCAGGCAACACCTGCCCCCTCGATTTAAAGGGGCAGGGCTGGGTATATTGCCTGGTGCCTGAGGTGCCCCCTTGAGGGGAATGCCGACAGGATCCACATATTTTTTGCACCTGTCTCCCATGAGCTTCGGCTCGTGGGTGGTCCCACATTAATAGGCCTTGTGGCCGACCCGTATACGTGGGATACGTGGTAAATATCATCCAAATTGTCCAAGATGCAATCCAAAAATGTAAATCATCTGGTGTTGCTTAATCGCAGATTTCTTATTTGTCCCATTCTACTTCATTCAATTTTTAAAATGAAACATTCCAAATGGTCTTGCGTCGCTTAAATTCCCAACGTAAAATTAAAATGAATTAAAAAAAAAAAAGAAGTTACATGTTTGTTTAATTTGTAATATTAAAATTGTGAATTACGGAAGATATTTTTGGTAATTTTGGTAGGATTTATATGTAATGAAATTACAAATCATCGTTTCTGGCTTAAATAGCTCATCTTGATTTTTGTTTCATTTTGTGGAAATTCTACGGGTCCCACTAATAATAATAATTATAATAAATTAAGCAAGGAAGTAAAACTAATGCCCTTGGGAAAAGCACGAATCCATCTTAGCTATGGGTAAATAGTAGGGCAGATTATCTTTAGCTTTGGTAAGGCAACCAGTCTAGAAGGGACGACGCTGAATCTAAACTTACTATACTCCGCTTAAAAATTGAGCTTAGTCTGTCTTTCTTGCAATTAGTTATGTAGTTTCAAGTAACTAACTATTATTAATTTACAAAAAGATAAAGTAACTATTTTTAATTTATATATTAATATCCTTGTTCCTAAATCTTCCATCCGTTATCATCCTGCAACACTCTCTGGTTAAAAATTACACCTTCCAAATTGCCCAAGATGCAATGCAAAAATGTGAATCCAGATTATCTGGTGTCGCTCAATCGCAGATTTCTTATTTGTCCCATTTTATTTGTCCCATTTTATTTGACCTAATTTAAAAAAATAAAACATTCCAAATGGTGTTGCGTTGCTTAAATGCCCAATGTAAAATTAAAATGAATTAAAAAAATGTTACATGTTTGTTTTATTTGTAATATTGAAATTGTAAATTACAGATAATATATTTTGGTAAATTTGGTAGGATTTATATGTAATGAAATTGCAAATCATAGTTTCTGGCTTAAATATCTTCTCTTGATTTTTGTTTTGTTTCTGTTATATCCCAAGATGTTAGGAATAACAAATATAAACAAAAACAGTTAAATAAGTTTAACATATAACAATATTGTTTTTTATTTTTCTCACGACCAGGAATATAGTAGGATGAGTTGAATAAAACAGTTCAGCTATCGGCCATGCAATGTGTTCATCAGGCAGCCATGTTCTTCTGTCTTGTCTCTGATTTGTGACTCCTGCATACCAGTGTCAATTTCGTTATCTCTCACGGAAATTTCACTGGTCCCGCTAGTTCAATTATGATATGTGAATACGGATTATCTGGTGTTGCTTAATCACATATTTCTTATTTGTCCCATTCTGTTTCATCCAATTTTAAAAATGAAACATTTCAAATGGTCTTTGCATCACTTAAATGCCCAATGTAAAATTAAAATGAATTGAAAAAAAAAGAAAAAGAAGTTACATGTTTGTTTAATTTGTAATATTGATATTGTGAATTATGGAAGATATTTTGGTAATTTTGATCTTATTTTGTCTTGGCCTCCTGCCTTAATATATGCTGCAAGCCAGCATCGGGTGAATTTCTGGACCAACTTAGATATTTTCCAAGTCGTGTTTTTGTCACTTTTTTGTCAACAAATTAATGTAGATATTTTAAATGCCTCCCCCTCCGATTTTTATTGGCAAATCAAGGAAAATATTTTACAACCCCACTTTTAAGAAAGCGTGAGAGAGTTAGATCAAGATTATTATACTTTTTACATATTGAACTATTTTGCAATAGCTCTTAAGTAAACATATTAAATGTTGTAATAATTAAATTATCATGCTGTGGTATATCCAAAGGTCCTTCTGGTGGAGATTCATTGTTAATCTGTCTGTAACTGAAATTACATTATTGTCATTGTCTGTAACGGAAACTACATAATTGCTTATATTACAACACCCAAAATCATTAATACATAGAATAAAGAACAACCCTGTATGAAATATCTTTTTATTTATCTTTTTTAAATATTCAATATTAATAAAATAAATAAATAAAAACTGTCCCTTATAATTCAACATTTGAATCCTTTTCATTGTAATAATGACAAATTAAATAAATTGAAATTAATCAAAAACTTGTATTATTACTTTAAATGGAAAAAATTATTTGCGAAATTTGTAATCAATTTTTAAAAATCCTTTTTTACTCTTGCCCTTTTTTCAGTAACAAGAAATTAACTAAAAAGTTTCCAAATAAATAAATAATTTTGATTTTGTGTAAAATTTATGAGTAAAATATTCAAAATAATTATTTTATTAATAATTAATAGATGCACGCAACATTTTATTTGAGGGGTGACAGGACTAAGTTTCCATTTCAAATTGTTTTATTTTTCTACTCCTTTAATAAATTTGATGATTTTACTTACTTATAATATAAACCTTCTGACATTTTTAACTCCCACCCCCTCTTTCAAAAACCAATTTTTATATGGCGTTTTTTTTCTTCATATACTAGTAATTTATACAATATCATATGGTTTCAAGTAATTATTCTTATTCAATAATAATCATTTGTTTGCACATAATTTCAAGTAACTAATAATAATCATTAGTAAACAATTACATATGTTGCAGCACAGTCGTTTATATACTGGGTCATTTGCATGCGATGTGCTATATTAGTACATCTAGTACATGAAAGAAGACCTTGATATCACTACACTACCAGCCCAGGAGGAGGTAAAAGTTGGTAAGTCGCATTGTGATTGAAATTTCTCTTTTGTTAACTGATTTATTTATGCATTTGTTCTATCCTTTGTTTTTGTTATATTTTTATAACTGTATTAAAGGCTCATGGGTACAGAAGACCAATAAAGCCCTGTAAAAATCAAAAACACTTTGTTCTTCCTAATGCTGGTACAATATATTTACCAACCCCTTTGCACGAGCAGGATGTGACACAAGGTCTATTTCTTAAGTGGAGTTTAACAGGATTGATTTCAGTGTTTTCATTTTCGTAGATTGGTTACCTAATTAAGTTTAAAGTGTCCAGTTTATCCTACTATTTTACCCACAGCTGGAGGGAGAATAGTAGGATACATACCTTTCCAAAGGGTATCACCACTACGTGAAATGCAAATAACTTTGTCCAGGATTTGAACTCAGGTCACCATGTCCATTTCCTACAATGATAGCCATTACACCACATGCCCACATTAGTAAAGAATTATATCTTCAAGTAACTATTCTTAATGCAAATAATTTACACAATTAGTTTCAAGTATTCCTATCAAATATTAATAATTTATGCACAAATATAAAGTAATTTGGACACAAGTATTCCTAACCAATACTAATAAAAAAAAAGTTGTTAAAAAAATTCAGAGAAATAATCCTGAACATGTATTTTATCCAACAAATAAAACTTGTTGATTTCTCTGAATGTTGGAGATGAGGCTTGATGATTAGTATTATCTGTGTTATTTGGACTATTGTCCTCATCTTCATTGTTATCTGTACAGCGTTTCAGCCGATGTGCCCTCCGGACTTCTTCGGGTATTTCTTGTCGGACTCGGGAACCTTCTTTTCAGACTTGGGAACTTTCTTGTCGTAACCGGGTTCAATCCTGAGTAGCAGCAGTAACATAGAAAAATTATTAACACAACTCCTACCCCAGCTATGGTTAGTGTAATGAGAACAGGATACCCCCGTGGACTAAATAAAGGGTTATGTTCAAAGTTCCGTGATGGCTCCCGATTACGACAAGAAAGTTCCTGAGTTCGAAAAGAAGGTTTCCGAGTTCGAAAAGAAGGTTCCCGAGTCCAACAAGAAATACCTGAAGAAGGCCGGAGGGTATATCGTATGAAATGTTGTACAAATAACAATAAAGATGAGGAGAATAGTTCAAATAATGCAGATAATACTAAAACTTGTTGACATACAAACAAACTGGAAATAAAATCTGATGAGATTTCCTTAATCTCAAATGTTTCTGATAAAAAATTTTGGTCATTGGAATCCAATAAGCATAGGGCTGGTTTAGCTTAGTTGTTAGAACACCTGCCTAGGAACCATGAGGTTTTGGGTTTGATACCAGCCATTGCCAACTCAATGTATAAGTAACACAGGGATCTGTGTGGTAAGTAAGGAACTGGTGGTAGGTGTGGTGCTCCATTTCAGATGAAAAAACAATCTCCTTGGTCTAGTGCTAGTGAAAAGGGTATAGACTTCCTTGCTGTCTGGCTGATACCAGCTTTAGGCCACACCGATGACTTTTCCCCTTTTAAAACAACGGTCCCCAAAGGCTTGGAAAAGAGACTGATTGAATTGGATGTCAGAGGAAGAATTGAGACCATCCTTATCATAGCACTGTGAAAATCAGAATACTTCATAACAATAAATAATGTTGATGGAAATAAATATTTTTATATGTTTGATAAGAATGGCATGTCAGCCCATCTAGGGTTGTTTTATGCCTAGAGGTTAGAGAATCATGTTCATTGTATGTATCTACCAACCCCTCCAATTGATTGATTTAATGGCATGTCAGCCCATCTAGGGTTGTTTTATGCCTAGAGGTTAGAGAATCATGTTCATTGTTGTATGTATCTACCAACCCCTCCAATTGATTGATTTTAATGGCATGTCAGCCCATCTAGGGTTGTTTTATGCCTAGAGGTTAGAGAATCATGTTCATTGTATGTATCTACCAACCCCTCCAATTGATTGATTTTAATGGCATGTCAGCCCATCTAGGGTTGTTTTATGCCTAGAGGTTAGAGAATCATGTTCATTGTATGTATCTACCAACCCTCCAATTGATTGATTTTAATGGCATGTCAGCCCATCTAGGGTTGTTTTATGCCTAGAGGTTAGAGAATCATGTTCATTGTATGTATCTACCAACCCCTCCAATTGATTGATTTTAATGCATGTCAGCCCATCTAGGGTTGTTTTATGCCTAGAGGTTAGAGAATCATGTTCATTGTATGTATCTACCAACCCCTCCAATTGATTGATTCTAATGGCATGTCAGCCCATCTAGGGTTGTTTTATGCCTAGAGGTTAGAGAATCATGTTCATTGTATGTATCTACCAACCCTCCAATTGATTGATTTAATGGCATGTCAGCCCATCTAGGGTTGTTTTATGCCTAGAGGTTAGAGAATCATGTTCATTGTATGTATCTACCAACCCCTCCAATTGATTGATTCTAATGGCATGTCAGCCATCTAGGTTGTGCCTAGAGGTTAGAGAATCATGTTCATTGTATGTATCTACCAACCCCTCCAATTCATTCATTTTAATGGCTGTCAACCCATCTAGGGTTGTTTTATGACTAGAGGTTAGGGGAAAATGAGACCTTAATTCTCCCCTTTTCAAAACAACATTTGGTCCTCAAAGGCCTGGAAAAGAGACTAGGGAAATTGGAGATCACAGGAAGAAGCAGTTACCACTCCCCCACCTCAAAATTTTTTTCCTGACTTCCCACCAGGCCGGATTAACATAAGATCTTTTTTACATATGGATTTTTTTATGGGGCATCCAGTGAGAATCAAACTCACTATTCAGTAGTAATGGATCTGTGAGACTAGCTTGCAAACCACTACACCATGATGGGACGCCCTGAATTAAAATCACATAGTATACTTAGGAATGTCCTGGAAAAATTAATTCTCCCTTTTCATAACAACATTTAGATGTGAATAGATATTTTCAGCTTTAAAATTTATTAAAAGCAAAATGAGATCATGACTGAATGATCAAAGTTTAAAGAATTTTCTGATGCACCAAAGTCTCATGAATGAATCAATACAACTGCATGCTTTAACACGAAAATATCATAAAATGTGTTCTTAATTGTGCTTGCACATTATTTGAAATGAACTTAATTGTTATTAAGAACACATTTTATGATATTTATGTGTTAAAATATGCAGTTGTATTGATTACAGTGAAATGAAAATGGCCGACCAAAACATATGGCTTCCTCAAAGTGAAATAAACAAGGGTGTTACTCTCATTTATGCAGCTAATATTCAGATTACCAAGTAATGTTTATCTTTTTTTCTATTAAATCAATAAATTATATAAAAATTGCTAAATATATATATATATATAAATATTTTGACAAGAATGAATGGGTGGACAAGATTTCTATTGTGCATCTGAATTTGTGTATACAAAAACAGACATATGGAATGTGAACACTTTGCCACCCCTATCATAGACAATAAATTTTAGCAAAATTTTCCGCAGGCACATAGGTTCCAGTCTATTATTTTCTTTGATGAACTTTTTTACTCCAAATATCTTACAGTATATGTATCTGTATGTGTCGTTTCAGATGTGAACTTTGTGAGAAGTTCTGTCCACATACTTGACAGTTATAGGGTTTCTCTCCAGTATGTGTTTTCATGTGTTCCTTGAGGTGTGTACTTTGGGTAAATGTTTTTTCACAAACCTTGCAATGAAAAGGCTTCTCTCCAGTGTGTGCCTGAACATGCTTCTTGAGATTTGAGCTTATTGTAAACTGTGCTCCACAAAATTCACAATGGAATGGTTTCTCTCCTGAATGTGTTCGAAGATGTACTTTTAGATTTGCCGTGAAGAGAAACTTTTCTCCACAAATTTCACAGTGGAAAGGTTTCTCTCCAGTGTGTGTTTGCATGTGCCGGGTGAGACATGAATTATAAGAAAATTTAGCTTCACAAATCATACAATGGAAAGGTTTTTCTCCAGTGTGTTTCCTCATGTGTTGCTTCAGATTGGATTTGTAGGGAAATACTAATCCACAAACATCACAAGGCCAAGATCTTTCTTTTTCGTTTAGATTCATTTTGTATAGTTCAAGTCGAAACTGAAAAAGGAAAAAAAAAAAAAAAAAATTAAAGCAAAAGATATGAAAGTAGTAGATAAAGAAATAAATGCAAGAGAAAATTATAGAAAAAGGAAAAAATAAAATGTAAATAATTTAAAGGAAGAAAACTAATATTAAAAAAATCAGTTTTTGACGAAAAATGATAGACACTGCTTGAAGGAAAGAGTCTTGGAAGAAAAACATAAGAAAAAGAATGAAAGAAAAAAGAAAGAAAATGAAAAAAGAATTATGAAGAAAAAGAAAAAAGCGATAAAAATGTAAAGTAAGAGACTAAGAAAGATAAGGACCATATGACCTTTAGGCACCCCTTTTTTATCTCGATTAAGAAAGGACATCTTTTTCATTTACACCATCAATATCCGGTTGTTTTAACAGATGATTTTTAGATTTTTTAAAAAATTATAAAAGTAACCCCTAACCCTAACCCCAAACAAACAACCGGATATTGACAGTGTAAATGAAAAACATTCTAAATAAATAATAATCCTTTCTTAATCGAGATCAAAAAGGGGTGCCTTAAGGTCATATGGTCCAAAGATAATATAAAGAAAAATGATAGAAAATGGAAATAATAATAATAATAATAATAATAAAAGAGAAACGGAATCACTTATAATTGCTGCACAAAATAATGCCATAAGGACCAACTACATCAAAGCGAAAATCGATAGGACCCAACAAAATAGTAAATGTAGACTTTGTGGGAATAGAGATGAGACTGTAAACCATATACTCTGCGAATGTAGCAAACTAACACAACGAGAATACAAAACTAGACACGACTGGGTTGGGAAGGTGATCCACTGGGAATTATGCAAAAAATTAAATTTTGACCATGCAAAAAAATGGTATATGCATAAACCAGAAACTGTTCTTGAGAACGAAACGCATAAAATTCTCTGGGACCTTGAAATAAAAACGGATCACCTTATCCCAGCAAGAAGACCAGACCTAGTGTTGATAAACAAAAAAGAAAGAACTTGTCAACTGGTGGATTTTGCAGTGCCAGCAGATCACAGGGTGAAGCTGAAGGAAAATGAAAAAATAGACAAATATCTGGACCTTGCCAGAGAACTAAAAAAGTTATGGAATATGAAAGTGAAGTTGATACCAATTGTAGTTGGTGCACTTGGAACAGTCCCAAAGGATTGGAAAAGGGTCTGGAATGTTTGGAAATCAGAGGAAGAATTGAAACCATTCAGAACACTGCACTGCTGCAATCTGCCGGAATACTCAGAAGAGTCCTGGAGACCTGGGGAGACTTGCTGTCACTCAGACTCCAGTGAAAGACCATCAGCTAATGCTGATGTGTAAATTCAAAAGGAGCAAATAATAATAATAATAATAATAATAATAATATACAGTGAAACTAAGTATGTATGTTGAAAGCAAGCAGTGTGAGAATGAGAAATACAAAAGAGCTAGTGTAGGTGTGGCAGTCATGGGATTTTGACAGGATGTAAGACAATTAATGCTGGTAAGGGATATAGAAAATACTGTTCAAAAGTATTTGAACAAACAGTTTTTTTTTGTATTGCCTCAGTGGTTGTGGGGTGGGTGGGGTAGGGGATATAAATTAACTTACAAGTTTTGCAATTCTTTGAAATACCAATGTGAGTTTGACTTTTCAGTCTCCTTCAATTCTAAACAAGTTTTTAGGAGGAGAGGAAAACACTCTTTTCTTTTCATGGAACAATTATATGAACATTTTTGCCTGAAATTTGCCATTTGGAAACCAGAAAACATGACTAAATGTCTTGTGATATTTCTTGGAATAAAATTTGGTTCTTCTTACATATCTTATTATAATGGAGATTGTGTGTTTTTCTGTCTGTAACCGAAACTATATTACTACTCAAGTCACAATTCCCTTAGTTATTGACATCACATTCTCCATGATTTTATTTTTATTTTAACCTCAATTATTAATAAAATTGTTTTACATTATTCATACTGTTAACCATATCAACATACAAGCAATTATATTTATATATACAACAAAATAGCGGTTTACAGTGTGAACGGGAAGGCTAATTTGCATATTGATATTAAAAAATCGAATTTAATAAATATGTGCTCAGTGTTATTGATTTCTAACTGTTTGGTTTTATTTTAATGAATATAAGCAAAAATCTCTTCAGTGAATCTTAAATGAAATCTATTAACAAGAAAAAATAACTGTCATTTTATTCTTTACTTCCTATTTTAACTAAATACTTAAATTAGAAAAAATAACAATGAAAGACGAGAGTGATGGAAGAGTAAGTTTCAGTTCTATTTTTTGATTATACTCCCTCTGTTTCAAAACTTTTTATCTGCATTCTTATTTAGTCTAATAAGCCTTTCTAATTTAATAAAATATTTTATTACATTAAAACTTAAATACTTGCACCTGGAGGGTGCATATATTTGCTAGTTTTTTTAATATTCAAAATTTAGTGAATAAAGCAAATTGTCAGTTTATTCAAATACTTCAGAAGTGCTGTGTGTGTGTGTGTGTGTGTGTGTGTGTGTGTGTGTGAGTGAGAGAGAGAGAGAGAATATGTATGTGTGTGTATGAAAGAGAAAGAATATGTATATATGTATGTGTGCGTGTGTATGAGAGATAGAATATGTATATATATATATATATAGTGAAACTAAGTATGTATGTTGAAAGCAAGTAGTGTGAGAATGAGAAATACAAAAGATGATTTTCTTTTAATCATTTTTAAAAAAATGCAGATTGTAGATGTTCTCAAACTGGGGAAGGTGCTACAAAAATTCAGTCTCAGAAAACTTTTACATTTCCAGTAACTTGGAATTTAAATAGATAGGTTGATAGATAGATAGATAGATAGATAGATAAACAGCTTTAGATAGATACGTAGATAGATAGATAGACAGATAGATGAACGGATTTAGATAAATAGACATATAGATAAAAAGCTTTTGATAAAAAGATAGATAGGTAAGATAGATAGATAGATAGATAGATAGATGAATGGATTTAAATAGATAGATAGATAGATAGATAGATAAACAGCTTTAGATAGATACGTAGATAGGTAGATAGATAGATAGATGAACAGATTTAGATAGATAAATATATAGATAGAAAGCTTTTGATAAAAAGATAGATAGGTAGATAGATAGCTTTAGATAGATAGATAGATAGCTCTAGATAGATAGATAGATAATTACCACGTATCACAAAATGGAGTGTTGCATGTCATAAACTGCTCAGCCACCAGGGTTCCATCTTTAAGCATCATGGCCAAATGGTGGTCCTATTGCGAGGGGAGGGAGGGTCTTATCCCTCTGCAGAAATGCAGTCGGCATGTTCTACAGCCCCAGATAGGAGGGCTGTTAAATTTTAGGAACTAACTCCCAATCTTGACTAGAGACACATGCAGATCAGAACTTTTGATTCAGCCTGTTTCAAGATAAGAGGATTACGAGGTATTCTGCTTACCACTTACGTATACCTTCACACATTTATACTCTTACTTCATACTTACATTCACATACATCATTGACCCCTTTCCGCTCACCTATTTCTTTCCTTTTTGAACTCTGTGCCACCTGCATGATATCAGATACATGATCAGGAATACGTAACCCACCTCCATCCTTTCCCTTGCCTTTGACAACCAGGCAGTTCCTTCTACAACACCAAAGCAAACACACGTAACTCCAAATCTCTACTGAATGCAATCCTTTTTTTACCTGTTGTAATGGTCTGTTGAAAACTTTGAACCCTTTTCATCACCTTGTAAAATTGCTTGTTTGTATGACATGTTCTTCACTTTTGTTCTTATTGAATATTGTCTTCAGTTTTCCCTTTTTTCATTGTTCTCGTATTCCATTTGGTTAAACTGTTGGAGCTTCCCAGCCAAGTAATGGCAGAATATGAGGTATATCAGAAAAGTTCCAGTATGTCAGGAAAGTTCAATATGAAGGCATCGTCCACTGTGAGTTCTTGCCATAGGGCCAGACGATCAACCAACATGTCTACAAAGAGATACTGCAGCATTTGCTTTGTTCAGTGTGAGAGAAGAGGCAAGAGAGGTGGCAGGATAACTCCTATGTGCTTCACCATGACAACACACCTGCCCACACTGTCCTGAGTATCCGAGAGTTCCTGGCCCAGAAGAACATCACTTTTCGAGTAGGGAGGTTGTCCCTACTCGCCTGACCTGGCTCCATGTTATTTTTTTTCTTTTCCCCAAGCTCAAAGGGGTCATCAAAGGAATCCATTTTAAGTATGTGCACAACATTAAAAAGGATGTGATGACGGAGCTACGGAGAATCCCAGAAGAATTATGCCAGGAGTGTATGCAAGCATGGCAGAGAAGGATAGGAAAGTGCATTAGACTCTAGGGGGATTACTTTAAAGGGGATAGTTTGTAGTTTGGATTTGAAATTTGTGACACCAGTCCTGGAACTTTCCTGACATACCTTGTAGACTGGAGTGAATAGGACATTATTTCATCTCAAATTTGTGATGGAAATTTAGGAAACTGCCTTTTAAACCCAGTTCAGCATTGTGTGAGAACGATTTCAAGTCAGATAGTTTGGTTTGGTTTGGTTTGTTTTGTTTTACGGCATATCAACCTCAGTGGGTCATTTAGTGCCGATAAAGTTTTGAAATAGATCAATTCTTAATGCATAATTCATTTTTTTTATAAATACATTTTTCTATTTAACCCATAGATGGGACCCTAACAGGTACTACCACTCGGGGTCAGAGTGGACCAAAGCAATGGTGATGAAGGGGTGCTCCACATTCCCCAAACCTCCAAAACTGGAACCTCACCATCAGATAGAGTTTAACATCATTCCCAGGACATGTAGACCCACAGCCACCGCCTTCTAGCACCCATATGATAAAAAGGGGTTGGGGCTTGCCATAAGGGCAATAAAGTCAGATAGTGTGGCGGGATTTAATATATATACCTGCTTAATTGTTAGAATTCTCTGTTGCAATTGCCAAAATCATAGTTTGATTCCAATCTATTGCACCAATGGGGCCACCTGTTGGCCGTGGGTGGCGACCTGTGATG
Organism: Doryteuthis pealeii; assembly: GCA_023376005.1. Classification (NCBI taxonomy): domain Eukaryota; kingdom Metazoa; phylum Mollusca; class Cephalopoda; order Myopsida; family Loliginidae; genus Doryteuthis; species Doryteuthis pealeii. Next base: position 35,474,715 of record CM042175.1, read on the forward strand.
CTTAAGGATAGAAGCCAGGTGGATGAGCAATTCATGACATGCAATACTCCACTTTGGCCCTATCTTGGGCTAGACGGGCGGTCGGAAAGGCCCCCTCTGATCAATCGACTGGTCACGTCAAGCCCTAGCACCTATATGATTTTCCCAACGCTATTGCCCTTATGGCAAGCCCCAACCCCTTTTTATCATATGGGTGCTAGAAGGCAGTGGCTGCGCGTCTACATGTCCTGGGAATGATGTTAAACTCTATCTGATGGTGAGGTTCCAGTTTTGGAGGTTTGGAGAATGTGGAGCACCCCATTCATCACCATTGCTCCCTGGTCCACTCTGACCCGGAGTGGTAGTACCTGTTAGGGTCCCATTTATGGGTTAAATAGAAAAATGTATTTATTAAAAAATTGTATTATCCATTAAGAATTGATTTATTTCAAAACTTTATCGGCATTAAATGACCCACTGAGGTTGATATGCCGTAAAACAAAACAAACAAACAAATCCATTGCATCTCATTGTTCTAACTGTTAATGTGTTACCACAATGTGTCCATAATTTCTTTACCAGTGTTGGGTCAGTAGAGTGGTAATTCCTGTATATAGAGTTAAGTGAGGGAGAGGCTTTCTGTGATTGGATATACCAATCACTTGATGAGTTCAGAAGTTTTGGCGCAAAATACCAAAATCCCCACAGACAGACCCTAGACCAGATCTGACGAGGCAGCGACTTTAAAACCTCTTGAAGAAATCACCCTAAGATACCTGATATCTTCTCCAGCATGCCGGTAAGTCCCTTAAACTCAACTTTATACAGAGGAAGGACTTTATATATGTTATTCATTGTTTTATTTGCTCATGAATAAATTGTTAGAATCAAATTAAGTTTTAATTAATTTATTCGTTGCTGTTAGTCTTAGAATTAAATGCTATACTGACACAATACCAGTATTGTTGAATAATAAATTAGCTGTGTGAATTATTTTGAGAGTAGTATAGAATATAAAAAGGTTAAGAAAACACATGAGAGACATTATGGACCGTTCATAAAATTAACAGTATTGATCTCAGGAGGCCATCCCCCTAGGCAACACCTGCCTCCTCGATTTAAAGTGGCAGGACTGGGTTAATTGCCGAGTGCCTGAGGCACCCTCCTTGAGGGGGAATGTCAATGGGATCAACGTATTTTTTGCACCCGCCTCCCATGAGATTCAGTTCGTGGGTGGTCCCACATTAATAGGGCCTATGCCTAACCCATACACGCCGGGTTCATGGTAAATATGACATTAGGTCAAACGGGTGTGAGTCACAGGCAATGACCTGAGATTATAAATCTACTTCTTTTCTAGCCTTGTGTTCTTTAGGTACCACCAAAGTAGGTCACGTGATCAGTTTAGGCCATATTGAAGGAAGAAACGTAAATATTTTTGAATTTTTTTTTAATCTCGCAAAAAAGAAATAACAAACATAAAGAGTTTTAATAAAGAAAAACAGTTAATTCAAAGATCAAATTATCTGATTGGGTAAAAATTACTCACCATTATCTTGAAAAATAAGTAAAACAGTCCGTTTTTTTAGAACAGGGTCAATTTCATTATTGATATTTTTTTAGCAGAATTCTGTATTCCTGGTTTTTTTACTAAAAAAAACTCTGGCATTGAAACTTATAAAAATCTTCTAATATAATTATTCAGACTCTTTATAGAAAAAAAGTTTTTTGTCAGTTCATTTTTTCATATTTCATAAAATAAAATTAGACCTTGTAAAAAATATTTCCCCAAATATATTTTAGGAAAAAAAACTATTTCAGACATATTTACATCAAAAGGTAAATAATTATGGACATTTTCATGAAAATTAATTTATTTTTCATAGAATTTTTTAAAAAGCAGGTAGTCTTAACTTGTTTTTGGCTAAGTTAAATTTTAATTGATTTAACGGTGCAAAAATGTAAACATTGTTTTTCATTCATTATTTTCATTATTTCCATAAGTTGAACAAATTTTTAAAAATCATCAGGAGTTTTTTTAATGTTTCATCTTTCAAATGGACAAAAAATTATGAAAATAATATTAATCTTTATGCAAGTTTCATTGTGTTAAATATAGGGGGGAGGTAAATTTCACAGGGAAAATTGGTGGTACCAAGTGGTCAGAAAGCTCCCTCAACCAAACTAGCCACTCCAACCGGTAAATCACCAGTCCACACCTCCCTTTTTTTTACTTTTCTTTTTTTTTTTACATCTTTATAGAATTTCATAAAATTACTATAACATAACATAAACTGTTAATTTTAACTAGGTGGTTTAGGGTTGGGTTTTTGGGAAAAACGCCCAAAGTTGGTTGTCTTTTTTTTCAAGTAACACCACTTTGGCTACGGACTTCAATCGTAGCTGGTATTTTTTTCAGCAGCCACCGGCTAGCAGTTTTTGAGGCAGGAGGCCGGGACGGAATCCCGCAAAGACTACCGAATATGCGTTGATTGATTAAAAGATTATTTCCCAAAATTTTTGTTCTAAAATACACCGAAAATTTAATCAACTAAATCCAATAATTATAGTAATATAAATTATATAAAATTATATAAAATAATCAATAATTAATCTGTTTTACTTATTTAAAAAAAGATTGATTAATAAGTCAAAAATAAGATAAACTACAAATATATATGAATAGACTGATATATGCATACAGATATATATATATATATATGAGGAAAAATGAGTAAAGAAAAGAAATGTAGATGGATAAAATGAATTTAATCGATATTACATTAATCGATATCACTTACACATGTGTTTCGGTCAGTTTATGTGTGTGAAAATATTTCGCACACATAGAAGAATCGACCTTCATCAGAGTGAACATTTATTTTGAATATTCAAAATAAATGTTCACTCTGATGAAGGTCGATTCTTCTATGTGTGCGAAATATTTTCACACACATAAACTGACCGAAACACATGTGTAAGTGATATCGATTAATGTAATATCGATTAAATTCATTTTATCCATCTACATTTCTTTTCTTTACTCATTTTTCCTCATATCGTCGGATTCAATTCCTTTTCCATTTTCACACACACACACACACACACACACATATATATATATATATATATATATATAGAGAGAGAGAGAGAGAGAGAGAGAGAGAGAGAGAGAGAGAGAGAGAGAGAGAGAGATGAAAAGACTAAGATAGATAGATATAAGTACAAACTTAGATAGATAGATAGATATGAACAGATTGAGATAGATAGATAGATAGATAGATAGATAGATATATGAACAAACTAAGATAGAATGATAGATAGATGAACAAACTAAGATAGACTGAGATAGATAGATAGATGAACAAAGATAGATAGATAGATAGACGAACCAACTTAGATAGATAGATAGAAATATGAACAAACTAAGATAGATAGATAGATAGATAGATAGATAGATAGATAGATAGATAGATAGATAGAGAGAGAGAGAGAGAGAGAGAGAGAGAAATATGAACAAACTGATAGATAGATAGATAGATAATGAACAGATCAAGATAGATAAATCGGTAGTACTAGTAGATAGATAATGAACAGTTCGATATATAGATAGATATATACTGTCTTATTTCCATGGTACATATTATTTTTAAGGACCGCCCTCTTTAGGGAATAATTCAAATCCGACTATCAAAACATGTAGTACCCGTATTCTTGTTTTGGATTTTTACAGAATTATAAGGCAACTTTCTCGACCCTCCTGCCCCATCCCTTACCCTGGGAATTTTATTGATCAATAAATATACATGTACTTGTAGGTATTTACCAAGGATGTTACACAAGGTCGCAAGTATGGGACGTCCAGCAAGGATCAACTCGCTATTTGTACAGATAATGATACAAAAATACTGCCATCCACCTTAAATAAAATCAAAACAAAGGGCAGATAACTCCTGCATACACGTTTGTGGAAATTACAAAGTCAGGGACCAATTTGTATTTGTATCTATATAGTAGAGCGGACCCCACGGTCAATTTGTATTTGTATCTATATAGTAGAGCGGACACCCACGGTCAATTCTATAAAAATCAACTTATATCTAATTTGACAAATTCATTGAATAGAGGAAGTTTTTCTGAATTGAAAGCAACTAAAATCATTCGGGTATTTTTATTTTATTTAATGATGAATCTATTTTATTTACTTTAAAAAAAATCAAATTAAAAATGTCATAAAGATAAAATAAATCACAAATAATGAGAAAAATTAAAATTATAATTTAAAATTCAGTATATTTTCTCCTGGGGTCGTTTGGTGAATTTTTCTGTAGTAAAAGTGTCTTTTAGATATTTTTTTTTTTTTCATACTCTATGGAAACGTGGTATTTGAAAAAATAAATACTTATTTGATTATATAAAGCATTTATAATTGAATTATCAATGAACTATTCAATAATATTTATATTTTATGTTTTAATGAAAAAATATCGATTTAAAAATAATCAAATATAAAAAATATCTCCTCCTTACCTTCTTCCTATCGATCTCCACAAATGTTTGCTTTTATGGATAAAAATAAATGCCCGCTTGGAGATTTGTGATATACATTTATGGAGATGATCTAAATTATTTCTTTTGATACTAATATTGAATTTGAAGAGATTTCTCATTAATATATTGAACAAAAAAACACGCACACATACATTCATTCAATTTCAAAATAACATCAACAAACAATCAGTTGATGACGAAGTGATTTAAAAAAATTAATCCTATCACCGGTGTCAAGTAAGAATTTATCCCTTATGCAAAAATGGTCTCAGAGGGAGTCTTTACTTATGGTTTGTTTTGTTTTAAGGCATATCAACCTCAGTGGGTCATTTAATGCCGATAAAGTTTTGAAATAAATTCATTCTTAATGGATACTCAATTTTTTTTATAAACACATTTTTCTATTTAACCTATAGATGGGACCCTAACAGGTACTACCACTCTGGGTCAGAGTGGACCAGGGAGCAATGGTGATGAAGGGGTGCTCCACATTCCCCAGACCTTCAGAACTGGAACCTCGCCATCAGATAGAGTTTAATGTCATTTCACAGAGGGAGTGACTTTAAAAATACTTAAAATCATTTTCTTAAATTAATCTTAGTTTGGACTTTTGGATTATTCGGACAGTTGTTCTCATCTTTATTGTTATCTACACAACGTTTCGGTGTAAATAACAATAAAGATGAGAACAATAGTCCGAATAATCCAAACAATACAAATTATCAAGCCTTATCTAAAAAAAATTAAGAGAAATAAGCTTAGTATTATTTGTATTATTCGGACTATTGTCCTCATCTTCATTGTTATCTGTACAACGTTTCGACCGATGTGCCTTTCGGCCTTCTTCAGGTATTTCTTGTCGGACTCAGGAACCTTCTCGGACTCGGGAACCTTCTTATCGTAGTCGGGAGCCATCACGGAACTTTGAAACTAACCCTTTATTCAGTCCACAGTGGTATCCTGTTTTCATTCCGCTAACCATAGCTGGGGTACAGGTGCTAAGCTGTGTTTATTATTCTATGTTACTGCTGCCCCTGACCAGGATTAAACCTGCAGTCTAGAGATAACTGTCACTTAGAACTGTCTTCTTAACCTAACTCCTGTATCCACTACGCTATGTGTACAATTGTACAGATAACAATGAAGATGGAGACCATAGTCCGAATAATACAAATAATACTAATTATCAAGTCTCATCTAAAAAATTCAGTGAAATAATCTTATTTATTTGTTTTAGATTTTAGTTTTATATAGTTTAACCCATCCACTCTTCTGAGAGCCACGCGTGACTTTCACAGTTCACCACACATGTTTGAGGGTTATTATATGTGGCTCTCAAATCGCATTTAAAATAAAGGATAACATCTTGTGAAAACGTGTGAGTAGACACCTCTAACTTGCCTTGAACAAGGAAAGGTTATATGAAGAAATAGTCTTTTTCTATTCCCGTCTCTTCTCTCCTAACTAACAAAGAGGTAGAGGGTGTAAAGCTGTGTTGAAAGTAATGCCCAGGTAACAGGAAAAAGAAAAGAGAAAGAAAAGAAAAAAGAAAAAGAAAAAAAACCCAACTCTGACGAGACAAATTGCCTTTAAAAGAAACTTGAGTCCCTGATAAAAACTTTATATATATATATATATATTTATTTATTTATTTTACAATGTTTTCATAGATCAAAACATTGTAAAATAAATAAATAAATATTAGCTCTTACGAACTGTGATTGAGCACTGTATTTTCTTTGTTTCATCGCAAAAAAAATTTTGTTTTTACATATATATATATATATATATATATATATATATATATATATATATTAGCTCTTTAGATGAAATAGCTGGCATGTTTTTTTTCTGTAGAAAAGAAAAAGAAATCTTGAAATAAGAATAAACCCAAGAAATTTATAAACTTTTATCATGCATGTAAACCCACCTCTGAGAAGTGTAATGGTTATCATTGAAGGAAATAGACTCAGCGACATAAGTTCAAGTCCTTGATGAGGTCGTTTGTATTTCATATAGTGCTAATACTCTTGGGAAAGGTAAGTATCTAAATATTCTCTCTCCAGCTATGAGTAAATAGTAGGGTGGACAGGGTTCTTTAACCTTGGTTGGGCAACTCGTCTAGGAGAAGGAAAACTCTTAAATCAAACCTAACAATTCAAATTAATCTGTTCGAATATTTATTCTTATACTATTAAGTTTCCTAGTTCGATTCCAGTCCTCGCCAACTCAGCGTTATGAGTAGCACAGGGATCTGTGCGGTAAAGTAAGGAGCTGATGGTAGGTGTGGCGCTCCACCTCAGATGCAAAAAACAATCTCCTTGGTTTAGCGCTAGTGAAAAGGGGATAGACTCCCTCGCTGATTGGCTGATACCGACATTAGGCCGCCCCGACGACTTTTATTTTTACTTATATATATATATATATATATATATATATATAGCTAGAGGTTCTTCACGGAACAAATGGACATGCTACTATTAAACACACTCGCCTACCCGGATTTTAACAGCATGTTAAACCCACAAAAACACTTAAACTTTTATAATTCTTCTATAATGCTCCCTTTCTAATAATCTATCAACAATTTCTTCAAATAAGAAATTTTCTCCTGAAGATGACCTAAGGTCGAAACTAGTTGAGAATAAACAACATACAAGAAATATTCCTGATTGTTTTAATACGTTTTGTTCACACTATATATATATATATATATATATATATATATATTAAATTTTTACTTGAAGACACTTACAACGCATGTATCACATAAAATTCGATACTTTTTCTTATAGAAAATGAAATTGACAAGTGTAATCCCGGCAAAGGGTCGCTCGGTGTGTAGAATGTCGTACAGACTGTTTCGACTTTATTAAGTCTCATCAGCGACATATCCTAACGATTTCCCTCCGACAGAAATCGAAACCGGGACCTCAGCGAGCATAGTGAAACACTATATCGCCTCGACCACAGTACAAAGCTAACAATCCTAGCGAAATTAAGCTTGTCAAATGATACTACACGCCTCTACCATAATAGGTAAGGGGGGCGTTTTTGAGAGAATAATAACAACAAACAGACCGTATGCCCTTCGGCGAAGTGAATAAGATTTTTGGATGTTTGTTATTTTTATTTGTGTGTGTGTATGTGTATAATAAATGAATAGAAAATCCGTCGGGTTGGACAGCCGGATCTCTACACCGAAAAAATACATTCTCCCAGGTTCTCCTGACCAAGTCCTTGCAACAATCTTTTCTAGCAGTCCTTCACCAAAGCTCACTCGCCTCTTGATCCTTGTCGTGCGTCAGTGCCCTCGTCAACAAGACTAGAAAGCAACTACCCCAGTGTGTTAAGGCACGCCTTGAATAATCATACTAGAATCCCACACCCCGGTCAATCGCACAGTGTAGTGCGCCAACGAGGTAGTCCGACGTCAAGCCACGATTCACGATCAGGAGGATGTGAGTTCAATCTCCCTAATCGCCCACTACACTCCCCCTGATCTCATTTTGCACGCCAGGCATATTCGTGTACGCTTTGAGCTACGATGTGCATGATTTCTCTCGCGACAGTGTGTGTGTGTGTGTGTGTGTGTGTGTGTGCGGTTGAAAATAGAGTAAAAAGGCAGATAAAACGACTCAACAACTAAATTTAAATGATATTTCGCCTCGATATTATGCGAAGCTTTGTCAAATTTATTCGAAATTGTCACTGCAGTCTACTTTTATGCTGAAAAGGTAATTTTGGGAGGGGCAGAGGATGAAGGGATAAGATGTGAGGTGAAACGAGAGGAAAGAGTGGAGGGTTGGATGCATGGTATAGAGTGAGGCAGTGAAGAAGGGAATTTTTATGGGATCATTTATTGCCACTGAAAAAATTTGATTGTCTGGTAAGAATTAGTGTGTACTGACTACTGTCTGTAAGGGTTTGTGAAGCTGGGAGAATGGAATATTTTATGTTTAGGTATATTCTAGAGATTTTTTGATTTTTTGAATTTATTTTCTATTTTTCATCCATTTTCTACTTTGATTTTGTTTTCAAGAGTTATGATTTTTGTGATAGCTGTTGCCAGGTGGAAGAAACCTGGTCTCTGTTTTACAACTTTTGCGTTCACAACGAGTGCCGATTCGCTGAGACGATGTAAGCTTTTACTATGTATGGTTTTGAGTAGTGATACGTGGTTAAAGTTGAATGTATGATCGAAGTTTGTTATGTGTGTGAATAAGGCGTTTTGAGTGCTGTTTGTTTTTATCGATCTTTTATGCTCATAGATACATTTGTTATGTGTGTGAATAAGGCGTTTTGTGTGTTGTTTGTTTTTATCGATCTTTTATGCTCATAGATACATTTGTAAAGGATTCGTTGGGTTTCCTCAAGGTAACTTTTGTCAGAGTGGTTACATGGATTAGTGTAGATTCCTGAATTGGAGATATTAGGGGTGTTTGTGTGTGTGGATAAATTGGCGAGATTTCTAATTGTTTGGGTGGTAGTTTATATGATTCTTATTTCTTAGCTGGTTAGTTTGTCATAGAGTGGTTTTCATTTGTGTATGTTGGTTGGTAGGGCTAGCATCACGTTGTATACCCACATTAGGGGTATATATATGAGAGAGGGAGAGACAGACAGACAGAGAGACAGTTGTGACTTACTTTCTTCATTTCTTTTCTACTGCTTCGTTTCCTTTCCTTCTTCTTTGGTCGGTCGTCTTGTCTAGTCTTCTTTTTCTAAGGCCTTACTTTTTAAGGGCTTCTTTTTAAGTCATGCAATTAATTAACAAGACTTTGGTTTCTTGTACAAGATTTTATTTCTGCCCATCCTTATTCACTGCGCGGTTGAGTTCAACCCCAGCAGACCACGTCTAATCTGCTTCCATTTCTGGTTGAAACTGATTTCCTAACTAACTAAACTGGTATTTTTACACTTGGGCCCCTTGAATTCTCGCTACAGTGTATTGTTAAAAACCCACGCTACCACACAATTATGTAACACTCTTATGTGCCTCCTGAGTCGACCAGCTGTTTGGCACACTTTAGTGCAGCAGGAATATGAAAAGTTTTCATGTTGGAAATCAGAGTGTGGCATGGAAGAGACAACAACTGCAGTCGGATTGTTCTCATTTGATTTCATGTGATTAACCAGGCCTGTCTTTGACAACAGGGTCTGGCCACACTCCTCACAGATCCACACATAAACCAGACCTGTCTTTGACAATAGGGTCTGGCCACACTCCTTACAGATCCACACATAAACCAGGCCTGTCTTTGACAATAGGGTCTGGCCACACTTCTCACTGATCCACATTAACCAGGCCTGTTTGACAACAGGGCCTGGTCACACTCCTCACAGATTCACACATTAACCAGGCCTGTCTTTGACAATAGGGCCTGGTCACACTCCTCACAGATCCCCACATTAACCAGGCCTGCCTTTGACAACAGGGCCTGGCCACACTCCTCACAGATCCACACATAAACCAGGTCTGCCTTTGACAATAGGGCCTGGTCACATTCCTCACAGATCCACACATTAACCAGGCCTGCCTTTGACAATAGGGCCTGGCCACACTTCTCACTGATCCACATTAACCAGGCCTGCCTTTGACAACAGGGCTTGGTCACACTCCTCACTGATCCACATTAACCAGCTGCCTTTGACAACAGGGTTGGTCACACTCCTCACAGATCCACACATTAACCGGGCCTGCCTTTGACAAAATGACCCGCTCACACTCCTCACAGACCCACACATATCCGAAATTGAATTTCACGTTTTCTGCATGCTCTCTTGAGTTTTGTCTGGTCCACCCTGGCTGTTTCAAACAGTTCAGCAACCCTTGATATCGTAGCCCTCCACTGTCCATGCTTGGATGTCAAGGACTCCCAATTATCGACGGGAATACCAAAATATGTCAGACTCTCTAACACTATCTCGAAACGGTTTTTTTTGGCTTGTGTTAGGGTCTTTGCCAAAAAGAAGCTCACCATAAAAGAGCTGTTTTGGTAGTCTAGAGTCATCAAACCGAACAACGCATCTGATTCCACATCACAATTGCAGCAATGCTAGTTGTTTGGGCTTTGGTTAAAATACCCGTATCTGGAATACGGCTGTCCCACTTCAGATCGGAGATATGTCTAAGACAGCGCTGATGTAATCTTTCAAGCTGGCTCATATGAGATTGATAAAACGTTCATGTTTCAGAAGCATAAAGCAAGGCTGACAACACACATGCCCAATACACAGACACTTTTAGTTGCCAGAGTTAGATCACCATCGTCTTCTAGCTTACCAAAGGACTCAGAGGCCCTGCTAATTCTCTGTTTTATTTCCGCATCAATTTAAAAAAAATGAAATAGATCACTAAGTGATTTTATTTTACCATAGCTAGACTGAGCCTATTCTTATAGTGACCAGGTTTTGAATTCAGAGTTTTCCTTCTAGACTGGTTGCCTATAACCAAGGTTAAAGAGCCCAGTCTGCCCTACTATTTTACCCATAGCTAGAGGGATAATAGTTGGATTCATACGTTTCCCAATGGTATTAGCGCTAAGTGAACTGTGGCTTCGTCTAGGAATTGAAATCGGGTGGACGAGTCCATTTCCTACGACTCTAACCAGTACACCACCGCGCTACCCCTGACAGTGACTAGATAAAGTACTATCAAGGTAGACAAACTCCTTATGACGTCAAGACGCTTCACATAGACAAGATGTCAGTTTCTATACATATATACATACATACACCCCAACTGCCCTTTATATATATATACTAGAAGCGGCTACCCGGCGTCGCTTGGGTAGCGGGGGAGTTGGTCTTGCAGATCCATTATTACTGAATCACAAGTTGGATCCTCGCAGGATGCCCCATTAAAATCCCTACGTAAAAAAGAACCTCCGTGGATTCAGCCTGGTGGAGCGTCGGAAAGTGTACAGAAACTCCAAAGAAGAAAAAAAAAACATCTCTCTGAATGTTTGAGATGAGGCTTTATGATTACTATTATCTGCGTTATTCGGACTATTGTCCTCATCTTCATTGTTATCTGTACAACGTTTCGGCCGATATGCCCTCCAGCCATCTTCAAGTATTTCTTGTCGGACTCAGGAACCTTCTCCGACTTGGGAACCTTCTTGGACACATGGCCTTGTGGATAAAGGAGTTAAGTTAAGACAGATCTAAGTGACAGTTTTCTCTAGATTGCAGGTTCAATCCTGATCAAGGACAACAGTAACATAGAATAATAATTAACACAGCTTAACGCCTCTACCCCACCTATGGTTAGCGGAATGAGAACAGGATACCCCCGTGGACTGAATAAAAGGTTGGGTTCAAAGTTCCGTGATGGCTCCTGATTACGACAAGAAGGTTCCCGAGTCCGAAAAGAAGGTTCCCGAATCCAAATCGGTCGGAAAATTACATTGTCCCAGAAAAATCAGAACCCACAAATTTTAGTATTATTAGCGTTGTTCGGACTATCGTCCCCATCTTCATTGTTATTTGTACAACGTTTCGGCCGATATACCCCCTGGCCTTCTTCGGGTATTTCTTGTCGGACTCGGGAACCTTCTTTTCGAACTCGGGAACCTTCTTTTCGAACTCGGGAATTTTCTTGTCGTATTCGGGAGCCATCACGGAACTTTGAACGTCACAAATTTTGTAATAGAACTGTTAATTTTAACTAGGGGTTTAGGGTTAGGGTTAGGGTTAGGGTTAGGGTCAGGGTTAGGGTTGGGGTTTAGGGTTAGTTTAATGGGAAAATAAATAAATAATTTGGGTTCTGTTTTTTCTGGGACACCCTAATTTTCCGACCGATTTGCAAGTTTAGCCAAGATTTCTACAAAGGCCTAAATCCTGCTCTGTCCGTACCACACCAGCCCTGTCAGCTGGGACAGTAGAATATACTGACTGCACCTCAGCAAAACCGTAAGACCCCTGTCAATGGGTCCACCCGTTGGTCGTTGGTGGTGATCCGCGATTCTAAGGAAGGTATTCTGGTGCAACAAAATGGTCTTGACGGTCGGTCGTAGAGACCCCCTACAATCAATCGTCTGGTCACTAAGCCCTAGCACCTATATGATTGACCCGATCGTATTACTCTTATGGCAAATCCCCAACCCTTTCATCATATATGTGTGCTAGAAGGCGGTACCTGAGGATTTTTATGTCGTGGGTATGACGTTAAACTGCATTTAGTTGCGAGTTTACAGTCCCAGAGCTCTGTATGGTGTACCGTTCATCACCATTATCCTAGATCCACTTTGATCAGGGGTGGTATTACGTATATATCTTTACCAACCCCTCCGTACGAGCAGCATGTGACACAAGGTCAATTTCTTAAGCGGAGTTCAATAGGTTTGAATTCAGAGTTTTCCTTCTCCTAGACCGGTTGCCTAACCAAGGTTAAAGAGCCCAGTCTGCCCTACTATTTATCCATAGCTGGAAGGAGAGTAGGATTCATACCTTTCCTAGGGGTATTAGCGCTAAGTGAAATGCAATTACCACATCCAGGATTTGAACTCGGGACGACGAGTCCATTTCCCATGACTTTAACCATTACACCAAGCGCTTCCCATGGGAGTCCCATCTATGAGTCAAATAGATAAAAAAAATAATGCGTTAAAAAATTGAAAACCCTACAAGAATATGGAAAATAATATTATCTATTTTCCACCTTATGCAAATAATAAACATAATAAGCCCAAAACGATTCTAATTATCTCCCTTTGTCTATAGTGACAGAGCCCTAATGACTTAGCCATAAACTGATGAGAAAACTCATGCGATTGGCTAAGGGCCTTTGCCGACGACCAATCAGAGCACACGTTACGAGGCTCAGTTTGGACCGCCAATTTTGATAGTGAAAACTGCTATCCACCCTCTTGCCGCTGGAATCTATCTCGGAAGGACGTAAATTTATACTCCAGGCGTTCACGGAACGAGAAGGAATTGGAACAGCAAAAGCAGGGCCGCTGTCCGCGTAAAAGGCGACTGACAACTAGCAAGACTTTCTACCTGGATTTAAGATAAGTCCGCGATAAGTATCAAATCGCAAACAACTAACAACTAACAACTCACAACTTGAACATTTACAAGCGTTACACATTGTAAACTTACACAAACATGTGTACCAACTTACATTGTAATTGTATTGTATTGTATTGTATTGTATTGTATAACTTTGTCTTGCTACGATAAAGCCTCTGTTTTGTTTATAAGCCTTGTGTGTCGTTAACTATTCTTTACAGCATCTAACTGAACTGTTTTCTTATAAGAATGAATAAAATAAAAACGTTTTAGGCATAAAATAACCCAAGGTTTGACATGCCGTAAAACCCAACCATACTACATCATTTTTTATTTTCTTCACAACGCTAAACATGCTGTTGTAATGATTAAGGTTCCAAATGCAAAACAAAGCCTTCACGAAACGTTTTCATCGCGTCGGGGTCACCAGTTGTAAGATTCAAAGTGATAATACTTGAAGATAAAACTCCGACAAAGGTTGATAGACAAAACATTTAATTACAGCACAGAATAAACAGGGTACATAATACATAAAGGTGTACATAAACATACATACATAAGTAATATAAATACATATACAAGAGTAGAGATAATGACACATTCATGAATGGTAAAATACAAGATATTTAGGTATCAAAGAGATACTTAAATGTACATGAAAACGTAGTTACTGATACATGACTAAAGGATAGTCATATATCGTATAAGAGACTTACTAGCAGTGAGTGACCAGTGTTAAGGGCCGAAGCCCCAACGAGAAGGGGGTGGTCATAAGACTACCTCATTGTGTTTCGTAGGTCGAGCAAGAGTTTTTTTTTTAATTATAAAACTAACTCTTAACCCTAACTCTAACCCCTAACCCTAACCCCTAACAAACAACCGGGTTTTGACGGTGTAAATAAAAAACATGTCCTTATGAATTGAGATCGCAAAGGGGTGCTTAAAGGTCATATGGTCCAAAGAATAGAATAGAATTACAGGCGATATTTTAGGAACATTTTTTTACAGGTTACACATTGTTCTTTTACACCGGTAAGTGACAACCTTTGTTTAAATTTGTTATTGATTAACGAAGGGTTTGTTGTTTTTTAAATTTTTTTGTTGCGTCCAGGATTTTTATCTAATCTTGCATATTTCTAGTTAGATGTCTTTTTTTTAAATAGATAATCCAGGTATTAATGATATTAAGTTTATCAAGAGATTATCTCTGAAATTTTATAATTAACGATACCAAACCTCAAAACTGACTCTTCTTAAAAAAGAAAAAAGAAGAAAAGCCTCGAAAAATAATAACAAAAATATTGAAGGTCGTTTTTCTCAAATTTTTATGTGGATATCAAAATATAAGTAAGTAAAAAAAAAATTAAATTTTAAATGAATTAATTTATTTTTAAAAACTTTGGTCGGTTATTAAAATAAATATGAAATTTATATTTTAGATTAATTTAAAATTTCTTAAAAAATACCTGCAGATATTTTTTAAAGTAAAGCTGACGGAGTGGTCTATCAGCTGGACAGCGATGGAGTCTATTCCCTTTTCGATTGCGCTAGACCAGGGAGATTTTTTTTTAGGTGGAGCGCCACACTTTACCGCACAGATCAAATTACCCAAACTGTGGTATTCATGCGCTTAGGTGGCTGGGACCGGTATTGAACCCGGAACCTTGCGATTACCTAGGTGTGTGCTCTACTGACTGAGCTAAGCGGCTTAGCCTAAGCTGGTCCGAGGATATATTTTAAATTAATTAAATTATGCAAATAAATTATTTATTTTTTCTTAGAAATTTAGATACATATTCATATATAATGATGAATAAGTAAAGGTACATACCAATCAATTTCTGGGGTGTCTCTTGTTCGAAATGGGACGTAAGGGTCACGTAAGGTCATCTGGTCCAAGTTAAAAAAAGTGCGTTACGTAGTGATACCCAAAATTCGTCTGCTTTTCATTTTAAAAACGGATTAAAATTAATTAAACCGATTATTTAATGTCAAATTTTTGTCTAAGTCGAAAGTAGTAACATAATGAGCATCAGTAAAAAAAAAAAAAAAAAAATTTAAAAAAATAATTAATATTATACATGTAATTTATTTTTAATACATTTAAAACTATTTTTTCGGTCTATTTTTATCAAGATGGCCACCCGTGAGTTGCCATAAAATCCGCGTTTACAAAATAAAATTAACACTCGCGACTGAAAAAGAATTAACGAAAATCAGGGAATTATCCGATTTTAATGAAATTTTTAGTTTTGATTTATCAATGAATGGATTTTATAATGCATAAGTTATTTTATTTCAAAACTTTCTGATTTAATTAGGTATTTCTGCTATGATACATTAAAATCCATTTAGAATATGAGCAGCATGATGTTAAGTTTAAAATATCATATTATTAGATTCTAAAAACATTTTTTTTTAAATAACTACTTTAATTTAGTATCAATCACCCATATTTTTTATTGAAAACTGTATAGGAAATTTAGCGCAGCCCCCCTTTAAACGGAACAAATATTGATGTATATTTTTTCTTTTATAAAATAATAGCCAATTAAATAATCATTGAAATGAGTAAAAAAAAATCTCCAAAAATTATAAATAAATAAATACATTTTACGTCTGTAAAAAATATTCATTGAGAGAGAGAGAGAGAGAGAGAGAGAGAGAGAGAGAGAGAGAGAATGAAAATAGATGTCTATTAATAATAGATTCGGTCTCTATTTGTCTGTAACCAAAACTATCTTACATCAGAATAACAAAAATGTCAATACATAGAATAAAGAACAATATAAAAAAAATAAGTAAAAGCTCCCCTCAGTCGGTAGAGCATTTGACTAGGAACCACAAGGTTCCAGATTCGATACCAGCCCTCACCCACTCAGCGTATGAGTAGTACAGAGATCTGTGCGATAAAGTGAGGTGCTGATGGTAGGGGAGGCGCTCCACCTCAGACGTCAAAACAATATCTTTGATCTAGCACTAGTGAAAAGGGGATAGACTCCCTCACTATCTGGCTGATTTATTGTTTTATTTCTTTGCTGTTTCTTTTCATTGATCTTTTGTCTGTCTGCTTTTCAGATTGAGAAAAATGAATTTCAAAACCTCAGAGGACTCTCCATATTACAATACATCTGGGCTGCTGCTTCCTCGTGGATCTAAACATGGACAGAAAATGAAAACCAACACAAAAGCGAAACGTTTCTATTGTGAGGCTTGTAGCAGAAGATTTTCCCATAGATCAACTCTTGAAAGACATATGCGATCACACACTGGAGAGAAACCTTTCCAATGTGAGATTTGTGAGGAAAAATTTACACGGAAGCCACACCTAAAACAGCACATGCGGATACACACTGGAGAGAAACCGTATAAATGTGAAGTGTGTGGAGAAAGATTTTCACGGAATTTTTATCTCAAAGAACATATCAAAACACATACTGGTGAAAAACCCTACCACTGTGATGTTTGCGGTGAAATGTTTTCTCAAAATTCAAGTCTTAAACAACACATACGGACACACACTGGAGAGAAACCATTTCATTGTGAAGTTTGTGGAGGGAATTTTTCTGATAGTTCAAATCTCAAAAGACATATGAGAATACATACTGGAGAGAAACCTTTCCACTGTGAGGTGTGTGGTGGGAAATTTACTCAGAAGTCAAGCCTTAAACAACACATGCGGAAACACACAGGAGAAAAACCTTATCAATGTGAAATCTGTGGAGAACAGTTTTCTATAGATTCGATTCTCAAGCAACATATACGTAGACATACAGGCGAGAAACCATTCCATTGTGAGGTTTGTGGTGGAAAATTTACCTTCAGTTCAAATCTTAAACAACATATGTTAACACATACTGGAGAGAAATCATTCCATTGTGAGGTTTGTGGAGAAGTATTTTCCCGGAATTCTCATCTTGGACAACACATACAGACGCACACGAGAGAGAAACCTTTTCTTTGTGACATTTGTGGGGAGCAATTTTCTTTGAGTTCCAATCTCAAACGCCATGTGCAAATGCACTGCGGAGACTTTTGCATGTGAAATTTGCTCCAAAAGATTTTTTCGGCATTCACATCTTCAGCAGCATGTGCAGATACACACAGAAGATGGACCCTTCCAGTAATTTGGTACAGTCCATGTTAATGGAAATTACATTGAAATATCCATGAACTCTGTTGGTTGTGGCTTTAGAATACACTGACTGCACTTCTGAGAGGGGTAAGTGTCACATCCACCCCTGTGAATTATTCTGGTGACAGGGTACTCACGTGGTAGGGGAAAGGGAAGGCGTAATACAAACCTGTTAACCATAAACAAATACTGCTACTCCTGCTACTGGCAGCCACAGTAAGAACCCCACAATAGGGCCACCTGTAGGCCGTGGGTGGCAACCTGTGATGCTTATAGTTTTCTTTGTTCAGTGACAATATCATACAGCCCTGTAGGGTGGGGCTTTAGAATACATCAACTGCACCTCTACAGAGGGGTAAGACCTCCCACCCACTACCAATGAGGCCACCTGTTGGCTATGGATGACAACCCATGATGCTTAAAATGGAACCCTGGTGGCTGAGCAGTCCATGACATGGAGCACTCCAATTAGGCCATTACTTAAGCTAGATGGGCAGTGAAAGAGGCTCACACCAATCAATCAGCTGGTCACATCAAGCCGTAGCACCTATATGTTTGTCTCAACCCTTTTTATCATATATGTCCTAGAAGGGTCTTCATGTCCTGGGTATGATGCTAAACGTTATCTGATGGGATGAAATTTCAATTCTGGAACTTTGGGGAAGGTGGAGTACCCTTCATCACCATTGCTCCCAGTTTTAAAAAAATTGTTTTAAAAAAATGACTTTTAAAATTGAGTACCCATCAAGAATGAATAAAACAAAAACTTCTTTGGCATAAAATGACCCAATGAGTTTACATGCCATAAAAATACAACCAACCAACCAACCAACCAACAACCAAAAAAATATAATATCCATGGATATTAGATAGGGTTCCCAAAAAACATAACATGAACCAAACCAAACCAAACCAGAAAAATTGCCAGAACTGATTTAGTGAGGAACTCTCCATTATAATAAGAGATGAACCAAACCAAACCAAACCAGAAAAATTACCAGAACTGATTTAGTGCGGAACTCTCCATTATAATAAGAGATGAACCAAACCAAACCAAACCAAATCAGAAAAATTACCAGAACTGATTTAGTGAGGAACTCTCCATTATAATAAGAGATGAACCAAACCAAACCAAACCAGAAAAATTACCAGAACTGATTTAGTGAGGAAACTCTCCATTATAATAAGAGATGAACCAAACAAACCAAACCAGAAAATTACCAGAACTGATTTAGTGAGGAACTCTCCATTATAATAAGAGATGAACCAAACCAAACCAAACCAAACCAGAAAAATTACCAGAACTGATTTAGTGAGGAACTCTCCATTATAATAAGAGATGAACCAAACCAAACCAAACAGAAAAATTACCAGAACTGATTTAGTGAGGAACTCTCCATTATAATAAGAGATGAACCAAACCAAACCAAACCAAAAAAAATTACCAGAACTGATTTAGTGAGGAACTCTCCATTATAATAAGAGATGAACCAAACCAAACCAAACCAGAAAAATTACCAGAACTGATTTAGTGAGGAACTCTCCATTATAATAAGAGATGAACCAAACCAAACCAAACCAGAAAAATTACCAGAACTGATTTAGTGAGGAACTCTCCATTATAATAAGAGATGAACCAAACCAAACCAAACCAAACCAGAAAAATTACCAGAACTGATTTAGTGAGGAACTCTCCATTATAATAGAGATGAACCAAACCAAACCAAACCAAACCAGAAAAATTACCAGAACTGATTTAGTGAGGAACTCTCCATTATAATAAGAGATGAACCAAACCAAACCAAACCAGAAAAATTACCAGAACTGATTTAGTGAGGAACTCTCCATTATAATAAGAGATGAACCAAACCAAACCAAACCAAACAGAAAAATTACCAGAACTGATTTAGTGAGGAACTCTCCATTATAATAAGAGATGAACCAAACCAAACCAAACCAGAAAAATTACCAGAACTGATTTAGTGAGGAACTCTCCATTATAATAAGAGATGAACCAAAACCAAACCAAACCAGAAAAATTACAGAACTGATTTAGTGAGGAACTCTCCATTATAATAAGAGATGAACCAAACCAAACCAAACCAAACCAGAAAAATTACCAGAACTGATTTAGTGAGGAACTCTCCATTATAATAAGAGATGAACCAAACCAAACCAAACCAGAAAAATTACCAGAACTGATTTAGTGAGGAACTCTCCATTATATAAGAGAGGAACCAAACCAAACCAAACCAGAAAAATTACCAGAACTGATTTAGTGAGGAACTCTCCATTATAATAAGAGATGAACCAAACCAAACCAAACCAGAAAAATTACCAGAACTGATTTAGTGAGGAACTCTCCATTATAATAAGAGAGAACCAAACCAAACCAAACAGAAAAATTACCAGAACTGATTTAGTGAGGAACTCTCCATTATAATAAGAGATGAACCAAACCAAACCAAACCAGAAAAATTACCAGAACTGATTTAGTGAGGAACTCTCCATTATAATAAGAGATGAACCAAACCAAACCAAACCAGAAAAATTACCAGAACTGATTTAGTGAGGAACTCTCCATTATAATAAGAGATGAACCAAACCAAACCAAACCAAACCAGAAAATTACCAGAACTGATTTAGTGAGGAACTCTCCATTATAATAAGAGATGAACCAAACCAAACCAAACCAGAAAAATTACCAGAACTGATTTAGTGAGGAACTCTCCATTATAATAAGAGATGAACCAAACCAAACCAAACCAGAAAATTACCAGAACTGATTAGTGAGGAAATTAATAAGAGATGAACCAAACCAAACCAAACCAAACCAGAAAAATTACCAGAACTGATTTAGTGAGGAACTCTCCATTATAATAGAGATGAACCAAACCAAACCAAACCAGAAAAATTACCAGAACTGATTTAGTGAGGAACTCTCCATTATAATAAGAGATGAACCAAACCAAACCAAACCAGAAAAATTACCAGAACTGATTTAGTGAGGAACTCTCCATTATAATAAGAGATGAACCAAACCAAACCAAACCAGAAAAATTACCAGAACTGATTTAGTGAGGAACTCTCCATTATAATAAGAGATGAACCAAACCAAACCAAACCAGAAAAATTACCAGAACTGATTTAGTGAGGAACTCTCCATTATAATAAGAGATGAACCAAACCAAACCAAACCAGAAAAAATTACCAGAACTGATTTAGTGAGGAACTCTCCATTATAATAAGAGATGAACCAAACCAAACCAAACCAGAAAAATTACCAGAACTGATTTAGTGAGGAACTCTCCATTATAATAAGAGATGAACCAAACCAAACCAAACCAGAAAAATTACCAGAACTGATTTAGTGAGGAACTCTCCATTATAATAAGAGATGAACCAAAACCAAACCAGAAAAATTACCAGAACTGATTTAGTGAGGAACTCTCCATTATAATAAGAGATGAACCAAACCAAACCAGAAAAATTACCAGAACTGATTTAGTGAGGAACTCTCCATTATAATAAGAGATGAACCAAACCAAACCAAACCAGAAAAATTACCAGAACTGATTTAGTGAGGAACTCTCCATTATAATAAGAGATAACCAAACCAAACCAGAAAAATTACCAGAACTGATTTAGTGAGGAACTCTCCATTATAATAAGAGATGAACCAAACCAAACCAGAAAAATTACCAGAACTGATTTAGTGAGGAACTCTCCATTATAATAAGAGATGAACCAAACCAAACCAGAAAAATTACCAGAACTGATTTAGTGAGGAACTCTCCATTATAATAAGAGATGAACCAAACCAAACCAAAAATTACCAGAACTGATTTAGTGAGGAACTCTCCATTATAATAAGAGATGAACCAAACCAAACCAGAAAAATTACCAGAACTGATTTAGTGAGAACTCTCCATTATAATAAGAGATGAACCAAACCAAACCAGAAAAATTACCAGAACTGATTTAGTGAGGAACTCTCCATTATAATAAGAGATGAACCAAACCAAACCAGAAAAAATTACCAGAACTGATTTAGTGAGGAACTCTCCATTATAATAAGAGATGAACCAAACCAAACCAGAAAAATTACCAGAACTGATTTAGTGAGGAACTCTCCATTATAATAAGAGATGAACCAAACCAAACCAGAAAAATTACCAGAACTGATTTAGTGAGGAACTCTCCATTATAATAAGAGATGAACCAAACCAAACCAAACCAGAAAAATTACCAGAACTGATTTAGTGAGGAACTCTCCATTATAATAAGAGATGAACCAAACCAAACCAAACCAGAAAAATTACCAGAACTGATTTAGTGAGGAACTCTCCATTATAATAAGAGATGAACCAAACCAAACCAAAAATTACCAGAACTGATTTAGTGAGGAACTCTCCATTATAATAAGAGATGAACCAAACCAAACCAGAAAAATTACCAGAACTGATTTAGTGAGGAACTCTCCATTATAATAAGAGATGAACCAAACCAAACCAGAAAAATTACCAGAACTGATTTAGTGAGGAACTCTCCATTATAATAAGAGATGAACCAAACCAAACCAGAAAAATTACCAGAACTGATTTAGTGAGGAACTCTCCATTATAATAAGAGATGAACCAAACCAAACCAGAAAAATTACCAGAACTGATTTAGTGAGGAACTCTCCATTATAATAAGAGATGAACCAAACCAAACCAGAAAAATTACCAGAACTGATTTAGTGAGGAACTCTCCATTATAATAAGAGATGAACCAAACCAAACCAGAAAAATTACCAGAACTGATTTAGTGAGGAACTCTCCATTATAATAAGAGATGAATCAAACCAAACCAGAAAAATTACCAGAACTGATTTAGTGAGGAACTCTCCATTATAATAAGAGATTAACCAAACCAAACCAGAAAAATTGCCAGCATAAAATGATCCAACATGGGTTGACATGCCATAAAATTCAACCAACCAACCAAAAAATAGAATATCCATGGATGGAGTTCTGAAAAGCAAGAGGTAAACATTTATATAAACTCAGATTTTCATAGAGAGATCATTAATAAATAAGATTTATTCTATATTCTTTGGATTAATGATTTTGATTATGAATAAAATACCCATTGATAAAGTTGCACAATTCCTGGGGTATTGTTATGTAAGCAGTGGGGGTACTTTCAGTTATAGACAGACAGACACCAAATCTTCATTATGATAAGATGAACCAAACCAAACCAAACCAGAAAGATTTACACTTTTTTTTTTCTGAATCCAAACAAAAAAGGATTCTCTCTTTTCACTGGTCCAACAATAACAAAAAAGAAAAAAACAAGATCCAAAGAAAAGGGAAAAGAAACAGAAAATATTTATCATCTGACTAACAAATACATTTACATAACTGATATAATAACTCTTGTTCATCTCAATTTTGTGGGGAAAAAAAAGAGATTTTTAAGAAAGTTCTTTAAAAATTTAATGTTTACAAAATTAAAACTGAAAACAAATTATAATATAATTTATTTTATTTAGTGGCATCAACACTTGTTAAGACATTACATTGTTTTGGTTTGTTTTGTTTTACGGCATATCAACCTCAGTGGGTCATTTAATGCCGACAAAGTTGTGAAATAAATTCATTCTTGATGCATAATACAATTTTGTTTATAAACTCATGTTTTTCTATTCAACCTATAGATGGGACCCTAACAGGTACTACCACTCCAGGTCAGAGTGGACCTGGGAGCAATGGTGATGAAGGGGTGTTCCACATTCCTCAAACCTCCAAAACTGGAACCTCACCATCAGGTAGAGTTTAACGTCATTCCCAGGACATGTAGACCCTCAGTCACTGCCTTCTAGCACCCATATGATGAAAAGAGGTTGGGGCTTGCCATAAGGGCAATAGGGTTGGGAAAATCATATAGGTGCTAGGGCTTGACGTGACCAGCTGATTGATCGGAGGGGCCTCTTCGACCGCCTGTCTAGCCCAAGTTAGGGCCAAAGCGGAGTATTGCAAGTCATGAACTGCTCATCCACCTGGGTTCTATCCTTAAGCATCACGGGTCACCACCCACGACCAACAGGTGGCCCCATTGGGGGAGTCTTACCCCTCTGCAGAGGTGCAGTCAGTGCATTCTAACGCCCCAGCCAACAGGGCGGATTAAGTTACAGTAAAAGCATTAGTTTCTGTTCTATCACCAAAGTAAAGCATCTTCTAAGTGTTACGTACTGAGGTTTTCACAGTACCAAATCAGCATATAATGTTGTATACCCTTTCTTACTTCTTACTTCTAGTCGTATTTTCTTCTGGCCGGCTTTGCTATTCTGATCGTCATTGGTCTGGAATCTTTCTAAGGTCTTCTGTTGCTATGTTCCTGCTGGCTGGTCATCCTGGATTCATTTTTAGTCTTGTTACCAAGACATTCATCAACCACAAGAACATTTTACTTATATAAACTTTTATTTCCTTAACTATACATTTCACGTAACTAAATATCTGACTAACATAGTGCGCGTGAGTTCCAGTTTTAGGCAGAGCATAAAATAGCCGCTGCTCTGCCTGACGTCTAACTGCAAACTAAACTAAAGCTCCTTACTATTCTTAAACCAGAACAGGTTCTTCTATGCCTTCCAGTTCCCACGATTTATCCCCGGAAGGCAAGGTGAGAGTGAGGTCAAACGCCGTCACTCAGTTTCAGGGCCATCAACTGCACTGATCGCCACCCTATCTCTATACTACCTTACATAAGTATGAAAAGGGTCATCCCCTCAGAATTACAGGGGATAGACAATAATCTTATAGATTATGTAAGATAAGTAATTAGATGATTGGTTAATGTGGTTGGTTGGTTGGTTGGTTGGTTTCAAGTGTTGTTTCTTTATATATTGATTTGTAGGTCTGTTGCTTTTACACCATATCAACCATTTGGGGTTATTTAATACCTAATTCAGGCTGGGATTTATTCTTTTGTTTTTCTACTGTTTATATATATCTCCCATAAATAAGAGAAGCAATGAAACATGCACAGATTATATAACATATTCAGACCAAGTTACCTTTAAGCACTGCAGGGGTGACCTGGATTCAGAAGGACATGTTTCACTTTGTACTGTCAACATCCGGCTGGTTGTTAGGGTTAGGAGTTAGGGTTAGAGGTTAGGGTTAGGGTTAGCAGATAGTTTTATGATTTAAAAAAAATGCGTCTAAAAATCGTCTGGTAACAAACAACAGGATGTTGATGGTGTTAAGCGAAACATGTCCCTCTGAATCCATGTCACCCCTGGGGTGCTTAAAGGTAACTTGGTCCACATATCCAATTGTTGAATGAAAATTATTTCTGATATCCAAGTATCTTCAACTGACCATTATATATCTATTGTCAGGATACCTGGCAAATGAACTCTTCATTTGGGAGGTATAGGTCTGGGAAGGGGTGTGCTTCAAATTAGCCTTGACTCTTTCAATTGTTTATTTAAGTACTAGTATTTCACACCAAATATATATATGTGTGTGTGTGTGTGTGTGTGTGTATTTCTGTGTGTGTTTCTGTGTGTGTGTTTGTGTGTATGTGTGTGTTTGTTTTTTGTGTGTGTGTGTGTTTGTTTTTTTTTTTTGTGTGTGTGTGTGTGTGTTTGTTTGTTCTCTGTTTGTTTTGTGTGTGTTCTGTGTGTGTGTGTGTGTTGTGTGTGTTTTACTATGTGTGTGTGTGTGTGTGTTTATAATGATGAGTAAAGTTAAATCAAAATGTGGGCATAAAAATATTCTTAACATTGGCTAATTCAAATAATTCACATGTGGTAGTTGATTTTCTGAAGTCCCTAAAATCTTTGACATAAAATTGGGATATCAGAAAGTCTCATATTGTTGAGTCATAGTTGAGACTGAAAAAATAGTTTTAAGGATCTCTTTTAATTTTGTTCCTGGTTAAGTCTCACGGGCCGATCAGCTCACCAGAGTGCTGCAGCGATGGCTGGATGACATTCAGAAAGAGTCAGAATCCACAGGACAGGCGTGCTCTGTGGCTGCAGAAGACCAGGAATCTACCCATATACAAGCCATTCATCAGTCCAGCGGACATTCCGGCGTGAAGCGTACGCTATACTTTGTAAAACTGGTTATCCCAGGAGCCTCCAGGGTGGCTGTTCAAGCTTCTTCTACAACAACATGTGCATGCAAATTGTGGACGTTCATGCGTGATGTCGCGTATCTTGCTCACAACAATCACAGTTCAGTATTTATCAGTTTTAGAATCCATGAAAATGAATCAAATGATTTGATCCCAAATTTATTAGTATTATTTGTATTATTCGCACTATTGTCCTCATCTTCATTGTTATCTGTACAACGTTTTGGCTGATGTGCCCTCTAGCCTTCTTCAGGTATTTTTTGTCGGACTCAGAAACCTTCTTGTCATAATCGAGAACCTTCTTATAATTGGGAGTCATCACGGAACTTTGAACCTAACCCTTAATTCAGTCCATGGGGTATCCTCTTCTCATTCTGCTAACCATAGCCGGGGTGCAGGTGTTAAGCTGTGTTAATTATTATTCTATATTACTGCTGCTCCTGGCCAGGATTGAACCTGTAGTCTAGAGATAACTGTCATTTAGGACTACCTTAACCTAACTCCTTTATCCACTATGCTATGTGTCCAATTGTCCAAAATTTATAGTTTTAATTGGAATCTTCGAATCTAAAATTCATGAAGAAAACAAAATTTCTCTGAATTTTTTAAATGAGGCTTGATAATTTCTATTATTTGGACTGTTGTCCTCATCTTTATAACTGTAATTTTATTCTTTACTTCCTATCTTAATTAAATAGTTAAATTAGGAAAATTGGACCATATGACTTTAAGGCACCCCTTTTGCGATTTCGATTCGTGGGGACATTTTTTCCATTTACACCGTCAAAATCCGGTTAATTTTTACAGACAATTTTTAGAGGATTTTTTAAATTATAAAACTAACCCCTAACCCTAACCCCTAACAAACAACCGGATTTTTACGGTGTAAATGAGAAAAGTGTCCCCACGAGTCGAGATCGCGGAAGGGGTGCCTTAAGGTCATATGGTCTGGAAAATTTAGCAATGAAAGATAGGATTTAAGGTTTTAGTGGTTCTATTTTTTGAATTTAGCCACTTCTGTTTCAAATATTTTTATTGGCATTCCTAGAATAAAGCTTTCTTAAACCTACCCGTGTTTTCGTTTATCAGTACACCAGTATACTTTGTTAGTAATATCTCATCTACTGAAAGTGATGTCAACATACACATAGGTAAAGCATCAACTGCTATTGACAAGTTAATGATTATATGGACATCTGATCTCTCTGATAAAATAAAATGGGAATTCTTCCAAGTTATAGCCATGTCAGTACTACTGTATGGCACCACCACATTGACTGCATACTATTTTGAAAAAAATCCTGGCCGCAACACCCATTTCCATTTCTGTAAAGCTGTATGTAGACAAGTTCATGTACCTTGGTAGCAATCTCTCATCTACTGCAAACAATGTCAACATACGACTAGGTAAAGCCCTAGATAGGGTTTATATACCTCGGTTGTAATGTCTCATTTACTGAAAGCAATGTCAACATGCGCGTAGGTAAAGCTGTAGACCAGTTCATATACCATGGTAGCAATATCTCCTCTACTGAAAGCAATGTCAGCATATGCGTAAGTAAAGCAGGAGACCAGTTCATATACCATGTAGCAATATCTTCTCTACTGAAAGCAATGTCAACATATACATAGGTAAAGCAGAGACCAGTTCAATATACCATAGTAGCAATATCTTCTCTACTGAAAGCAATGTCAACATATACATAGGTAAAGCAGGAGACCAGTTCATATACCATGTAGCAATATCTCCTCTACTGAAAGCAATGTCAACATATACTTAGGTAAGCAGGAGACCAGTTCATATACCATGGTAGCAATATCTCCTCTACTTGAAAGCAATGTCAACATATACATAGTAAGCAGAAGACCAGTTCATATACCATGTAGCAATATCTCTCTACTGAAAGCATGTCAACATATACATAGGTAAAGCAGAGACCAGTTCATATACCATGGTAGCAATATCTTCTCTACTGAAAGCAATGTGTCAACATATATAGGTAAACGAGACCAGTTCATATACCATGTAGCAATATCTTCCTCTAGAGAAAGCCAATGTCAACATTTTACATAGGTAAAGCAGGAGACCAGTTCGTATACCATGGTAGCATATCTTCTCTACTGAAAGCAATCAACATATACATATGTAAAGCAGGAGACCAGTTCATATACCATGGTAGCAATATCTTCTCTACTGAAAGCAATATGTCAACATATACATAGGTAAAGCAGGAGACCAGTTCATATACCATGGTAGCAATACTTCTCACTGAAAGCAATGTCAACATTATACATAGGTAAGCAGGAGAGAGTTCATATACCATGGTAGCAATATTCTTCTCTACTGAAAGCAAGTCAACATATACATTAGGTAAAGCAGGTAGCCAGTTCATATACCATGGTAGCAATACTCTCTGCTTGAAGTAATGTCAAGATTACATAGGTAAAGCAGGATCCAGTTCATATCCATGGTAGCAAATATCTTCTCTACTGAAACAATGTCAACATATACATAGGTAAAGCAGGAGACCCAGTTTCATATACCATGGTAGCAATATCTTCTCTACTGAAAGCAAGTCAACATATACATAGGTAAAGCAGGAGACCATTCATATACCATGGTAGCAATATCTTCTCTACTGAAAGCAATGTCAACATATACATAGTAAAGCAGGAGACCAGTTCATATACCATGTAGCAATATCTTCTCTACTGAAAGCAATGTCAAACATATACATAGGTAAAGCAGGAGACCAGTTCATATACCATGGTAGCAATATCTTCTCTACTGAAAACAATGTCAGCATATACATAGGTAAAGCAGGAGACCAGTTCATTTATACCATGGTAGCAATATCTTCTCTGCTGAAAGTAATGTCAACATATACATAGGTAAAGAGGAGACCAGTTCATATACCAGGTAGCAATATCTTCTTTACTGAATGCAATGTCAACATATACATAGGTAAAGCAGGAGACCAGTTCATTTAACCATGTAGCAATATCTTCTCTACTGAAAGCAATGTCAACATATACATAGGTAAAGCAGGAGACCAGTTCATATACCATGGTAGCAATATTCTTCTCTACTGAAAGCAATGTCAACATATACATAGGTAAAAGCAGGAGACCAGTTCAAGTTATACCATGTTAGCAATATCTTCTCTACTGAAAGCAATGTCAACATATACATAGGTAAAGCAGGAGACCAGTTCATATACCATGGTAGCAATATCTTCTCTACTGAAAGCAATGTCAACATATACATAGGTAAAGCAGGAGACCATTCATATACCATGGTAGCAATATCTCTCTACTGAAAGCAATGTCAAACATATACATAGGTAAAAGCAGGAGACCAGTTCATATACCATGGTAGCAATATCTTCTCTACTGAAAGCAATGTCAGCATATACATAGGTAAGCAGGAGACCAGTTCATATACATGGTAGCAATATCTTCTCTACTGAAAAATGTCAGCAATATACATAGGTAAAGCAAGAGACCAGTTCATATACCATGTAGCAATATCTTCTCTCTGAAAAGCATGTCAGCATATACATAGGTAAGCAGGAGACCATTCATATACCATGGATAGCATTATCTTTCTCTACTGAAAGCAATGTCAACATATACAAGGTAAAGCAGGGAGACCAGTTCATATACCATGGTAGCAATATCTTCTTTACGAATGCAATGTCAACATTACATAGGTAAAGCAGGAGACCAGTTCATATACCATGGTAGCAATATCTTCTTCTACTGAAAGCAATGTCAACATATACATAGGTAAAGCAGGAGACCAGTTCATATACCATGTAGCAATATCTTCTCTACTGAAAGCAATGTCAACATATACATAGGTAAAGCAGGAGACCAGTTCATATACCATGGTAGCATTATCTTCTCTACTGAAAGCAATGTCAACATATACATAGGTAAAGCAGGAGACCAGTTCATATACCATGGTAGCATTATCTTCTCTACTGAAAGCAATGTCAAACATATACATAGGTAAAGCAGGAGGACCAGTTCATATACCATGGTAGCATTATCTCTCTACTGAAAGCAATGTCGATATACATAGGTAAAGGGAGACCGTTCATATACATGTAGCATATATCTTCTCTACTGAAAGCAATGTCACATATACATAGGTAAAGCAGGGGACCAGTTCATATACCATGGTAACAATATCTCCTCTACTGAAAGCAATGTCAACATATACATAGGTAAAGCAGGAGACCAGTTCATATACCATGGTAGCAATATCTTCTCTGCTGAAAGCAATGTCAACAAAACATAGGTAAAGCAGGAGAACAGTTCATATACCATGGTAATAATATCCTCTCTACTGAAAGCAATGTCAACATATACATAGGTAAAGCAGGAGACCAGTTCATTACCATGTAGCATTTATTTCTCTTACTGCAAAGCAATGTCAACAATAATAGGTAAAGCAGGAGACCAGATCATATACCATGGTACATATCTCCTCTACTGAAAGCAATGTCAACATATACAAGGTTAAAGCAGGAGACCAGTCATATACCAGGTAGCATATCTTCTCTGCTGAAGCAATGTCAAGATTATACATAGGTAAAGCAGGAGACCAGTCATATACCATGGTAGCATTATCTTCTCTACTGAAGCAATGTCACAATAACATAGGTAAAGCAGGAGACCAGTTCATATACCATGGTAGCAATATCTCCTCTACTGAAAGCAATGTCAACATATACATAGGTAAAGCTGTAGACCAGTTCATATACCATGTAGCAATATCTTCTCACTGAAAGCAATGTCAACATATCATAGGTAAAGCATGCGAGACCAGTTCATTAACCATGGTAGCAATATCTCCTCTACTGAAAGCAATGTCAACATATACATAGGTAAGCAGGGAGACCAGTTCATATTACCATGGTTAGCAATATCTCCTCTACTGAAAGCAATTCAACATATACATAGTAAAGCGGAGACCAGTCATATACCATGGTAGCAAATCTTCTACTGAGCAATGTCAACATATACACTACGTTAAAGCAGGAGACCAGTTCATATTACCATGGTAGTCCTCTACTATGCAAACATATTACATGGCTAAAGCAGGAGACCAGTCATACATGGGACAATTCTTCTCTACTGAAAGGCAATGTCACATATACATAGGTAAAGCAGACCAGACCAAGGCACGTCTATGTCAACATATACATAGTAAAGCAGGGACCAGTTCATGATACCAATGGTAACAAGATCTCTCTACTGAAGCAATGCAACATATACATAGGTAAAGCAGGGACCAGTTCTATAAACTTGGTAGCAATATCTCCTCTGCTGGAAAGCGATGTTATTGACCATATATAAGTATAATATCTCTGATAAAATAAAACGGGAATTCTTCCAAGATGTACAGTATGGTTGCACCACGTTGACCTTAACAAAATGCCAGGAGAAAAGTTAGATGAGAACTACTCATGGATACTGCATCCTGTTTAGAACAAATTCTGGAAGCAGCATTCAACAAGAAATTTAAAACAAAACTGCAGCTGTACGGCCACTTACCTCCCATCTCACAAACCATTCAAGTAAGATGAGCAAGACATGATGGACACTGTTGGAAAAGTAAAAATGAGTGAGGTTCTCATACAGACTCCTGAACCAGTGTTGGCTGACCAGCAAAAACTTACATTCATCAGCTCTGTATGGACACTGGGTGCTTGTCAAGAGAACTTACCATGAGTGATGGTCGATAGGGATGGGCACTGCTGGAGAAGTGATATTCTCCAATGGACTCCTACACATGGAAGCCCTGTTCTGGAAGTCAGGGGAATGTAGAGCACCCCTTCATCACCATTGCTCCCAGGTTCACTCTGACCCAGAGTGGTAGTACCTATTAGGGTCTCATCTATGGGTTAAATAGGAACAAATGTGATTTGAGAAAAATTGAGTACCCATCAAGAATAAATAAAACAAAAACATCTTTGGCATAGTGGTGGTTGACCATCAAAAACTTACATACATCAGCTCTGTGCAAATATTGCATAATCCCTGTGGCAGGGATTATTCGGCAACACCCTGTAATTCTGCGGGGCGCAGAATTACAACGACCCCAATTGGAAAGTTACAGACCGTTGGGGAACTTTGACCACAGAGTGGGAAAACCGCAAATCACGTGAAGAACTTATTGGAGAGTGACCGACAGGCCACAGAAATATTAGAAGAGAAGAAGTAATACTCACCAGATTGCGTATTGGGCACACCCACATTACCCATTCGTACCTGGTAAAAGGGGAGGATGCCCCAGTATACCCAACATGCAAAGTACAACTTACAACCAAGCATATCCTTCTAAATTATAAACAGCCTTAAACCTATCTGCACTAATTACTATCAAGCAAGAAACCTGAGGGACATCTTTAAGAATACAAGCCCCGAAAACTTTTTAAATTAAAAAAAAAAGCTACCTTTTCAACAAGATATAACAAAACATAACCGAATATCTCCATAGAACCACTACTTTAAAGACTGAAATCCAAAATAACCTTTTTGGCATTAAATGACCCGCAGAGGTTGATATACTGTTAAACAAAACTCAAACTCAAACTCATAATCCATGGGTGGCAGGGATATTGGCAACACCCTGTAATTCTGCGGGGGCGAGATACAAAGAACCCAAATGGAAAGTTACAGACCACTGGGAAACTTTGACCCCAATGGTAGGAAAATGTGGAGTCACGTGAGATCTAGTTAGGTCCTCAGTTGACAGTGAGACTTCGGGGAAGACAGACGTGTCTCCTTTTGCTGTTGGCGCCGCGTTTGAAAAAGTAAATAAAAGTTTTAAAAAGCAATGTTGTTAAATGATTTGTGTGTGCCTTAGCTAGAAGACCAGACAAGAAGAAATAGAATCCAACATGGCGAGAAAGAATAGAAAAGACAAATAAAGATCACAAATGGTCAAAGAAAGAAAGAAGTAACAAGTAAGTTATGCATCTGCGTGTACCTCTCTCCTCTCTCTAGTAAAAGTGTGTGTAAATATCTATCTGTCTACTTCTCTCCTCTCTTTCTCTATTAAAAGACTAGAGATTACAAATGGCCAAAGAAAGAAAGAAGGCCGAGATGTGAAGTAAAAGAGACGTCCCTTTGCTAGGGCGCGATGTTAGTCAGAAAGTTAGTTAAATAAATAAAGGTTTTAAAAAAGGCAACGGGCGTTGTTAAATGTTTGAGCGTGTCTTAGTTAGAAGACCGACCAAGTAAGAAATAGAAAAAGAACCTAGACGTAGAATCCAACATGGACGGAGCGAAGACCAGACAAGAAGAAATAGAATCCAACATGGCGAGAAAGAATAGAAAAGACAAATAAAGATCACAAATGGCCAAAGAAAGAAAGAAGTAACAAGTAAGTTATGCATCTGCGTGTACCTCTCTCCTCTCTCTAGTAAAAGTGTGTGTAAATATCTATCTGTCTACTTCTCTCCTCTCTTTCTCTATTAAAAGACTAGAGATTACAAATGGCCAAGAAAAGAAAGAAGTAACAAGTAAGTTATGCATCTGCGTGTGTACCTCTCTCCTCTCTCTAGTAAAAGTGTGTGTAAATATCTATCTGTGTCTACTTCTCTCCTCTCTTTCTCTATTAAAAGACTAGAGATTACAAATGGCCAAAGAAAGAAAGAAGGCCGAGATGTGAAGTAAAAGAGACGTCCCTTTGCTAGGCGCGATTTAGTCAGAAAAGTTAGTTAAATAAATAAAGGTTTTAAAAAAAGGCAACGGGCGTTGTTAAATGTTTGAGCGTGTCTTAGTTAGAAGACCGACCAAGTAAGAAATAGAAAAAGAACTAGACGTAGAATCCAACATGGACGGAGCGAAGACCAGCAAGAAGAAATAGAATCCAACATGGCGGAAAGAATAGAAGACAAATAAGATCACAAATGGCCAAAGAAAGAAAGAAGTAACAAGTAAGTTATGCATCTGCGTGTACCTTCTTCCTCTCTCTAGAAGTGTGTGTAAATATCTATCTGTCTACTTCTCTCCTCTCTTTTCTCTATTAAAAGACTAGAGATTACAAATGGCCAAAGAAAGAAAAGAAGTAACAAGTAAGTTATGCATCTGTGTGTACCTCTCTCCTCTCTCTAGTAAAAGTGTGTTGTAAATATCTATCTGTCTATCTCTCCTCTCTTTCTCTATTAAAAGACTAGAGATTACAAATGGCCAAAGAAAGAAAAAGTAACAAGTAAGTTATGCATCTGCGTGTACCTCTCTCCTCTCTCTAGTAAAAGTGTGTGTAAATATCTATCTGTCTACTTCTCTCTCTCTTTCTCTATTAAAAGACTAGAGATTACAAATGGCCAAAGAAAGAAAGAAGTAACAAGTAAGTTATGCATCTGTGTGTACCTCTCTCCTCTCTCTAGTAAAAGTTGTTGTAAATATCTATCTGTCTACTTCTCTCCTCTCTTCTCTTATTAAAAGACTAGAGATTACAAATGGCCAAAGAAAGAAAGAAGTAACAAGTAAGTTATGCATCTGCGTGTACCTCTCTCCTCTCTCTAGTAAAAGTGTGTGTAAATATCTATCTGTCTACTTCTCTCCTCTCTTTCTCTATAAAAGACTAGAGATTACAAATGGCCAAAGAAAGAAAGAAGTAACAAGTAAGTTATGTGCATCTGTGTGTACCTTCTCCTCTCTCTAGTAAAAGTGTGTGTAAATATCTATCTGTCTACTTCTCTCCTCTCTATTAAAAAGACTAGAGATTACAAATGGCCAAAGAAAGAAGAAGTAACAAGTAAGTTATGCATCTGTGGTACCTCTCTCCTCTCTCTAGTAAAAGTGTGTGTAAATATCTATCTGTCTACTTCTCTCCTTTCTCTATTAAAAGACTAGAGATTACAAATGGCCAAAGAAAGAAAGAAGTAACAAGTAAGTTATGCATCTGTGTGTACCTCTCTCCTCTCTTAGTAAAAGTGTGTGTAAATATCTATCTGTCTATTCTCTCCTCTCTTTCTCTATAAAAGACTTAGAGATACAAATGCCAAAGAAAGAAAGAAGTAACAAGTAAGTTATGCATCTGCGTGTACCTCTCTCCTCTCTCTAGTAAAAGTGTGTGTAAATATCTCATCTGTCTACTTCTCTCCTCTCTTTCTCTATTAAAAGACTAGAGATTACAAAATGGCCAAAGAAAAAAGAAGTAACAAGTAAGTTTATGCATCTGTGTGTACCTCTCTCCTCTCTCTAGTAAAAGTGTGTGTAATATCTAATCTGTCTACTTCTCTCCTCTGCTTTCTCTATTAAAAGACTAGAGATTACAAATGGCCAAAGAAAGAAAGAAGTAACAAGTAAGTTATGCATCTGTGTGTACCTCTCTCCTCTCTCTAGTAAAAGTGTGTATCTCTCTCTGTTTNGAAGATATTGCTACCAAGGTATATGAACTGTCTCGCTTTACCTAATTATAGTGAATTGCTTTCAGTAGAGAAGATATTGCTACCATGGTAATATGAACTGGTCTCCTGCTTTACCTATGTATATGTTGACAAATTGGCTTTCAGTAGAAGAAGATATTGCCTACATGGTATATGAACTGGTCTCGCTTACTATGTATATGCTGACATTGCTTTCAGTAGAGAAGATATTGCTACCATGGTATATGAACGTGGTCCTCCTGCTTTACCTATGTATATGTTGACATTGCTTTCAGTAGAGAAGATATTGCTACCATGGTATATGAACTGGTCTACAGCTTAACCTATGTATATGTTGACATTGCTTTCAGTAGAGAAGATATTGCTACCATGGTATATAACTGGTCTCCTGCTTACCTATGTATATGTTGAACATTGCTTTCAGTAGAGAAGATATTGCTACCAAGGTATTGAACTGGTCTCCTGCTTTACCTATGTATATGTTGACATTGCTTTCAGTAGAGAAGATATTGCTACCATGGTATAGGAAACTGGTCTCCGCTTTAACCTATGTATATGTTGACATGTGCTTTAGTAGAAAGATATGCTACATGGTATATGAAATGTCTACAGCTTACCTATGTATATGTTTGACATTGCTTTCAGTAGAGAAGATATTGCTAACCATGGTATATGAACTGGTCTCCTGTTACTAGTATATGTGACATTGCTTTCAGTAGAGAAGATATTGCTACCATGGTATATGAACTGGTTCCTGCTTTACCTATGTATATGTTGACATTGCTTCAGTAGAGAGAAGTATTGCTACATGGTATATGAACTGGTCTCCCGCTTTACCTATGTATATGTTGACATTGCTTTCAGTAGAGAAGATATTGCTACCATGGTATATGAACTGGTCTACAGCTTTACCTATGTATATGTTGACATTGCTTTCAGTAGAGAAGATTTGCTACATGGTATAACTGGTCTAAGCTTACCTAATGTATATGTTGACATTGGCTTTCAGTAGAGAAGATATTGCTGCTACCATGGTATATGAAACTGGTCTCCTGCTTTACCTATGTATATGTTGACTTGCTTTCAGGTAGAGAAATAATTGCTACCATGGTATATGAACTGGTCTCTGCTTTACCTATGTATATGTTGACATGGCTTTCAGTAGAGGAGATATTGCTACCATGGTATATGAACTGGTCTCCTGCTTTACCTATGTATATGTTGACATTGCTTTCAGCAAGAAGAAGATATTGCTACACCATGGTAATAATGAACTGGTCTCCTGCTTTACTTATTTATATGCTGACATTGCTTTCAGTAGAGAAGATATTGCTACCATTGGTATAATGAACTGGTCTACAGCTTTACTTATGTATATGCTGACATTGCTTTCAGTAGAGAAGATATTGGCTACCATGGTATATTGAACTGGTCTACAGCTTTACCTATGTATATGTTGAATTGCTTTCAGTAGAGAAAGATATTGCTACATGGTATATGAATGCGCTCCTGCTTTACCTATGTATATGTTGGACATTGCTTTCAGTAGAGAAGATATTGCTACCTGAGTAATGACTGGTCTACAGCTTTACCTATTGTATATGATTGACATTGCTTTCAGTAGAAAGATATTGCTACCATGGTATATGAACTGGTCTACAGCTTTACCTATGTATATGTTGACATTGCTTTGCATAGAGAGATATTGCTACATGGTATATGAACTGGTCTCCTGCTTTACCTTATGTATTGTTGATATTGCTTTCAGTAGAGAAGATATTGCTACGATGGTATATGAATCTGGTTACAGCTTTACCTATGAGAGCATGCTACAAGGTATATAACCCCTCCCGTCGGGCTATATTCAGTGTGTATATTGACATCAAATTCAGTAGATGGGGATTGCACCGAGGAATAATATGAACTGCGTCTACCAGCCTTTTACCTACGCGTATGTTTGAACTATCTCTTGTCAGTAGATGAGACATTTACAACGGAGGTATATAAACCCATACTAGGGCTTACCTAGTCGATATGTTGACATTTGTTTGCAGTAGATGAAGAATTAGCTACAAGGTACAGAAACTTGTCTACATACAGCTTATACGAAATGGAAATGCGCGTGTTTCAGCCAGGATTTTTTCAAAAAGTACCGCCAGTCAATGTGGTGGTGCCATACAGTATACGTGTCATAGCTAACTTGGAAGAATTTCCCATTTTATTTTAATCAGAGAGAATCAGATTGTCCATATAAATCTATAACTGTCAATAGCAGTTGATGCTACCTATGTATATGTTGAACATCACTTCTCAGTAGATGAGATATCTATAACAAAGTATACTGGTGTAATGATAACAGAAACAACGGGTAGCGTTTAAGAAAGCTTTATTCTAGGAACTGCCAAATAAAAAGATATGAACCAGAAAGATGGCTAAATTCGAAGAAATAGAACCACTAAAACCAATTAATCCTATCTTCTATTGCTAAATTTTCAGTACCATATCGACTTAAGGCACCCCTTTCCACGGATCCAGAACCGTGAGGACACCTTTTCTCATTTACAACGCGTAAAATCCGGTTGTTTTGTTAAGGGTTAGGATTAGGGTTAGGGGTTAGGGTTAGGGTTAAGTTTTATAATTTAAAAAAACTCTTAAAAATTTTGTCTGTAAACATTACCGGATTTTGCGTGTAAATGGAAAAAAATGTCCCCAGAATCGAAAATCGCAAAAGGGTGCCTTAAGGTCATAATGTCCAATTTCCATAATCTTAATATATAACTTAAGACAGGAAGTAAAAGAATAAAATTACAGTTATAAAGATTGAGGACAACCAGTCCAAATAATAGAAATTCATCAAGCCTCATTTTAAAAATTCAGAGAAATTTTGTTTTGTTATGATATTTTTAGATTCGAAGATTCCAAATTAAAACTATAGAATTCTGGAACATATTGAACCACATAAGCATAGGGATAAAGGAAGATGTTAGAGTAAGGCAGCCTAAATGACAGTTAATCTAGACTACAGGTTCAACTCCTGCCAGAGCAGCAGTAATATAGAATAATAATAACACGCTAACACCTGCACCCCCAGCTCATGTTAGCAGAATGAAAGGAGGATTACCCATGGACTGAATAAGGGTTAGGTTACAAAAGTTCTGTAGAATGAACTCCCAATTATAAGTAAGGCTTCTCAGATTATGAACAGGAAGATTTCATGAGGTCAACCAGAAACGATACATGCAAGAAGGCTGGAAGGGCACATCAGCCAAAACATGTACAGATAACAATGAAGATGAGACAATAGTGCGAATAAACAAATAATAACTAATAAAATTTGGGATCAAATCATATTGATTCATTCATGGATTCTAAAACTGATAAATGCCGAACTGGTTGTTGATGAGCAAGAATACCCGGCGACATCACCCCGAACAAATGACAACGGTTCCCCACAATTTGAACATGCAACATAGTTGTTGTAGAAGAAGCGTGAACAGCCCCCTGGAGCCAGCCACGATGGAAATAACAACGTTTTACAAGTAATAGCGGTACGCTTCAGCGCCGGAATGCCGCTGGACATGATGAATGGCTTGTATAATGGGTAGATTCCGCATGGTTCTACTGCAGCCATAGCGCCACGCCTGTCCGATGGATTCTGCACTCTCTTAACTGAATGTCATCAGACCATCCGCAGCACTATGGTGAGCTGATACAGCCCGCTGAGACTTAACCAGTGAACAAAATTAAAAAGAGATCCTAAAACTATTGTTCTGTCTCCAACTATGAACTCAAAATATGAAAACTTTATTGATATCCCATTTTATGTTCAAGATTTTAGACCAGTGACTAATCAAGAAATCAACTACCACATCAGTGAATTATTTGAATAAGCAATGTTAAAATATTTTTAGCCACCATTTTCAATAAACATTTAACTCATATATAACCACCAACACACACAACACACCACACACAACATAGAAACACCACACAGCACACCACACAAGAACACACATCAAAAAAACAAACACACAAACACACACAACACACACAAACACACGAGAAATACACACAGAAAACACACACCACACAGACACAACAGAGAAACAACACACACAACACACACAGAGAAACACACACACACACTACAAACATACACAGCGAACACACTACAACAAACACACACAACACACACAGAAACACACAACACAAGACACCAAATACACACACACACACACACACTAACACACAACACG
Source organism: Doryteuthis pealeii (assembly GCA_023376005.1). Lineage (NCBI taxonomy): Eukaryota > Metazoa > Mollusca > Cephalopoda > Myopsida > Loliginidae > Doryteuthis > Doryteuthis pealeii. The sequence continues at coordinate 35,514,203 of CM042175.1, forward strand.
ACACACACACACACAGAGAAACACACCCAAACACATACAAACATACACACGAAATACACACCACACAACAAACACACACACACAGGTAAACCACACACACAAACATACACACACAAACACACACAAACAACCACACAACACACAACAAACAAAACACACAAAACATGACACCACACAAACTCACAGCACACACACAGCACACACACACCATACTATAAATATATATATATATATATATATATATAATAGAGGCTTTCTTCAGAATTTGTTATATTTTTTTAAAAAGACGGAACCTGGAATTAATAAATTATATATATATATATATTATATATATATATATATACATACCAGTCTGTTTAAATTATAACAAATTCTGAAGAGTCCTGTTAAATTTTACAGAGGCAAAATATAATTGAATGTATTGTTATGTTTCATTATTCACTATTATCCTCAAATTTCTCCTCTTCTCCTCTCTCAATCTCTCTCTCTCCTCTCTCTCTCACACACACATCACACACACACACACACACACACACACACACCACAGATCAGATACAGACACACATACACACACAGTATTCTATTTAAATTTATTTTAAAATATCAAAATAAAATAGAACAATAATAACAAATCTGCTGAAAACAAGATCATCTTAAAAAATAAAAAACTCTGTCTGAAGTGATCTCTTGTTGCCATATTTTATTTCTATTATTTTATTTTTTTCAATATCTCATCAACACACACACACATACAACCAGACACATACACACATGCATCCATACACACACCAACACATTACAACACACAACACCACACATACAATACACACATATATATTATTGGTGTGAAATAAAGTACTTAAATAAACAATTCAAGAGTCAAGGTTAATTTGAAGCACACCCCTTCCCGTACCTAACCAGCACCTCCCGAAATGAGATTCATTTGCCGGTCCGCAATAGATATATAATGGTAATGTCAGTTGAAGATACTTGGATATCAAATAATTTTCATTCAACAGATTGATATGTGGACCAAGTAGCCTTTAAGCACCCAGGGGTGACCTGGATTCAGGGGGACATGTTTACTTAACACACATCAAAAATCCGGTTTTTTTACCAGACGGATTTTTAGACCGCATATTTTTTTTTAAATCATAAAAACTATTTGCTAACCCCTAACCCTACCTCTAAACCCTAACTCCCTAACCCTAACAACCAGCCGGAAGTTGCAGTACAAAATGAAACATGTACCTCTGATCCAGGTCCACCCCTGCGGTGCTTAAAGGTAACTTGGTCTGAATAATGTTATATAATCTGTGCATGTTCGTGCTTCTCTTTTTATAGGAATATATATAAACAGTAGAAAAACAAAGAATATAATCCCAGCCTGAATTAGGTATTAAATAACCCCAAATGGTTGATAGGTGTAAAGCACTGACCTACAACCAAATATATAGAAGAAACAACACTTGAACCAACCACCAGGACCAACCAACCACATTAACCAATCATCTAATTACTTCGTTACATAATCTATGGGTGGCATAAGATTATTGTCAATCCCCTGTATTCTGAGGGGATGACCCTTTCCAATACTTATGTAAGGTATATAGAGATAGGGTGGCGATCAGTGCAGTTGATGGCCCTGAAAAGTGATGACGGCGTTTGCCTCGAACTCCCACCTTGCCTTCCGGGGAATAAATCGTAGGGAACCGGAAGGCATAGAAGAATCTGTTCTGGTTTAAGAATGTAAGGAGCTTTTAGTTTAGTTGGCAGTGTAGAACGTCAGGCAGAGCAGCAGCCATTTTATGCCTGCCTAAACTGGAACTCACAACAATGCTATGTTATCAGATATTTAGTTACGTGAAATGTATTAGTTAAGGAAATAAATTTTAATAAGTAAAATGTTCTGTGGGTGATGAATGTCTTGGGTAACAGACTAAGAAATGATCCAGGAATGACCAGCCACAGGGAACATAGCACAGAAAGACCTTGGAAGATTTCCAGACCAAAGACGATCAGAATAGCAAGCCGGCCAGAAGAATAACGACTAAAAGTAAGAAGTAGAAAGGGTATACAACATTAATATCTGAGTGGTACCGGAACTCAGTACGTAACACTTAGAAGATCTTACTTTGGTAGATAGAACAGAAACTAATGTTTAGTGTAACTTAATGCCGCCTTGGTTGGGCTGGGGTGTTAGAAGCACTGACTGCACTCTGCACAAGGGTAAGACTCCCCAATGGGAAGCCTGTTGGTCGTGGGTGGTGACCCATGATGCTTAGGGTAGAACTCAGTGGATTGAGCAAGTTCAATGACTTGCAATACTCCGCTTTGTGCCCTAACTGGGCAGACAGGGCGGTCGGAAGAGGCACCCTCGATCAATTCGGTGGTCACGTCACTAAGCACCTATATGATTTCCCAACCCTATTGTCCTTAATGGCAAGCCCGAACCTCTTTTCATCAATATGGTCTAGAAGGCATGACTGAGGGTCTACATGTCTGGGAATGACGTTAAACTCTACCTGATGGTGAGGTTCCAGTTTTGGAAGTAGTGGGAATGTAGACAACACCCTTCATCACCATTGCTCCAGTGTCCACTCTGACCCGAGTGGTAGTACCTTTAGGGTCCATCTAAGGTTAAATAGAAAACACATGAGTTTAGGTAACAAATGTACGTACGCATCAAGAATAGAATAAATTCAAACATCTTTGTCGCATTAATGACCCCTGAGGTGATATGCCGTAAAACAAAACAAACCAAAAACAATGTAATGGTCTAACAAGTGTGATGCCACTAAATAAAAATAAATATATTATAATTTGTTTTCAGTTTTTAATTTTGTAAAATATTTTTTAAAGGGAACTTTCTTAAAAATCTCCTTTTTTCCCCACAAAATTGAGATGAACTAAGAGTTATTATATCAGTTATGTAATGTATTTGTTAGTCAGATGATAAATATTTTCTGGTTTCTTTTCCCTTTTTTTGATCTTGTTTTTTTTCTTTTTTTTTGTTATTGTTGGAACCAGTGAAAGAGAGAATCCTTTTTTTGTTTGGATTCAGAAAAAAAGAAGTGTAAATCTTTCTGGTTTGGTTGGTTGGTTCATCTTTCAATAATGAAGATTTGGTGTCTTCTGTCTATAACTGAAGTAACCTCCCACTGCTTACATAACAAACCCAGGAATTGTGCAACTTATCAATGGGTATTTTATTCATAATCAAATCATTAATCCAAAGAATATAGAATAAATCTTATTGATGTATGATCTCTCTATGAAACTGAGTTTTAATAAATGTTTACCTCTTGCTTTTCGAACTCCATCCTGGATCTATTTTTTTGGTTGGTTGGTTGAATTTTATGGCATGTCAACCCATGTTGGATTATTTATGCTGGCAATTTTTACTGGTTTGGTTTGGTTAATCTCTTATTTATAATGGAGAGTTCCTCACTAAACAGTTACTGGTAATTTTTCTGGTTTGGTTTGTTCTCTCTTATTAATAATGGAGAGTTCCTCCTAAATCAGTTCTGGTAATTTTCGTGTTTGGTTTGGTTAATTCTTAATTTAATGAAGTTCCTCAACTAAATCAGTTCCTGGTAATTTTCTGGTTTGGTTTGGTTCATCCTTATTATAATGGAGAGTTCCCTCACTAAATGCATTCTGCAATTTTTCTGGTTTGGTTTGGTTCATCTCTTATTATAATGGAGGTTCCTCACTAAATCATTCTGGTAATTTTTCTGGTTTGTTTGGTTCACTCTTATTATATGGAGATTTTCTCACTAATCAGTTCTGGCAATTTTTCTGGTTTGGTTGGTTAATCTCTTATTATAATGGAGAGTTCCCTCACTAAATCAGTTCTGAATTTTTCTGGTTTGTTGGTTCATCTCTATATAATGGAGAGTCCCTCACAATAATCATTTCTGGCATTTTTTCTGGTTTGGTTGTTCATCTCTTATTATAATGGAGAGTTCCTCACTAAATCAGTTCTGGTAATTTTTCTGGTTTGTTGGGTTAATCTCTTATTATAATGGAGAGTTCCTCACTAAATCAGTTCTGGTATTTTTCTGGTTTGGTTGGTTCATCTCTATTATAATGAGAGTTCCTCACTAAATCAGTTCTGGCATTTTTCTGGTTTGGTTGGTCATCTCTTATTATAATGGGAGTTCTCACTAAATCAGTTGGTAATTTTCTGTTTGGTTTTGGTTCATCTCTTATTATAATGGAGAGTTCCTCACTAAATCAGTTCCTGGCAATTTTTCTGGTTTGGGTTTGGTTAAATCTCTTATTATAATGGAGAGTTCCTCACTAAAATCAGTTCTGGTAATTTTCTGGTTTGGTTGGTTCATCTCTTATTATAATGGAGAGTAAGAGATTCTACTGAAAGCAATGTCAGCATATACATAGGTAAAGCAGGAGACCAGTTCATATAACCATGGTAGCAATATCTTCTCTACTGAAAGCAATGTCAATACATAGGTAAAGCTGTAGACCAGTTCATATACCATGTAGCAATATCTTCTCTACTGAAAGCAATGTCACATATACAAGGTAAAGCAGGAGACCAGTTCATATACCATGGTAGCAATATCTTCTCTACTGAAAGCAATGTCAACATATACATAGGTAAAGCTGTAGACCAGTTCATATACCATGGTAGCAATATCTTCTCTACTGAAAGCAATGTCAACATATACATAAGTAAAGCTGTAGACCAGTTCATATACCATGGTAGCAATATCTTCTCTACTGAAAGCAATGTCAGCATATACATAGTAAAGCAGGAGACCAGTTCATATACCATGGTAGCAATATCTTCTCTGCTGAAAGCAATGTCAACATATACATAGGTAAAGCAGGAGACCAGTTCATATACCATGTAGCAATATCTCCTCTACTGAAAGCAATGTCAACATATACATAGGTAAAGCAGGAGACCAGTTCATATACCATGGTAGCAATATCTTCTCTACTGAAAGCAATGTCAACATATACATAGGTAAAGCAGGAGACCAGTTCATATACCATGGTAGCAATATCTTCTCTACTGAAAGCAATGTCAACATATACATAGGTAAAGCTGTAGACCAGTTCATATACCATGGTAGCAATATCTTCTCTACTGAAAGCAATGTCAACATATACATAGGTAAAGCTGTAGACCAGTTCATATACCATGGTAGCAATATCTTCTCTACTGAAAGCAATGTCAACATATACATAGGTAAAGCAGGAGACCAGTTCATATACCATGGTAGCAATATCTTCTCTACTGAAAGCAATGTCAACATATACATAGGTAAAGCAGGAGACCAGTTCATATACCATGGTAGCAATATCTTCTCTACTGAAAGCAATGTCAACATATACATAGGTAAAGCTGTAGACCAGTTCATATACCATGGTAGCAATATCTTCTCTACTGAAAGCAATGTCAGCATATACATAGGTAAAGCAGGAGACCAGTTCATATACCTTGGTAGCAATATCTCCTCTGCTGAAAGCGATGTTGGCATATGCGTAGGTATAGCATTGACTTCCATTGACATGTTATTGACCATATATAAGTATAATATCTCTCATAAAATAAAACGGGAATTCTTCCAAGCTGTACAGTATGGTTGCACCACGTTGACCTTAACAAAATGCCAGGAGAAAATTTTAAAAAACAGCAGCTGTACGGCCACTTACCTCCCATCTCACAAACGATTCAAGTAAGATGAGCAAGACATGATGGACACTGTTGGAAAAGTAAAAATGAGTGAGGTTCTCATACAGACTTTTGAACCAGTGTTGGCTGACCAGCAAAAACTTCATTCATCAGCTCTGTATGGACACTGGGTGCTGCCAAGGGAACTTACCATTAGTGATGGTTGATAGGGATGGGCACTGCTGGAGAAGTGATATTCTCCAATGGACTCCTACACATGGAAGCCCTGTTCTTGAAGTCAGGGGAATGTAGAGCACCCCTTCATCACCATTGCTCCCAGGTTCACTCTGACCCAGAGTGGTAGTACCTATTAGGGTCTCATATATGGGTTGAATAGGAACAAATGTGTTTGAGAAAAATTGAGTACCCATCAAGAATAAATAAAACAAAAACATCTTTGGCATAAAATAACCCAATAGGTTGATGTGCCATAAAACCACACCGAACAATCCTACACATGGACATACTAGTGGTGGTTGACCATCAAAAACTTACATACATCAGCTCTGTGCAAATATTGCATAATCCCTGGGTGGCAGGGATTATTGGCAACAGCCTGTAATTCTGCGGGAGCGAGAATACAGCGACCCCAATTGGAAAGTTACAGACCGTTGGGGAACTTTGACCACTGAGGTGGCAAAACCGCAAATCACGTGAAGAACTTATTGGAGAGTGACCGACAGGCCACAGAAGTATTAGAAGAGAAGAAGTAATACTCGCCAGATTGCGTATTGGACACACCCACATTACCCATTCGTACCTGTTAAAAGGGGTGGATGCCCCAGTCTTCCCAACATACAAAGTACAACTTACAACCAAACATATCCTTCTAAATTATAACAGCCTTAAACATATCCGCACTAATTACTATCAAGCAAGAAACCTGGGGGACATCTTTAAGAATACAAACCCCGAAAATTTTCTCAAAAAAAAAGCAACCTTTTCAACAAGATATAACAAAACATAACCGAATATCTCCATAGAACCACTACTTTAAAGACTGTGTAGCGTTTGTTTGTAGTCGCCTGGTGGAGTTGTCTGCCCCTTTTAGTTTGATGATGCCCGCTAGGGCACCAGTATTTAAGCGCCGGTTTCAAAGCCTTTCGCTCTCTTTATAGTTTCAGCAACTACGAGCCACATGGGGTAGATTCTATCTAAACCCTCTCGTGGGGCTCCGCCCCCCTTACATTACTGTAAGTCCTCACAGCATGGACTATTCCTAGTCTCATGTCTGTGCCGTTTATTGTATATCTGTATCATTCATGAATGTGTCTTATCTTGAATTGTGTACCTCTTTTTATGTGTACTCTTTATTATGAACGTTGTATCAACTGTTATCCATGTGCTGTATGTATTAAATGTTTGTCTATTAACCTGTGTCGGAGTTATTTGTATCCAAAGTATGTATCACTTTGCCCCCAACGTTACAACTGAAATCCAAAATAACCTTTTTGGCATTAAATGACCCACAGAGGTTGATATGCCGTTAAACAAAACTCAAACTCAAACTCATAATCCATGGGTGGCAGGGATTATTGGCAACACCCTGTAATTCTGCGGGGGCGAGAATACAAAGAACCCAAATGGAAAGTTACAGACCACTGGGAAACTTTGACCCCAATGGTAGGAAAACTGTGGAGTCACGTGAGATCTAGTTAGGTCCTCAGTTGACAGTGAGACTTCGGGGAAGACAGACGTGTCTCCTTTGCTGTTGGCGCCGCGTTTGAAAAAGTAAATAAAAGTTTTAAAAAGCAATGTTGTTAAATGATTGTGCATGCCTTAGCTAGAAGACCAGACAAGAAGAAATAGAATCCAACATGGCGAGAAAGAATAGAAAAGACAAATAAAGATCCCAAATGGCCAAGAAAGAAAGAAGTAACAAGTAAGTTATGCATCTGCGTGTACCTCTCTCCTCTCTCTAGTAAAAGTGTGTGTAAATATCTATCTGTCTACTTCTCTCCTCTCTCTTTATTAAAAGACTAGAGATCACAAATGACCAAAGAAAGAAAGAAGGCCGAGATGTGAAGTAAAAGAGACGTCCCTTTGATTCGGCTGAACTCCGCGCGCGATGTTAGTCAGAAAAGTTAGTTAAATAAATAAAGGTTTTAAAAAAGGCAACGGGCGTTGTTAAATGATTGAGCGTGTCTTAGCTAGAAGACCGACCAAGTAAGAAATAGAAAAAAGAACCTAGACGTAGAATCCAACATGGACGGAGCGAAGACCAGACAAGAAGAAATAGAATCCAACATGGCGAGAAAGAATTAAAAAGACAAATAAAGATCACAAATGGCCAAAGAAAGAAAGAAGTAACAAGTAAGTTATGCATCTGTGTGTAAATATCTGTCTGTACCTCTTCTCTCTCTAGCAAAAGAACCCGTTGTTTATATACCCGCAACAGGGGTATATAACATCCCAAGAGATTCACTAACTGGGGGTGTAAAATTCCCCTCCAAGTTTGTAGGTGATGGTGGCCAAGTGGTTTAACAGCCTGACTGATGATGAATTGATCTGTTTTCCATCACGGCTGGTGGTAGCTTAGCCACAATGAAGATACGTGATAGGTCGAAACATGGTGTCTGTGGATGACTATATATATACATATATAATATATATATATATATTATATATATATATATATATTATAATGTAGATTGTGTGTTTGCAAGAAGACCGGTCAAGCAAGATGGGTTAAACAGAACAAAATAAGTTTTTAAAAAATGTCTTTAAAAAAAATTGAGTGCCCATCAAGAAGAAATGAAACAAAATGTCTTCAGCATAAAATGACCCAATAAGAGTTGACATGCCATAAACTCCAAATCCAACCAACCAACCAACCATCCAACTGCCCTTCTAACTCTATTATATACCTGATGATGGGGTATATAACAATTCTTTATAAATTCTTTATAAATTTGTTTTATCATTTTTTTAAACCAATTCTTAAAATCAATCATTTAATATATCATTGATGTTGAGATTTGTGTAAACTGATCCGTATCCAACTGTTACAAGTTGGATCAGCTTTTGAGAATCCAGACTTGGTAGGTGATTTAAATAGCAGCTTGGGCTACTCTACTTTGTGGAATGGGCAAGTTTATTTCCAGCATTTTGATAGGCTGGTGGATTTAGTGTGTATATTTTTATCCTTATATAATGAAAGGTAATTTATGAGGAAGTGCGTCCTGGTCTCCTGCCTCAAAAATTGCTACCCGGTGACTATCAAAATAACGACCACAGCTCATCGTAATTTGTCGTAATTCTTGTTTAGATATGAAGATGGATATATAGTTTGGAATAGACTGAGATAGATAGATAGATAGATAGATAGACAAACAAAATAATATAGATAGATATGAACAAATGGAGATAGATAGATATTTTCAACAAGTAAATGTATTTGGGGGGGGGCGCTTTTTTTGTCGTAATTATTGTTTATTTAAACTAAAAACAAGACATTAAACAAACATGAATAAAAGAAAATCTTAGTATTTAAAGTAATATAGATAAATATGAACAAATTGAGATAGATAGATAGATATGAAGATGGATAGTTAGTTTTGAGTAGACTGAGCTGGGTCGTTATTTCTTATTAGTCACCGGATAGCAATTTTTGAGGCAGGAGACCGGGACGCACTTCCTCATAAATTACCTTTCAGTATATAAGGATATAAATTACCTACTGAAAACTTGCTATAGATTGTATTCAGTTACCTTTTTTGTCTGGTGACTGGACGCTAGTCACAGCCTTCTCGTGAAGGTGAGTATGATGTTTATTCTACAATTGATTTATACCATTATTATATTTTTATTTTGCGTTTATGGAAAAAATTTAATGGTGTTGCATTGATAGTTTGTTACATGATTTACAATTATGTAGGGTTAGTGTAGAATTCAAAATGGCTGTTAGAAATTATGGCTACCAGTTTTTTGAGTGGGAGTATGTGAGGATATCATGGAAGATTGATTGGCACATGTTAAATTTTTCCGGTTTTGATTTGAAAGAGTTAGTTAGTACTGGGCAAGCCATGGAGATAGCAAGTCGTGATCAGCACACTCCCATACTCACACTCTGCACAGTTAGTCTAGATGGGGATTTCTCAATAAAATATGATATAAAGAAAATATAAGTCTTGGGTTATTCATCCAAAAAACTACAAATGATCCAGGGCTTCTGATAGATGAGAAATCCCTAAAAGAAGACCAGACACAAAATCTCCAAGATGAAGTTCCAGACTCTAGAAGAAGAACACCCAGCTACATAAGATACTAAAGATGACCAGAAGGATATAGAACAAGTTGATTGCTTTGTTTGTTTGTGTCTACTGATTTCACTTGTTTGTTGTTACGTTATTCATTGTAACAGCGATCATAATTTAATAACTAATTATAAAGTATGTTATTATATATTAATGATTTAAAGGCAATTACAATGCACATAAAAAATAAAAACGAAAAGATGTTTTTTGTCTTATCGATTTCAAAGTAAACTTTATCTTCAGAGACGATTTTCACAAATGGACGCGTTTTTTTTGGTGTCATAATGACACAAAAAAATGCGTCCATTTATGAAAAATTTTTTTTATTTTTTTTAATTTTTATTTTTTATGTTATATAGTATATAATATATAATAAATATGTGTTTATAACATAAAAAATTAAAAAAATAACGACAAAAAAACGCGTCCATTTCTGAAAATCGTCTCTGAAGATAAAGTTTACTTTGAAATTGATAAGACAAAAAACTTCTTTTTGTTTCTATTTTTTATGTGCATTGTAATTGCCTTCAAATCATTAATATATAATAACATACTTAACAATGCTTCAAGCAAATTACCAATTAATTATAAAGTGTTTTTGATCATGTGATATATACAGGGTGTTCGGGATAAATCTGACATATTTATATTTGGTTGTTTTTCTCCGTAGGTTGGAGGTATTGACGCACACTACGCATCATTTAAAAGCTTGGACCCTTCTTCATTCATATACGTGATGACAGATAGAATAGATGACTGGAACCCCCCTGAAGAGAATAACTTGTATCATGATGATCTGCGCCGGCCATCCAAATAAGGAGATTATGGTTGCTGCCCAATGCTCCCTGAACATTGTAAAAACAATCAGACTTGCACTGGAGAATTGTAATGGAGACTACGAGGCTGTAGTTAGAAGAAAGCAACATAACAGATGATCTGATTACGTTCGTACAGTAAAATTCCTCGAAAATCTACAGAAAAAAGTATTGAAGGACCCTGGCATTTGAATTCAAAAAGAAGAAAAAAATAGAAGGGTAAAAATAGATATTTAACTCAGCAAGTCTTTGTTGAGGGGAGGGGCAAAAAAGAAGCGAGTCCAATGCCTTCTCGCAGGCTAAAACACTGTTGTCGTCGTCGTTGTCACAATCCTTAGCTAATGTCACAACACTCGTTACTCCCATCAGCCCACTTCTGGGTGTTGCCTTCAACTTATACACCGTTTCCCCTTATCATCCGGGCGTCTGTGCCCCACACACGGGACTGTCAATCTAATCTCAGTTGCTGGAATGCTTGCAGCTATCATCCGGGCATCTGGCGCTCACATACGAGACTGTGGCATCTCAACTCCGGTGTCCGCGCCAATGTGTCGCCCTTTCACATTCTGAAGGACGCGGGTTCGATTCTAGGTCAGTCCTACACGCCAGGCAAAGCCAAGCCCGCTTCCTTTGAGAATACGGCAAGCTTTCACGCCCGCTACTCACCTCGTGTTCTCTGTCATACCACATTGCACGAGGAAAGTCTCTTCTCTCACTACATACCAGTATCCTAATATTCTTTTATGTCAGTGTCCTAATATCTATTAATATCATGGTTGACCTTCCACTAATGTTGTTTACCCACATGGCAAATATAACCCATTTTAATAAATACTGGGGGAGGTGCTTTCCTTTTTCAAACCAAGTGCTTGAAAATCACATAGGTAAGAAACTATCAGTTACCAATAACTTTTAACTTCATGTCTTCACTACTTTCACTGGCAAAAATCCAAAGAGCGTCTTCATCATTATCAGGAATCAATGGCTTTTGGTGTACTCGTCACTGCATCTGTGGAAAATCTGCGGCAACAAGGGCATCCCCTTCCTCTGATCAGGACATGCATGTGGGGTTTGGGGACCACTTGTGAATTTAATATTCCTCAGTTACCCCTTCCATGAATTCACCACAGGTTGCTTGGAGCTGGTTCAACTGACCCAGGCTGAAAAGGCCAATTGCTTGAAGTCCAAGGTAAATAGCTTCAAGTCAAAAGCAAATTGTTTGAAGTCAAATGCAAATTGCTTGAAGTCAAGACCAAATTGCTTGAAGTCCAATACAAATTGCTTCAAGTCAAAAGCAAATTGCTGGAAGTCAAATGCAGATAGCTTGTAGTCAAGAACAAATTGCTTCAAGTAAAAAAACAAATGGCTAGTAGTCAAAAAGAAATTGCTTGAAGTCAAATGCAAATTGCTTGAAGTCAAGACCAAATTGCTTGAAGTAAAAAACAAATGGCTAGTAGTCAAAAAGAAATTGCTTGAAGTCAAATGAAAATTGCTTGAAGTCAAGACCAAATTGCTTGAAGTCCAATACAAATTGCTTCAAGTCAAAAGCAAATTACTGGAAGTCAAATGCAGATAGCTTGTAGTCAAGAACAAATTGCTTCAAGTAAAAAAACAAATGGCTAGTAGACAAAAAGAAATTGCTTGAAGTCAAATGCAAATTGCTTGAAGTCAAGACCAAATTGCTTGAAGTCCAATACAAATTGCTTCAAGTCAAAAGCAAATTGCTTGAAGTCAAAAGCAAATTGCTTCAAGTCAAAAGCAAATTGCTGGAAGTCAAATTCAGATAGCTTGTAGTCAAGAACAAATTGCTTGAAGTAAAAAACAAATGGCTAGTAGTCAAAAAGAAATTACTTGAAGTCAAATGCAAATTGCTTGAAGTCAAGACCAAATCTCTTGAAGTTAAAATCAAATAAATATTTAACCATTAAAAATTTATTACCCATTTCTTAATCCCTGATCAATATCTATATTATCTTAAATGTTAATCCCTTGAATCATTTCTTTTTTAAATTTATTATGTTTATAATTTTTTTTTTGTTTCTGAGTAAGCTTCAACAAATTGTTGTTTTTTTGTTGTTGATAGGAATTTATTATGTTTAACCAAATTTGTTTGAACATATATATATATATATATATAGATATAGATATAGATATATATATATGAAGAGAAGAAGTAAATCCAACGGTATGTAATATATCAAGAAAAATGAAAAAAAAAACACAGGTTTAAATGGGTTAAGTGGTGAGTTTATTGGCCGACGCTGCAGTGTTTCGATCTATTAATTAGATCATCTTCAGGGCATAAGATAAGAAATTATTTATCACAGAATAATGAGAAAAGTGAGTGGTAATCCTTGTCATTCAGTCTGTTTAAAAAATTTCTGAATTTTGAAAAAAGGAGACGGTTTTGAAATATGACATCAAATATTCTATTTTATGGTGTGAGTATGTAGCGCTGTTAGTGTGTGTATTGAAGGAAACATTGTGCTTTTTTTTTTAGGTATGTGGTTGTGTGTGTGTGTGTGTGTATAAATTTTTTCTGTAGCGATAAACGACAGCGGAAGTGAAAACTCAATATATATATATATATATATATATCTGTTTTGTGTGTGTGTGTGTGTGTGTGTGGTGTGTGTGTTCAATTGGTCTGTCCGTTTTTATGTAGCAATCTTTCAAAGTCAAAGTATTTTTTATTTGATGTGTGTCCGTAAATGCTTTTTAAGAGCTGAACCCTGAGAAAATTTATTTTCACAAACTTGACACAGGAAAGGTTTCTCACCTGTATGTATTCGCATGTGAACTTTAAGATTTGAATTTCTGGAAAAATTATCTCCACAAACACGACAGTGAAAAGGTTTCTCACCAGTGTGTAATCGTACATGCCGCCTGAGATCTGATATGGTAGAAAATGTAGCTTCGCAGATATCGCAACAGAACGGCTTTTCTCCACTGTGTATTTTCTGATGGTCTTTCAGATGTGAATTCCGAGAAAACATCTTTCCGCAAATGTCACACAGGCAAGGTTTCTCTCCTGTGTGTATTTTCATGTGCTGCTTGAGATGAGAGCCATCAGAAAATTCCATTCCACAATCTCCACAGGGAAAAGGTCTCTCGCCCGTGTGTATACGAATATGTCTTTTTAGGTCTGATCTTTGAGAAAACTTTGCTTCACAAACTTGGCAATGGAAAGGTCTCTCACCACTATGTTTTCGCATGTGTCTTTTTAAACCTGATCGCTTTGCAAAGCTTTCACCACACACTTTGCAATGAAAAGGTTTCTCTCCTGTATGTGTTCTCATATGTTGTTCAAGTTTGGATTTACAAGGAACAGCTAAACCACAATCCTCGCAATGCAACAATATTTTTTTCTCATTGATATTCATGATTGCCATCCAACTGCAGAGAAGGAAGATAAAAAAAAAAGATAAAAAAAAAAAGAATTGAATAGAAATCAGAATAACATTTTTCAGTGATTTAAATTTGTCATTTACAGATAAATAACTACACAAGCAGGGTTTGATACAAGGTCAATTTTTAAGGAGATTTTAATAGGTAGTAATATCACTTCAACAGAGAGCGATATCAATGCACATATAGGAAAGGCATGGGCAGCTTTAAACAAATTGTGGACCATATGACCTTTAGGCACCCCTTCCACGATCTCGATTCACAAGGACACTTTTCTCATTTACACCCTCAAAATCCGGTTGTTTGTTAGCGGTTAGAGTTAGGGGTTAGTTTTATAATTAAAAAAAAAACTCTAAAAACCGTCTGTTAAAAATTAACCGAATTTTGACAGTGTAAATGGAAAAAATGTCCCCACAAATCGAGATCGCAAAAGGGGTGCCTAAAGGTCATATGGTCCCAAATTGTCAGTGATATGGAAATCTGATCTCACTGACAAATTAAAGTGAAAATTCTTCCTAGCCGTAGTTGTGTCAATGTGTTACTGTATGGCTGCACTACCTGGACTCTAACGAACCGCCTGGAGAATAAGCTAGATAGGACATGCATGAAAATGCTGCATGCAATATTAAACAGTTGTATGGCCACCTGCCCCATATCACACAGACCATCCATGTGAGGTGAACAAGACACGCTGGGCACTGCTTGAAAAGCAGGGATAAACTCAAAGGGATGTTCTTCTGTGGAAGCCATCACATTGGCACACCAGAGTAGGTCACCCAGCAAAGACGTACATAGATCAACTCTATGCGGATACTGGATGCTACGCAGAGGACCTCCCAGGGGCAATAAATGATAGGGAAGGATAGTGAGAGATTGCCATGGATATATGTGCTGCCAGCATGACAGGATGATGATGAATAGGTTTGAATACAGAATTTTCCATCTACTAGACTGGTTGTCGTACTGTTGAGTATCTGGCCGCCATCCTTGGTTCCAGATGTAGTAAATAAGTAAGCAAGTCAATAAGTATTCGGTGTTATAGTATTCTCTGTAAGTCCGACATCCAAGATGATCCAAATAGCAATGAGCCAAGGTTAAGAATCAGACTAGTATAAATACAACAACAGCAGCAGCAGCACTGCCAGTGATTGGACAATAGATTGCCTTCGGTGGTCACATGGTAGTCAATGAGTCTATATTTAGAAGTAGGTATCTACCACACGCCTTATATATCACGTGGTGTAATGGTTAGCAAGCTCGCTTCGCTAACCATTGTTAGTGAGTTCGATTCTCATTGGAGCCCCATACTTCTGGCCTTGTGCCATATCTAAGCTAAGCTTAGTAAATAACTATATATCAAAAGAATTCCAAAAGTCATACCAACATTAAAGAGTCCAGAGGCAGTAATGTTTGTTCTTTTTTTTGTTGTTGGGACGAGTGTTAAAGCTCAAAAATCTACTTAAAATTTTTTGAGGGAGGGGAAATATAAATTGATTGTTTCATTTCTAAAAAATAAATGTAAATTAGATTCGTACACAATGTGTAGAATTTAAAAGTTGTAATTACAAAATTTATATAAAAATTAAATTGTTTTATTTCTAAATAACTATAAATAAAATAAAATTTGTCTTTTTCTTCATAGTAAACGAAATGTAAATAAAGAAATTTTGTTTTCGTAAATAAATAAATAAAACATATTCGTAGAACCAGAAATTTACATGATTTGAAGTTGTTGTTTTTTAAATTTAAAACTTTCAATTTTTTAAGCTAAAACATTACGTTTTAAAGAAAATATAATATATAATAATATTATATTAATTTATATTAATATAATAGAAAATATCTTTTAAATATTTCATAATAATATAAAGAATAAATAAATAAAACATATTCGTAGAACCAGAAATTTACATGATTTGAAGTTGTTGTTTTTTAAATTTAAATCTTTCAATTTTTTAAGCTAAAACATTACGTTTTAAAGAAAATATAATATATAATAATATTATATTAATTTATATTAATATAATAGAAAATATCTTTTAAATATTTTATAATAATATAAAGAATAAATAAATAAAACATATTCGTAGAACCAGAAATTTACATGATTTGAAGTTGTTGTTTTTTAAATTTAAAACTTTCAATTTTTTAAGCTAAAACATTACGTTTTAAAGAAAAAATAATATATGATAATATTATATTAATTTATATTAATATAATAAAAAATATCTTTAAATATTTTATAATAATATAAAGAATAAATAAAATAAAACATATTCGTAGAACCAGAAATTTACATGATTTGAAGTTGTTGTTTTTTAAATTTAAAACTTTCAATTTTTAAGCTAAAACATTACGTTTTAAAGAAAAATAAATATTATATTAATTATATTAATATAATAGAAAATATCTTTTAAATATTTTATAATAATATAAAGAATAAATAAATAAAACATATTCGTAGAACCAGAAATTTACATGATTTGAAGTTGTTTTTTAAATTTAAAACTTTCAATTTTTTAAGCTAAAACATTACGTTTTAAAGAAAATATAATTGTAAATGTAAATAAACTCTATATCTAATCTGTTATACTGGTAAACATTTATGGGCATGTCTAAAGCTGACGTCAGCTGAAGTCATCTAGTTTGCCATTCCTGATTGAATAATTGTACACCATACCAAAAATGTACAACTTTATATATATATATATATATATATATATATATATATATATATATATATATATATATATATATACAGGTTTCGTTGAATTGAACAGACAATTCCTGTCTGACAAGTCTTTCGTTGATCCTTTCTAATCTTCGGGCCATCCTTCTGGTGTCAGGGTGGAACTGGTATACCAGTCCACCGAATGTTTCGTCACTAGCGCTTGCTTCTACTCGTTCTCGTTAAAAACGAGACATGAAAACTATTCCATCGTTTTCCCACCTGAGGATGGCAAAGTGTATTGCCGAAAGCGCTAGTGACGAAACATTCGGTGGACTGTTTAAGTGAACAATAACCAGCTAAGTTTCAGTGAATTTGACATGAAGCAGCTGGTATATATGTCAGTCAGGAATATTCCATACTTGCATATGGGTGATACCATTCCCTGAGCCCTGATTGGCTGCTGATTTTAGTGGGGTTACAGTGCTTAGATAAATAAACTACAATTTTGTATTATGCTTGTGGCAATGCAGGGACCGTATTTGAGTTACAGCTTGCTTGCTACCTTTGTCTGCCAATTCGATGGTAATTTGTTGATTTGAAAGTTGTAGAAAGCCTACAAATCCACCATTTGTCTTGCTTACAAATTCGCCATCCAAGTTATCTCGCTTTCAAATTCACACTGCCTTCTGTTCAAGTGACTTGCTTTTTAATGAGCTACTTGCTCACGTATCCAAATGATATTGGAAAAATTATAGTTAAATTGTTTCCCCTCTGGCACCAGAGGGCGAATCGCCAATATACGATCTTGGCACCAAAATTAAACTCCTTGACGAAAGTCACTTATTCTGGGGCCCTTCAACCAATGAGACACGTTTTTCAAGTGCTCCCTTTACCTTGTCAACCAGCAAGTGGTTTCATCTAGCGCTATCTTTACTTTCATCTTCATTGGAAATGATTTTCACTGTAAAAATAGATTGGAAATGATTTTTAGTATAAAAATGCATTTTACCATAAAAATGCATTGGAAATGATTTTTAGTATAAAAATGCATTGGAAATGAATTTTATTATAAAAATGCATTGGAAATGATTTTCACTCTTAAAATAGATTGGAAATGATTTTTAGTATAAAAATGCATTGGAAATGATTTTTACCATAAAAATACATTGGAAATGATTTTTACCATAAAAATGCATTGGAAATGATTTTTAGTATAAAAATGTATTGGAAATGATTTTTTATTTAAAAATGCTTGCTTAGACTATTTTTTGTACATTACCACAGGCATTTATTAAACGTCAACAAAAATAAGGGGAGATAATTCTGTATTAGTAAAAACTTTCTGTTCATATAAAAAAAATACTCCACTATTCTCAAAATATTGCAAAATAAATCAATAAAAACTTAGTTATGAAATATTTTTAATTACATTTTTTACTTGCCTTTTTATTATTGCCTGAAATTTTTCAAAATTAATTCCATGTTCGGTTGTGGCGTTCGTTGTGGCCTTCAGGATTTCTGAAGTAATTATAATCAATGAATAATTTTAACAGAATTGTAAATTTAAGAAAAATTTAATTTCGATCACATTTTCACCCAAGCGAAATAAATAAATAAATACAGATTAATAGAATTTTGAAAAGTTCTTCCAATGTAATAGTCCGTTTGATAACAAGGTACAGAGAACATATTGTCCGGTGTCTAGCAACTGGCAGTCTCTTTTATAAACTATTCCGGGACTGATATTAAGTATGGCCAAAATTTCGGTAAGGCAGTGACCTGTCCCTTTCTTTAAAACTTTTATTTAAAAAATTGTAAATGTTCACTTGCTTTATTTTTTTATCCCTCAAGAACAGAACTTAACAACAGCACATCTTTAAAATAAATAAATAAATAAATAAATAAAAAAACGCATCAAAATGTGCGACACTTTGCCAGATATAAATTTTAATTTATAAAATTCTCCCATTTCAAAAAGAGTAAAACAAATAATTTTTGCATGTATTTAAAAAAAAATCATCCTTCCTCTTTATAACACAGTAAAAATTACATTACGTTTCATTTACTTTTTCTGAGTTTTATTGATTTTTTGAATAAATACGACCGAGTTTCGAAAATGGTAAAAATTGCAAATCGTCGTCAAAATTAAAACGGATAAATTTGCCTTGGGTATAGAGTTTAATGAATTTAATTATTACTAAGGACACGATTCATGTTAATTTTTACTCAAATTGTAACCGCTAGTTGTGTTTTAACCGTCTTTCATTAGACGTTATTTTCCTAGAGAGGGCCGTAAGAGAACTAATTTTTAAGGAAGATAAATCTTTTCCGAGAATTTATTAGCATAAAAAACACGGATTATTACACTTTTAGTCATTCATACTTAAGAAAAGTTTTTTGTTTGTACATGTTTATTAATTCTGACTAGTCTTATTATTCATCTGTTTTATTTTATCTATTTTTTTTCGTAAACACAACTAACGGTTAGAATTTAAGTTAAAAATAACATAAATTGTGTCCTTAGTAATGATTAAATTAATTAAAATCTATGGCCAAGCCAAATTTTTCCGTTTTATTTTTGACGACGATTTGCAATTTTAACCTCGAAAATAAAAACAATCAATGCATTATAATAATAAAATGAATAATGATAAATAAATTGAAATAGATCACTAAGTAGGCCTGAGCCTATTCTAGTAGTGACCACCTCAAGCGGAGATTTAAGAGGTTTGAATTCAGAGTTTTCCTTCTCCTAGACTGGTTGCCTAACCAAGGTTAAAGTGTTGAAATTTAGTAAGGGACTCACTTCCGGCTACACCGGCTAGCAGTCCTTAGATGCCTCCTTTATGATCGTATGATGAGCCTGTATTAATGGTTCAAAGTTATATATACTTTGAATACAAAACTCCGACAAGGTTAACAGGCAAAACATTTAATATAGTACAGCACATGGATATGACGAGATACAAGGTACATAGGTAAAAAGATAGATACAAAGTACATAGGTAAAAAGATAGATACACATTATATAGGTAAAAAGATAGATACACATTACATAGGTAAAAAGATAACATATAAAAGCCACAGACATGAGACTAGGGATAGTCCATGCTGTGAATGACTTACAGTAATGTAAGGGGGCGGGGCGAACGCCCCAACGAGACGGGGTAGATCTTAACTAACCCATGTGTCTCGTAGTATCAGGACAGGAAAAAAGAGAGAGAAGCCTTTTGAACCAACCGCTTAAATACTAATTCCCCTAGCGGGCACCAGCAAACTAAACCTGGCAGACAACTCTCCCAGGCAAATACGAAACTAACGCTACAAGCCCTATATAGCATACACATTTTAAGGATATAACAGACATTGAATATAAAATCCCTTGAAGGAATTCATATTCACCCCTTTCGAACTACAGATATAGAGACTTTATCAACTCCCTTGATGGACTATAAGAAACTGCCTAATTACTTCCACACAGGAGAATTTGGAAAGCCTTCGACAGATAATAGCTAACCCCTATACAACACTGATACTCTGAAGTCTATTTCAAGGACTCCATGCAGGATTTAACTCTTGCAACGTTGCCAACTAAACAATTAACTAGTTAGCTAAAGCTTTCACGGTCCTTTAAAGACCCCTAAACAAACTACCTGTAGTGAAGTTAAATCAGGTTTAACGTTTTATAAACAGGTTTTATTACGGGAATATATACACTCGAGGTCCATGTGGCTGTACGTTCACGTTAGTAGTAAACTCCCTATTTCCGTGATCTCGCCCTATCGAGATTTCCCCTAATCTCGCCAGGTCGAGATGTTAGGATACTACATCTTCCCCCCGTTATTCTTTTGTTTTCCCCTTTTTGATTAAAGGGTTTCTCCGGACATGATAAAGTCTTTCTGCCAAGCTGGTGCTTGTCTAACTCTGGGTGATTTGTCCGTGTTTGGGTTTGGTGTGGTTGTGCAGTTTGGAATGTGTGTTGTAGAAGAATGGTAGTGGGAGACTGGATCAGGAATAGGATGGTCGGTGGTTGGCACGCTGTGGTTGTCAGTATCATGAGGTGTGACGCCATCAAACTTTTTTACATGGGCTGCATTTATCATTTTTGGTTTACCCTGAGGTTGTTGTACAATTACAGCATTACCTTGTTTTCCAATAACTTTGTACGGCTGCATCTCAAAAGTAGGGTCCATTTTGTTGGCTCTATGCAGGTTTTTGCACAGCACTGTGTCTCCTTCTTCTATCATCTGGTCTTTAGATCTTCTTCTTTGATCGGCACTTATGTTGCGTTTCAATTTGTGGAGAGCATCTTTGTTATGTACGTTTTCGTGTACACCAGATGCTTCTGTAATGTCAGGGAATTTTCCTCGGAGTTCCCGGTTCATCAGTAGCTTGGCTGGCGACACTCCTGTTACTGTGTGGGGGGTAGCACGGTATTGGAATAGGAAATTCTTCATTTCCTCCTTCCAGCTCTTTTTTTCTATTTTTGCAATTTTGATTGTTTTTAGGATAGTTCTGTTGAACCGCTCTACCTCTCCGTTTGATTGAGGCCAATATAGTATCCCTTTTATTTTGATAATACCATGAATAGTTAGGTATTCCTGGAATTCGCTGGATGCAAAAGGCTGTCCATTGTCACTTCTCAGGTATCGTGGATATCCGTGTGTTTTGAAGGCTAATTCCAGGCCATTAATTATATCTTTAGCATTTGTGCTTTGCATGTATGCTATCTCTAGCCATCTGGAGTAGTAGTCTATGATGACCAGGAGATGATTTTCTTCCGAGACAGTCAGTAGATCTACCGCAACATAGTTCCAGGGTTTATCTGGTAGCTGCGGGCTCTGTAATTCCTCAGGTGGGGCGTTTTTCCCTACTACTTGACATGGGTAGCATTTTTTTTTATTTTACTTTCCACCATTTTGTCCATATCAGGCCACCATACTTTGGATCTTAGGCGGTTTTTTGTTCGTACTATGCCCTGATGTCCTTCATGGGCTAGTTCGGTTACCTGTTCTTTCAGAACGTCCGGAATGACGATTCTATTACCACGCAAAACCATCTGTCCGGCTGTCTAAAGTTAATCTTTTACTGCTTGAAATACAGTACCCTTGAAACAGGTCCAGTCATTTGTTGATATTGCTTGACGGATTTTGGAGAGAGTGGGGTCATCCTTTGAAGCTTCTTCCACTTCTCGAGGGGATAATGCTTGTGGCACAGAATCCTTAATAATGCTACAGATGTACTCAGTTGTTTCTTTTTCTTCGGCCTGATCAGCATTATCAATTGGCTGTCGGCTCAAAGGATCTGCTTTGTTGGTTTTGCCAGATATGTGTATGATTTCATATGTGAACTGCTGTAATTATAACAGCCATCTCTCCATTCTTGCTGAGGGTGGTTTTGAGGAAGGTGATAGCACTTTTACTAGTGCACTGTGGTCTGTCAGGATTTTAAAATCACATCCCAGAAGGTATAACTGGAACTTTTTACATGCCCAAAATACTCCCAAGGCTTCTCGTTCGAATTGAGAATAACGAGATTCTGTGGCTGTGAGTTTCCTGCTAGCATAGTAGATTGGCTTCCACGTCTTGTCAGGTTGTTGTTGTTCCAAAATTGCACCTAGACCTATGGGGGAGGCATCGGTTGTGACACTGGTGAGCAAGCTGAGGTCGTAATATGCCATTACTGGAGCTTCAACCAGTGCTTTTTTGACTTGATCAAAAGCATTTTGTTCTTCTTCCTTCCATCTCCATTCAGTGTCTTGTCTTGTAAGATTCCAGAGAGGGGAGGTTATTGTGGCAAAATTGGGCACACATTTTGCGCAAAATTGGGCCAATCCGAGAAAACTGCGTACCTGCGATGCATCTTTTGGTGGAGGAGCGCTAACCACCGCCTTTACTTTTTCGTCAGAGATTTTTAGGCCATCTTCTGATAGGATATGTCCCATGTATTTTATCGAAGTCATATTTATTTTACATTTCTTCTCATTGATGGTCAGTCCCCGTTTCTGCAAAGCGTTGAATTACTTGGGTCAGCCTCATATCATGCTCCTCTTCTGTACTGCCGACTATTATAATGTCATCTGTCATGTTGTAGGCACCAGGGCAGTCCTTAATGATTTGGCTCATTATTTGTTGAAATTTTTCTGATGCCATGTTTGCTCCAAATAAAAGTCTTTTATACCTAAAGAGTCCTCCGGGTGCAGCAAATGTAGTGATTTCTCTAGAATCAGGGTGTAATTCTATTTGGTGATAAGCCATGTTTGAATCAATTTTAGAGAAATATTTTCCTCCTGACATTTCCTGAATTGTTTCGTCAATTGTTGGCACAGGATGGCGTTCACGGATGATGGTGTAGGAAAGGCTGTCTACATTCTAAAGAAAATAGAATATATGTTTTCAGAAAGTAAAGACAAGGGGAAAGCACATGTACCTTTAACCTATTTTATTTACATACAAAACTCAACGAAGTCAATAAAACAAGCACTGAAGGGCAGTACTTACAATTCAGAATATCTCCCTAGTTGAGGGGGGTGTCAGGTTGAGTCTTCAGTTATTTCTCCCTCACTGAGGGGTAGTAGTTCTTTCAGCCACAAGGTCTGAGATGGACGCTCGTTTCTACGAGGCTTACAGTTCGGTGCCAAACCGTCAAAGAGAATTATTCACTCAACCTGACAGGGGACGTTACCTTTACTACTTCCTGTCCCTAAAGGCTCAGGAGAGTTCTAGTCCCTACAATGGCTTCATTAGCTCTCCTCATGTCGATGCATATCCGGATATCATGTTCTCCTTCCTTTGTTTTCTTTTCAACTGTCACTAATGGATTAACCCACTGGGAAGGTTCTGTGACTCTTTCAATAACATCCAGGTCCACTAGTTCTTGAAGTTTCTTAAGAACATGCTGCCATCTGTTAAATGGGATTCTGCGCACCGGCTGAACAACTGGAGTGGCATTTGGGTCCATCTTCAGTTTTAACTGGTAGTCTTTGAGCTTGCCCAATCCTTTGAATACTTTCGGAAATTTCTCCCGTATTTCTGTCCATATGTCTGTTTCGGAGCACTGCAATATATCGGCATTTATTCCAATTTTTAAGATTCCTAGGGCTTTGCTTGTACTGCCACTAAGGAGTGATGTCTGTGCTTGAGGGATGACATAAAATGAAGCCGTGACTGATCGTCCAGTGCTGGGTATCTGGACTTTCAGTGTAGATTTCCCTAAAATTCTAAGAGATTCCTTACTGGCATAAGGATACAGCTTTTTGGTTGCATGCTGAAGTTCAATCTCGGGTCTGGCCTTTTTTAGGTTTTGGAAGTCTTCCAGTGAGAGTGTGTTGTGATGGGCTCCTGAGTCTATCACAAAGGGTATACTTGTATCATTAATGTACAGTTTTATAACATCTTCCGCTTCAGAAAGCTTGAATAGATGTGTGTCATATGAGGTAGTGTCTTCCTTTTCCTTCACGCTACGCTGGGTTTCTTTTCTCTGACCTTTGAATGACCCACTGCTGCTTGGGCTGTGTCTTCCACCTCTGTTATAATAGTGGCTTCTTTCTTCTACTGGTTTCCTTTTATGGAAACAGAAATCATCTAGATGCCCTTTTTTCCGCAATGACTACATCTGTGGGTTTTTGCTTTTGATGCACTCCGGTCCAATATGACCTTGCGCTCCACACGTGTAACAAAGGGGTGTCGTTCTGGAGTTTTTCTTCGACTCCTTGTTAGATATCTGGTTTATGTTTGACTTTGGTTCTAAGATTAGTGAATCCTTTTCGTGGTATGTCCCAATTATTTCCATCAGTCTTTCCAGTGTCAGACCGTTTCCTTCTCTAAATAGTCTGGCTTTTAAATCTTTATCCTTGATATGGAGGAGAACTTTGTCTCTGACCAGGTTGTCAGCATCTTCTTTAAAGTTGCATGGCTTGACTAGTACTTTTAGGTGGGTAACAAAATTGTTCACCGTCTCTCCAGTTTTCGGTTCCATTTCAAAAAAATTAGTGCGAACTTTTGGTATATTTTCTTTAAGGGAGAAATGTTTGTCAAACAAACTAATAGCCACTTCCTATGCATCCCTCTTGTTTGTACCGGGACTTTTATTCACCCATAGCTGTTGGTTAGAAGAGATTGATTCATATCTTGAAAAGCATTTTAACTTTCATTTTAACTGGAGTAAAGCTGGAATTTTCCTTCTCTTAGATTGGTTGCCTAACCAAGGCTAAAAAAAAAACACAGTCTGTCCTATTATTCAGCCATAGCTGTTGGTTAGAAGAGATTGATTCATATCTTGAAAAGCATTTTAACTTTCATTTTAACTGCAGTAAAGCTGGAATTTTCCTTCTCTTAGATTGGTTGCCTAACCAAGGCTAAAAAAAAAACATAGTCTGTCCTATTATTCACCCATAGCTGTTGGTTAGAAGAGATTGATTCATATCTTGAAAAGCATTTTAACTTTCATTTTAACTGCAGTAAAGCTGGAATTTTCCTTCTCTTAGATTGGTTGCCTAACCAAGGCTAAAAAAAAAACACAGTCTGTCCTATTATTCAGCCATAGCTGTTGGTTAGAAGAGATTGATTCATATCTTGAAAAGCATTTTAACTTTCATTTTAACTGCGATAAAGCTGGAATTTTCCTTCTCTTAGATTGGTTGCCTAACCAAGGCTAAAAAAAAACACAGTCTGTCCTATTATTCAGCCATAGCTGTTGGTTAGAAGAGATTGATTCATATCTTGAAAAGCATTTTAACTTTCATTTTAACTGCAGTAAAGCTGGAATTTTCCTTCTCTTAGATTGGTTGCCTAACCAAGGCTAAAAAAAACACAATCTGTCCTATTATTCACCCATAGCTGTTGGTTAGAAGAGATTGATTCATATCTTGAAAAGCATTTTAACTTTCATTTTAACTGGAGTAAAGCTGGAATTTTCCTTCTCTTAGATTGGTTGCCTAACCAAGGCTAAAAAAAAAACACAATCTGTCCTATTATTCACCCATAGCTGTTGGTTAGAAGAGATTGATTCATATCTTGAAAAGCATTTTAACTTTCATTTTAACTGGAGTAAAGCTGGAATTTTCCTTCTCTTAGATTGGTTGCCTAACCAAGGCTAAAAAAAAAACACAGTCTGTCCTATTATTCACCCATAGCTGTTGGTTAGAAGAGATTGATTCATATCTTGAAAAGCATTTTAACTTTCATTTTAACTGGAGTAAAGCTGGAATTTTCCTTCTCTTAGATTGGTTGCCTAACCAAGGCTAAAAAAAACATAGTCTGTCCTATTATTCACCCATAGCTGTTGGATAGAAGAGATTGATTCATATCTTGAAAAGCATTTTAACTTTCATTTTAACTGCAGTAAAGCTGGAATTTTCCTTCTCTTAGATTGGTTGCCTAACCAAGGCTAAAAAAAAAACACAGTCTGTCCTATTATTCACCCATAGCTGTTGGTTAGAAGAGATTGATTCATATCTTAAAAAGCATTTTAACTTTCATTTTAACTGCAGTAAAGCTGGAATTTTCTTTCTCTTAGATTGGTTGCCTAACCAAGGCTAAAAAAAAACATAGTCTGTCCTATTATTCAGCCATAGCTGTTGGTTAGAAGAGATTGATTCATATCTTGAAAAGCATTTTAACTTTCATTTTAACTGGAGTAAAGCTGGAATTTTCCTTCTCTTAGATTGGTTGCCTAACCAAGGCTAAAAAAAAACACAGTCTGTCCTATTATTCACCCATAGCTGTTGGTTAGAAGAGATTGATTCATATCTTGAAAAGCATTTTAACTTTCATTTTAACTGGAGTAAAGCTGGAATTTTCCTTCTCTTAGATTGGTTGCCTAACCAAGGCTAAAAAAAAAACACAATCTGTCCTATTATTCACCCATAGCTGTTGGTTAGAAGAGATTGATTCATATCTTGAAAAGCATTTTAACTTTCATTTTAACTGGAGTAAAGCTGGAATTTTCTTTCTCTTAGATTGGTTGCCTAACCAAGGCTAAAAAAAAACATAGTCTGTCCTATTATTCACCCATAGCTGTTGGTTAGAAGAGATTGATTCATATCTTGAAAAGCATTTTAACTTTCATTTTAACTGGAGTAAAGCTGGAATTTTCCTTCTCTTAGATTGGTTGCCTAACCAAGGCTAAAAAAAACATAGTCTGTCCTATTATTCACCCATAGCTGTTGGTTAGAAGAGATTGATTCATATCTTGAAAAGCATTTTAACTTTCATTTTAACTGGAGTAAAGCTGGAATTTTCTTTCTCTTAGATTGGTTGCCTAACCAAGGCTAAAAAAAACATAGTCTGTCCTATTATTCACCCATAGCTGTTGGTTAGAAGAGATTGATTCATATCTTGAAAAAGCATTTTAACTTTCATTTTAACTGGAGTAAAGCTGGAATTTTCCTTCTCTTAGATTGGTTGCCTAACCAAGGCTAAAAAAAACACAATCTGTCCTATTATTCACCCATAGCTGTTGGTTAGAAGAGATTGATTCATATCTTGAAAAGCATTTTAACTTTCATTTTAACTGGAGTAAAGCTGGAATTTTTCTTTAGATTGGTTGCATAACCAAGGCTAAAAAAAAACACATCTGTCCTATTATTCACCCATAGCTGTTGGTTAGAAGAGATTGATTCATATCTTGAAAAGCATTTAACTTTCATTTTAACTGCAGTAAAGCTGGAATTTTCCTTCTCTTAGATTGGTTCCTAACCAAGGCTAAAAAAAACATAGTCTGTCCTATTATTCACCCATAGCTGTTGGTTAGAAGAGATTGATTCATATCTTGAAAAGCATTTTAACTTTCATTTTAACTGCAGTAAAGCTGGAATTTCCTTCTCTTAGATTGGTTGCCTAACCAAGGCTAAAAAAACACAGTCTGTCCTATTATTCACCCATAGCTGTTGGTTAGAAGAGATTGATTTCATATCTTGAAAAGCATTTAACTTTCATTTTAACTGAGTAAAGCTGGAATTTTCCTTCTCTTAGATTGGTTGCATAACAAAGGCTAAAAAGCACAATCTGTCCTATTATTCACCCATAGCTGTTGGTTAGAAGAGATTGATTCATATCTTGAAAAAGCATTTAACTTTCATTTTAACTGGAGTAAAGCTGGAATTTTCCTTCTCTTAGATTGGTTGCCCTAACCAAGGCTAATAAAAAACACATCAGTCCTATTTAATATTCACCCATAGCTTTGGTTAGACGAGTATTGATTCATATCTTGAAAAAGCCATTTAACTTTCATTTTAACTGGAGTAAAGCTGGAATTTTTCCTCTTCTGCTTAGATTTGGTTGCATAACCAAGGCTAAAAAAAACACAGTCTGTCTATTATTCACCATAGCTGTTTGGTTAGAGAGAATTGATTCATATCTTGAAAGCATTTTAAAACTTTCATTTTTAAACCTGGAGTAAAGACTGGAATTTTCCTTCTCTTAGAATTGGTTGCTAACCAAGGCATAAAAAAAAACACATTCTGTCCTATTATTTCACCCAATAAGTCTGTTGGTTAGAAGAGATTAGATTCATATCTTGAAAAAGCATTTTTAACTTTCATGTTACTGCCGAGTAAAGCTGGAATTTTCCTTCCTCTAGAACATGGCGATCAAGTTTTGCCCTTAACCAAAGGCCCTAAAAAAACAACACAACTGTCCTTAGTTTATTCACGCATAGCTGTTGGTTAGAAGAGATTGATTCATATCTTGAAAGCATTTTAACTTTCATTTTAACTGAGTAAACGCTGGGAATTTGTCCTTTCTCTTAGATTGGGTGCATTAACAGGCTAAAAAACACAGTCTGTACTTTATTTCACCCATAGCTGTTGGTCAGAAGAGAATTGATTCATATCATTTCCCATGTGATACTAATGGTCGGATGAACATTGTCAGCAATAAATAAATAATTAAATAAATAAGAAAGAAGAATAGGTTAAAAGCCAGGCAAATAACAGTGAAAAGGGGTGGGCTGGCTGACCTTTTAGAATGCATGACCTAAAGCATTAGGGTGCGTAAAGTTCAAAGGACCCTTACGACTCTAACCATGAAAATGGGACCGCACTTGATTGATAATATCTTAGGCACCCAGGTATTAAAAGCAAAAGGGATTTTAGGAGAAATTCTCTTTTGGCAAACAAAAATTAATGAGTCACGGTATTGAAGACGTATTGTCTGGAAAAAAAATATTTAAATGTATTTTTAATTTTAGAGGGTTAATGACGACTAGAAAGTCTGCGATTTATTTAAGTGCTGGCGCGATCTGTGTGGATGTGCAAGATGGGTAATATTCCTGACTTTTTGTAGCTAGGACTACTAATGGAAGGAGGAGGAAGAAATGATGAAGTTTTAAAAAGAAAGGATAGACGATGGTTTGACCGTAGCGTGACCGCGCGAAACGAAGAATTGAGTGGCAGGCGGAAGTCGGGGGTTGAGCCAGAATTCACGTGGGGAAAAAAGAAAGGGTTCGTCCCTCTTGTGCCGGCGGCGGTGGTATGCGTCACGGACCTCATGAGAGCCGCAGTAATCTAGTAGTGTTCTCTCTCTCTCTTTCTCTCTGCCTTTCCTCTCTCTGGTAGGAGCCCATCTATCAAGCGAGCACGAAACATAGAGGCTGGCAGTTGTGAAGCCGACCATGGTTTCTCGTGTTATGAGTCTTTTTTATCGGAGTTTTCAAGTACGCAAGAATGTAAAAAGGACTATTTGACATCGTATCGTTTAGTGCCGTGAATATTAACGAACGGTAGACAGTGCGCGGAGAAGATGGTTGGGGAGGGGAATTTGACGATAAATACAGCTAAACTCGAGCACTAAAGCCAAGTTAGGAAACTCGGGGGATGAAGGGTTTAAGTCGCCAGTAGGGATAGAGTAATAGCCAGTTGGAATGAAATAGACAGCGAAAATCGTGACTACACGCACTTCTTGCCATCCGCCATTTTTTTTACAAACATTTGTAAGTTTTGTGTGTTGTTTAGATTGTTTTTAATCCTTGTGGCCTGTTTTTCTGACTCCGTCGCCTTAAAGTCGTGGACAGCACGATAATTCCCAACGCTTGGGGGAACTAGACAAAGTATACGAAAGGTGTAGTGTAGTAGAATCAGGTATATCTCACAACGCAAGCGCCAAATGTAAGCAGTACAAATAGAGAGGGGGAAGAGCCAGGAGTAATAAAACAGTGACGTGTAAATTAGCATGAACATGTTTTAGGAAATATGAGTGTACAGTATTAGAATGTGAGAGTCGTTAAGATGAAAGTGGGCTAAGTCAGGATTACAGTGACCAACAATGGTATGGTTTTTCTACGTGTCGTGGGAGAAAAATGGATAAAGTTGTCGAACGTTGGCGAAGTAGGAGAAAAGAGTGAACGCAATGTGAGTGAGTCGTGGCACAATGTGTTGACAGAGAGAGATGTGGGCTTTGGCTCTATGCAGTTGTACTTGGAAAAATAGAAATCTCATGAAGTAAATCACGCACACGTGGCCTTGTGGTTTTATTACTAAAAGACTATAAATGGCACATCGGCAGGACTCCCCCAGCAACCCCAAGTTGGGTTTTCCGATTTGCAAACATCACAGGTAATTCGACAGTTAACCTATAATATCAGCCCAGCAACCAAGAATTCAAGCCTCTTCATTGTAGCACAGAGATGAGATAAATACACAATTAATTTTACTAATCAACACATCAAGCTCCATTCCAACATGAGGGCCACAAGTGACAATGCAAACAATGTGTCCGCAAAACTTGACTCAGGTTGCTGATCTCCATTTCCATTGGATGTGCTAAACTAAGTGACCATTTTCTACTACGGCGACAACACACGCCTCCACGAGCAGTTTTCAGACAAATATTTAATTTTTTCCAAACACCCCAGACTTACATGATTGTAAACAAAAACAACAGACATTTTTTGACATTTAGAATTTCTACTGTAAGCATCTTTTTAAAAGTTTGGTTCTCGTATATTTACAAAANCAAGACCTTATTGGCAACTTGGGAGAGTTGTTGAACTTTTCCGAGGAGAAGACAACAAAATACGTTCAGCTAACGTAAAAAGGGGAGATGGTTTAACACAAAACATTCTCTAAAACATCTCTATCCATTGGAGTTGACTTTAACTCATGACTATCATCTCTCTCACCTGAAACTGACAACTTAAAATCAACAGATTCTAATGTTCAATCCTCATCACGGCCGAAAAGAAAGGCAAGTACAAGAATGAGGAAAAGACCTGCGAATGATCAGTATTTATATTATTGAAGAAAGAAAAAAAATTGCTTTAAATGTGGTCGTTAGATTATTCAAAAATATTGAAAGCTTGAATAAAAAAAAAAAGAAGAAAAAAAGAAAAATGAACAGTGAATGTATGTTCCCAATGCAATGAAATTGCATTTTTTCTTGTTGTTGGGAATATATGAAAATTTCTTTAAAAAATCAAATAAAAATGACTAAAGTATATGTCAAAAAAGAAAACGCGAATTTAAATGTATATGAAAATTTCCTTTTAAAAATCACAATAAAAACTTGATTAAAGATGACGTGTCTATTAAAGATATGTCCCATTTCTTAACCCGAAAGCCTTGGGACTTTAAGGCGCCAGTTTCCAGTGCCCTTCTGCTACGTCATCGATCCCCACTGTTAACGAGAAAACAGTCAGTGGTCGGTTCGGCTTAAACCTGTAAGGACCTGAATGAGTTAACTCCCTCAGACTGAATTGGTAAATAAGTTGCCACTCGCTTCCAGGAGCAAACCTTGAAATTCGACAAATTCAACTTGAAAGAATTATACTACAGAAATCATCTCAACTCAATTAGGGTTTGCAACTCAAGACAGCTTCCCTAAAAGCAACCTCTAAAATTCATCACCAACAAAATATACGAAATTTCAACCCGCCTCTGCCGATAGGTTGGCGGGTCATTCTTCACTTCAAAGAACTTTGTTAACCGGACTCTGAGTTAAGTTCTCCGCAAATCACACCAAAATTTGCAAAAACTATCCTTAAATCTATCTTTCCCCTTTTTTTTGTTTATACATATTAAATTTGTTGTTAAATATATTTGTCTTGTCTTGTCTTTTCATTCAGTGTCCGAACTTGAAAGTTGCGGTAATTCCCCCCACAAGTGAGAGTTAATCCTTTTACAGTTTTAATTCCCATACCGTAAGAGAACTAATTTTTAAGGAAGATAAATCTTTTCCGAGAATTTATTAACATAAAAAACACGGATTGTTACACTTTTAGTCATTCATACTTAAGAAAAGTATGCGTCACCTGTAATATTGAAATAAAATGTAGTTTTTTGTTTGTACATGTTTATTAATTCTGACTAGTCTTATTATTCATCTGTTTTATTTTATCTATTTTTCTTTTCTTTAAACACAACTAACGGTTAGAATTTAAGTTAAAAATAACATAAATTGTGTCCTTAGTAATGATTAAATTAATTAAAATCTATGGCCAAGCCAAATTTTTCCGTTTTATTTTTGACGACGATTTGCAATTTTAACCTCGAAAATAAAAACAATCAATGCATTATAATAATAAAATGAATAATGATAAATAAATTGAAATAGATCACTAAGTAGGCCTGAGCCTATTCTAGTAGTGACCACCTCAAGCGGAGATTTAAGAGGTTTGAATTCAGAGTTTTCCTTCTCCTAGACTGGTTACCTAACCAAGGTTAAAGTGTTGAAATTTAGTAAGGGACTCACTTCCGGCTACACCGGCTAGCAGTCCTTAGATGCCTCCTTTATGATCGTATGATGAGCCTGTATGAAATGGTTAAAGTTTATATATACTTTGAATACAAAACTCCGACAAGGTTAACAGGCAAAACATTTAATATAGTACAGCACTGGATATGACGAGATACAAGATAGATACAAGTACATAGGTAAAAAGATAGATACACATTACATAGGTAAAAAGATAACATATAAAAGCCACAGACATGAGACTAGGGATAGTCCATGCTGTGAATGACTTACAGTAATGTAAGGGGGCGGGGCGAACGCCCCAACGAGACGGGGTAGACCTTAACTAACCCATGTGTCTCGTAGTATCAGGACAGGAAAAAAGAGAGAGAAGCCTTTTGAACCAGCCGCTTAAATACTAATTCCCCTAGCGGGCACCAGCAAACTAAACCGGGCAGACAACTCTCCCAGGCAAATACGAAACTAACGCTACAAGCCCTATATAGCATACACATATTAAGGATATAACAGACATTGAATATAAAATCCCTTGAAGGAATTCATGTTCACTCCTTTCGAACTACAGATATAGAGACTTTATCAACTCCCTTGATGGACTATAAGAAACTGCCTAATTACTTCCACACAGGAGAATTTGGAAAGCCTTAGACAGATAATAGCTAACCCCTATACAACACTGATACTCTGAAGTCTATTTCAAGGACTCCATGCAGGATTTAACTCTTGCAGCGTTGCAACTAAACAATTAACTAGCTAGCTAAAGCTTTCACGGTCCTTTGAAGACCCCTAAACAAACTACCTGTAGTGAAGTTAAATCAGGTTTAACGTTTTATAAACAGGTTTTATTACGGGAATATATACACTCGAGGTCCATGTGGCTGTACGTTCACGTTAGTAGTAAACTCCCTATATCCGTGATCTCGTCATATCGAGATTTCCCCTAATCTCGCCAGGTCGAGATGTTAGGATACTACATCTTCCCCCCCCCCTTATTCTTTTGTTTTCCCCTTTTTGATTAAAGGGTTTCTCCGGACATGATAAAGTCTTTCTGCCAAGCTGGTGCTTGTCTAACTATGGGTGATTTGTCCGTGTTTGGGTTTGGTGTGGTTGTGCTGTTTGGAATGTGTGTTGTAGAAGAATGGTAGTGGGATCAGGAATAGGATGGTCGGTGGTTGGCACGCTGTGGTTGTCAGTATCATGAGGTGTGTCGCCATCAAACTTTTTCACATGGGCTGCATTTCTCATTTTTGGTTTACCCTGAGGTTGTTGTACAATTACAGCATTACCTTGTTTTCCAATAACTTTGTACGGCTGCATCTCAAAAGTAGGGTCCATTTTGTTGGCTCTATGCAGGTTTTTGCACAGCATTGTGTCTCCTTCTATCATCTGGTCTTTAGATCTTCTTCTTTGATCGGCACTTATGTTGCGTTTCAATTTGTGGAGAGCATCTTTGTTATGTACGTTTTCGTGTACATCAGATGCTTCTGTAATGTCAGGGAATTTTCCTCGGAGGTCCCGGTTCATCAGTAGCTTGGCTGGCGACACTCCTGTTACGGGTGGGGGGGGGGTAGCACGGTATTGGAATAGGAAATTCTTCATTTCCTCCTTCCAGCTCTTTTTTTCTATTTTTGCAATTTTGATTGTTTTTAGGATAGTTCTGTTGAACCGCTCTACCTCTCCGTTTGATTGAGGCCAATATAGTATCCCTTTTATTTTGATAATACCATGAATAGTTAGGTATTCCTGGAATTCGCTGGATGCAAAAGGCTGTCCATTGTCACTTCTCAGGTATCGTGGATATCCGTGTGTTTTGAAGGCTAATTCCAGGCCATTAATTATACTCTTAGCATTTGAGCTTTGCATGTATGCTATCTCTGGCCATCTGGAGTAGTAGTCTATGATGACCAGGAGATGATTTTCTTCCGAGACAGTCAGTAGATCTACCGCAACATAGTTCCAGGGTTTATCTGGTAGATGCGTGCTCTGTAATTCCTCAGGTGGGGCGTTTTTCCCTACTACTTGACATGGGTAGCATTTTTTTATTTTACTTTCCACCATTTTGTCCATATCAGGCCACCATACTTTGGATCTTAGGCGGTTTTTTGTTCGTACTATGCCCTGATGTCCTTTATGGGCTAGTTCGGTTACCTGTTCTTTCAGAACGTCCGGAATGACGATTCTATTCCCACGCAAAACCATCTGTCCGGCTGTCCAAAGTTCATCTTTTACTGCTTGAAATACAGTACCCTTGAAACAGGTCCAGTCATTTGTTGATATTGCTTGACAGATTTTGGGGAGAGTAGGGTCATCCTTTGAAGCTTCTTCCACTTCTCGAGATATTTCGCTGTTAGAAGGCCAGTATTTCACTATGGCGAGATATTACGCTATTAGAAGGCCAGTATTTCAACTGTGGCGAGATATTTCGCTGTTAGATGGACAGTATTTCACTGTAGCAGTTCCCTGGTAATATTTTTCTGGTGATGTATTGATGACACGAAGACGACTGATGTTGAACGTAGAATATTTTATTTACTTCCAAACACCGTGAAATACTGAAATAAAATAGTAATTGTTTTATAACAATTACTAATTTACAAAAGGGGTCTTTAACAAATGCCAGCAACTTCACGGGAAAATTGGAAAGAAACATACCTGTGCGCCGTACCAGTACCGAGAACTAACTAAAAGACTAAAGTTCTAATTTTAGGACGATATTTTCCACACAACCTTTTTGCTGCATCAGCCAGGCGGAAGTCCCTATTTTGCCCTAAGGAAACCTGTTGATATTCCCACAATGCAATTCAGGCTCTGTGAATCCCTCTCTTATGAGACCCTAACAGAGTTGTTTCCCTTACACTGTCCAAATTTAAGGGTATATTTTTGGGGTAGAAAATAAATATATCTAACTATTAGGCGCACTCAAAGGCGACAGCTACAGATGTACTCTGTTGTTTCTTTTTCTTCGGCCTGATCAGCATTATCAATTGGCTGTCGGCTCAAAGGATCTGCTTTGTTGGTTTTGCCAGATATGTGTATGATTTCATATGTGAACTGCTGTAGGTATAACAGCCATCTCTCCATTCTTGCTGAGGGTGGTTTTGAGGAAGGTGATAGCACTTTTACTAGTGCACTGTGGTCTGTCAGGATTTTAAAATCACATCCCAGAAGGTATAACTGGAACTTTTTACATGCCCAAAATACTCCCAAGGCTTCTCGTTCGAATTGAGAATAACAAGATTCTGTGGCTGTGAGTTTCCTGCTAGCATAGTAGATTGGCTTCCACGTCTTGTCAGGTTGTTGTTGTTCCAAAATTGCACCTAGACCTATGGGGGAGGCATCGGTTGTGACACTGGTGAGCAAGCTGAGGTCGTAATATGCCATTACTGGAGCTTCAACCAGTGCTTTTTTTACTTGATCAAAAGCATTTTGTTCTTCTTCCTTCCATCTCCATTCAGTGTCTTGTCTTGTAAGATTCCAGAGAGGGGAGGTTATTGTGGCAAAATCGGGCCAATCCGAGAAAACTGCGTACCTGCGACGCATCTTTTGGTGGAGGTGCGCTAACCATCACCTTTACTTTTTCGTCAGAGATTTTTAGGCCATCTTCTGATAGGATATGTCCCATGTATTTTATCGAAGTCATCTTTATTTTACATTTCTTCTCATTGATGGTCAGTCCCCGTTCTGCAAAGCGTTGAATTACTTGGGTCAGCCTCATATCATGCTCCTCTTCTGTACTGCCAACTATTATAATGTCATCTGTCATGTTGTAGGCACCAGGGCAGTCCTTAATGATTTGGCTCATTATTTGTTGAAATTTTTCTGATGCCATGTTTGCTCCAAATAAAAGTCTTTTATACCTAAAGAGTCCTCCAGGTGCAGCAAATGTAGTGATTTCTCTAGAATCAGGGTGTAATTCTATTTGGTGATAAGCCATGTTTGAATCAATTTTAGAGAAATATTTTCCTCCTGACATTTCCTGAATTGTTTCGTCAATTGTTGGCACAGGATGGCGTTCACGGATGATGGCTTCATTAGCTCTCCTCATGTCGATGCATATCCGGATATCATGTTCTCCTTCCTTTGTTTTCTTTTCAACTGTCACTAATGGATTAACCCACTGGGAAGGTTCTGTGACTCTTTCAATAACATCCAGATCCACTAGTTCTTGGAGTTTCTTAAGAACATGCTGCCGTCTGTTAAATGGGATTCTGCGCACCGGTTGAACAACTGGAGTGGCATTTGGGTCCATCTTCAGTTTTAACTGGTAGTCTTTGAGCTTGCCCAATCCTTTGAATACTTTCGGAAATTTCTCCCGTATTTCTGTCCATATGTCTGTTTCGGAGCACTGCAATATATCGGCATTTATTCCAATTTTTAAGATTCCTAGGGCTTTGCTTGTACTGCCACTAAGGAGTGATGCCTGTGCTTGAGGGATGACATAAAATGAAGCCGTGACTGATCGTCCAGTGCTGGGTATCTGCACTTTCAGTGTAGATTTCCCTAAAATTCTAAGAGATTCCTTACTGGCATAAGGATACAGCTTTTTGGTTGCATGCTGAAGTTCAATCTCGGGTCTGGCCTTTTTTAGGTTTTGGAAGTCTTCCTGTGAGAGTGTGTTGTGATGGGCTCCTGAGTCTATCACAAAGGGTAACACTTGTCTCATTAATGTACAGTTTTATAACATCTTCCGCTTCAGAAAGCTTGAATAGGTATGTGTGTCAGATGAGGTAGTGTCTTCCTTTTCCTTCACGCTACGCTGGGTTTCTTTTCTCTGACCTTTGAATGACCCACTGCTGCTTGGGCTGTGTCTTCCACCTCTGTTATAATAATGGCTTCTTTCTTCTACGGGTTTCCTTTTATGGAAACAGAAATCATCTAGATGCCCTTTTTTTCAGCAATGACTACATCTGTGGGTTTTTGCTTTTGATGCACTCCGGTCCAATATGACCTTGCGCTCTGCACTTGTAACAAAAGGGTGTCGTTTTGGAGTTTTTCTTCGACTCCTTGTTAGATATCTGGTTTATGTTTGACTTTGGTTCTAAGATTAGTGCATTCTTTTCGTGGTATGTCCCAATTATTTCCATCAGTCTTTCCAGTGTCAGACCGTTTCCTTCTCTAAATAGTCTGGCTTTTAAATTTTTATCCTTAATATGGAGGAGAACTTTGTCTCTGACCAGGTTATCAGCATCTTCTTTAAAGTTGCATGGCTTGACTAATACTTTTAGGCGGGTAACAAAATTGTTCACCGTCTCTCCAGTTTTCGGTTCCATTTCAAAAAAATTAGTGCGAGCTTTTGGTATATTTTCTTTAAGGGAGAAATGTTTGTCAAACAAACTAATAGCCACTTCGTATGCGTCCCTTTTGTTTGTGCCGGGACTTGCTGCCTCTTGTTCCCTCTTTTCCTGTTCCGTAAAATTTCGCCAAATTTCACGAACGCCTGGTCCTCCTGTTACGAGTAAAACTCCTCTTTTTTGTTCGGCGTTACACACACCTGTTGCTGTGATATAGATTTCCAGATCTAATTTCCAGTCCTCATATCTTCTGTGTAATGCTTCAGGTTCGCCAATCGTGTCAAGATGTGATGGTGCTTGTAATCCTCCCAATGGAATGATTTTAGACATTTTATTTATTTTTTTTTTTTTTAAATTCGACAAGGAACAAAAAAATTTTTTTTTTAAATTCCACAAGGAACAAAAAATTTAGCACTTACTTGAATGTACTTTTTTGTTGTCTCCACGTGGTAGGCTAACGGTGTAGTCTAACGGCCGCTTTTTCCTTTTGTTTAAAAATTTCCTAAATGGATTTTTCTTTGGTAATTTCTGTTCTTGTTTGTCCGAATTGTGGTTATCTCATTCGTCGCCAGTTGCAGTGAAGTTAACTCAGGTTTAACGTTTTATAAACAGGTTTTATTACGGGAATATATACACTCGAGGTTCATGTGGCTGTACGTTCACGTTAGTAGTAAACTCCCTATTTCCGTGATCTCGCCCTATCGAGATTTCCCCTAAGGTCGAGATGTTAGGATACTACACTACCGGTGGCTATATCCAACCTAACCTTAACGAACATTGAAGTGAACATTCACTAACCCCTTTGTTCTGTCGTATATTTGTATGTATTGTTGTACATTTACCATTATTAAATCCAATATTGTAGCACATTTGTTGTCATACTATTGTCTTTGAATTTCCCGCCTAATTTGTCTCTCAGCAAATTTGTTCCCCATAAATTATCTCCCCTACATCATAGGGGCCTGTTAAATTTATAACTAAATTTCTTTAAAAGAGCCCAGTCTGCCCTACTAGTTACTCATAGCTGGAAGGAGAATAGTTGGATTCGGGTAATCTGAACATTACCTACCTAAATGAGAATAACCTCCTTGTTTGTTTCACTTTGAGGAAGGCGTATGTTTTGATCAGCCATTTTCATTTCACCATAAATCTACACTGAAAATATGAATTTGTTTGAATCAATACAACTGCATGTTTTGACATGAAAATATTATAAAATGTGTTCTTAATAACGAACAGTTCAAAAATAAAATTTAACCAAGTCACTCGTGTATATTTCACTTACCCCCTTGTCATAAGTTTTCTTATTTCAAACGATTCATTTGTTCAACATGAATTATGAACACAGAAACTTAACAAAATGTGATTTACCATATTTGACGGCGTATAAGACGCACCCTCATTTCAGCAGGTCAGATTCAGGAAAAACGTTTTTTGTGTATTGAAGCATATATTGTTGAAAACAGTCTAGCTGTGCATTACACAAGCTGAAACATAGCTGTATAAAAGCAATTTGGCAGTACAGGCAAGCAATAAGCATACACAAAACATTTCAATAGCAGAAAATAATGATAATAATAAAATCAATAATAATAATAATGAAAGTTACAAATACTTAGGAATTTTAGAAGTGGACAATATTAAGCAAACAGAAATGAAAGGAAAAGTTAAAAAAGAATATCTTAGGAGAACTAGAAAACTTCTAGAAACAGCAGAAATCTGATCAAAGGAATCAATACCTGGGCCGTCCCCATTATAAGATACTCAGGACCATTCTTAAAATGGACAAAAGAAGAACTCAGACAGATTGACCAAAGAACGAGAAAGTTAATGACCATGCACAAGGCTCTTCACTCTAGAGACGATAGAAATAGATTATATG
Organism: Doryteuthis pealeii; assembly: GCA_023376005.1. NCBI lineage: Eukaryota > Metazoa > Mollusca > Cephalopoda > Myopsida > Loliginidae > Doryteuthis > Doryteuthis pealeii. The sequence continues at coordinate 35,553,922 of CM042175.1, forward strand.
TGTCAAGACAGGAAGGGGGAAGAGGTCTTGCCAACATAGAGGACTGCGTAGAAACCACTATCCAACAACTTGAGGATTACACAAGAAAGAGCAAAGACAAATTACTTATGGCGGCCAACAATAGTAGAAGTGACAGATGGACAAACAGAAAAACAACAAAGACTAGAAAACAAAAATGGGAAGAAAAACAATTATATGGACACTTCAAACGACAAATCGAAGAGGTTGCACATGGAAAGACTTGGACATGGTGAAGAAAAGGAAACCTCAAAAGAGAAACAGAATCATTAATAATTGCTGCACAAAATAATGCCATAAGGACAAACTATATAAAAGCGAAAGTTGATAAGACCCAACAAAATAGTAAATGTAGACTTTGTGGTAATAGAGATGAGACTGTAAACCATATACTCTGCGAATGTAGCAAACTAGCACAACGAGAATACAAAACTAGACACGAATGGGTTGGGAAGGTGATCCACTGGGAATTATGCAAAAAATTAAATTTTGACCACACAACAAAATGGTATATGCATAAACCAGAATCTGTTCTTGAGAACGAAACGCATAAAATTCTCTGGGACTTTGAAATAAAAACGGATCACCTTATCCCAGCAAGAAGACCAGATCTAGTGTTGATAAACAAAAAAGAAAGAACTTGTCAACTGGTGGATTTTGCAGTGCCAGCAGATCACAGGGTGAAGCTAAAGGAAAATGAAAAAATGGACAAATATCTGGACCTTGCCAGAGAACTGAAAAAGTTATGGAACATGAAAGTGAAAGTGATACCTATTGTAGTTGGTGCACTTGGAACAGTCCCACAAGGATTAGAAAAGGGTTTGGAAAGTTTGAAAATCAGAGGAAGGATTGAAACCATTCAGAACACTGCACTGCTGCAATTTGCCAGAATACTCAGAAGAGTCATGGAGACCTGAGGAGACTTGCTGTCACTCAGACTCCAGTGAAAGACCATCAGCTAATGCTGATGTGAAAACTCAAAAGGAGTAAATAATAATAATAATAATACCAACAATAAAATAAGGATGCATGGAGTTTAGGGTAGGTAAAAGTACTGAGTGTAAGCTGGGTTAGTGAGCATCATAGAGAAAATTAGCCTAGGCCTACGGGAGGTCTTAAACTTCACCTACAATGTATAAGACGCAGGGCAATTTTTTGAGCCAAAATTTTGGGGAAAAAAGTGCATCCTATATGCCGTCAAATATTGTATCTTTCTAATGTTGACCCTACAATGGCCAAGATTAATAACAAAAAAATACCAAAAATCAGGGAATTATTTGATTTTAATAAAATTTTCAGTGTTGACTTATTACTAAATGAATTCTTTCTTTTAAATTTTTGAATTGTTTCAACTGATTCAATGGAAATAAATTGAAATTCTTTAAAATGAATATGACTATTTGCTGCATCCATATGAGCATTTAGAGCCACAATTTATATACGTAATTAATAGATAAATTCATTTAAAATATAAAGTGCCTAATTTAAAGTTTTAGATTTCATATTTTTACATTCTAAAAACAAATATCTATTTAACAACAAGCTTACCTTATGCTTATATAATATTTATCAGAGAAAACTCAATTTTTTACTGATAAGACAATTATATACATAAACAACAGAGAAAAAAAATCTGCACCAATTTTTTTAATAGTTTTTTTTACATCTAATATTCAGATTATCGGTACTTATTCTCTCCAAAATTTGGTCCTTTAAATTTTATTTTCTTCTATTCCCACCTGTCTTTTGTATTTTTATTCATAGTGCAATTAGTTTCAAATTTATATAACCCTATCAATATTTTGCACCCAAAAAATAAGGGGGGAACAAAGTTAAGTGACCTGAAAAAAAATTAGAAATTTAAATTTTAAAGTAAAATAAATAATACATTATAAAATTCATTCATTGATAAATCAACACTGAAAATTCCACTAAAATCGTATAATCCGCTGATTTTTGGTATTTTTATCAAGGTGGTTAAATTGATTTTGTAAAATATGTCTATGACATCACAATTGGTGGTACCTAAAATACACAGAAAAATTATTTATATGTTTATATTTTATCTCAATGTAACATCCTTTTTTGTTCAAAACACACAGAAAAAAAGTCTGTACAAAAAATTTACCCTTGATTTATTTCAGTGAAATTCCCATGAAATATTTTAAAACAGTTGTAAACAGAGAACTATTATTTACTAAAAAAATGCATTAGAAATTATTTTTTATTATAAAAATGCATTGGAAATCATTTCTTATTATAAAAATGCATTGGAAATAATTTTTAATATAAAAATGGATTGGAAATGATTTTTACTACAATAATGCATTTAAAAAGATTTTTACTATACAAATGCATTTAAAATGATTTTTACTATACAAATGCATTGGAAATGATGTTTACTATACAAATGCATTAGAAATGATTTTTACTATACAAATGCATTGGAAATGAGTTTTACTATGAAAATTCATTAGACATGATGTTTTCTCATAAAAATGTACTAGAAATGATTTTTACTATAAAAATGCATTAGAAATGAATTTTGCCTATAAAAATGCATTAGAAATGATTTTTACTATAAAAATGCGTTAAAAAGTATTTTTACAATAAAAATGCATTAGAAATAATTTTATACTGTAAAGATGCATTAGAAATTATTTTTACTATAAAAATGCATTAGAAATTATTTTATTCTATAAAAATGCATTGGAAATGATTTCTACTATAAAAATGCATTAGAAATGATCTTTACTATAAAAATACATTAGAATTAATTTTATACACTAAAAATGCATTAAAAATGATTTTTATTATAAAAATGCATCAAAAATGATTTTTATCATAAATATGCACTGGAAATGATTTTTACTATAAAAATGCAAGAAAAATTATTTTTACTACAAAAATGCATTAAAAATGATTTTTACTAAAATAATTAATTGGAAATCTTACAAACCCACCCACACACACACACACACACACACACACACAGTGTTTTGCTAAAACCCGGCTTTTTCATTAAGAAAAAACATCTGAAACAACAATTGTCTTTTTACAGGTAATGTTTATTAAAAATATAAACAATCAAATGAATTTTTTTCTGTCGATGTAACTTTGATAAAAGTTTAATAAAAAAACAAAAAAATCTCTTATGTAAATATACAAATAACAAAAGAAATGATTATCAACAATTGTTGCATAGATTCTTTCTCACTTCTATTTCTTCTGGTCATTTTTGGAATCTTCTAAGGTCTGGACTTTCTTAGGGACTTCATGTCCGGTCTTCTATTTCACTGTTCTTGCTGGTTGGTCGTCCTGGATCCATTTCTTCTTTTAGGTCAGTCTTGTTACCAAGACATTCACTGACCACAAAAACATATTAATTATATAAACCTTTATTTCTTAACTAACATATTTCTCTAACTAAAAAACACAACGCGCGTGTGCGTGAGCTCCCAGCTAAGGTAGATAGGCCTTCTCTGCCCGGCGTCCAGCTGAGAACTGATGACTCAAACGGGTCCCACGTGACTTCACGTATTTGGCAGGCTCCCTGTAATCTTCCATGGAAAGACCCAGCCATGATATGAAAAGGACGACCCCCTCAGAAATACAGGGGATTGACAATAATCTTATGCAACCGCATAGATTATGTAACACAATTTCCCTTGTGAATTCATTCTGTAAACTCTACTGAAAAGCCAATTCACAAATAATATGAGGTATCAACAACAAAAAAAAAAAAAAAAAAAAAAAAATTCAGTAACATTTACACACTTGTGAAAATACCCAGTCTACTCTCACTGCACCTTCTTTGCCAATTTCTATGACCCCAATGTTGTAATATTCTGTGCTGGCTAATGTAAAGGGCATGGGTCAGAGACAGGTTCACAAGGATTAAAAAAACAAAACTAAACTAAATCTGATATCAGGACGCTGATGGAAGAGGAAGTTGTGACACTTATGCAGTTTGTGGTGGAGTAGTGCATACTTGGGTCTATGTCAGCTGGTAAAATAAAGTTGTTTTAAGTCTAAGTCGACTACTGGCTTCGCTGACGTGGGTCTGGCTATTCCTAACTACTGCTACGGGACAATCTCTCACTCCAAAGGTTGATCTGAAACTGAATTTTGGGTTGGAGCTTAGCTGTATATATGTAAAGTTCCACCCCACACATCCGCATGGACCTGACCACCCAGATACGCAGCACTTAATTTAAATCTCAGACTTTTTGTCTGTGATTTCCCTTAAAAATAAAGCAATTAGGTTTTTTTTTTTTCAGTCTGAACGTCCCCACTATTCAGACCATTAATTCCCTCAAAAAAGATTTCCTCTTAAAAACAGCTTTTTTTCTCTTAACACCTAGATACCTAAAGATATTATCTTTAACTAGCTTAACTTCATGGTGGCCGTTCAATTCTCTTAAACTTTACTGCCCAATCCTTTGCGTCTTTAAAGGACAACCACTCACCCATATACATATGCCTGGGTTTAACACATTCTTTTTTCTGACCATGTTCTCCCTTAACCATAGTATCACACACTGGAGCCTGGATATACCCCCCTCTTCCCAAAGAAAACAACAAACATTTACACTGGTGACATAGCCTGTAAACTGGTTTGTGTTACATAATATTGTAGGTTTCCTATGAATTATGTATGTAAGTGTAGCTAGATTTTGAATTGAAGTTTGTTAAAGATGAAAAATCTGAGGGGTCAAATAGAAAGTTACCGTTAGCCATTATAGTTATTATTGGCAGGTAATAACCTTTACTTGATCCCCCACCCTAACTTCTGCCAAGGGAAGATGTGAAAACAGAAATTAAGTTAGTTAAGCAGATTTTGGCAGTTAGTCAATGGGAGCAGACGTTAGGATCATTGCTCCTAAGATGACGGCTTCTCACCACATAGAAACCCCTTATTTTGTCTTGGGGTTTTGTAATAAAGTATAGACGTCTAAAAAAAACAACAACAGAGTCTTGCTTATCTATCATAAACAAGAAATAAGCAGACACCCAGCCAAGAGAAAGATTCAGCCCAGAGAAAGATTCAGCTCAGAGGAGATGGAAGCAACAAATGGTTTCATTTGGTTTGGTTTGTTTTACGGCATATCAACCTCAGTGGGTCATTTAATACCTATAAAGTTTTGAAATAAAGTAATCATTAAATGGATACTCAATTTTGTTTATAAACTCATGATTTTCTATTTGACCCATAGATGGGACCCTAATAGGTACTACCACTCCGGGTCAAAGTAGACCAGAGAGCAATGGTGATGAAAGGGTGCTCCACAAACCTCACCATCAGATAGAGTTTAACATAATTCCCAGGACATGTAGACTCTCAGCCACCGCCTTCTAGCACCCATATGATAAAAAGGGTTGGGGCTTGCCATAAGGGCAATAGGGTTGGGGTAATCTTATAGGTGCTAGGGCTTGACGTGACCAGCCGATTGATCGGAGGAGGCCTCTCCGACCGACCATCTAGCCTAAATAAGGGCCAAAGTGGAGTATTGCAAGTTATGGACTGCTCAACCACCTGGGTTCTACCCTTAAGCATCATGGGTCGACACCCATAGTCAACAGGTGGCCCTGTTGGGTAAGTCTTACCCATCTGCAGAGGTTTAGTCGGTGCATTATAACGTCCCATCCGATAGGGTAGGGCAGCGACAAAGTAAGAACTAGAAGAACAAGTGTTATATAGTTTTAATAACATCGGGTATATAATAGAGAGAGTTCTCAGATGATATATATAAATATATATATATATATATATATATATATATATATATAGAGAGAGAGAGAGAGAGAGAGGTAATGGGCTTACTTATCTGGTTACTGTTTCTATTTCTTCTTCTTCTCTGGACAACATCTTGTCTAGTTGAGTTGACTTCTATCTATGCCACTCCTTCATTCATTGCCCGTTTGTGAGCTCGTTGATGACTCTTCAGTCCTGCCAGCGACTCGCAAATCTTACAAAAGATCTGGCACTCATGACTATCAGTGTTGACCGATATATATATATGTGTGTGTGTGTGTGAAATACATAGAGATGTATATATATATAGAGAGAGAGAGACTGACAGACAGAAAAATATGAAGACACAGAGAGAGAGAGAGAGAGAGAGAGAGAGAGAGAGAGAGAGAGAGAGAGAGCTGTCATGCAAATTGGTCTCATCACAATATAAACTCCGCTGTCAAGGTTACACGGGGCATTACTCATATTTCTCTTTATTGTTATTAATCTTTGATCAAACATCTATCATTAGTCATCTTAACATTTGCAAATAATTTACATATATAAGTGTGGGCTTTGTTTGTTTTAATTAAATAAACAAGATTTATAGTTTTTCCATGATCAAGCTTTTATTTTATTATTTATCTAGCCCATATTCCATCAATTCCACTGTGGAGATTGAGATATGGACCCCAGAGAGAAAACTAGCACGTGTTTCTCCTTTAAAATTATATCAGAAAAATTATAGTTAAATTGTCTCCCCCTGGCACCAGAGGGTAAATTGCCAATATACGATATTGGGGTGTAAATCAAATTCCATGACAAAGGTCACTTATTGAGTTGGGCAGTCAACCAGTGAGACATGTTTTCAAGCACTCCCTTTACCTACACCTTCATTCTCAGCAAGATAAGTCTGGCAGCAAACACCACCAAGTTTGCAACCTTTTTGAATATGTTTCTTTTTATCTTCAATTCCACATGAAGGGTTTTCAATCGTGTGGTGAGAAGTTGGCATCTAAGGACAGATGAACATTATGTCTAGTCCCATTGACTAACAGCCAAAATCTAACTAAATCACCTTCTCATACTCCCCTTTAGCCAATGAGCAGCCAGGTAAGAGAGGGTGAACTGCCTTGTCAATCACATATAACGGTTAATGGTAAATTTCCATTTAGCATCCTGTTGTTTGAATTTTTACTAAACTTACAAATATAATTCATAGGCTACCCATGAATTATGCAACATACAGAATGAGAGAGAGAGAAAGAGTGAGAGAGAGAGAGAGAGAGAGAGAGAGAGAGAGAGAGAGAGAGAGAGAGGGGAAGGCATACCTGCCTTGAGAATCAGCATTTGAAATCTTGGCTTTTATCTGGGACCGAACACCAGTCTAGCATTGGGAGGAAATTTTAATCTTTTCTTTTTTTTCTTTTTTTGCATAATGTCAAGCCTCCTTGGGGATTGTTACTAAATGCTGAATATTAGAATAATGCCTGTAAAAAATGACAAGATCCTTTGTTGGTAATTATGAACTTTAGTTGGCCAAATTCCTAGCATAAAATTGTGCGTGCGCATTATCTCCCTTAACAAATTTGCTTGTATAGTTTTTCTTATGACATTTTCTTAAACAATTGAATGAATAAAAATACATTTCATTCTTATCGACACTTGGCCAAATTCCTAGCATAAAATTGTGCTTAATATTATTGAGAACACATTTTATGATATTTTTGTTGTGCACTGTCTTATCAACACATTTTTGTTTGTTTGAGAAATAAAAATCTTATTTCTCAAACAAACAAACAAAAATGTGTTGATAAGAATGAAATGTATTTTTATTCATTCAATTGTTTAAGAAAATCTCATAAGAAAAACTATAGAAGCAAATTTGTTAAGGGAGATAATGCGCACGCACAATTTTATGCTAGGAATTTGGCCAACTAAAGTTCATTTGTTTATGGATCAGCTCTGCTTCAGATCAGAGAGAGAATGAGAGAAAGGAAGGTATGCCTGCCTTGAGAATCAGCATTTGAATTCTTGACTTTTACCTAGGATTGAGTCATTGATAGGTAATTAAAATCTTTTCATTATTTTTTTATCAAGCTTCCTCAGGGATTGCTACTAAAATGCAGAATATTTGCATAATACCCATAATAAATGACAATCATTTACTTACAGATCAGCATTGCCTCAGATTAGTGTATAGCACAGCTTCATGTGACACAAGGTCAAATAAGGATCGGGAATAGAAGATGTTTATTCTTTATTAAAATCTCTATGCCCAAAAGGGTTATAAACTGCGTGGTGAGAAGAATGCATCTTTTGGGAGCAAACGATCCTAACATCTGCTTCCTTCATCTAACGGCTAAAACCTAACTAACTAAATCAATTACCTTCTCATATTCATCTTTAGCCAATCAGCATCCAGAGAGGGTGAACTGCCTTGTCAATCACCTATAATGATTAATAATAAATTTCCATTTACCATCCCGTTATTTTAATTTTTACTACACTTACAGACATAATTCATAGGCTACCCATGAATTATGAAACACATGTCTGGTTTAAATTGATTTCACAATACCTTCAGGAATTTCATAGGTTTATCAATGAGTATTTAATTTATAGTCAAAATCATTAATATCAGAATAATACTTATTTATTAATGATGTCTCTATGAGAATCTGAGTCAAGGGCTTTTCGTTCTAGACCGATTGCCATATCAAGGTTAAAGAGACTAGTCCGCCCTATTATTTACCCATAGCTAGAGGGGGTATATTTGGATGCATACATTTCACAGGGGTATTAGTGCTATATGAAATGCAAATAGTCTCATCTGGAGTTGAACCCGGTAGCAGAGTTCTTCCTATAGAAAACAAATCATTTTTTAATAGATGGGACCCTACACAGCTGATCTGGGAATAATGGCAATGAAGGGGTACTCCATAATCCCCAAATGCAGTTTAGGGGTTGGCCGGGGGGGGTCTTTAGAGGTTATATTTAGTATATTCTACACCCTGCTGACAGGGTATTTTGCTTAATGAGTTCTTTGATTGAGTTATGTTTGAAAAAAATCCATTTTAATTGGTTATAATTAGTCGAAATTTGCAATTACGCCAAAAACTGTCTTGTCTCTTACTTCACATTCTCCCTGTCACTTTCCTCCTTCTCTATATATATCTTCATTACTTCCTTGTTATATATGTTAGTTTCTCTATGAGGGTAAAGAGAGTGATTTAGAGAGGGAGAAATATATTTGTATGTTAAGTTTCACAAGCAGCTAGCCTGTAGTTTAAATTAGGTCAAACATTCCCTTTCTTAGAAATCTTACAAAATGATTTAATGTTTATTTGTTTTTAATTATCCAGCCATATCTATTTAAAAAAAATTTAATTTGCTTTTCCCTAATCCCAATTATCTACCCTCAGCCACCACCTTCTAGCTCATATATGATAAAAGGATTAGGGCTTGTCATAAGGGCAATAGGGTTAGGACAATCATATAGGTGCTAGGGCTTGACAAGACCAGCCAATTGTTTAGAGGGAGCTTCTCCAACCGCTCGTCTAGCCAAAATGTCATGGACTGCTCAGCTATTAGTATTCTGTCCTTAAGGATCACAGGTTGCCACTGAAGGCCAACAGGTGTCCTCATCTGAGCATTGGATCTTAGTTCTCTTCAGAGGTGCAGTTAGTGTATTCTAAAGCCCCATTTTAAATATCAAAATGGCTCAGAGAAAGTTGGGTATTGGTATGATAAGTACTGACACCAAAAAGTAGGTTTCTAACTTGCACCAATTTTTGAGCATTCAGTTTTAAAAATCGATGTCCCTCAAAAATCCTTGTTGATACATTTACAAGGATCTTCCAGGCTGTGGTTGTGTCGTGGCTGCTATATGGCTGCACCACCTGGACCCTAACAAAGCGTCTTGAGAATAAGCTAGATGGGAGCTGCACAAGAATGCTGCATGCAGTCTTGAGCAAGTCTTGGAAACAGCACCCCACAAGGAAACAGCTGTACGGTCACCTGCCCCCCATCTCACAAACTATCCGAGTGAGATGGACAAGGCATGCAGGTCACTACTGGAGAAGCAAGGATGAACTCATAAGCGACGTTCTCCTATGGAAGCCAACACATGTACATGCAAGTATGGGGCGCCCAGCAAGGACCTACATTGATCAGCTATGTGAAGATGCTGGCTGCTCCACAGAGGAGCTCGCAGACGCAATGAATGATAGGGAAGGTTGGCGAAAGATTGTCATGGATACCCATGCTGCATGCGTGAACATGATGATGATGATGACAGCAAATTCATAAAGCTTTCCATTTTGTTTGTTTCTGTTTAAGATGTCCCATCATGGTATAATGGTAAGCAAGCTAGTCTCACACATCCATTACTCGTATATAGTGAGTTCAATCCTTACTGAATGCCCCGTGCATTATCAAGATTACTCCCCTGTAATTGGCCGGGTCGAAAGGAACTAATTCCACCTCAAAGGCCGCTACGCCCGCGCAATGGGGGGGGGGAAGGAAGGGGAGATGAAGAATAATTAAAGTCCAATTACCGTCGAACTGGGAAGACAAGGCAGCAAACAGTTGTAACTGAATACAATCCGGAAAGCCACAAAGTCCACTGCAGAATGACAGAGTATATATAAGACTCCACAATGTCATTCAAATTAAGCAGTCAAGCAGCCAATCAGAACTCAAGGAATGGAATCACCCAAGTCACCCAGATTCATGGATGGATCATTCTTGATTCCTATTTATACCAACTGTCTTGGACACTGCTTGAGTTGTACTTAGCTGCTGTTATTAAAACCAACAGTAGACTAACTGACCTCAATAGCCTCATACTTGCAACTTTGTGTCCCATCTTACGTGTGTCAAACGGGTTGTCTACATTGTTAGATATTTGATGTAGTAGAGAATATGCTATTGTCAACAGAAAGTTTAACCCTTTATCTACCACTGCCATCAGCAATAGCTGTGTCCCAAATACCATTGTTTTAGTGCTTAAAAAAATGAGTTTCAGGAGAATAAAAAACAAATATTGAATTTAATGTATCACAACCTTCACTTATATTGCTTAGAATTTAATTTTTTTACAAAATGAAGGGAAGTAACGAATGTAATTAATTAAAACCAGCCTCCCTTAAAGTAGATTTTTTTTAATAAGGGAGGAAGATAATTTATAAAGATGTTTTAATACTTATATTTATTGTTTTCAGGCGATCTGGATTTTTTTTATTGTCGGGCAGTTTGGACAAAGGGTTAAATGTTGAATGTTGGTTGGTTTGTTGGTTAAAAACAACAAACCAACCAACATGGTATGTCAATCTTGGTTTATTGCAGACTTTTTTGCAAGAAATTGTTCAATTCAATAATAATTTGTGAACAATTATAGCTATGTATACCCAACCCCTCCATCAGAGTCAGGATTTATTAATACACATGAAGTTAATGAAAATTATTTCTACCAATTTATTGATACACATGAAATTAATGAAAATTATTTCTACCAATTTATCAATTTATATTTATTAGCTGGGTGTCTGTGTTTATTTCTTGTTTGTAATAATCAAGCAAGAGTTAATTGTTTTTTTTTTATTCTTTATTAAAAACCCCAAAGCCCAGAAGGGTTTTCAACCGTGCAGTGAGAAGTTGGCATATAAGGACAGATGAACACTATGTCTAGTCCCATAGACTAACAGCCAAAATCTAACTAAATCGCCTTCTCATACTCACCTTTAGCCAATGAGCAGCCCGGTAAGAGATGGTGAACTGCCTTGTCAATCACATATAACACAAAAAAACACCTTGCGACACAAGGTTAATTAAAGTAAAGCTGGAATTTTCCTTCTCTTAGATTGGTTGCCTAACCAAGGCTAAAAAAACACAGTCTGTCCTATTATTCAGCCATAGCTGTTGCTTAGAAGAGATTGATTCATATCTTGAAAAGCATTTTAACTTTCATTTTAACTGGAGTAAAGCTGGAATTTTCATTCTCTTAGATTGGTTGCATAACCAAGGCTAAAAAAAACACAGTCTGTCCTATTATTCACCCATAGCTGTTGGTTAGAAGAGATTGATTCATATCTTGAAAAGCATTTTAACTTTCATTTTAACTGGAGTAAAGCTAGAATTTTCCTTCTCTTAGATTGGTTGCCTAACCAAGGCTAAAAAAACACAGTCTGTCCTATTATTCAGCCATAGCTGTTGGTTAGAAGAGATTGATTCATATCTTGAAAAGCATTTTAACTTTCATTTTAACCGGAGCAAAGCTGGAATTTTCCTTCTCTTAGATTGGTTGCCTAACCAAGGCTAAAAAACAAACACAGTCTGTCCTATTATTCAGCCATAGCTGTTGCTTAGAAGAGATTGATTCATATCTTGAAAAGCATTTTAACTTTCATTTTAACCGGAGTAAAGCTAGAATTTTCCTTCTCTTAGATTGGTTGCCTAACCAAGGCTAAAAAAAAACACAGTCTGTCCTATTATTCAGCCATAGCTGTTGCTTAGAAGAGATTGATTCATATCTTGAAAAGCATTTTAACTTTCATTTTAACCGGAGTAAAGCTGGAATTTTCCTTCTCTTAGATTGGTTGCCTAACCAAGGCTAAAAAAAAACACAGTCTGTCCTATTATTCAGCCATAGCTGTTGGTTAGAAGAGATTGATTCATATCTTGAAAAGCATTTTAACTTTCATTTTAACTGGAGTAAAGCTGGAATTTTCCTTCTCTTAGATTGGTTGCCTAACCAAGGCTAAAAAAAAACACAGTCTGTCCTATTATTCAGCCATAGCTGTTGGTTAGAAGAGATTGATTCATATCTTGAAAAGCATTTTAACTTTCATTTTAACCGGAGCAAAGCTGGAATTTTCCTTCTCTTAGATTAGTTGCCTAACCAAGGCTAAAAAAAACACAGTCTGTCCTATTATTCAGCCATAGCTGTTGGTTAGAAGAGATTGATTCATATCTTGAAAAGCATTTTAACTTTCATTTTAACTGGAGTAAAGCTGGAATTTTCCTTCTCTTAGATTGGTTGCATAACCAAGGCTAAAAAACACAGTCTGTCCTATTATTCACCCATAGCTGTTGGTTAGAAGAGATTGATTCATATCTTGAAAAGCATTTTAACTTTCATTTTAACTGGAGTAAAGCTGGAATTTTCCTTCTCTTAGATTGGTTGCCTAACCAAGGCTAAAAAAAAACACAGTCTGTCCTATTATTCAGCCATAGCTGTTGCTTAGAAGAGATTGATTCATATCTTGAAAAGCATTTTAACTTTCATTTTAACTGGAGTAAAGCTAGAATTTTCCTTCTCTTAGATTGGTTGCATAACCAAGGCTAAAAAACACAGTCTGTCCTATTATTCAGCCATAGCTGTTGGTTAGAAGAGATTGATTCATATCTTGAAAAGCATTTTAACTTTCATTTTAACTGCAGTAAAGCTGGAATTTTCCTTCTCTTAGATTGGTTGCCTAACCAAGGCTAAAAAAAAACACAGTCTGTCCTATTATTCAGCCATAGCTGTTGGTTAGAAGAGATTGATTCATATCTTTCCCAATGTGATACTATGGTTGAAGAAGACGAACATTGTCAGAATAAATAAATAAATGAATAAGAAAGAGAATAGGTTAAAGCCAGGCATAAGTGAAAGGGGTGGGTGGCTGACCTTTTAAGAATCCAAAGATTAGGTCGTAAAGTTTAAAGAGACCTGTACGACCACCATGAAATGGGACCACTTGATGATAATATCTTAGGCACCCAGGTATTAAAAGCAAAAGGGATTTTTAGGAGAAATTCTCTTTTGAAAAAAATTAATGATCAACGTATTGAAGACGTATTGTCTGAAAAAATATTTAAGTACTTTAATTTTAAGGGTTAATGATGACTAGAAGTCTGCGATTTATTTAAGTGCTGGCCATCTGTGTGGTCTGGAGAAGATGGTTGGGGAAGGGGAATTTGACATACATTGATACAGCTAAACTCGAGCACTAAGCCAGTTAGAACTCGGGGATTGAAGGGTTAAGTTCGCCAGTAGGGATAGCAGTAATAGCCAGTTGGATAGACAGTGAAAATCTCACACGCACCCTTCTTCCATCCGCGTCTTTTTTACAGACATTTGTAGTTGTTGTTGTTTTGTTTTTAATCCTTGTGAGCCTGTTTTTCTGACTAGTGCCTTAAATTCGGCCAGCACATAATTCACAACGCTTGGGGAACTAGACAAAGTATAACGAAAGTGCAGAGTGCAGAACAGGTAATCTCACACCAAGGCCAAATGTAACATAATAGAGAGGGGGAGAGCCAGGAGTATAACAGTGACGTGTAAATTAGCATGGAACATTTTTTAGGAGGAATAGAGTGTAGATTAGAATGGAAAAGTTTTAAGGATGAATCATGATAATGCCACATGGCATTTTTTCTACAGGTCGGGAAGTGTCACATGGCAAAGTAGGAGAAAGGAGTGAGAATGTGGAGTGAGTCTGGTACAATGTGTTGACAGAGAGAGATGTGGGCTCTTGCTCTTGGCAGTTGTACCTTGGGAAAAAATAGAAATCTCATGAGAATAAGAAGTGGCCTTGTGTTATTACTAAAAACTATAAATGGCACATGGCAGGATCTCCCCCAGCACCCCAAGTTGGTTTCTAGATTTCAAACATCACAGAATTGACAGTTAACTTAATATCAGCTGTCATGAATGGGTAAAAGTGCATTCCACCTTTTATTTAAAGTTCGGATGGTTGAATGAAAGAAGAAAAAAAATTGAACTAGCGACGAGTTCATAACGAATAAATAGTTAACATTTTTATTACTATCAACCAAGAACAATAACATGTCCCCCTTCCCCCCTCTCACCTGCACCGATATCCAAGACAGACGATGAACTTTTGACCTGAATTCTCCCCACCCATAATGTATTTTTAACACACCCTGTGACCCCTTTTCCCCAGACAGCGTTCGAATAAATTCCCGCCAATTTTAAGAAGAAGAGAAAAAGAAATATTTTTCTCGACACAAGACAACTAGAGTTCAGCGAGTGATGATGTTGTTATGATATCTACTGACTTTTGAAAAGACCCCAGTTTTGTTAAAGAGATCTGCAATATTATTGAAAAAAAAAAAAGAGAGAGAAAGAAAGAGAAAATTTCTCATGGACACTAAAGTATATATGAGGCACAAAGCAGAATTTCTCCAAAGGTATTTCATCAAGAAAATGTAAGTTCCTCTTTGATTACGATTTCGCTCTCACATGTTTACATCTGTGACGTCGGGAATACTTCGAACTTTTGAATATAACTACTTTCACATGAACTTTTGACTAAGGTCATTTTCTATTTGAACTTTTGCCAAGTGGCTAGTAATTTTACAGAGACTTTTAAGAGTAGAAAAAAAGAAACATTGAATGCGGATATACGCATAATTAACTCACAAGATTGAAAGTCATTGATGTTTATACTTTTAATAAAACTTCATTTGTTTTCTTGTTGATATAAATGATACTGCGTCTGTGGTCTTTTGGCACTGTCAATGTTATGCTTTTATATTTCTTGGCGTATTCTCTACTTTTTGGAGCGGGGAAGTGAAACACTGGATATTCCCCTCCCCCCCCTTTGTATCGAACTCATCGGCCAGGGACCTGTCGTATTATTATTTTTTTTTTTATCTTTTCTTTGCGACCCTGTGTTTGATCGTCCCTTATCATCTCAGGCTGTCGTAACACAGCCCAGCAACCAGATTCAAGCCTCTCCATGTAGCACAGAAGATGAGATAAATACACAATTAATTTTACTATCAACACATCTACTCCATTCCAACATGAGGGCACAAACTTGTCCAAGACTTGAACTCAGGTTGCTGATTCCATTTCCTTGGATGATGACCATTACACTAAGTGGACCAAATATCTAATAGGCACCCCAGCTAAGAGCAGTTTTCAAAAGAACAATTTTTTTTTTTCACCCCAGACTTACGATTGTAAACAAAAACAACAGACAATTTTTTGACATTAGAATTTCACTGTAAGATTTTTTAAAAGTTTGTTCATGTATATTTACAAACCAAAGATATATTTCTATACTAAAATAGTTTTTGATTTTAATAAAAAAAAGATTAGGTATTTCATGTTGTTGTTAGCATATGTAAAAAATTAATTTTGCACTAACTATAAACTAATACTGTTATTTTTTTAAAATCATAAAACTCAATAAATGAAAGACATGTTTTTATATTAAAATAGTTTTTATTTAATCAGAATAGAAATCCAATTGAGATCTCTGGCACCCATGTATTACTTTAATAAATCAGAAGTTGATGAAGTTGATGGGGTATGGGGTTATCGTCCCTTGTCTGCGAGCCTCTGTTTCAAACCAACCAATCATGAGCCAGCATACTTTGGTGGCAAACCCAAAGTGTGAAAATCATCCTCTTCTGAATCAGCAACGAAAGGGAACAGACCGAACAAAAGGTCGCTCCTACTATACTTTAACAGACAACCAGAACCGGAGTCGGACGCAAGCAAAGTCCATCATATCCGGACGAAACAGAAGGCTGTAGCAAGGGCTTCAATAATACCCTAACCCAGGATAAACCAGCTAAGTGACAATTATATACATATTATATACATATTATATATTTGCGCGAATGAAACTAAAGTTTGCAAGTTCTTTATATCTAATACAGTCTTTTATTCGCATTCTTATCATTCGTTTTACTTTTTTAACTCTTAACCTGTCTGCCACATTCGCGGTTAACTCCATACACAAACCTTGGAGTACTGCCGCTAGTGTTACTTTCTTTATATTTTGCAAACTTTATTAATTCCTAATTTGATCACATTAATCAAATTAAAATTTAATAATGAAATCTTTTTAAATAAATACTTTTTTAATTTTAATATTGTTATTGTTGTTTTTTTTTTAATCATAAAGCCAGCCTATATCATAGCTTCAAGTAACTATTAATGCAAATAATTTGCACACAGTTTTAAGAATTCCTATCTAATACTAATAATTTGCAAGCAATTACATGGTTTTAAGGAACTAATAAAGTTTTAAGAGTCATTGTATTGATGCAGTTTTAAAAAATATTATTGTAAACAGATCTAACCAACCCGTAGATTGGACTCTAAAGGTACTACCAATCTATGAAAGATTACTACCCAGATATCTAGAACTGTAGCCTTGTCATCAGATATAGGATACCACTTTGTGGGGTGGGTCTTACCCCACTTCAGGGAATACAGTCAGCAGAACTTTGATTATCAGTAGAACGATTCTACCTCACTATCATTTATAAAATGATCTAATCTGTTATTCAACTCCAGAACAGGAGCCTCATCACCAGTTGCAATTTAGTATCATACACACGCTAATATGTGTGTGTGTGTGTGTGTGTGTGTGTTTTTTTATGGCATATCAACATTATTAGGTCATTTAATGCCAATAAAGTTTTGAAATAAATTAATTCTTCATAGATACTCAGTTTTTTTTTTTATAAACACATTCTTCTATTTAACTCATAACAGGTACTATCACTCCAAGTCAGATTCGACCAGGGAGCAATGGTGATGAAGGGTTTTTTTATAAACATTCTTCATTTAACTCATAGATAAGACCCTAACAGGTACTATCACTCCAAGTCAGAGTCGACCAGGGAGCAATGGTGATGAAGGGTTTTTTTATAAACACATTCTTCTATTTAACTCATAGATAAGACCCTAACAGGTACTATCACTCCAAGTCAGAGTCGACCAGGGAGCAATGGTGATGAAGGGGTGCGCCACATTCCCCATACCTCTTCAGAAGATGCAGTTAACATATTCTACGCCTGGCTAATAGAGCATTAAGAATCTCAGAGCACTTATTTAAATATGTGAAATGATTTGTAAGAAAAATTACCAACAATTTTTTCTGTTGGGTCTGAGGAGAATGAAGTTTGGTTTGTTTTGTTTTGTAGCATATCAACCTCGTGGGTCATTTAATGCCGATAAAGTTTTGAAATAAATCAATTCTTAATGGATAATACAATTTTTTTATAAATACATTTTTCTATTATAAACCCATAGATGGGACCCTAACAGGTACTACCACTCTGGGACAGAGTGGACCAGGGAGCAATGGTGATGAAGAGGTGCTCCACATTCCATAGACCTCCAAAATTGAAGCCTCACTATCAGATAGTGTTTAATGTCATTATCAGGACATGTAGACCCTCAGTCACCGCCTTCTAGCACCCATATGATAAAAAAGGGGTTGGGGATTGCCATAAGGGCAATAGGGTTGGGAAAATCATATAGGTGCTAGGGCTTGACGTGACCAGCCAATTGATCGGATGGGGCCTATCCGACCACCCGTCTAGCCTAAGATAGGGCCAAAGTGGAGTATTGCAATTCATGAACTGCTCATCCACCTGGGCTCTATCCTTAAGCATCACGGGTTGCCACCCACGGCCAACAGGTGGCCCCATTGGGGGAATCTTACCCCTCCGCAGAGGTGCAGTTGGTGCATTCTAACGCCCCAGCCGACAGGGCGGTGAGGAGAATGAAATAATACTGACTGTTTTTGAGTACCTCGTATTTTAACACTTGAGTTTTCATTCTATGTTCTATGAAAACACCATTTTATTATTTTTTTTTTTTTCGATAAAAATGTAAATCGTAAATAATTAAATTACAGTGATCCGAAAATCTGGCAAACACCGCGTGCGATATATGGAAACACTGTCCAGTGTTTCCGTATGTCGCACGCAGTGTTTGCTGGATTTCTGTTCGTGGTAATTTAATTATTTATATAATTTGCTCTATGTATATAAATCGTAAATATAAAAGGCAAAAAAAGGAGAAAAAATATCTTCTCAAAGTTGAAATGACAAATCCTTATTTAAATTTGTGACTGATTTGAAATAATGGTTGGATACATCTTTCTAATCAGGTTTTTAAGGGTTTTTTTTTTTTCAAAATTTAGAAAATTTTTAATTTAAATGTGTTTTAAATTGAAATTAAAATTCATCAATAAAAAATTTGTGAAAATTTTTTTTTTAAATTTAAAAAAAATTTTTAATTTAATTTTTTTTATTGAAAATTAAAATTTAAAAATAAAAAATTTGTTTTAAATTTGTTAAAAAAAATTAATTTTTAAATTTAAAAGAAAATTTTTAATTTAATTTTTTTATAGAAATTTTAGTTTTAAATTAAAATTTTATCTATGAAGGGCCAACAAATAAACATTTTTTAACAGAACTTTGAATAAACTATTGTCATAAAAAATGTTAAAAATGCAATGTTTCAATTTTATGAATTGTCCGTGTGTGTTTTTTCAGGTGAGAACCTTGTGAAAATTTTGTTTGACAAATTTCACAGAGGAAGGGTTTCTCCCCCGTATGTGTCCGCATGTGTTTATACAGGCTTGAACTATGAGAAAACTTTTTATCACAAACCTCACATTGGAAGGGTTTTTCTCCTGTGTGTGTCCGCAAGTGTCGTTTAAGAGACGACCTATCAGAAAATTTTCTTTTACAAACCTCACACTGAAAAGGTTTCTCTCCAGTGTGTGTTCGTATATGCTGCTCCAGGTGTGAATACTGTGAAAATCTAGCTTCACAAATTTGACAGTTAAAAGGTTTCTCTCCAGTGTGTGTCTGTATGTGTTGTTTCAGAGCTGATGTCAGTGAAAATTTTTTGCTGCACACCTCACATTGAAAGGGTTTCTCTCCAGTATGTGTTCGCATGTGTGCACTTATATTGGAACTATCATAGAATTTTTTTCCGCAGACCTCACAGAAGACAGTTTTTTCTTCGGTGTGCGACTGCATGTGTCTTTTTAGATTTGGAGCACGGGTAAATGAGGCTCCACAAACTCCACAATGGAAGAACTTCCTGCCAATAGTTCTGTTTGTTTTACGGCAAAAGGCATCAGTTGGGGAAGATCCTTTAAGTTCATTGGAATTCATTTTGATCAGCAAATCAAATGAAAATAGAAGCTGGAAGAATAAAAAATGGATTTAAACATTTTCCAAGATAATGGCATAAAAATACACAGCAAAATGGTAAATATATGATACATGTCAAGAAGAAAAACAAAAACAGCTAAGACATTATAATTTACAATGGATATGTATATATCTTCTTAATTCATTAAATATCAAATTATATATCTATATCAAAAATAATTATTTAATTTATTCCTATCGTAAAATCGCCTTTCCAGTGCATTCATATATTAAAATAACCTTTCCAATGCATTCCTATAGTAAAATGGCCTTTCCAATGCATTCCCATAGTAAAATGGCCTTTCCAATGCATTGCTATAGTAAAATGGCCTTTCCAATGCATTCCATAGTAAAATGGCCTTTCCAATGCATTCCTAATAGTAAAATAGCCTTTCTTTCAATGCATTGCTATAGTAAAATGGCCTTTCCAATGTATTCCTATTGTAAAATGGCCTTTCCAATGCATTCCTATAGTAAAATGGCCTTTCCAATGCATTCCTATAGTAAAATGGCCCTTCCAATGCATTCCCATAGTAAAATGGTCTTTTCAATGCATTCCTATAGTAAAATGGCCTTTCCAATGCATTCCTATAGTAAAATGGTCTTTCCAATGCATTCCTATTGTAAAATGGCCTTTCCAATGCATTCCTATAGTAAAATGGCCTTTCCAATGCATTCCTATAGTAAAATAGCCTTTCCAATGCATTCCCATAGTAAAATGGTCTTTCCAATGCATTCCTATTGTAAAATGGCCTTTCCAATGCATTCCTATAGTAAAATGGCCCTTCCAATGCATTCCCATAGTAAAAATGGTCTTTCCAATGCATTCCCATAGTAAAATGGCCTTTCTAATGCATTCCCATAGTAAAATGGCATTTCCAGTGCATTCCTATAGTAAAATGGTCTTTCCAAGCATTCCCATAGTAAAATGGCCTTTCCAATGCATTCCTATAGTAAAATGGCCTTTCCAATGCATTCCTATAGTAAAATGGCCCTTCCAATGCATTCCCATAGTAAAATGGTCTTTTCAATGCATTCCCATAGTAAAATGGCCTTTCCAATGCATTCCCATAGTAAAATGGTCTTTCCAATGCATTCCTATAGTAAATGGCCTTTCCAATACATTCCTATAGTAAAATGGCCTTTCCAATGCATTCCATAGTAAAATGGTCTTTCAATGCATTCCCATAGTAAATGGCCTTTCCAATGCATTCCATAGTAAAATGGCATTTCCAGTGCATTCCTATAGTAAAATGGTCTTTCCAAGCATTCCCATAGTAAAATGGCCTTTCCAATGCATTCCCATAGTAAAATGGTCTTTCCAATGCATTCCTATTGTAAAATGGCCTTTCCAATGCATTCCTATAGTAAAATGGCCCTTCCAATGCATTCCCATAGTAAAATGGTCTTTCCAATGCATTCCCATAGTAAAATGGCCTTTCTAATGCATTCCCATAGTAAAATGGCCTTTCCAATGCATTCCCATAGTAAAATGGCCTTTCCAATGCATTCGTATAGTAAAATGGCATTCTTTCCAATGCATTCCTTTCCAATGCATTTAGTAAATGGCTTTTTCCAATGCATTCCTATAGTAAAATGGCCTTTCAATTCCTTTCTTAATGCCAATTTTCTTAATATTCTATAATCTTTTTTCTTATTCACATATTATTTTAAATTTTGTTTTTATATATCTTGAAAACTTTTCCATATTTATTTTTTTACACTTTCTCTGTTAATTTAAAAAATATATTACTATGGTGTTGTTTTTTGATTTTTTTATTCTAAAAATTCTTAATATTTCTAACTACAGAAGATCTCCTAAACTGAAGTTGTTGCTAGTGGTTGTCCATCTGATTTTGTTTTGTTGTTGTGTGTTGTGTGTGTTGTGTGTGTGTGTGTTGTGTGTGTGTGTGTGTGTGTGTGTGTGTGTGTGTGTGTCTGTTATCTGTCTTGTTTTTTGTTTATTATCTGATTCTCTTTTTTTTATGTGTATGTGTGATTATCATTCCAGATTTGGCCTGTTCTGTTTGTTTATTTATGTGTGTGTGTGTGTGTGTGTGTGTGTGTAATTTTCATGCCAAAAATCACCTGTTGTTCTGTGTGGATTTTGCCTTTGTGTGTTTGTGTGCGTGTGTGTGTACAGTGTGTGTGTGTGTGTATGTGTGTGTGTGTGTGTGTGTGTGTGTGTGCATATGTGTGTTATTTGTATGTGTGTGTGTGTTTGTTGTATGGGTGTGTTTTGTTTGTGTGTGTGCCTTGTTCATATATATTTACATGTGTGTATGTGTGTATTGGATTAAATAAGTTTGTGCTTTTTTCATCACTAAGATAATTGTTATTTCTAAACAAATGTGCAGCTCTTAATTCATATAATCAATGGTTATTTTTTAAGGTTAGCTCAGTCAGTAGAGCATTCGGCTAGAAACCACAAGGTTCCTAGTTCGATACCGGTCCTCGCCGTCTCAGCGTATGAGTAGCACAGGAATCTGTGCGGTAAAGTAAGGAGCTGATGGTAGGTGTGGCACTCCACCTCAGATGCTAAAACAATCTCCTTGGTCTAGCACTATTGAAAAGGGGATAGACTCCCTCGCTGACTGGCTGATACCGACTTTAGGCCGCCCCGTCGACTTTACTTTTTACTTACTAATAGATTTGATTTTGAATTGAAAATTTACACCAAAAATAAAAAAAGGAATTTTAAAAAATTTAATCTAATAATAATTTGTAATAAATTTGTAGTAATAATTTGTAATGATATTTTGGGATCATATTACCTTTAGGCACCCCTTTTTGATCTCGATTAAGAAAGGAAATGTTTTTTATTTACACCGTCAATATCCGGTTGTTTCTTAGGGGTTAGGCTTAGGGTTAGGGGTTAGTTTTATAAGTTTTTTAAAAATCTAAAAATCGTCTGTTAAAACAACCGGATATTGATGATGTAAATGAAAAACATGTCCTTTCTTAATCAAGATCAAAAAGGGGTGCTTAAAGGTCATATGGTCCATAATTTGTAATAAATTTGTAGTAAATGTGTAATGATAATTAATAATAAATTTGTAGTAATAATTTGTAATGATATTTTGTAATGAATGTGCAATAATTGATAAATTTGTAATGATAATAAAGGAATAATAAATTCATAGTAAATGTATAGTAATAATTTTTAAATTTGTAATAATAATTTGTAATAATAATTTGTAATAATAATTTGTAATAATTTGGAGTAAAATTTGTAAATAATTTGAGATGATAATAAATTTGTACCAAATGTGTAGTAATAATGTATAATAATAATTCATAATGAATTTGTAATAAAAATTTGTAATGATAATTAGTTTGTTATAATAATTTGTAATAAATTTGTAGTAATAATAAATTTGTAATAAACTTTTAATTATAAATGTTTTGATAATTTGTAATAATAATCTATAATGATTTTTCAATATTAATTTTGTAATAATAATTTGTAATGATATTTGGTATTAATTTGCAATAAATCGGTAATAACAATAAATTTGTAATAAACTTTTAATTATGTTTTGATAATTTGTAATAATAATCTATAATAATTTTTCAATATTAATTTTGTAATAATAATTTGTAATGATATTTGGTAATAATTTGTAATAAATTTGTAATAATAATAAATTTGTAATAAACTTTTAATTATGTTTTGATAATTTGTAATAATAATCTATAATGATTTTTCAATATTAATTTTGTAATGATAATTTGTAATGATATTTGGTAATAATTTGTAATAAATTTGTAGTAATAATAAATTTGTAATACATTTTTAATTATAAATGTTTTGATAATTTGTAATAATAATCTATAATGATTTTTCAATAATAACTTTGTTATAATAATTTGCAATGATACTTAGTAATAAGTTTGTAATTATGAGTTGTAATAATTTTTGATAAATTTGGATGATAATAAATTCGTAGTAATAATTTTGATAAATACTTTGTCATAAATTTGTAATAATAATTTGTAATAGATTTGTGATAATTATAAAATTGCAATAATTTATAATATATTTGTAGCAATAATAAATGTTATAATAATTTGAAAAAAATTGTAATAATGGTTTGTCATAAATTTGTAATAATAATTTATAATAGTTTGTAATAAATTTGTAATAATAATTTGTAATAATTTGAATAAATTTGTAATAAATTTGTAATAATATTTTATAATAATTTGTTATAATAATTTGAATAAATTTGTAGTAAACGTGAAGTAATAATTTAATAAATTTGTAATGACAATAAATTTGAAGTAAATTTGTAATAATAATTTGTCATAAGTCTGTGTTGGTACCACCAAAATACATCACATGATCAGTTTATGCCATGTTGAAGGAAGAAACGTAAATATTTTTGAACTTTTTAAAATTAATCTTGCAAAAAAGAAATAATGAATATAAAGAGTTGGTACAAAGAAAAACAGTTAATTCATAGATCAAATTATCCAATTGGGGAAAAATTATTCACCGTTATCTTGAAAAATAAGTAAAACAGTCCGTTTTTTTACAACAGGGTTAGTTTCTTTATTGATAGTTCTTTTTTAACAGAATTTTGTATTCATGGTTCTTTTACTAAAAAATCTTTGGAATTGAAACTTATAAAAATGTCTCCGAATGTTTAAGATGAGGCTTGATGATTACTATTATCTGCGTTATTCGGACTATTGTCTTCATCTTCATTGTTATCTATACAACATCTCGGCCGATATGCCCTCCGACCTTCTTCAGGTATTTCTTGTTGGGCTCGGGAACCTTCTCGGACTTGGGAACCTTCTTGTCGTAATCAAAGTTCTGTGATGGCTCCCAATTACGACAAGAAAGGTTCCCGATTACGACAAGAAGGTTCCCGAGGAGTCTGAGAAGGTTCCCAATTCCAACAAGAAATACCTGAAGAAGGCCGGAGGGCATATTGGCCGAAACGTTGTACTTATAAAAAATGTTCTGATATAATCATATTTCATAAAATAAAATAGGGGGGTAGACCTCGTAAAAAAATATTTCCCCTAATATATTTTAGGAAAAAACTATTTCAGACATATTTGTATCAAAAGGTAAGTAATTATGAAAATTTTCGAGAAAATCGGACCATTAATTGATTTTTCATAGAATATTTTTAAAAGTCTCTCGTCATAACTTGCTTTTGGCTACGTTAAATTTCAATTGATTTAGCGGTGCAAAAATGTAAACATTGTTTTTTGTTTTTAATGTTCATCATTTCCGTAAGCTGAAAATTTTTTTTTAAATCATCAGGAATTTTTGTAATGCTTCTACTTTCGAATGGACAAAGAATTTTCAAGATAATATTAACATTTATGTAAATTCTATTGTGTTAAATATGGGGGGGAACTTTCACAGGGAAAATTGGTGGTACCTAATTGTAATAAACTTGTAAATTATTACACTACATTTATCTGTTGTTTTTTATACTTACCTTTTGGATGTAAAGTTTTTCGGACAAAACATCAGCAGACATTAAAAACAAAATTATTATTATTATTATTATTATTATTTTATTATTATTATTATTATTATTTTTTTTTTTTTTTTTTGTTGACAGAACAGGAAAAATAACAAGACAAAATCGTCCTTCAACAATTTTGTTTTGTTATCGAAATTGTTTTGGTTTTTGGTCAATTATTTTACAAATAACAATTTTAAAATAAATCATTTAAGAATCTGTATTCTTCTTTCTATCGTTAGCAAACTTCATTTTGAAATATACATCCACAAGAAAAGTTCAAGATTCAAACATTTTGGGGATGTTTTAAGAGAAAATACTTCGTCCGACGATGAAAAAAAAAAAAAAAAAAGAAGACATTGCGGTTACCGGTGAAAGGCAACAGTTTGTCCCTTATGTAAAATATACCAACGTCAAAAGTGAGCCAAATAGTTATTTACGAAAATTAGATTAGTTGCAGCACAAGCACAGCGGTATGGGGCACCCAGTGAGAATCAAACTCATCACTCTAGCTTTTTACGTGAGGTACCCAGGTGAATGATGTTTAGCATGTGAATAACACATTTAGAATTAAGGTATAATACAATATACATGGTAATCGGGATAAATTTGACATACTTATTAGGTACCACCAATTTTCCCTGTGAAATTTACCCCTCTCTATATTTAACCCAATGAAACTTGAAAAAAAATTAGTATTATCTTGATAAGTTTTGTCAATTCGAAAGAAAAAGCATTAAATAAACTTCAGGTGATTTTTTTTTTTTAAATTCAGTTCACGGAAATAATGAAAATTATAAACGAAAAACAATGTTTACATTTTTGCACCGTTAAATCAATTGAAATTTAACGTAGGCCAAAAAAAAAAAAGTTATGACGATAGGCTTGTGACTGCCACTGTTTAGGCAGCTTGGTAGTAGTAGTAGTATTTCTGTCTTCATGGTCATCAGGCCTGATTTACGCCTTCCCCTTCCACGTTCCCCTGTAAAGGTACCCTGTGACCTGGTCTTCCCACTTGTAAGATTTCCCTTAGAAAAAATAGTTCTTGGGTTTTAAAAAAACCTTAAATATGTGTAAATGCATTTTTGAGATTGTTTGGAGTACCTATTTTGCTTGTAAAAGAGAATCACTGCTGTTGTGCAGTAAAAGAAAAAGGTTTTAGTAAAAAATGAATATTTGTAGGGTTTGACTTGGAGTAGTGATTTTGGTAAATAGTCAGGCTAAGGGAGTTTCACCAAAATTCTTCCTTTCCCTTTGAGGTGACCGTTTGATTCGGTCACAACCCTTTGGGCTCCCTATGAGCAATTTTTGGCGGTATATTTGGAACCGCACTCTTAGTATAAAAATTACTAAGACATAGTCCAGTTTATGTCCCAGTCCCTACGTGCCAATAAAGGTAGGCAAATTCTCCATTCTCTTCTCTAAAACTGCATTTAATTTACATGTGTCATTTTTTGTGTTAAATTTGTAATTTCTCTAATTGGTAAATTATCCTTTTTCCCTAGTTAAAACACTGTTTGTGCTTTTTGTGGCAAATAAGTTTAAATACCCCAAACCCCTTTATAAGTTCTTTAATTGGTAATTTATAGTTTAGCTTTGAATGTTTTTTTATATTTAGAATTTTCGGTAAATTTGAGGCGTAAACCATTCCTGGTAACTTTGTTTTTTTTAAAAACTTTTTGAGTGAAATTTGTTTGTTCTATTGTGCTGTAAATTTATTGTATTTTGTGTGATTTTGTGACTTACACGAATTCTTTTCGTTTAATTCACAGTTTCCACGGCATGCGCCGTATGAAAAATAAAGAATTGTTTTGAAATACAGTGTGGTCTGTACGGTCCTTTATGTGCACAGTGCTGCATAACCTTTTTAAAAATTACTCGGGGAAGCCAAACTGGTTATTTAACACTTCTGTGGGACGGACATTTACAAGGCTTTTTTAAAAAATTCTATGAAAAATCAGTTAATGGTCCGATTTTTACGAAAATGTCCATAATGACTTAACTTTGGATGAAAATATGTCTTAAATAGTTTTTCCTAAAATATATGCGGCGAATTTTTTTTTTTACGAGGTCTACCCCACTATTTTATTTTATGAAATATGAAAAAATGAACCGACAACAAACGATTTTTACTTTTTTTCTATAAAGACGAGAGTCTGAATAATTATATCAAAATATTTTTATAAGTTTCAATGCCAAAGTTTTTTTGTTTTTTTTTTGTTGTTTTTTTTAAAGAACCATTAATACAGAATTATGCTAAAAAATATCAATAAAGAAACTGACTGTGTCGTAAAAAACCGGACTGTTTTACTTATTTTTCAAGATAACGGTGAGTAAATTTTCCCCAATCGGATAATTTGATCATTGAATTAACTTTTTTTCTTTGTAACAACTCTTTATGTTTGTTATTTCTTTTTTGCGAGATTTTAAAAAAAGTTTTAAAATATTTACATTTATTCCTTCAATATGGCATAAACTGATCATGTGACGTATTTTGGTGGTACCAAATACTTATATTTGGTTATTTTTCTCCGTAGGTTGGAGGTATTGATGCATACTACGCATCATTTAAAAGCTTGGACCCTTCTTCATTCATATACGTGATGACAGATAGAATGGATGACTGGAAACCACCTGAATCATGGAAGAGAATAACTTGTATCATGATGATCTGCGCCGGCCATCAAAATAAGGAGATTATGGTTGCTGCCCAATGCTCCCTGAACACTATGTAAAAACAATCAAGCATGATTTGGAAAATTGCAATGGAGAATACGAGGCTGTGGCTAGAAGAAAGCAACATAACAGACGATCTAATTGCGTTCGTACAGCAGAATTCCTCGAAAAATCTGCTGAAAAAAGTGTTGGAGGATCCTGACATTGGAATTAGGGTTTTTCACGTGAATTGAATGATCCAGACTCTACCATGAAGCTTGCACTCAATGAAGACCTTCGCTACTACTCACACAAGCGTCGCAGAGGTGAACCGCTCACAGAAAAAGCCCGTGAAAATCGTTTGACACAGGCGAAGAAACACTGAACAAAGTGAAACATCCTGCTGAACCACAGTCTGTTTCTGTTTCTTTTTCGACGAGAAAAACTTTTGCCAAGATCAAAAGCACAACACGCAGAATAACAGATGGCTTGCATACAGTCCAAAGGACACTCCTCGTGTCATGTAGACTAAATATCTCCAAACTGTGATGCTTTTCTGAGCATGCTTTTTTCTCCTCTGGGGACGATGTGATGCCTCCGCGTTTTTTCAGAGAGAGTATCAGGTTGAATTCAGATGCCTACGTGGAGTTGCTAAACATTGTAGTCAAGCTCTGGATAACAAGGGTAGCCAATAGTAGGTAACACCCCTGGGAAAAGTTTAAAAAATGGTCGTCGGCGGATTTTAACGACTACACCAGTTCCAATGTTTGGCCTCCGAACTCCACAGATCCTAGCCCCATGTATTATTTTGTATGGGGCACTGTTGAGAAAGACACCAATCGCCGTGCCAGTTCTACAAAAGTCCAGTTAATCGCAAGAATTAAGGTAGTTTTTGATACCCTTCCCAGGAAAACTCTAACATCAGCTTCCTCCGGTTCCAGAGCAGGATTGAGGTGAGGCTGTGATCGACACTAATGGTGGTTATTTTGAGTGAGACTTTTTGATAGTAGTGTAATTTCCATGCCTGTTGAATTTCTTTACACCCCATTAAATTTTGTAGTTACCAAGTGTTATAGTTTTCCCTTTTATATCCCAGTTTATAAAAAAGGGAAACTGTGAGTTCTTTAAGTGAGAATAAGACAAAGTCAACACTCTTTTGATAACAGGATAAGAACTGAATTTTATTTCAAAGATTTGGCGCTTGTCGGTGTATATATGTGTGCGCATGTCCGGAAATGAATCTTTTATTTATGAGGTTACAACATTTCTCCCAACTTCAAGAGATTTGAGTTCCCCTCATTATGAATGTTCATAATATGTAGTCTTTTAAATGTCTTGGTGTATCTTTTTTTCTTCTAAGTCTTTTTGTTATTCCTTCGTTTGTGGTGTAGGGATTATCTTCCCGCTGAGTTGTCGCTTGTTCTCACCAGGGGCTATAGTATTTAAGCGCCTGGTTCAAACGCTTCTCTCTCTTTTTCCGGTTGCTCGACTACGAGACACATAGGTTAATTTAAGGTCTACCCCTTCTCGTTAGGGCTTCGTCCCCCCCTACATTACTGTAAGTTATTCACACAGCATGGACTATTCCTAGTCTCATGTCTGTGGTTTTTATGTTTATCTTTTACCATTCATGAATGTGTCTTTATCTTTATGTATGTACACCTTATTATGTACTCTTTTATCCATGTGCTGTATACGTATTGTCATGAATATGTAAGAGTACACTTTTAAATGTTTGAATGATAGAGAAAAAAAAACGGGTAAGGATGAAGTCAGGAAATATAAAATATTTTACATTCTGATTACTACCCTTTATTAAGAATCATAACACCTCCACCCTCTCACCAGTGGCCAAAACCAGCCACGAACTCTTGTGAACTTTTAAGTACGCGTGACTCCAAACTCATAGCGTTCGATTGAACTTCCCGCCAATTTAGTGAAAAAGAAAGAAAGAAATAGTTTTAAAAGACACAAGTTAAGAAGATTTAAAAGCGATCGGACATATGAGAAAAATTCGCTGCTTCTATGAGAGATGAGACAGAGAAAAGGCAAAACCTTAAACGTGTATCGAGTGATTTTAAAAGGTCTACTATTTGCTAAGGAAATTTGTAAAGTTATTGTGTGAAAAAAAGAAAAGAAAAAAGGAACCTATTTTACGGGACACTAAGTAATACGAGAAATGAAAAGGGAATGTTTAAAAGGGATCTCTTCATAAATGTAAGTCTCTCCTTATTTAAAATATTTTGCATTATCTCATTTGACTCCGTAGTTTCAAGAACACTTTTGAACTTTTAACTGTGACAATTCCATATGAACTTTGACTGTGACCATTTTATATGAACTGTCATCTGTGACTATTATATAAACTTTGAATTGTGAACTTTATAATCATATAAAAAAGAAAAGAAAGAAGGAGAGAATCCTTGAAAGAAAATATGTTGATGTATTAATTGAATTCCCGGCTAATACCCAGGATTGTCAGCCGCTGCTATTTATTTTATAATAAAAAGCTATTTGTTTTGTTTGTTATAAATGTATGATATTGTGTTCGTGTTTTCTTTGGCTTGACCAGGGTCCATTCTGTTTTCTCGGCTTATTCACTACCTTTCTGGAGCGGGAAGTAGAAGGCTTGATTTTCCCCTTTTATCCCTTCTATGAAACCATTATCGTTTCATACCTGGGACCTTTATCGCATTTTATTTTATTTGTTCTTTCTTGTGCGACACTGTGTTTGATCGTTCCTAATCAGCACAGGCGTTCGTAACAGAATTGGGGGCTCGTCCTGGATATTTATCTTGTTCTTTCTACACCACTCCCAAAATCCATAAGCCTCCAGAGGTTGCTTTTGGTGTTGGTGTGTAGTTAGGGCATATTTCATCGTAATCACTATAATTGTCTACATTATTCTTTGTTTCATGTATTTCCGTTTTCTCAGTGCTATTATCTGTGTCAGTCTCTAGTCTTTCATTCACGAGTTGGTTTGCAAGTTTAAAGTGACTAATATCCCGGGTTACCCCCTTTTCATCATATATTCGCCTAGCTCTAATTTGTGATCCTTTAGCTTCTGTTACAATATAGAATGTTGTTTCATACTGTGTTGACCATTTATTACTCTTTGGTTGTTTTACAAGTACATAGTCTCCAGGTACTAATTTTCTTTCTTTAGAAGAAAAAGGTCTATAAAACAATATCTTATTTTTATGATATACTTATCTTCTATTGTGTTACTTCTACTAAGTTGGTTTGGGTTGTCTATCTCTGTATGGATCTGGACTGGCTTCTCCGTTCTTCTGGTCTAGAATTATGTGGTATGCCAGAAAAGTTCCAGGACTGGTGTCACAAAAAATGTATTTAAAATCCAAACTACAAGTTATCCCATTCAAAGTAATCCCCCTGGAGTCTAATGCACTTTCCCATCCTTCTCTGCTGCACTTGCATGCACACCCGGAAGGATTCTCCGTAGCTCTGTTGTCACTGCCTTTTTGATGTCGTGCACATCCTCAAAATGGGTTCCCTTGAGCTTGGAGAAGAGAAAAAAATCACATGGATCCAGGTCGGGCGAGTAGGGAGATTACTCCAGCACAGTGATGTTCTTTCTGTTTACATTGAATTTATTTTTATATTTTTCATCATTATGTTCTATGATCTTGTTTGTCTCTTTCTTTTCTGTTTCAATTTTGTTAGGTTTGTTATAATCTAACGTAATCCTAATTTCTTTACCTTCCATGGCTTTATAAGGTTCTATACCTGTTGCCGGGTGTGGTGTAGCTCTGTATGCCGTTAGCATTTCTATTATGTTGATTCTTCTTTCTATCTTGTCTTTATTTGTTCTGCTTTATTTACCATTCTCATAAATTATTCTACTTTGCCATTTGCTTGAGGGTGTAGTGGAGTTATTCTGTGATGATAAAACCCTTCTTCTTCAGCGAATTCTGAAAATTATTTTGATTGGAATGGTGGTCCATTATCCGTTAATATTTTTCTAGGGGTCCTATAGGTTGCGAATATCTCTTTCAGTTTGATTCTTGTCTGTTTGAAAGATGTGTTTTGTACCTCTTCCACTACTGGGTATCTTGACCTCTGGTCTACCATAACAAGGTTGTAGTGTCCATCTGGGCATGGCCCTCCAAAGTCTAGGTTGACTACCTCCCAGCTTCTCTTGGGTATGCTAGTGGGTTTTATTGGTTCTGGTTGTGGGTCACTTGCTACTACTTTGCTTTCGTAGCATTGGTCTATGACTCTATCAATCATAGAGTTCATTTTAGGAAACCAATATCTTCCTCTTAATAGTTGTTTGGTTTTCGTCCTTCCCAGGTGTTCTAAGTAGTGTCCTATTTTCCTTTGAAGAGATTTTGAGATAAATATTTCATCTCCCCTGTATACTATTCCTTCTATTATGCTAATTTCTTCTTTTATATTCTTTGTTTGTATGATAACATTTCTAGGTCCTTTTCGGCTTTGATCCAGTCGTTGTTCATAATGTATGATGTCTATTTTGTTAGTGTATCGTGTTTCTTTGTCTCTGTCCTTATTCTATCTAAGGTTTCAGCATTTTCTTTGTGTGAAATGTGGTTTATTATTTGTTCTATGTTGTCTCGACAGTTTTCTGATATAGGGTGTCTTGATATGTAGTCTAATGGATCCAGTTCATTTCTTCGTTAAGTTCAAAGTCGAAGTCCGTTATTTCCATAATCCACTTTTCTATGCGTGGTGGAAGTCTGTGTTGGGCTTTATTAAACATCGGGATTAGGGGTTTGTGGGCTGTTATTATAACGAAATTGGCGCTCATATCAGACAATTTCTGAGTCTCGTTACTGCCTCATTTTACTGCTAATGCATCCTTTTCTGTTTTGCTGTATCTCTTTTCTGTGTCCGATAGTGAAGTGTATCGGTTGCTGTCCTAGTGGTCCTTTCTGGAACAATGCAACACTCAGTCCTTCATGGAAGCTCGCTTCTGTTCTTTGTGTAGTCTGTTTGTTTGGGTCGAAATATGCCATTGTTTCAGGGCTGGTTATTGCAGATTTCAGTTTTTCAAACACTTCTTTTTCTTCATGGTTCCATTTGAATTTTGTTTTATTCCTTGTTAAGTTCATCAGTGGTGCACTAAGTGTTGCATAGTTCCTTATAAAGTTGTCAAGGTAGCCTGACATTCCAAGAAAGCTTCTAACTTCTTCTTTGGATTTTGTTTTATTCCTTGTTAAGTTCATCAGTGGTGCACTAAGTGTTGCATAGTTCCTTATAAAGTTGTCAAGGTAGCCTGACATTCCAAGAAAGCTTCTAACTTCTTCTTTGGATTTTGTTTTATTCCTTGTTAAGTTCATCAGTGGTGCACCAAGTGTTGCATAGTTCCTTATAAAGTTGTCAAGGTAGCCTGACATTCCAAGAAAGCTTCTAACTTCTTCTTTGGATTTTGTTTTATTCCTTGTTAAGTTCATCAGTGGTGCACTAAGTGTTGCATAGTTCCTTATAAAGTTGTCAAGGTAGCCTGACATTCCAAGAAAGCTTCTAACTTCTTTGGATTTTGGCTCCTTGCAGTTTAGTACAACTTCAATTTTCAAAAAAGGGTCTGGTTTTAGCTCTTCTGATGTGTCTAAATGACCAAATAAATGATTTGTGTTTTACAAAATTCACTCTTCTCTCGGTTGAATTTGATTCCGTAGTCCTTGGCTCTTTGGAGTACTTTCCTTAGGGTTTTGTTGTGTTCCCCTCTATCTTTTCTTCTGAGGATTATGTCATCTCTTTGGTTCACGCATAGAGGTATGTCTCCAAATATTTGGAACATTACTTGGTCAAATACACTTGTGATGATTTTGCCCCGAATATCAACCATTTTGGTCTATAGTTTCTCCAAGGTGTATTGAATGTAGCTAGTTTCCAAGTTTCCTCGTTTATTGAGAGTTGGTGGTACCCTGCTTTTAAGTCCATTTTACTGAACATTTTACATCCCCTTAGGTGATATGTAAAGTCTTCGATGATAGGTGCTTGGACATATCGACTTCTTTTTATGTATTTGTTTGGTATCTGCATGTCTATGCTAGCTCGTATCATGTTCGGTTCCAGTTTGTTGCGGTCTCTCGTCGCATACTTCGGTTTAGGTTGCACAACTAATGGTGAACACGACATGATGGTTTCGTTTCTGGGTACTTTTTCGAAAATGTCATCCACTTCTCGTTGTTCAATCCATTTAGTGGAGTTTCTAAATGGTATGGTACGTTCCTGGGTTTTGGAACTATAGGTTGTATTCCAGCTTCTATTTCAAATCCTACTTCGATGATTTTTCCTGTCTTAGGTTAATTAATGTTTCCCATTCCTTTGAATACGTCTCCTATTCTTCAATTAATTGCTTTTGTTCATTTGATCCGCAGCTCATTAGTTCCTTTCAGGTTCCCATTTGGTTCTAATACCATCATACCTAGTTCTATCAGGGTATCTCTGCCTATGAAGGGGAGGTTATCTATATGTCCTCTTGCGACGATAAATTTTGTTTTAGTCTTTCGGTTCTTGTTATGAATTATTGTTTCGAATTCTCCTTTCACTGATAGTTCCCCCTGTATAGTTTTTACTCGGTCGTAATTGGGTTTTAATTCGCCAACATGTGTTCGTCTTTTTAATGCCTTAAATTGGTATTCATCCATAATATTCGCGGATGCTCCACTGTCAGGCTCACAGTATGTGTCTATTCTCCTATCCTTATTTCTATAATGTTGTTATATTTTTGTTTTACGGTTTTTATTTTATGAATCTTAATTTTCATTTTTCTGATGAATTCTTCATCTTCAGAGCTTGTATCTGCTTCCCTTTCAACCCCCGTATATTTCTAGGAGTATTATCTTGTTTTCTGTAGGTTGTCTGTCGTTTTGGTTCACTTCACCCTGTTGTCGGGTACAGCAGCCGCCATAGTGGTTCATTTTATCACAGTTGTAACAGACTTGTCCGTATGCCGGGCAATTCTGTCTTTTATCAAATCTGTGTTGGCACCCACAGTATCAGCATTGTTTTCTCAGCTCTGTCCACCCTGTTGGTTGTTTTCTTCCTATAGCATTGACTCTATCGGTCTAGTTCTCGTTGTCTATAGTTTTTGAATCAGTTTTTGTAATCTCTTTCACTTCTCGCTTAAGATCATTACGTTGACTCGCTTCTTCGTTTTTGTATTGCTCTAGTTATCGTTTCGCTGTCGTCAATTGTTTGAATAAGGTGTTCCAAAATTCTTTCTTCTCTATTATTCTCGAAGTCGCAAGCTTCAGCTTGTTCTCTTAGCCTCATGGCGTATTGTGAAATTGATTCCCCGTGTTCTGTCTCATTCTATTGAATAAAAACTTAGCGTGTTGTTTATTTGGTTTCGGTATGAAATGGTTTAATTTCTTTTTAACCTCCTCGTAAGAGTCTTTTCCATTTTGCTCTGTATTCGGCAAATATTTAATTATTAGTCTTATCTTTTCCAGCGTATCTTTTTAGACGAATATTTTTTTCGTTATCGTCAGTGACTCGTTGCAAATAAAGTTCGTCTTCAAATACTTCAAGCCAGGATTTCCACTTTTCACTTATATTACTCCTGTCTGAGTCCGTGTTAAATGGTTCGAGAACGTAAGCTTATTCCTGCATTAACCATGATAATTTAATTTTTTTCTCGTTTAAAATACAGGGACTTTTCACTGACCCAGAGTAATATTTACTAAACAGCAATGACAGATATGTAAATATAGACAATAGTGACTACAGAAATAATGCAATAATACACATAAAAGGAAAGAATATCACTTATCTTTCTAGTTCCGTTTCTGTCTTTTTTTCCCGCCATGTGTTGCGCTTTTATTTTCCACGCATCGTGTCTTCGTCTTTCTTTTTTTTTTGTCTTTTTATTTTTCTTCTTTATTATATTCTTTTTATATTCCGTTCATCCTCAATGTTATAGTTTGCTTTTTATATCCCAGTTTATAAAAAGGGTAACCGTGAGTTCTTTAAGCGAGAATAAAACAAGTTAACACTCTTCTGATAACAAGATAAGAACTGAATTTTATTTCAAAGATTTGGCGCCTGTCGGTGTATGTATGTGTGCGATTGTCCGGAAATGAATCCTTTATTTTTGCTGTTGCAACAAGTCAACACTCCTCATTTTAAAAGATTTATAGAAAAATGTGAGCGGTTACATTTTGTCTCATTGAATATTTTGCACTGTCTTATTTGCGCCTAAATATATTCATTAAATCCTCCTCAGTGTACCACTAGGTATGAACAAAAACGTGCACCGTACAATAAGGGGAATTACGTAAAAATAAAGGAATGAGCCTATAGGAAGGATACAGCAAAGGTTATTTTTCAAGTTGAGCACAACTAGTTTATACGAACAAGACAGGCTGGACAGAGCTGGAGAAGTAAGTACGAACTCATAAGTAACTGTTGTAGGTGACTCACCTATGACACGAACATGGACTTACCCAAAGGGTACATATGTAACAGAGTAAAGCTACTCAGTCGAGTAGTTCTAGAAACAGTCTTCGTGTATGCTGAACAAGGAAACCCTTCCATTTTATGTGATATATATTGCTGAATACAATCTGTTCCCTACATTTTTATACCCGTGTTGAGTTACTATTTATTGACCCTTTAACAGGTCATAACAAGTGGCGACGAGGGAAAAGGATTTTCACGGAACCCTGAACAGTAGCCAATTTTAATAAAATTTTCGGTATATGAAGTAATGAAAGAAGAACTTCCGTTGAGCCGGAAGTTAACGCTTTGAAAGCAGAAATAAAATGACGAAAATAAGAAGTCTGCGCATAGGATCAATAGAAATATTAAAAATGATAATTTTCAACCAATCAAAAGCGTTAACGACTAAAAAAAAGTTTAAAAAAAAAAAAAAGAATTTGGAATTGTTCTTTATATTAAAAGTAAAAAAAAAAAAAAAAAACAGTAAAAATATAATTTTCCATTTTTTATTAACGTTTTAAAATATTTTTAAAAGGTTCCGCAGATTTTTTTCCGTCCGCTTTTTGTACATCTCTAGTTTACCACTAGGGACAGACATGAGGATATGCCACATTTACACAAACATGTGGGAGTAAGATGTAAAAGACCAAGTGGCCTGGCACTTGATTTTTTGCAAGGCACGAAGAAGGGGTGGGGCGGAGAGGAAAGTAGCCTCGACAGCAAAGAGAGCCAGAAAGAGGGAGTGAAGAGAGCAGCCCCAGAAAGCATCACAGTTTGTGTGCAGTCAGTGCACCAAAAACTGTCACTCAAAAATTGGCTTGCAGAGTTACATTGCGCAGATAATTTATTTATTTATTTTGGACACTACGCCATCGTCTTTAGTGGACGGAAAGGTGCCAACAAGTGTACCACTATTTTCTTTATTATTATGCAATTTACATTTCCCTATAAATATGTTGTTCCAGCACAGGAGCGGGAAAGTGGCCTGATGAGCTCTATGGGAGCCGATCACCATCCACACAGACGGGAGGATTGGCGCTCGTACTACACACACAAAACCCAAATTGGTCTGATGCGGTTACCTGGCCCTGGGCGTCAACCCATCTACGAGATGGAAGAATTTGCTACAAAACCATCGCTGCCGAGCGGCTTTATATGATCCTGAGGAAAGGCTAGGGGAGTAAATCCCGAAAACAAATCTGGAGCCGGAGTCCCTAAGATGGAGTAACGCTGAAATTCAGCGTTACACAGCAACTCCTACGACTGCTGTTACCAAACTACATTGGTTTCTTACCTTTCCTTTGGACCACAGCGGCAACAGCACATCCTCCATATCAACCCACCCAGGCTAAGTAGTTAAAAAAAACTTTTGGACACTACGCCATCGTCTTTTGCAGACGGAAAGATGCCCGCATTAAGTGAAGAGAAATGAATATGATCAATCTTTGTAAATGTTGCCTTCCACTAAACATGACCCTCTTCAAGTGGCTAAAACAATTTCCCTCCTCTGCGCCAGAGCATAGAGTAAAAAGTAAAGTCGTCGGGGTGGCCTAAAGTTGGTATCAGCCTGACAGCAAGGATGTCTACCCCCTTTTGACTAGTACTAGACAAAGAAATCATTTAAGATTTTAAGGTGGAGCGCCACACCTAACATCAGTTCCTTACTTCACCGCACAGATTCCTGTGCTACTCATACGCTGAGTTGGCGGGGTACAGTATCGAACCAGGAACCTTGTGGTTTCTAGTCGAACGCTCTACCGACTGAGCTAAACCGAGTACTTAATATTATTAAATACACTTCCATGTGAATATAACCAGAATAATCTAAGGGAAGTAACTCTATATACATATCGTTTATTCTTTGCCAAAGGAGATAATTCCTTCCATACTTTAATGTCTGCAAAGGGAGGTAATTCAATAAACATAGAAAGGGAGGTAACTAATCACATTTTTGATATCATTTATGGAGCTTATCTTAGAGTAGTAGAAAATGGTCAGAGGTAAGCGTCACCCAGTGAGAATTAACCTCATTTGATGATGGTTTGCAATTGTAGCTTTTTAATCATTACACATCGCATGCTCTTCTTTATAAAATAACATAACATAGCTTATCGTTTGTCTAAATTGATGAGGCATTTTATTTTGTAATTTAGATTTTTCAGACTCTTGTTCTCCAGTTTGACTCATGGCGTCAGTGGTTGAGTTGAGTTAATACAGTTATAAGTGACTAATCGTCTGTAGTTTGTAGGTTCAATCCTGACTACAGGCGAAAAATAACATAGAAAATCCTATTATAATGGAGATTGTGTGTTTTTCTGTCTGTAACCGAAACTAAATCACTTCTCAAGTCACAATTCCCTTAGTTATTGACGTCACATTCACCATGAAATTATTTTAATTTTAACCTCAATTATTAATAAAAAATTGTTTTACATTATTAATACTGTTAACCATATTACATATTAATAACATGCTATTATATTTATATATACAACAAAATAGCGGTTTACAGTGTGAACAGGAAGGCTAATTTGCATATTGATATTTAAAATGTGATTTTAATAAATATGTGCTTAGTATTATTGATTTCTAACTGTTTGGTTTTATTTTAATGAATATAAACAAAAATCTCTTCAATTAATCTTAAATGAAATCCATTAACAAGAAAAAATAACTGTCATTTTATTCTTTACTTCTTCTTTTAACTAAATACTTAAATTAGAAAAAATAACAATGAAAGACGGGAGTGATGGAAGTTTCAGTTGTTCTATTTTTCGATTATACTCCTCTGTTTCAAATCTTTTTATCTGCATTCTGATTTAGTTTCATTAGCCTTTCTAATTTAATACGATATTCTATTACATTAAGACTTAAATACTTGCACCCGGAGGTGCATATATTTGCTAGTACATATAAAAGTTTAACACTTGTACCCGGTCATGGTGAGCAGAATGCAAACAATCTACCCAATGGATTGAGTAAAGGGTTCGGTTCGAAGTTCCAAAAAAGCTCCCGATTACAACATGAAAGCTCCCCAGTTCAACAATAAGATTCCCAAGTTCGACGAAAACCCCTGAACGAGGCCGGAGCACACATAGACCGAAACATTGTTTATATAACAATAAAGGTGAGAACATACAGTCTGCAAATCTACGTAAACATGGCTTATATTTTAACACGATGTATAGGGCATCCAGAGAGGCATGAACTCACTGTTCCCTAGAAATGGACGCGTGAGACAAACTTGTTTATAATTCAATTCAACAAAAGGGGTCCCCATTATGAAGGAAAAGGGATGAATTAGTCTTGTCACGGAGCCGACCCCGCGAACAGAAAAAAATTGAATGACACAATCAAACAAAGGAGGACAGACAAGGAGATTTACGTTAACAAATATGGAAGTGTTTATTTACTGCATAACAATACAGTTGATGATTTCTTCATTGGTTTAGTTGTTGGCATCGCGAAGAATATGTTAGTCATTGTCGACTGACGGGTCATTCCGAAGGATGGAAATATTCGGTGTAGCATCGCAGGCCAGTCATTGTCGACTGACGGGTCATTCCGAAGGATGGAAATATTTTGGTGTAGCATCGCAGGCCGAGTCATTGTCGACTGACGGGTCATTCCGAAGGATGGAAATATTTGGTGTAGTATCGCAGGCCGAGTCATTGTCGACTGACGGGTCATTCCGAAGGATGGAAATATGTTGGTGTAGTATCGCAGGCCGAGTCATTGTCGACTGACGGGTCATTCGAAGGATGGAAATATTTGGTGTAGCATCGCAGGCCGAGTCATTGTCGACTGACGGGTCATTCCGAAGGATGGAAATATTTGGTGTAGCATCGCAGGCCGAGTCATTGTCGACTGACGGGTCATTCCGAAGGATGGAAATATGTTGGTGTAGCATCGCAGGCCGAGTCATTGTCGACTGACGGGTCATTCCGAAGGATGGAAATATTTGGTG
Source organism: Doryteuthis pealeii (assembly GCA_023376005.1). NCBI lineage: Eukaryota > Metazoa > Mollusca > Cephalopoda > Myopsida > Loliginidae > Doryteuthis > Doryteuthis pealeii. The sequence goes on from CM042175.1 coordinate 35,594,201, forward strand.
TAGCATCGCAGGCCGAGTCATTGTCGACTGACGGGTCATTCCGAAGGATGGAAATATGTTGGTGTAGCATCGCAGGCCGAGTCATTGTCGACTGACGGGTCATTCCGAAGGATGGAAATATGTTGGTGTAGCATCGCAGGCCGAGTCATTGTCGACTGACGGGTCATTCCGAAGGATGGAAATATGTTGGTGTAGCATCGCAGGCCGAGTCATTGTCGACTGACGGGTCATTCCGAAGGATGGAAATATCGTTGTCGACTGTCATTCCGAAGGATGGAAATCGCAGGCCGAGTCATTGTCGACTGACGGGTCATTCGAAGGATGGAAATATGTTGGTGTAGCATCGCAGGCCGAGTCATTGTCGACTGACGGGTCATTCCGAAGGATGGAAATATGTTGGTGTAGCATCGCAGGCCGAATCATTGTCGTCGACTGACGGGTCATTCCGAAGGATGGAAATATGTTGGTGTAGTATCGCAGGCCGAGTCATTGTCGACTGACGGGTCATTCCGAAGGATGGAAATATGTTGGTGTAGCATCGCAGGCCGAGTCATTGTCGACTGACGGGTCATTCCGAAGGATGGAAATATTTGGTGTAGCATCGCAGGCCGAGTCATTGTCGACTGACGGGTCATTCCGAAGGATGGAAATATGTTGGTGTAGCATCGCAGGCCGAGTCATTGTCGACTGACGGGTCATTCCGAAGGATGGAAATATTTTGGTGTAGATCGCAGGCTGTCGACTGACGGGTCATTCCGAAGGATGGAAATATTTGCATCGCAGGCCGAGTCATTGTCGACTGACGGGTGTCGACTGACGGGTCATTCCGAAGGATGGTGTAGCATCGATGTTGGTGTAGCATCGCAGTCGAGTAGATGACGTTGGTCGTTATTGACGAAAACGTCTTCCTAAAGCTGGAGATGTGCTGAATGAACCAATGTGAAGGGACTGGAACGAGGTCGATGGAAGTTGGGGACGAAAATAACCAATCACAAACAATGCATATTTGTTCCATATATCAAAAATTTGGTTTATCTGCCCCTTAATCAGTTCCTGAAATTCCTAACGCCAGGAGGTAGAGAGCCCACAATCGACAGAACAGAATCCGCAGGCACTGAGGTCGGGACGGTTTTTTGCAGCGGTTGAATTAAGGTCAGCATCATCAGTCTAGGCACCCAAAGGGGTAAGACCTGACAACTCACCAGAGGCAGCACCCCGAACAACGAACAGGCAAACTGACAACTCCACAAACTACTGTAACAAGAAACAATTACAGAATACAATTCCACCATAGCTAAGTACCCTTGTCTCATACATTATATAATATTTCCCGCCGAGTGAACGTCTCTGGCAACTTTACTATGAACTTTACAAACTTTTACACAAACACTTTGAACACTTAACGTACATTTCATATTGCACCAATAAAAGTTACTAACCCGAATATATAAATATATTCGCCTTGTGTACCTCTCCTTTATAACAGCAATAACTGCAGTCTTATTAGTCCCATTTTTATTTCTGTTGCATATTTGTAAGTTTTCTGGTCATTTGAGAAAGTCACGGTTATGATTTTTGTTTAAAATGGAAGCGTCGCCGAGAGCTGTCTCTGATCGCTGATTGTCCCAGCTGAAGAATCAGCAAGTGGGAGACGAAGGCTAAGATTTTGAGCACCGTAGTATTAGAGTGCGACAAGGCTCTCCTCCAAGATAATTGATCGTTTATCAATTAGCAGAAGAGTGCGGATAGTTTCAGGAACCAGCTCTAAAGAAGGTGTTGGCGGTAAGATGTTCCGTCAGGTTTGTTTGCACCGTCTCCGGTCCACTCCAAATACTTAGCAGTGTAAATTCAATCATGTCGGAGTAGGGCCGGCCTAGTAAAGCATTCGGCTAGAAATCACAAGGTTTCTGGTTCGATGCCAGCCCTCGCTAACTCAGCGTATGAGTAGCACAGGGATCTGTCTGGTAAAGTAAGGAGCTGGTGGTAGATGCGGCGCTCCAACTAAGACACAAAAACAATCTCCTTGGTCTAGCGCTAGTGAAAATGGTATAGACTCCCTCGCTGATTGGCTGATACCGACTTTAGGCCACCCCGACGACTTTACTTTTACTTTGACTCTTAATTGATTTTTCATAGAATTTTTAAAAAGCTTCTAGTCGTAATTTGATTTTGGATCCGTTAAATTTCAATTGATTTAAAGGTGCAAAATGTAAACATTGTTTTTGTTCATATTTTTCATTATTTCCGTAAGCTGACATTTAAAAAAATCATCAGAATTTTTTTTTTTTTTAATTTTTCTTTTTTTGATTGGCCTAAATATTTTGAAGATAATATTGACCTTTATACAAGTTGTATTGTGTAAAATGTAGGGATGGTATTTGACACGTCAGATTAGACGTCACCAACATCCTTATCAGTTGGTGCGCGAATTTGCGCATCCTCCAGTAATATTATTTTATTTATTTATTTTTTTTTTTTTTTACTGATTCTCATTATGTGACTACTTTTTTAAAAAAATTGAAATAATCGATTTAGTTAATTTTGAATCGTTTTTGTAATGAAAATGAGCGCGCATTTTGGTGGTACCTAAAGTGATCAGGTGACCTATTTTCGTGGTACCTAGTAACCTAGGTATCACCAAAATACGTCACATGATCAGTTTAGGACATATTAAAGGAAGAAGTGTAATTACTTTTAAACTTTTTTAAAAATCTCACAAAAAAAAAAAATCGAACATAAAGAGTTGTTACAAAGAAAAAGAGTTAATTGAAGATCAAATTATCCCACTGGGGAAAAATGACTCACTGTTATCTTGAAAAATAAGTAAAACAGTCCGTTTTTTTACAACATGGTCAGTTTCTTTATTGATATTTTTAGCGGAATTATGTATTCATGTTTTTTTTTTTACTTAAAAACAAACAAACTCCCGTATAAAAACTTATAAAAATCTTCTGATATAATTATTCAGACTCTTACCTTTATAGAAAAAATGTTAAAAATCGTTTTTTGTCAGTTCATTTTTTTCATATTTCATAAATAAATAATGGGGTAGGGAAGACCACGTAAAAAATATTTCCCCTAATATATTTTAGGAATAAAACTATTTCACATATATTTTCATCAAAAGGTAAGTAATTATGCAAATTTTCGTGAAAATCGATCATTAATTGATTTTTCATAGAATTAAAAAAATCCTTTAGTCATAACTTGTTTTTGACTACGTTAAATTTCAATTAAATTAACAGTGCAAAAAAAAAAAAACATTGTTTTTCGTTCAGAATTTTCATTATTTCCGTGTTAAGATTACAATCTTGTTTTTCTTTTCATGATATATTTGAAATAAAATCAACAGATGCTTAAAGCGCCCATTTTTTTTTTCCTAACTTTTTGCCGCTCATTTTAACGGTGTATTTAAGTTCGAGAATAAATCTTAACCGAGCCACCTCGTCTTTCCAACTCTTCTCTTTTCTTTGTTGTATTTTCTTATTTTAACACGCTTATTTATTCATCATGGAATATGAATATTCAGACTGAACATGTTATGTGATCAGTAATAAAAATAGAATTTACTTCAATGGAAACCCAGAACAATTTCAATCACGAGAAATAAAATTAATCTCATATCTTCAACTGCACAAGCTGGCACATATTTTGGAGTCTGATACAGAGGAAGTGGATCCAGAGAAAAACGCTGAAGTTTTTGCTCTGATGGTGCAAATGTTAGATGCTAGAAGCCTTACTCTGATTATCAGAGATGCCAGAAACAATGGAAGGTTAGCAATGAAGATATGAAGAGACCATTATGTCGAAAACAGTTAACCGAGAATAATTTACATGTACACAGAACTGACGTTGCTGAAAATGACACGAGATAACAGCCAGAGGGAAACAGTGCATAACCTGTGAGATGATAAGTGCAGCGAATGCAGGAGTAATACAGTAACAGACTGCAATAGCCCACCGGTCCACCGATGGTGTAATAAAAGAATAAGATGTGTACTTTTTCATGAAACTCAACACAAGAAGAGAAGAAGACAAATATTTTGACTATCCCATAAAACAAATAACGCGATTAAAAATGATAATGATGAAGAACCAGAAAATCAAAATCCTGAATCACAAAATGAAGATAAAAATGAAGAAAAACTTTCTAAATGAAAAATTAATTAACCCAAATATTTAGATAATTATATATTAGATTATTCTAGGGACTGGCAAACGTAGCCTAAAATGCGTTTTTAACAAAATGACTTTAGCCCCCCTACAGAAAATAATCTACCAAAAATCAAGGAATTATCGGATTTTAATGAAATTTCAGTGTTTATGTATCAATGAATGATCTTTATAATGCATTATTTATTTTATTTTAAAACTTTGTAATTTTTTTCAGGTCACTTAATTTTGACCCCCCTTATGCTGGTGCATAAAATTGTTTCGAGTTGGTCCTTGACTAATACTAATTACAGTATAAATAAAGAGATAAAAGACCGAAGTTATGAATAGAAACAAAATTTTTTTATTTACGGTTGCTGTTCTATGAGAAAATAAGTACCGATTATCGAAAAATAAAATGTTAAAAAAAATTGAAAAATAATTTTTTTAGGAGATTTCTTTTTTACTCATTTCCATAATTATTTAATTGGCTATTATCTTATTAAAAAAAATTATACATCGATATTTTTTCTGCTTAAAATTTTTAATCAGAGTTTTTCTTCAAAACTTATTACTTTAGGAATATAAAATAAGGTTTGCATTAAATAGATATTTATTTCTAGAAACTAAAAATATAACATTTTAAACCTAATATCAAGATTCACATATTTTAAAACAATTAAATTGATTTTCAATATAATTGACATAATGTTCGATTATTAATTGTATGGAAGACAATTAAGACCAAATACGTAAAATGTGAATTACCTCCCTTAGAAGAGTTAATCTTTCTGTCTCTAAGATTACCGAAAGAATTCAATATCTAATAAAGGTAAGATCATTTCATTATTACTATTTTTAATTCAAATATTCATTTTTAATTAAAAATATTCAAATTCAAATTGTTGTTTTCTCACTTTTTATCTTAAATCAACAATTTTTTTTTTTTTTTAAAAAACAAAAAAATTGCACTTGCAAACTTGTTATGGACCCCCCCCCCATCTAAAATTTTTGTTTTTAATTTTTGTTTTTTTCCTTTAATGGATTATTATCGATTGCACACCAATCTATCAGATTGTAAAGAAAAATTCTAAAAAGTTCTTTATTTTTCGAGTTTTCAGGGGTGCTCAGATAAGTTTATCGTAAACTCGATCCCCCATATCGGAACCGCTAAATTTTTTTTCTTTCCTTCAATAGATTATTATCGTTTACACACCAATCTATCAGATTAAAAAAAAAAATTCTTTTTTCGCACAACAATTTTTTTTTGTTGATACCACGTTGTTATGGTCCAGTTCGAACTCAAAAAGCGCTCATCTGAAATGTCCGCGATTTGTTAAAAAATATTTTAAAACGTCAATAAAAAATGGAAAATCAACTTTTTAATGTTTTCATTTACTAGGTACCACCAATTTTACCCTGTGAAATTTACCCCCTATATTTAACACAATGAAACTTGCAGAAAAATTAATATTTTCTTGAAAAAACTTTTTCCATTCGAATGAAAAAACATTAAACAAACTCCCGATGACTTTTTAAAAAAAATGTTCAGCTTACGGAAATAATGAAAATTATGATTGAAAAACAATATTTTCATTTTTGCACTGTTTCAACTGAAATTTAACGTAGCTAAAAACAAGTAACGATAAGAGTTTTTTTTATTTTTTTATTCTATGAAAAATCAATTAATAGTCTGATTTTCACGAAAATTTCCATAAATGTTTACCTTTAGATGTAAATATATCTGAAATAGCTTTAATATATTTAAATATATTAGGGGAAATATTTTTTACGAGGTCCATTGCCACCCCCACCCCCATTTTATTTTATGAGATAAAAAAATGACGCGTCAGAAAAATTTTCTACTTTTTATCTATAAAGATAAGAGTCTGAATAACTAAATCAATGAAATTGTATAACGTACCAAGCTGTTGTTTTTTTTTTAAGGAAAAATTAATGAAATCGGAAATAAAAAGTGCAAAAGAATGTCATAATATTAATATTTTAAAACTTTTTTTTGCTTTTGTAATTGGTATGTACTATATTCTATTAAATTATCAAAAAAAATCTTTTTAAAGAAATTAATTTTTAAGAGATTTTCAATCTTTTGTGTGCTTAAATATTTTTTTTTCTGCGTGAAATAATTTTTTTTCTGCGTGAAAAAATCGAATTTTTCACGGATATTTAAATATATGAATTTTAGAATTCAGGCGAACTAAAAATTGGTTGGATCCGAGCTAGATTAATATTTTTAAAAGAATTTGTAATTTTTATTGTTGAATAGTAATATGTGATTCTTATCTTCCGTATATTCTAAGAATATACGGAAGAGCAAAACTGACATATTTGTTTTGTTTTTATACAAAGAGACGAGACGCTTCTCAGTAAGTTTGTTTATCTTAGCGTAGAAAATTATTTTATTTAACTTTTTCGACCAATTAGAATAAAAAGTAAGTATATATTGATTACTTTATCAGTTTTTCTCTTAGGAAAAAATATTCAAATTTTCATTTCATTTTCGATTTTAAAAATTAATACTAAAACCGAAGACATTTTTTAACGTCAATTTCACTGTGAAATTCTAATATTGAATTTTTTTCAAGTTTTTATTCATTTTAATAGTAAATTTTAATATTAAAGTTTTTAAAGATTTTATTCATTTTAATAGTAAATTTTGGCTAAAAGTATGTCCATTACATTCAACCATGTGCATTTGTATAGTCGTAAGAAGGTAATAATATGTATTTTTTTCTGTCTAACTTGCGGCCTGAAAATTACCCTTTCGCATGTAATACGGATAGGTTTATTTATTTTTTAAGATAACGATGTAATTTTTCCCAATCGGATAATTTGATCATTAAATTAACTGTTTTTCTTTGTAACAACCCTGTACGATCTTTGATTGTTTTTTACGAGATTTTTGATAAACAAAGTTCGGAAATATTTATTTCCGTTTTATTCAAAATGGCCTAAACTGATCACGTGACCGAATTGGTGATCCCTATAGAAAAAATATTAAAATTTTCATTTCATTTTCGATTTTAAAAATTAATACAAAAACCGAAGACATTTTTTTAAGTCGAAATTGACTTAAAAAATGTGAAATTTTAATATTAAATCTTTTCAAGTTTTTATTCATTTTAATAGTAAATTTCAATATTAAAATTTTTAAAGATTTTATTCATTTTAATAGTAAATTTTGTCTAAAAAAAAGTTTTGGACAAACTTGCAAATCGGTCGTTAAATTAAAACATATTACAGGGTGACCCAGAAAAAACAGAACCCAAATTATTTATTTGTTTTCCCATTAAACTAACCCTAAACCCCAACCCTAAACCCCAAACCCTAATTTTCCAACTGATTTGCAACTTGAGCCTAAATTGATCACGTGACCTAATTGGTGGTCCCTATTATTTACGTTTGATATAAAGAAAAATTCCAAGTTTTTGTGTTACAAAAAAAAAAAATTCTATTACATAAAAGCTAAATTTTTCATTTTAAATTAAATCCCCGTATATAATAATATCTTTTCAGCTAGTATATTAGGTCTGAGACCTGTCAGCTGTTCCTTACAAATATTCATTTTAAATCCAATGAATATTTAATGTCATTCCACAGATTATCCAACCTTGCCTTGAAGGAGTTTAGAGATGGGGCATTCACTACTGATGAAGGTAGTTTATTCCATGTATTCACCACTCTGTAGCTAAAATAATTTTGTCTTGCGTTTGCTTTACAAGATTTTTTAAGGAGTTTTAATTTATGTCCCTTGTATAGGTATTTTGAGCAATGTTTAGTAGGTCAGAGTTCGCTGAATAGAAACCATGCGTGTATTTGTAGGCTTCGATCATATCCCCTCTCATACGTCGGAAAACCAGACTTGGTAGGTCAATGTTCCTAATTCTTTCTTCATATGAAAGGGATTTTAAATTATTCACTAATTTAGTAGCTCTCCTCTGGACTCCCTCAACGAGTTTTGTGTCCTTGATGAGTCTTGGGCTCCAAACCACATTAGCAAACTCCAAATGAGGTCTCACCAATGCAGTGTACAAATTTTTCAGCATTTCCTCATCCATGTACTCATATGACCTTAATCTTTGTGTAATATCACAAAAAAGCGTATGGTAGCAAAAAGGATAACAGACGAGAAGTGTTGGATTAATTTCGTTTATTTAAAAATAAACAAAAGCTGGAATTGTTGAGATGATAATTCCCTTTCGCTCGGTGAAATGAGGGCAGACGCGGGGTTGGGAGCCTGTTCTGGCTGATGACTTAGTTCTGTGTGCCGCGGGGTGCAGTGTGGGTCGGAGGTATGGCGGTTCCTTGATCTCGGCCTGGTCAGGCGGCGTTTTTTTTCTGGTGGTGGCCCAGGGTCAACTGTGTGGAAATTTAAAAGGATATGTGTCCATCCTTTTACGCCCCGTAGAAAAATGAATGTTAACTTAGCAAAACTAAAAAATTAAAAGAATACAAAAGGAAATTGAAAAAGGAGACAATGATTATAATTCAAAATGTATTGAAGAATAAAAAAGGCAGCTATGACTTGCATAATTTGTCTTTATGCTCTATAAGCCTAAAATATATTACCCACTGCTAAAGACCAGTATAATTTCCGGAGGGTTTATCTACTAAAATATGGACGAATTAAGCAAGGACTAATTACAAAAATGCTCTTGGTCAGAAGAACAATAAAGATCTCTCTTGGGAGAAGAAAATAATCCCACTGAGATAAATGCAATATTTGGGTTTCCAAATATGCACCAAAACAATTTAACACAATTAAAACTTCTTTTCAGAGAAGAAAGACAAAATCTCACTCTGTGAGAAACAAACCCAATAATTCTGGGAAATAAAATTTTACGTTGACTCGTGTCAACGGAGACAACGAAATCGATCCTTTCTTCCCAAAGTCAACCTCCAGTCTGCTGAATTTCACGCCCCTTTTCAGGGAACAGGAAATCAGCCTTGTTCCAACCCCCCCCCCCCCCAAAAAAAAAAATCCGACCAATTACCGACCGATATAAAGAATTCAAGAACCTTATGGTAAATAGATATATATTAGTATCTAAGTTAGGAGAATGAAATACTAATTTACAAAACACAAATTTGGCCATTATGTACTTGTAAAATTCTTAGAGTCTATTACGACGAGATTTTTCCAATACAATACACAAAATAAAGAAACAAAAAAATTAAAATAAAAAATTAAATTACCTTCAGAATTTTAACTGAACTGTTAGTTCTTTATTAAAAATGTATAGATGGAGGGTATATATGGGGGGAAACAGATGTTCGTATCAACAAGCTCCCGCCGAGAGGGAGGGCAAAAACAAGTGAGTCCAGTCTTCTAGCAAGCCAGACTTCTTTTGGTCAATACGTTCTTCGTCTTTGTTTAGCAGCTGCAAAATCCGTCACCGTAGTCGAAATAATCCGTCACCGTAGTCGAAATAATCTTTAGCAGTTCAAAATCACATTTCTTTACTCGGTCGTTTGCGTCAGTCAACCTGCTACTGCTGACTCCTCACGACTCACTTGTTATTTATGTACGTATTTACCGAAACATCCTGGCACCTCGCGTCCGTCCAGTGCCTAAATCGCATCTGTTTTTGCATGCGGGAGGACGCGGGTTCGATCCTGGCAGGCAAGACAATGTTTTGCTCTTTTTCGTTCTCCGTCATACTCCCCCCTGATGTCCTCATCACAAAACGTGCAGATGAGTGCTGGCCTCTTTGTTCGGGCGTTCCTTCGAAGTCGGGGAGCTGCGGCTTCTTCCTCCTCCTCCTCTTCACTACTCTCTGCTTCCCCATTAACATCTTCATCCATCTCCTCCTCATTTTCATTATCCTCCTCTTCTTCATTGTCGGTAGTTTCCGAGACACTCATGTCAGAGGCATCATACGGCGATTCCGATCCCGATCCGCCCCTCTGCTCTTCATTCTCTGACGAATTATCAGTAATACTGGATGGCACATGCATTCCTGAAACAGGGCGTTAGTTTTTCACATGGTGAGGAATCCCATCGACCTGCACAGATTGGGGACTGTTAATTCCAGTTACTTGCCCTATCCTGGATTTACTCGTACACCTACTGTGAGCCGTGCCTTCCCTGTTAGTGCGTCAGACGTCCATCGGTAGACGCAGGCTGAATCGGTCTTAATATGTAGTACCTTTGCCTGCCACTGGAGTGCCAGGTTAACGCCTTTTAAGACTGCATCAAGTTCAGCTAAGTTAATGTGTTGCAAATTATTCGCTGGATGCAACCAGCTCGCATCTTCAACAACTGATCCGTTAGCTTCTAGCACAACCCCAGTGGTTAGTGAACTCGCGTCCACCCAAACTGTGAATTCGCACCCGTCCACACACCACTCGCCTCTTACGGGATCGTCCTGCTGTATTCTAGTTAACGTGTCTGTCAACATACCGACAAGGGGAGGGTCCTTCGTTCCATCGTCCCATCCAGTAGTCACTTTGTTGGCACGACGTTTTATATACGCCGCCGCCACGCGGAGACATCCACAAACTGGATAATGCCCAACAAGCCTCCCACACAATGAGAAGATGGCCCGGCGCGTCATGACTGGTAGAGAGTCTGGAGTAGCTGCCCCCCCCCCCCCCGTGTCCATCGTAGTCTACCGCCATCATTTTGAACGTGAAGTCCCAGCACTCGTGCTCCTTCTTAAAACCGCTCAGGAGTCTTGAAGGCCAGCCCAAATCTTGCCAGGTGCTTCTTCACCTTATCTGGGGGCGCAAGACGTGTATTGATGAAGACGTCATCAATGTATGACGACGTAGTTTGTTGTATTGTCGAATCCTGGGAGATGACAGAGTTCATAATGGCTCGCATGATCATCGATGCAACATTCAAGCCAAATCCCAGTCGCGTGAGACAATATCTCCGTCCCTTCAACATTACTGTCTGAAAGGGCCACAGTGATTTGTGTATGTGAACTTGAAGATAAGCCTTCCTCAAGTCCATTATGGCAACTTCAGATCCCTCACGCCGCCATTCCGCAAATTCTGTGCACATACATCTGCGTTTGCCGTAAACGCATCAACGAATCCATTGAGCTCCCTGTAGTCCATTACGGGCCTCACCTTATTCTTGTTCGGTTGGACTATTGCCATTAACGGAATCAAGGCTTTGGCTGGACCCAGTTCTTTTGCGGGATACGGTACCAACCAACCATTCTTCAGCCATAACTCCAGTTCGTTTTCATATTCGGCGCGAATATGCTCGGCCACAGGGTACTCTGGTACACGATTCTTTAATGGCTCAGGTGTTTGACCACCCGCCCATTTCCACGTGGCGGTCCACACCTTCTTCTGTTGATCAAATACAGCGCTGAAGTCGGGTTCATCGCAGCACACTTGGGTATGCTATTCGCAAAGAAGTGAACCTCACCTGACTCTGTCAGGTGTACTCCTCCGAGTTTTTTGATTGCGTCAAAACCCAGTAGGAGATCGAAACCCAACAACTTTCCCTTAACGATCAAGACATCCAGATACACAGGTTGCATGCGGTCTACAGCAAGCTTGACGCGGCATCTCAGAATCTTTCCATCTCCAGTTAGTACGTCGACGTTCTATCGTCTCCACCGGCGACACACCGATGTGCTCACCAGTGTTTTAGAACACCCGGTATCAACTAGGGCCGTGCAGTGTCGTCTGTCGATACATACGCGAACGGTGGGGTGCGCCTTGTTTTTTACTTGCCTGGGGAGGAGACTGGCGCTAACGTCTTTTCCCCTGAGCCGTTTCCCTGGCATTGAGAGGCAAAATGGCCGATTTTCCATTATCTGAAGCATCGCATCTCCTGGCGTGTTCTGCGGGTGGTCGTTCCATCGGTCCGTCTTGCTGCACAATCCCTAGCTACATGACCCATGCCGCCGCACCTGTAACAGGTGAGGGCCGTTTGGGGCTTCGTTTCGAAAGACGCTTCCCCCTCACGTCGAGGGAACGACGTTGTCGCGACCGTATCTTCGGTCGGGTCTTCGTCAGCACCCTGGCCCGTGTTAGCAACTCTCCCATGGTCAATTTTTCGATGACTGGGACCTGTTGCAGCTCCTTTGAGATGTCGTTCGGGAACCCTGTCACAAATGCCAGCTTCATCACCGTCTCAAGACCATGCCCAGAGAATCCTGCCCTTCCTGCAAGTTGTCGTATCTTGCTGGCATAAATGTCCACACTTTCTCCTGTCCACCTAATCATTTTCAACTTAGTGTAGGCAGAAAACTCCGTCCGAAAAAGTCTCTTTCAAACGAGATTTGATAAGGGCAATATCAGTCTGGTGATCCTCGTCCATTTCCAAATACAGTTGGAGGTCATCTCCCTCCAAAAACAAGGGCAAAAAACTTGCCGCTGTCGAGTTTCACTTTCGCCATTATCCAAGGCCGAAATAGCTTATAGATGGGGGGTGGGAATATATGGGGTGAAATATATGGGGTATCAACAAGCTCCCGCCGAGAGGAGGGGGGGGGCAAAAACAAGTGAGTCCACAGTCTTCTAGCAAGCCAGACCTTCTTTTGGTCAATACGTTCTTCGTCTTCGTTTAGCAGCTGCAAAATCCGTCACGGTAGTCGAAATAATCCGTCACCGTAGTCGAAATAATCTTTAGCAGTTCAAAATCACATTTCTTTACTCGGTCGTTCGCGTCAGTCAACCTGCTACTGCTGACTCCTCACCCAGCGCTTGACTCACTTGTTATTTATGTACGTATTTACCGAAACATCCTGGCACTTCGCGTCCGTCCAGTGCCTAAATCGCATCTGTTTTTGCATGCGGGAGGATGCGGGTTCGATCCTGGCAGGCAAGACAATGTCTTGCTCTTTTTCGTTCTCCGTCATAAAATGATATTTCTCTCTCTCTCTCTCTCTCTCTCTCTCTCTCTCTCTCTATATATATATATATATATATATATATATATATAATATATATATGCTTTCTGGATATAAACTGGAGAACTATTTGTTTCCAAATAAAATAATACATTTCTTTAAACAAACATTGTTTGGTCTCTACAGAGTATAATTCTACAAGCGTCATGGATTTTAGCCTATTTGAACTTATTTACACCAGCAACCAGGGCCGCCTCCTCCTCCTCCTCCCTCCTCCTCCTCCTCAACATCACAACAACAAACAACAACAACAGTTTTCCAAAAAAAAACGAAGAGAATATTATTTCCCTTATATCCCTCCATTAATAAGAATGACGACAATTTTTAATTCAAACATTATTTTCAATATTTTTTAAAAATAAAGACTGTACTATATTATGTCATTATTTTTAGCTAGATATTTTTATACAATATTTTTCTTTGATTCAATAAATACAATTTCGCTAAACAAAAGTATACATTTTACATTTTATAAATTAAGAAAAGATAAAAAAATGTAGACAACAGGAACTTTTAATATGAAATTCCATAGAAAATAATCTAACAATTTAGAAAAAAAAAAAAAGATACATATATTTTTCTTATTTACGAGATTTAAGTTTCAAATGTTGCACCATATGACCTTTAGGCACCCCTTTTGCGAAATCGATTCATCAGGACATTTTTCCATTTACACCGTCGAAATCCGGTTGTTTGTTAGGGGTTAGGGTTAGGGTTAGAGGTTAGTTTTATAATTAAAAAAACTCTAAAAATCATCTGTTAACAAACAACCGGATTTTGAGGGAAATTGGAAAAAATGATTTCGCAAAAGGGGTGCCTAAAGGTCATATGGTCCCAAATGTTTAAGATGCCCTATTACCAAACCTGATGTAGTGGCGAGTTATCTATTTTTTAATATGTTCCGTCATTGAATTATCTTTCCAAAAATGTAAAATTTATCTTTGTTATATACACAAATATAGCTATCTCCCGATTCACAAGGTTCGCCAAATTCAATCCGCTCACACACCGCAATAAAGAGAATGCCAATCGGATGTGAACAGGCCTAGGTGTAAAATCAAACGACGAAAACCTCGTCTTTGCGCAGGTGGATCCTCGCATAAGGAAATCTTGAAAAATAAAATTGTAAATAAAACCAGAATTCGCATTTTTCGTGCAATCTAAAAACATTGCCGGCAAAAAAAAAAAATGTTTGAGTTGATCCAAATTCGGCAGGCCATAAACTAAAAAAGGGTCGGTTTTTTTGAATACTACGACAGAGATACCATGGTGACAGAACAGATCACATCACACAAGAAAGTCCGACGACACGAAACGCTACACCGCAAGTCAGCCGACCTAAATCTATCACCTACCCCTAACCTCATGATCCTGATCGACCGGCCGTCTTAAGGGAGCGAACAACTACTAAACTATATCATCAATTTACCAAACTGACCCTGACTATCATCGGAAACCCGACTACCAGCCTGCTATTGTCTGCGACTACTAAAACAGCAGATCTTCTGCCCACATTAACCAACTTCTGATCACTATCACTAGGACCTCTGCATACATCACCACCTCCATTACAACTGACTCGACCACCGAACATCAAGCTTTCTGCAGACATTGCTACTCAGACCACAACTGACTATCGCCAAATATTGGACATTCTTCTTAAACCATTTTCAACCTTATAACCTTTTGTGTTTTTCTAATACAATTGATAAACTTAAAATCTGTGTTTGTTTTTTCCTTGCCACCATACACTTCATACTAACCCTGTTTATTACATATATAGGGTCTAGTATTATTGTCGGCTGCTAGGAATTTTAAAAGCAAATTAAAGATAATTAAATCTATTATTTGAGGTTAAACTTTGTCTAAATCGATAAGTAGTAACATAATAAACATAATTAAAAAAAGAAAAATATCATTACATATGCAGTTTATTTTTAATAGATTTAAAAGTATTTGTTTTGGTCAATTTCGACGATATCAGCCATTCAGCCTCGTTTTCGATGTTTTTAATTGCTTGTTTACAATTTTACTGTAACATTCGCGTTTGCAAAAGAAAAATTACCAAAAATCAGGTAATTATCCGATTTTAATGACATTTTCAGTATTGATTTAACAATTAATGAATTTTATAATGCATCAGTTATTTTATTTCAAAACTTTAATTTAGTATTTTTGCTATGAAAAATTAACATATAAAATTCATTTAAAATATGAAAATGCTGATGTTAAGTTTAAAATGTTATATTTTTAGATTCTAAAAATTAATATCTACTTAATGCAAACCTTATTTTTGTTGACAAAAGTAATAAGTTTTGAAGAAAAACTCGATTGAAAATGTACCCCTTCAGAAAAAACATCGATGTATAATTTTTTCTTTTATAAAATAATAGCCAATTAGATAATTATCGAAATGAGTAAAAAAGAAATCTCAAAAAAATTAATTATTTATTATTTTTTTACATTTTATTTTTCGATTTTCGGTACTTATTTTCTCATAGAAGCGCAACCGTAAACATTTTTTTTTTTTTGGCTTCTATTCATAACTTCGGTCTTTTATCTCATTATTTATACTGTAATTACTATCAGTCAAGGACCAACTCGAAACAATTTTACGCCCCCAGCATAAGGGGGGGGGGTCAAAAGTAAGTGACCTGAAAAAATGAGAAAGTTTTGAAATAAAATAAATAATGCATTATAAAGATCGTTCTTCGATAAATAAACACTGAAAATTTCATTAAAATCCGATAATTCCCTGATTTTTGGTAAATTATTTTCTCTAGGGGGGGGGGGGCTAAAGTCATTTGGTCAAAAATGACTTTGAGGCTCTGTTTGCCAGTCCCTAAATTTATATAAAAAAAATTACCAAGATATTTGTACGTGGGATCAATCGAGGCCTACGAGAAGTCAATGCGCAAAACAAAAACTAACGAAAAAAATTATTAGCCTTTTCAATTCGTCTCTTATTACTTCATACACCGAAAGGTTTATTAAAATCGGATTGTTAGTTTATTTTATATGATTTTTAAAAGATATTTAAAAATATGAATTTTATAATTCAGGTGAACTAAACATTGGTCCGATACGAGCTCGATTAATATTTTTAAAAGAATTTGTAATTTTTGTTGTTGAATAGTAATGTGTGATCCTTAGAATGTACGGAAGAGCATTGCTGACATTTGTTTTACAAAGAGACGAGACGCTTCTAAGTAACCAAAGTTTGTTCCTGTTAGGCTGACAGTGTTAGCGTGAAAAAATTATTTTATTTAACTTTTTTCAATAATTAAAATTAAAAGTAAGTATAATAGATTATTTTATCAGTTTTTCTCTTAGAAAAAATATTCAAATTTTCATTCCATACTTTTACGGGTTATCGTAAAAGGGAAATAATTAGTAACTTTTCTGTCTATATTACGGTCTGAAAATTACCCTTTCGCATGTAATTCGGGCAGGTTTGTTTATTTTTTAAGATAACGATGTAATTTTCCCCAATCGGATAATTTGATCTTTGAATTAACTATTTTTCTTTGTAACAACCCTGTACGATCTTTTTTTTACGAGATTTTTGATAAACAAAGTTCAGAAATATCTATTTCCATTTTATTCAAGATGGCATAAACGGTCTGGTGGTACCTAATGATCACCCTTTCTAGAAGCAGCGAGAAATTGAGCATACCTAATGAAGCATATTTCCGAATTAGACTAGTCTAACACAATAACTACCACGATACTACCAACAACAGCGGTTATTCACCACTGATTGAACGGTTTCATTTATGAAATATTCATAGCACGTATGTACCAAAATATTGCAAAAATACTTACCCTTGTAATAGGTTGAAATTAAAGTTAAAGATTTAGTTATATTACATAGTGGAATACTTTAACAGCAGGGACAACAAATTGTTTAACACCGGTAACTTTTTTTTTCATCTGGGATCGTAATTTTGGATTAGAGAAGGATCAAAAATTGTGTAATTTTTTTTTTGTGTGTGTGTGTGTTTTTAAGAGAACGCGATCATCAATACCAATCGAAAATAAAATGTTTTTTGAATATTAATAAGTAAGTAAGCATTTTATTGATAAATACAAATTTCTTGTGTAACTACCAAATTTCCCACAAAAAATGTTTATCGACAATACAAACATTGTTAATCGTTTTATTTATTTATTTATATTTATTTATTTGTTCGTTTATCTATTTATTTATCTATTCATTCATTCATCTGTTTGTCTATTTATTTGTTTTTTACTCTTTGTTTATTTATATTATTTTTAATTATTTATTTATTTTTCCGATCTGAAAAAAAAATGGATATTATAAACATAAGATTGGAAGATAAACAATATGTTTTAAAAGTCAAAATCTATTATATTTACTGTGTGAGTAAAACTTGGGTTTTTTATATTAAAAAAATCATTTCCCCTCTGCCCGTTCGGAAGGATTTGACAAGGTCACAAGTGTGAGGCATCCAGCAGGGATCGAACTCGCTTTTCAGTAATTATTAGGTACCACCAATTTTCCCTGTGAATTTTACCCCCTCTATATTTTAACACAATGAAACTTGCATAAAGGTTAATATTATCTTTACAAAATTTTGTTCATTCGAAAGAAAAAACATTAAAAAAAACTCATGACGATTTTTAACATTTTTTTCAGCTTACAGAAATAATGAAAATTATAAATTAAAAACAATGTTTTCATTTTTGCACCGTTAAATCAATTGAAATGTAACGTAGCCAAAAAGAAAAAAACAACAAAAAAAACATGCTCCACATACGAGCTATTGCCTTAGTAACAGTGTAGTCATTAGGCACTTCCATTTTCCGGTCACGTGATCATCTTAAGCTATATTTCATAAACGAAAGTAAATATATTTTAACTTTGTTTTTTTTTTAAATCTCGAAAAAAAAAGTTACGATCCTATAGAGTTGTTACAAAGAAAAACAGTTAAATCAAAGATCAAATTATCCGATTGGGGAAAATTACATTGTTATCTTAAAAAATAAATAAACCATGTATGGGGGGGGTGTATTCCACATAATTGTTTCTTGTGCATATTCAATAGATACCACCAATTTACCCTGTGAAATTACCCCCCCCCCCTTTATTTAACACAATGAAACTTGCATAAAAATTAATATTATCTTGAAAAAACTTTTTCCATTCGAAAGAAAAAACATTAAACAAACTCCTGATGATATTTTTTTAATTTTCAGCTTACGAAAATAATGAAAATTATGATTGAAAAACAATGTTTTCATTTTTGCACTGTTAAATCAACTGAAATTTAAGGTAGCTAAAAACAAGTTACGATAAGAGGTTTTTTTTTTTTAAATTCTGTGAAAAATCAATAGTCTGATTTTCACGAAAATTTCCATAAATGTTTACCTTTGGATGTAAATATATCTGAAATAGCTTTTTTCTAAAATATATTAGGGGAAATATTTTTTACGAGGTCTACCCCCCTCTTTTTATTTTACGAGATAAAAAAAATGAACCGTCAGAAAACTTTTTAAAATTTTTTTCTATAAAGATAAGAGTCTGAATAACTAATAAAAAAATTGTATAACATACAACGCAGTAGTTTTTAGGAAAAATTAATGAAATCGGAAATAAAAAGTGCAAAAAAATGTCATGATATTATTATTTAAAAACTTTATTTTATTGCTATTTTAATTGATATGTACTATATTCTATTAAATTGTCAAAAAAAAAAAAAAAACAATCTTAAGTAATTAATTTTAATTTGTCCGATCCATGATATATTAATATTTTTAAACCAACAGTATACTGACTGACTGGCAGGTTCAGTGGTGTTTAGCCAGTTGCTGTTATCCAAACCAACAGTATACTGACTGACTGGCAGGTTCAGTGGTGCTTAGCCAGTTGCTGTTATCCGAACTAAGTATACTGACTGACTGGCAGGTTCAGTGGTGCTTAGCCAGTTGCTGTTATCCAAACCAACAGTATACTGACTGACTGGCAGGTTCACAGCCAGTACTGTGTATGTGCATTTTCTACCGATGACTCTCAGTCTGCACACAACAAAGAATAAAAATATAACTTTAGATTTTTATATATATATGGGTGCTCTGTGTTCTTTGTTGGGTCTAGTGACACCACTCTGACTCTGGGAGCGCATGTTAGGGTCCCATATATGGGAAAATTATTTGTATTCAATTGATAATTGAATGCCTGAAAATGATTAAATTTTTGCCCCAGGTAATGGCTTTTAGTATATATATATATATGAATATTATGGACTCTCATTGATTTTCGACACATGAGAGTTCACACACACAATGATTTGTTTAGTGGTGAAGGTTTGTGTTGGACCATCCACACTTTTTGGCACAGTCGATAGGAAAGAATTGGTGCATCAAGAGTTGCCACAAACCCAATCAACGACCGACCTCAGGAATTTTAGAATTCAGAGTTATCCCTCTCCTAGACTGGTTACCTACCCATGGCTGAAGGGCCCAGTCTGCCCTACTATTTAACCCATAGCTGGAGGGAGAATATGGATTCATACTTTTCCCAAGGGTATTAGCATGAAATATGCCAACAGCTTCATCTAGGAATTGAACTCGAATCGACAAGTCCATTTCCCATGACTCTAACCACTAGCTCACGCACCTCCATAATATATATAATATATATATATATATATGTGTGTGTGTGTGTGTGTGTTTTTGGGCAGCATTCTTTCATTTATACATGTAGAATTAAACAAAAGGCACGTCTCCTGTTTAACAATTTTATTAACAATTTTTTCAAGCTTTCTAGCCAACGTTTTACATTTTTGTCACGCCATTTAACTCTTCATATGACAGATAGTAGCTCCATTTCACAACATCTAAAATTACATGCATGCCCCGACTCTAATTACCGTAATATCCTAACAGAAAATACGCACATTCTGCACAAAGAAGAAAATAAACAAAAACTCCAAATATTAGAAGCTTTATACACCAAACAATACAAACCATCCTTAAATAAAATTAATTTTCAATGCAGTACTCACATTTTAAAATGCCCGTAACACTTTTCCTATCAATTACACTCCTCCTTCCAGCCTCCACACCCCTTAATATACTAACTTGAAAAAAAAACTGGAACACATCACCCCTGATGATGGCACTTCAAAGTACTGAAAGTACTTGGGATACGAACTTTGGTGGACTAATCTATGGATTCCATCCAAAGATCATTAATAAAATTGTTAATAAAATTATTAATAAATTCTACACATATATATATATATATATATATATATATATATATATATATAAGGATTTTAGTAATATATAGATTTTATACATTCAAATTTTTTAACTATTTATTTAATTTTTACTTTTTACTTTCAGCTCCTGACTTACCACCCCCTCCTTCAAGGGGAGGATGTGATATATGGTCAATGTTTTAAGTGGAGTACAGCTGATTTGAATTCAGTTTTCCTTCTCTGAGACTGGTTTGTCTAACCCAGCCTAGAAAAAAGTCTGCCCTGCTATTTACCCATTGGTGGGAGAAGGGAGAACAGATGGGTTCATGTCTTTCTCAAGGATGTAAGTGCAAAGTAAAATGCAAGCAGTCTCATCCAGGAACTGAACTTATGTTAACATCATGATACTCATATTTTAAATCAATTTTATATATTAATCTATCATAGCAGAAATACCTAATTAAATCAAAAAGTTTTAAAATAAAATAACTGATGCATTATAAAATTCATTCATTGACAAATCAATACTGAAAATTTCATTAAAATTGGCTGATTCCCTGATTTTTGGTAAAAATATTTCAATCAAGCATGTTAAATTTATTTTGTAAACACAGATTTTAAGATAACTCCAGCAGACATATTAAGTCATATATGAGCAAAATTAATTGAAAAAATCATTTTAAATGTATTAAAAATAAATTACATGTGTAATATCATTTTACTTTTTTTACTGATGCTCATTATGCTACTGCTTTTTGACTTGGACAAAATTTTGACCTTAAATAATTGATTTAATTAATTTTAATTCATTTTTAAAATGAAAAGCAGACGAAAAAACAAGTATCCCTAATTTGATATGTAAAATGAATAATACTAATAAAAAAGTATCTTTGAATAATAATGAGCCAACAATTTCTTTAGAGACAGAACTTGATACTTGCACTGCTAGAAACAACAGAGAAGAATTTTTCTACTGTGGAATTTGTGGAGCTAAATTCACCCGGGCTCCAAATCTCAAACGTCACATGCAATCCCACACCAAAGAGAAAACTATTTTTTGTGAGGTTTGTGGAAAAAGATTCCATGATAGCTCAAACATCACAGTGCACATGCGAACACATACAGGCGAGAAACCTTTTAACTGTGAGGTGTGTGATAAAACATTTTCATTAAGATCAAATCTCAAACGACACATTCAAACACATACTGGAGAAAAACCTTTTCATTGTGACATTTGTCAAACTATGTTTTCACAGTACTCACATCTTACACAGCACATACGGATCCATACTGGAGTAACACCTTTTCACTGTGAGGTTTGTGAGAGAAAATTCTCTGACAGCTCTTCTCTTAAACGACACTTGAGGACACACACAGGAGAGAAACCTTTCCACTGTGAGATTTGTGATAAAAAGTTTTCAGACAATTCAACTCTGAAAAAGCACATGCGAACACACACAGGAGAGAGACCTTTCCATTGTGAACTGTGTAAAATGAGATTTTCACAAGGTTCCCACCTGAAAAAACACATAAGGACAATTCATAGAATCGAAACATTTCCATTTTAAAAATATTATTGTTTTATAAATGTTTTACAAAAAAATGAACACTTGTAAAAAAAGTCCTGTTTTAATGATAAGGCTGACTCAGAGAGAGAGAGAGAGAGAGAGAGAGAGAGAGAGAGAGAGAGAAGAGAGTCAGTGTGAAAGAGAGTGAGAGAGAGAGTGAGTGAGTAAAAGAGAAGAGAGTGTATGAAAAAGAGAGAGAGAGAGCGAGTGTGAAGGAGAGAGAGAGAAAAAAAAGAGCGAGTGAAAGAGAAGAGAGTGAGTGTGAAAGAGAGAGAAAGAGAGTGAGTGAAAGACAGAGAGAGGGAGTGGGAAACAGAGAGAGAGTGAGTGAGTGAGTGAATGAGAAGAGAGTGAGTATGAAAGAGAGTGTTAAAGAGAGAGAAAGAGAGTGAGTGAGTGAGTGAAAGAGAAGAGAGTGGGCATGAAAGAGAGAGAAAGAGTGTGAGTGAAAGGGATGAGAGTGGGTATGAAAGAGAGTGAGTGAAAGAGAGAGAGAGTGTGTGTGTGTGTGTGAAAGAGAGAGAGAGAGAGGGTACATGCCAATCAATTTTTCAACAGGAATTTCAAATCTAGCTGACCTTCAAACTGTGATTAATAAAATATTTACAAAAATACCTTTAATTTTCTCATGTTCTGATTCATATATATATATATATATATATATATATATATATATATATAATTGGTAATTTGCTTGAAGCATTGTTAAGTATGTTATTATATATTAATAATTTGAAAGCAATTACAATGCACATAAAAAAAACTATTGTCTTTATAAAGACAATAGTTTTTCCGTTAAGATAGAGACAATAATACGCAACATTGGTAATCTCAGAATTAGAGAAAGTTTATTAATAGCCAAATTAGGTCCTAGTATAAACAATAGATTAGAGCTAAACACTGAATACATAATTAATTAAAATACACGTTCCTCATAGTATATAGTACATAGTATGTACATTTCACTATATATACATTTTACGTTCGTCTACTTAAGCGTGTGATATGCTGGATTTTAATTCTTCTGAGAAAACCAACAATAACTGAGAGAAAACATATATATGAATTTGGACAGAAAGAATAATGTGAAAACAAAAATATATTTTATAATTTATAATTCAATTTATTCATTCATAGATAATCTTTTTTTTTTTTTTTGTTCAATCAAAAATAATAATAATAAGCGGGAGAATCAAGAATGTCCAATATATGTGGATAGCGAGAAATAGAGATTTTCTTAGAAAAACAGTTCAATTTTTTTACTCATCTATTTTCAGTTTCCTTTTGTTTGTTTGTTTGTTTTCAATTCTTCATATATATATATATATATATATATAATCTTTTTTTGTTTCCTTTTCTCATTTCGGAATATTATGTTTCATTCCTCTTCATTAATTTCGAAGATGTGAGATTCGCACGGACGGTCTTCACCCGGCAATTTCTGTTCCCAACTGTTGAAACGCTGGTCCGTTAAAACTTTGAGACGCTCCAAATTTTTTTAAACGTTCAAAATTCTAATAACTACTTTTTTGTGAATTATCTCCCTTTCATCGCCAAATGTAAATAAAGGGGTAATTCCTTTATATACATATATATATTTTTTTATTATTATTATTATTAATTTGGCAAATAACGTGACAACATATATCAAATGAATAATACATAAATATATAAATAGATGAAAATAATAAAATTGAAATTGAATGAACAACGGCTAAAATGACTATCACGGCTTTCCACGTGGCATTTAAAAAGAGAACACCACGAGACGCGTGTTTATAACATAAAAAAAATTAATGACATAAAAAAAAACACGTCCATTTCTGAAAATCATCTCTGGAGATTTACTTTGAAATCGATAAGATAAAAATAACATCTTTTTATTTTTATTTTTTATGTGCATTGTAATTGCTTTCAAATTATTAATATATAATAATAATATATATATATATATATATGGAGATAGGATGGATGTAGTAGAATCCGACAGTATGAGGTAGGTAGAAGGATAGTGAACAAGAAATGAAAACTCAAAATAAATATATATATATAAATGTAAGGTAATCCAAATGACTGGTTATAAGGGATGATTCTATTTGGGATCTCACTGTATAACCATGTAGGTGCAAATATATATTCATACAAGGATTTTTATGAATCCCTAAAGAGAGCTCAATGTATAATAATCAATAAATTAGATTATATAATGAGCAATAGTAAAAATCATTGTCCAAGGCATTTTATAGTAAAAATCATTGTCCAATGCATTTGTATAGTAAAAATCATTGTCCAGTGCATTTTTATAGTAAAAATCATTGTCCAATGCATTTTTATAGTAAAAATCATTGGACAATCCATTTTTATAGTAAAAATCATTGGACAATTCATTTTATAGTAAAAATCATTGTCCAATGCATTTGTATAGTAAAAATCATTGTCCAATGCATTTTTATAGTAAAAATCATTGTCCAATGCATTTTTATAGTAAAAATCATATCCAGTGCATTTTAATAGTAAAAATCTTTTCCAATGCATTTCAAAGATAGAAAAACTTAATAAACCGTAATAATTCTGTAATAATTTATTTTGACTAGAAACTCAAAAGCATAGGTATAGATAAATGGGTGGGGGTGGGGTTGTCTTTTTATGAACACAAAAGATTAGGCCGTAAAGTTTAAGAGAATTGTACAGCCACTGTGAAATTAAGCCACTTAGTGATAATATCTTTATGCATCTAGGTATTAAAAGCAAAAAGGCTATTTTTATGAGGAAATATCTTTTGAAGAAATTAATGGTCGTAATATTGAAGACACTAAATCTGAAAAGAGATTTAATTGCTTTAATTTTAAGGGATAATGCTGACTAAAAATCTGCGTCGGATTTAAGTGCCAGCCATTTGGGTGGTCCCGCCATAGAGGGGTGTAGGGGAGAATTTTACATAAATTCAGCTAAGCCCAAGCCTTGGCAGTTCAACCCCGGGCCCTGGAGGTGTTAACGTTGGTAGCAGTAGAGTTAGCCCCGAATCCACAACAAGTGAAGTCAGTAGCCAGCCAGTTGAGATAGATTTCTAAAGTGTTATATTCTCTCTCTTCAATCAGCATCCTATTATCAGACTTTGTGTTTGTTTTGTTTTCTTTTGGTCCTTGTCAACCTGTCTCTGACTTGTGTAACGTAGCGGCGGCGTCACGGTACCAAATAGATATATCTGTTGCATAGTGCCTTTTCTTTGACGGCACTAAATATCTATACGTTGTATACTTCTTACGTCTTACTCTAGTCTATTCTTCCGGCCGTCTTCTGATCGTCTAGTCTTCTATCTTGGTCTGGTCTTTCTTATATGGGTTCCGTGTCTGGTTCTGCTGGGGACCATTTCTTATCAGAAGCCTTGTGTCATTGTTAGCTTTTAGTAATAACAACAAGACTTCGATTTACTTTTAATGTTACTTTATTCCGGATCCCCAGACCAGACAACTGCGCGCGGAGAGTCACATCTTGCTAGCTTCAGTCCTAACTCTCAACTGACTAACTGCAACTCTGACTCCAACTAACTAACTGAGTTGCCCACCTTAAACCGGAAGGGGGCTTTCTATCGGGGTTCCGTTCTCACGATTCTATCCCCAGAAAGCAAGGTGAGAGTGAGGTCAAGCATTGTCACTCACTCTCAAGGCCATCAGCTGTACTGATCGCCATAAGGATTTCTATACTACCTTAAAAAGATATTAGGGATCCATAATTATGTAACACTTGTGCCCTTCAAATCGGCCATCACAGAACATCACAACGTTGGGGTCTAGGCATTTTGCAGTAGTGCAGGCCAGGGTTCTCACATTGGTCATGGTTATTCAATATATTCATATTTTGGCCAAATAATCTATCTTATTATAATGGAGATTGTGTGTTTTTCTGTCTGTAACCGAAACTATATTACTAATCGAGTCACAATTCACATAGTTATTTATATCATATTCTCTATGATTTTATTTATATTTAAACCTCAATTATCAATAAAATTGTTTTACATTATTATACTGTTGACCATATCTACACACTAATAACATGCAATTGTATTCATATATACAAAAAATAGCGGTTTACAGTGTGAATGGAAAGGCTAATTTGCATATTGATATTAAAAATTTGATTTTATTTAATATGTGCTCAGTATAATTGATTTCTAATTGTTTGGTTTTAACTTAATGAATATGAGCAAAAATTTCACCAATAAATCTTAAAAGAAATCCATTGACAATATTAAAAGTAATTCTATTCTTTACTTCCTAATTTAACTAAATAGTTGAATTATGAAAATTTACCAATGAAAGACTGGAGTGAAGAAAAAGCAAGTTTTAGTTGTTCCACTTCTGTTTCAAGTCTTTTTATCGGCATCATATTTAGTTTCATTAGCCTTTCTAAGTTAACATAATATTTTATTACATTAAAAATTAAATACCTGCACCCGGAGGGTGCATATATTTGCTAGTATTAATAATGGAGATTTGCTCTCTTTTTGTCTGTAACAAAAACTGTGTCACTGCTTATGTCACATTACCCAACACATAATCCAATGTTATAACATCTTATTATAATGGAGATTGTGTGTTTTGCTGTCTGTAACCGAAACTAAATTACTACTTAAGTCACAATTCCATTAGTTATTGACGTCACATTCACCATGACTTTATTTTTATTTAAACCTCAATTATTGATAAAAATTGTTATACCTTATTATACTGTTGGATTAATCTACATACTAATAACATGCAAGTATATTTATATAGTCAACAAAATAGCGGTTTACAGTGTGAACGAGAAGGCTAATTTGCATATTGATATTAAGAATTTGATTTTAATAAATATATTCTTAGTATTATTGATTTCTAATTGTTTGGTTTTCTCTTAACGAATTTGAGCAAAAATCTCGGGGATAAATCTTAAAAGAAATCCATAAACAAGACGAAAGACCTGTAATTTTCATAATCTAACTAAATAAATAAATGAGGAAAAATGAAAAGACGGCGGATGATGGAAATGAAGAAGGGTTAGATTTAAAGCTGTTCTATTCTTCGATTATACCCCCTCAGTTTATCATTTTCTAAGTAGTTTCTAATTCGATACAATATTTTATTACCATCAAAACCTAAATACTTGCACCCGAAGGGTGCATATATTTGCTAGTCTATTAATAATGGAGATTCGCTCTCTTTTTGTCTGTAACAAAAAACTGTGTCACTGCTTATGTGACATTACCAACACATAATCCAATGTTATAACATCTTATTATAATGGAGATTGTGTGTTTTGCTGTTTGTAACCGAAACTATATTACTACTCAAGTCACAATTCCCTTAGTTATTGACATCACATTCTCCATGATTTTATTTTAATTTTAACCTCAATTATTAATAAAATTGTTTTACATTATTAATACTGTTAGCCCATATCTACATACTGACAATATGCAATTATACTTATATATAAAACGAAATAGCGGTTTACAGTGTGAACGGGAAGGCTAATTTGCATATTGATATTAAAAATGTAATTTTATTAAATATATGCTTAGTATTATTGATTTCTAACTGTTTTATTTTTATTTTAATGAATATAAGCAACAATCTCTTCAATGAATCTTAAATGAAATCCATTAACAAGAAAAATAAACTGTCATTTTATTCTTTACTTCCTCTTTTAACTAAATACTTAAATTAGAAAAAATAACAATGAAAGACGAAAGTGATGGAAGAGTAAGTTTCAGTAGTTCTATTTTTTTTATTATACTCCCTCTGTTTCAAATCTTTTTATCTGCATTCTTTTAGTTTCATTAGCCTTTCTAATTTAATACGATATTTTATTACATTAAAACTTAAATACTTGCACCCGGAGTGTGCATATATTTGCTAGTAGAATAAATATACTCAAAATGTGAGCATGCAACGTTAGACAATCCTCATTGTTTCAATAAATATATGCCCGGCGTTATATATTCATATATAGATTGTTTTATTCTAATATAATATTTAAAGTTATCGGAACTATTTTCCATTTTAAATTATCTTTCTTTCTTTTTTTTTTTTTTTTACTCCTTTAACAAATTTGACGATTTTACATACTTATGGTACACATTCTATGACATTGAATTTTCAGCTCCCATCCCCTCAGGCAATATCTTTTAAAAAAGTATTTTTACGTCGCTTGGAGGGTGTCTTTTTTTTGCTAGTAATTATATAATTTTTAAGTTTTAAATTTTTATTTTAATCCTGGCGTAGTTTTTTTTTGTTATAATTAAGTTAGCAATGTAATGTCTGTTTTTATATTGTTTGATTAATTAATTTAATTTAATTAATTAATATTCGATGGTTATAGTAACTAGCAAATATATGCACCCTCCGGGTGCAAGTATTTAAGTTTAAATGTAATAAAATATTAGATTAAATCAGAAAGGCTAATGAAACTAATTAAGAATTCAGATAAAAAGATTTGAAACGGAGGGGGTATAATCGGAAAATAGAACAACTGAAACTTACTCTTTCATCACTTCCGTTTTTCAATGCTAAATTTTCCTAATTTAACTATATAGTTAAAATAGGAAGTAAAGAATAAAATTACAGTTATTTCTTCTTGTTAATGATTTCTTTTAGGATTATTGAAGAGATTTTTCTCATATTCATTAAGATAAAACCAAACAATTAGAAATCAATAATACCAAGCACATTTTTATTAAAATCAGTTTTTTTAATATCAATATGCAAATTAGCTTTACGTTTACACTGAAAACTGGTATTTTGTTGTATATATAAATACAATTGCATGTTATTAGTATCTAGGTAAGGCCAACAGTATTAATAATGTCAAACAGTTTTATTATTAATTGAGGTTTAAATAGAAATAGAATCATGGAGAATGTGACGTAAATAACTAAGGGAATTGTGACTTGAGTAGTAATCTAGTTTCGGTTACAGACAGAAAAGCACACAATCTCCATTATAATAAGATATTAATATTGATATAATTATTAATAAATTATTGAAATGAAGAAAACATTAATTAAGTTACAATTTCTTCTATTGTTAAATGATATTCATTATGAATATTCACTGATATGTTTGCTTTCCTTAGGGTAAATTAAAAAAGTGGATTTTAAATATGATTTATATAGTATTTTAATATTGGAGTGCATATGTAATATGTCTGTTTTTATATTGTTTGGTTTTGTTGTTTTTTTGTTTTACGGCACATCAACCTCAGTGGGTCATTTAATGCGATAAAGTTTTGAAATAAATCAATTCTTAATGGATAATACATTTTTTATAAATACATTTTTCTATTTAACCCATAGATGGGACCCTAACAGGTACTACCACTCCGGGTCAGAGTGGACCAGGGAGCAATGGTGATGAAGGGGTGCTCCACATTCCCCAAACCTCCAAAACTGGAACCTCACCATCAGATAGAGTTTAACGTCATTCCCAGGACATGTAGACCCGCAGCCACCGCCTTCTAGCACCCATATGATAAAAAGGGGTTGGGGCTTGCCATAAGGGCAATAGGGTTGGGAAAATCATATAGGTGCTAGGGCTTGACAATAACCAGCCGATTGATTGGAGGGGGCCTCTCCGACGCCCGTCTAGCCCAAGATAGGGCTAAAGGGGAGAATTGCAAGTCATGAACTACTCATCCACCTGGATTCTATCTTATATTGTTTGATTAATTAATTTAATTTAATTAATTAAATATCAATGGTTATAGTAATATTAATATTGATATAATTATTAATGAATTATTGAAATGGAGAAAACAGTTTTTGAAGAGATTTGTTAACAACTAGGATAATAGTACATTGATTTCGAGAATATCCATAAATTTTATTTCAACTTTATTACATTTAACTATATTCAAGGTTAGTGTTGGAGTAAATAGTATTGAAACTAACAATATTAGCTACTTTTTCCTGCTTCCTAAATGTATTATATAGATACTCATAGATGCTAGCTTAAATTATTATAAACTTTAAAATAAGAAATTTAATTATATTTTTATAAGGATATTAATAATTTCTTTTAAATATAATAATAATAATAATAATAATAATAATAATAATAATAATCCAAAGAGGTATCTTCCAGAGAGACTCATTATCACACTACTCTTTATTATTGCAATGATGCCGCTAAACCATATACTGAAAAATGTACCGGGGGATACAATTTAGTATTCACAAGAAAGATCACCACTTATGTACATGATGACATAAATTTTTGCAAAAAAATGAAAAAGAATTGGAGAGGCCTAGTACAAACTATTAGATATATAGCAGGATATAGGGATGGAATTTGGAATCGAAAAATGTGCTATGCTTGTAATAAAAAGGGGTGAAGAAAACTATTAAATGGAATACAACTACCAAATCAGGAAACTATAAAATCTCTTGATGAAAATGAAAGCTACAAATACTTAGGAATTTGGAAGGCGACAATATCATGCAAGCAGAAATGAAAGGAAAAGTTAAAAAGGAATATCTCAGGAGAACTAGAAAACTTCTAGAAACGAAACTTAACAGCAGAAATCTGATCAAAGAGATTAATACCTGGGCTGTCCCCATTATATAAGACTCAGGACCATTCTTAAAATGGACAAAAGAAGAACTCAGACAGATAGACCAAAGGACGAGAAAATTAATGACCATGCACAAGGCTCTCAGCCATGAGATGATAGAGATAGATTGTATGTGTCAAGAAAGGAAGGGGGAAGGGGTCTTGCCAAATAGAGAGAATGCGTAGAAACCACAATCCAAACACTTGAAGATTACAACAAGGAAGAGCAAAGACAAATTACTTATGGCGACCAACAATAGTAGAAACGGCAGATGGACAAAACAGAAGAACGACAAAGACTAGAAAACAAAAATGGGAAGAAAAACAATTATATGGACGCTTCAAACGAAAAAGATGAGGTTGCACATCAAAGACTTGGACATGGTTAAGAAAGGGAAACCTCAAAAGAGAAACAGAATCACTTATAATTGCCTGCACAAAATAATGCCATAAGGACAAACTACATCAAAGCGAAAATTGATAAGACCCAACAAAAATAGTAAATGTAGACTTTGCGGTAATAGAGATGAGACTGTTAACCATATACTCTGCGAATGTAGCAACTAGCACAACAGAAATACAAAACTAGACACGACTGGGTTGGGAAGTGATCCACTGGGAATTATGCAAACAAAATTAAATTTTGACCACACAACAAAATGGTATATGCATAAACCAGAATCTGTTCTGAGAACGAAACGCACAAAATTCTCTGGACTTTGAAATTAAAACGGATCACCATTCCCAGCAAGAAGACCAGACCTAGTGTTGATTAACAAAAAAAAGAAAGACTTGTCAACTGGTGGATTTTGCAGTGCCAGCGGATCACAGAGGTGAAGTTAAAGGAAAATGAAAAAATTGACAAATATCTGGACCTTGCCAGAGAACTGAAAAAGTTATGGAATATGAAAGTGAAAGTTATACCAATTGTAGTTGGTGCACTTGGAACAGTCCCAAAAGCATTAGAAAAGGGTTTGGAAGTTTGGATACAGAGGAAGGATTGAAACCATTCAGAACACTGCAACTGCTGCAATCTCGCAGAATACTCAGAAGAGTCCTGGAGACCTGAGGAGACTTGCTGTCACTCAGACTCCAGTGAAAGACCATCAGCTAACACTGATGTGAAAACTCAAAAGGAGTAAATATATAATAATATAATAATAATTATGGTAATTCAATAATTAATAATAATTATTGGTATACTGTTAATATTATGGTATGATTGATGATTAATATTATAGAATGTATTAAAAATTATTAATAACTAATATCTTTAGATATGATGTATTTGTATCAAAAATATCAATGAGAATAATTGATGAGGACAGATTAAAATGTATTATATGATTTAATATTCTAGTAATATTAAAAATTTAATAAAAATACTACAATAATAATAATGATGATAATAATTAATAATTGATAATATTTTTTTTTCCATTCCTTCAGCTTCACCCTGTGATCTGCTGGAACTGCAAAATCCACCAGTTGACAAGTTCTTTCTTTTTTGTTAATTAACTACAATTGGAATCACTTTGACTTTCAATATTCCATAACTTTTTCAGTTCTCTGGCAAGGTCCAGGTATTTGTCCATAGTGGACAAACTACTGGACCTTGCCAGAGAACTGAAAAAGTTATGGAATATGAAAGTCAAAGTGATTCCAATTGTGTTAGGCACTTGGAACGGTCCCAAAAAGATTGGGAAAAATTTGGAAAATTGGAAATCAGTGGGAGAATCGAGACCATCCAAAATACTGCACTGCTACAATCTGGCAGAATACTCAGAAGAGTCCTGGTGGCTGAGGAGACTTGCTGTCACTCAGACTCAGTGAGAGGCCATCAGCTAACGCTGATGTGAAAACTCAAAAGGAGTGAACAATAATTGATAATATTAGTAATAGTAATTGTTATCTCTATATATAATGAGAGATAGATTTCATTTCTATCTGTAACTGAAACTATGTCTCTGCTTATGTCACAAATAATCTAAAGCGTTTATTAGTGAAAATCTAATTTATAATCAAGATCATTTATACATAAAAATAGAGAAGAACACTGGTTTATATCACTAATGAAAATTGTCTTTGTAATACCTGATGTTCTAGGCGATTCTTAACGAATCTTTTCAATAAATGCATGTTTAGTTATATACATTTGTACATAGTTATATTTATTTTGATTTGTATTTAAACTTATCTAATGTATTAATTTTTGCAAGAAATTTATCTCTAAATAAAGATATAGCCACTTATTTATAATAGTCACGTTAAATTATTACTTTTGATTTTTTGTTGATGTCAGCCTTGTTTTACGGTGAAAAATATTTTATAAGTTTTAAGATAATAGAGTTATTAAGTTATAAGATAAAAAAAGTTATTTGTTTTACCCATTCATTTAATTAAAATACAATTTGTAGAATTGTGTAAAAATATTTATTTTTAAATCTTTTTTCTTCGCATGATTTGTTTATTAAAAAAAAAAAGCGGTGTAAAAACAAAAAAGGACCCCTCTATTTTAAATTCCGGTTATGTACCTGTTAAATTATTTCATTACACTAAATTTTTGTTGAAATTTATAATTATTTAATGTATAAAGTTTTGCGAGAAATTTATCTATAAATAAGATATAGCCACTTATTCATATCTTATGTTAAATTATTACTTATGATTTTTTGCCCGTGACTGCTTCCGTTTTCGTTACCGTATCTCCCAAAAAACGGAAAAAATAAACATTTTATAAGTTTTAAGATAATAGAGTTATTAAGTTTATAAGATAATAAAAAGTTGTTTTTTTTTTACTCATTCATTCAATTAAAAATACAATTTGTAGAATTGTGTAAAAATATTTATTTTTAAATTTTTTTTCTTGCATGTTGGTTTGTTTATCGAAAGCAGTCATAAAACAAAAAATGAGCCCTCTAATCCAAATCCAGGTTATATTTGGATGTACCTGTTAATGTAATATTTTCATTACACTAAATTAATGTTTGTTGACATTTGAAAGCAATTTATGGAAAATAGTGATAGATTTCAAGTTGGGGATGAATTTTAAACTCACTTTCGCTCAATTTTAATAACATTTTGGAGAATTAAGTAATTTAACAAAGATATTTGTCAAAACAAAACATTGTTTTCCAAAGAACTCAGTGGAGTGAATGCAGTTTAGGTAAGTAAAATTTCAGAAAAAAGTAACCATTTTCCCACCCACATATTAGAGAATGAAATAATGTTCTAAGGGAGATAATAGAGAAATAAAAGACAAAAGTAATCTCCCTTTATTTCTTAGAATGATAAAGAACTGTAAAAATGGTCATAGAAAAAACAACTAGTATCTAATTTTGGGGGAAAAGTATTCATTTGCCCACTCCTAATAACACTAAAAATTGTTGTGGAAACTATGCAAAAATGAAATATCACTTCATACACTTTATCAGATATATTTAACCAAAATGACATGAACATATTTTGAAATAAAAGCAGATTAAAGATTTAAAGAAATTGCCATTGGCCTCCAATGCTACCAATTGTTCTTGCCTCCAGTTCATCTTTGGTGTGGCACAGAGATTTATTCTCAGTCTTACTGACTGAAGTAAAGTAAAAAGAAAGAGTAAAGAAGGTGTAATAGAATATATATATACAGAGACAGAGACAGAGAGAGGGAGAGAATGCGTGTGTATGTGACAAAAGAGAAGAGAAAAGAGAGGGAGAGAATGAGTGACAGAGAAGAGAATGTGTGTGTGAAAAGAGAGAGAGAGAGAGAGAGTGTGTGTGTGTGACCAAAGAGAGGGTGAGAGAGAGTAACAAAAAGAGAGTAACAAGAAAGAGGGAGAGTGACGAGAGAGATATATATATAAGAGATAGAGAGAGAGAGAGAGAGAGTGTGTGTGTGTGTGTGTGTGTGTGTATGTGCTATGTGTGTGTGTGACAAAAAAGAGGATAGAGTAACAAAAGAGAGAGAGAGAGAGAGAGTAAGAAAAGATATATATATATATATATTATATAGAGAGAGAGAGAGAGAGAAGAGAGAGTGACGAGAGAGAGAGAGAGAGAGAGAGAGAGAGAGAGTGTGTGCATGTGTATGTGTGAGACCAAAAAGAGGGAGAGAGTACAAAAGAGAGAGAGAGAGAGTAACAAAAGAGAGAGAGAGAGATATAGAAAGAGAGAGAGAGAGAAAAGAGAGTGACATGAGAGAGAGGGAGAAATAAAGAGATAGATAGTAGAGAGACAAGAGAGACAGAGACAGAAAGAGAGAGAGAGAGAGACAAAAGAGAGAGAGAGAGAGAGTATGGGTGTGTGTGTGTGTGTGTGGTGTGTGTGTGTCAAGAGATAGATAGATAGAGAGAGAAGAGAGAGAGAAGAAAGGGAGAGAAAGATAGAGTGATAGAGAGATAGAGAGGTGTGTGTATGTGTGTGTGTGACAAAAAGAGGGAGAGAGTACAAAAGAGAGGGAGAGAGAGAGAGAGAGAGAGAGATAGAGTGATAAGAGAGATAGAGAGAGTGTGTGTATGTGTAATGTGTGTGTGAGACAAAAGAGAGGGAGAGAGTGAAAAGAGAGAGAGAGAGTGACAAAGAGAGAGGGAGAAATAAAGAGATAGATAGAGATAGAGAAAGACAAAGAGAGACAGAGACAGAAAGAGAGCGACAAAAGACAGAGAGAGTGTGTGTGTGTCAAGAGATAGATAGATAGATAGATAGATAGATAGAGAGAGAGGAGAGAGAGAGAGAGAGAAGAGAGAGAGAGGAGAGAGAGAGAGAGAAGATAAAATTAAGTGAAGGACAGTAAGGAGAGCAAAGAGTAAGAAAAGAAAGTTAAATAAAAATAAAGAGAGGTGAGTAAGCTGAAAGGAGAGTAAGAAGTGGAGATTGAGGGAAGGGAGAGGAAAGATGCAATGTGGCCGAGGGGATGTAGTAAGAAACTGTCCAGAAAGAGAGTGAGAATTTCGCTCAACCGCGAAGTTTATATATTTAAGAATGTCATCAATCTGTTAATAAGTTTTTATTTATCCAAAGTAATACATAAACAGTTTTATATAGTAATGCCATTTTGTTTAGGACAGGTATAATTACCAACACAGGAAACATGTATCATACATCAAAATGAAGCTGGTCCTCTGTGGATCACATCCTTACTCCTACACTTAGGTGAAAATTAATGCCATTTGTTTAGGACAGGTATAATTACCAACACAGGAACATGTATCATACATCAAAATGAAGCTGGTCCTCTGTGATCACATCCTAATTTCCACATATTTACCGTTTCTCTAAATAGCAATGTTCTACTTTTGATTGAGAAACATGTATCCATGCCTCGAAAAATTCTGTTGACTGTTCTTTGAGCCACTTCTTCACTACAGATTCCATTACTTCGTCGCTGGAATAATGTTGCTTCTCAAAGGACCTCTTCTTAAAAGAAAAAAATTATATTTTTAAGAGAGCTCCCGAATGAAAAAGACTTCTTCATTTTTATTGTACTCTTATTGAAGCATGGAATTAATATAATTATCTTATAACATATTGGAGAGGATAAAATAGGTTTTTACCTTTGTGAAGTTCTGTTGAGAAATTATTCAATTTTTTATTGTATCTAATGTTGTCTGTTCTACTTTCGGTAAAACTGCAACAATGTATACTTCTGATTTAAGATATAAAACTGTGTTAACTAGAAGATTTGAATAACTTTTATAGTTAATAAAGTATGGTGATTGCCTCTTCTTCACAGAAAGAAAGCCATTTCCAACAAGTGATTCGGTTGTGAGCATGCAGAGGGCCCAAATTTGTTTTTTTATATGTTCCCTGTCACACACATGACCCTTTCTTGGCTTCCTTGCCTAAGACTATACGTGACTGGAAGCCGCAGCCCCTTGACAAGCAGGCCCTGCCACAACAGGTCACATATATGGTCAGTCTTAACTGTAGGAATGTGAACCAAAGAGAGGTTCATTTTGAGGTATGATACGCATTTCCTGTGCTCGTAATTATACCTGTCTAAAACAAAATGGCGTTACCTTTTAACTCACCCTCTTTAGGTGTATTCTCTTATTCGTAGCAATATTTGTGCGAGAGTGGCGGGTTTTGAAACCTTGTGTCAAGAACTTCCGGTTCATGTGACTGACTGTCATTTTCCCATCTGACTGAATAGTACATTAAAGTTTTTCATGTATTCACCTGTAAAGAAAAAGAAAAGAAAGAAATCATTTATCTGAATTTTTTTAGATGAGACTTGATATTTTTTTCTTTGCGAGATTCACTTGTCAATATTATTATCTTCTATAATTATCGAATTTTTGCAATACGCGCATTGTAATTGCCTTCAAGCAAAATATAAATATCAATATATACTTTATTCAACAAAATAAACAAACATCCAAAAATCTTATTTAATAACACACGTTTCAACTGATGTGTCTTCTCGTCTAGCTCGAAAACCTAGCTCGAGAGCCTTTATGTCGTAATCCTGAGCCTTTATGTCGTAATCCGGAGCCTGCAGTCAGAATTGTCACTTAGAACTGTAATAAGTCAATTTGTACCATGTTAACGGAATGAGAACAATATACCTTGTAGGGACTAGAACTCTCCTGTTAGGTCGAGTGAAGAACCCTCTTTTACGGTTTTGGCACGCAACCAATGTCATTCCTTCTCCAACCCAAAACTACGGAGTGAATAGCTCTGATGATGATTTTTGTAAATCGAAATATTGATGCAGTATCAGCTTATGATTATATTATAATTGTTTTCTTCTTTAACAGCATTGTGTGATGTTTTCTTCCACTTTTTCAATAACTCAATATATATATATATATATATATATATATATATATATATATATTATATATATATATGCAATCATCTACATCCAGTGGTCCCAATCTTTTTTTTTGTTTGTCCCGCAGGCCTTAAGAGAGTTTGGCTCTGACCTCGCAAACAGACTACAATTGATACTTTTGATCAAAAATAATGAATGTGAATCCATATTACAAGTTTTATCAAATATCATATATATTTTATCACATCAGAGACCTGGACATGGCTAAGAAAAGGAAACCTCAAAAAGAAGAACCGAATCCCTAATAATCGCAGCACAAGACATGCCATCAGAATAAACTGATAGGCAAAAATAGATAAAGACGCAGCAAATAGCAAGTGCAGAATGTTGGAAATAGAGACGAAACAGATAATCATATAATAAGCAAATGCAGCAAACTAGCACAAAGAGAGTACAAAACTAGCACGATTCTGCGAGAAAAGGTGGATTCCACTGGAACTGTGCAAGAAATTCAATTTTCACCATACAAACCAATGGTATATGCACAAACGTAAACCTGTCATAAAAAATGAGACGCAGCAAAATTCTTTTGGATTTCAAGGTAACAGACGGATCACCTAATCCCGGCCAGGAGACGCGGACCTAGTATTAATTGACGAAGAAAGAGAGAACTGTCATCTCGTGGATTTTGCTGTCCCACTGATCACCGAGTGATGAAGGAAAGCGAAAAGATAGACAATACTTGGACCTTGCCAGAGAACTGAAGAACTTTGGAACATGAAGGTGAAGGTCGTACCAATTGTAATTGTACCCTTGAATGGTCCCCAAAGATCTGGAAAAGAATTTGGGTGAACTAGAAATCAGAGGAAGAATCGAGACCATCCAAACTACGGCACTGGATCGGCTAAGATACTTAGAAGGGTCCTGGAAACCTGAGGAGATTTGCTGTCACTCAGCCTCCAGTGAAAAAAAGAAGAGGAAGACTTGTCATCTCGTGGACTTTGCCGTCCCGGCCGATCACAGAGTAAAATGAAAGAGAGCAAAAAGAACGACAAACACTTGGACCTGCCAGATGACTGAGAAAATTGTGGAACATGAGGGTGAATCAATTGTAATTGGGGCCTTGGAGCAATCCCCAAGGGTTGGAAAATATATAATAATAATAATAATAATAATAATAATAATGTGTTTTTTTATAATAATCACTAATAATATCGTGTTTTTTTTCGTTTTTTTTTTCGTTTTTTTTTGTCCTGTGTCAGGGGTTCAGGTTTACACCCCGCCGGGTCCGGTGTAACCACACTATACATCTCATGAAAATGTCTAAGAATAAATTATATTAGCCGTGAACGCAGACTTCGAGTCTATGGACATGATGGACAGGTGCTCCCTTGATGGTCAACATGGGGGACCCGATCCGCTATGAGATGTTGGTCAATTATATTTCAGACACTCAGCAAAAGATTAATCATCCCTGGAAAGAAGAATAAATAATACGTATACCCATTGTACAAAACAGGGGGTAGATGATCAACATTATATGCACTAGCAAATATATGCACCCTCCGGTGCAAGTATTTAAGTTTTAAGGTATAAAATATTGTATTAAATTAGAAAGGCTAATGAAACTAAATAAGAATACAGAAAAAAGATTTGAAACAGAGGGAGTATAATAAAAGATTTGAAATAGAGGGAGTATAATAAAAAATGGAACAACTGAAACTTACTCTTCCATCACTCTCGTCTTTCATTGTTGTTTTTTTAATTTAAGTATTTACTTAAAAGAGGAAAGTAAAGAATAGCAGTATATTATCTATTTGTTAATGGATTTCATTTAAGATTATTTAAGAGATTTTTGTTTATTCATTAAAATAAAACCAAACAGTTAAAATCAATAATACTAAGCAATATTTATTAAATTCGATTTTTTATATTAATATGCAAATTAGCCTTCCCGTTCAAACTGTAAACCGCTATTTTGTTATATATAAATATAATTGCATGTTGTCAGTATGTAGACATGATTAACAGTATTAATAATGTAAGACAATTTATTAATTGAGGTTTATTATAAAAATTAGATCATGGAGAATGTGATGTCAATAACTAAGAGAATTGTGACTTGAGTAGGAATATAGTTTCGTTACAGTCAGAAAACACACAATCTCCATTATAATAAGATGTAGGCTGCAGTTGCTCTTCTTGTTCTTTCAGATATACAAGGGAAAATGGTAGCGCAGCCGAGACGACCCAGTGAGGTGGCAGCCGAGAGACAAAAGAAAAGTGTGGACCAGAGAAAATAACATACAAGTACTTCATTGTTATCTTAAGAGCAACCCAGCACAGAGAAGTTATAGAAAAAGAATGCTTCAGATTTGGAATGACAACAATAATTTCAACCCACCAGCAAAGAGAGACCAAGCAAGAATAATCTGAATAAAGAATTGTTCTCTGTTATGGATAATAGAGATATGTGGGCAGGAATACAAATCCATCAGGAAACAACTAAACAAAATGAACAACACGCCTGGCAAACAAACCTTGTACAACTCACCTTAACAACACAGGAATACACAAGGACAGAGAATGGATATAGAACTTATACAAAATCATGTGATAAGAGAGTACATTACCATCCATAAGAAACATAGAATGGAAAGTCAAGAAAGAAACTGAAAGGATAAACAAATATTAACGAACATCCCAATAAATAATATCACTGAACTAAACAACCTTATCTATGCAGGAGCAAAACTAGTCTGCGATAGAATTGGTGAACCCTACGAAACACAAACAGAGACCAAACATAAACACAAAAAGCTGGGTGGGAGTTCAGATTGGAAGAACAAATAAAAAAACTATGACAACAAACAAACACTTTAAACAAAAACACAAACACACATTTAGCTAAAAAAGTTAAAAGACAACAGCAAATTAAGATTGAAGAAGTAAATCAAAAGATATCGGCTATAGAAGGAAGATTCAAAAGATATCGAGAAAGAACTAAACAGTACAAACAAAATAGGAACTTCCAAAACAATGAGAATAAATTTTATGAACAAATTAATGGATTAAAAACAAACACGGATGAACACCCAAATGCAACAGAAGCAGAAAAGTTTTGGAGTGATATATGGAAGAGGAAAGAACACAATAAGAAATCGAAATGGATTAGTGATATTAAGAATGAACTGATGGAAATTGAGGAAGGACCTGTAGCAATTGTGTTCATATAATTACGCTCAAATCGGTACTCAAGAAAGTAACAAATTGGAAAACACCAGGCCATGATAGCATACATGGATTCGGGTTCAAAAAATGTACTTCTATCCACGAAAGAATGGCCCAGCAACTGAACAGATGTCTACAAGAAACAGAAGTATCCGAATGGATGACGAAAGGAATAACTACCCTAATCCAGAAAGACCCACAAAAAGTGTTGTGATGTTAGTCCCAACAGTAAAAAGGAGTCAAGTCGAGATAGGGTAAAATAAGACAAGTGTATTTACAATCATGGTACATGTACGACTAGCTTGTCGTTAACGGGAACAGTCCTGCCTTTCCACTCGGTGTCTCACTATTTATAGTGAGAACCGGTGCATGTTCTCCACTGTAGGAACGGCCGGTACAACAAAAAGGAAACGTCCCCAGCAATTATAGACCAATAACTTGTCTACCCATGATGTGGAAAATATTGACTGCTGTGATAAAAAAATGTACTTTTCACTCAATTGGCGTAATCTTTTCCCAGAAGAACAAAAAGGATGCCGCAAGGGGAAAAGATGAACATACGATTTACTGTATATAGACCAATACATTCTTATAGAAGAAAAAATAGAGGGGGGGGGGGGAATAGATATTTGAGTCAACACGTTCCTGCTGAAAGGGGGGGGACAAAAAGGAGCGAGTCCATTGTCTTCTTGCAGGCCAAACTTTCTTTTGGTCAACACAGTCTTCGTCTTCGTCGTCGACCAGCAGCTGAAAATCCGTCGTCGTCGTCGTCAAAATGTTTTTCTTTACTGACTGCCGTCTCACGTAGGCCAAATGCTTGTCTCCCCACGCTCCACTTGCTTTGGTTATTTATGGGCATATTACCCAAACATCCGGGCACATCAGTCGAACCTCGTGCCCGTGCAACGCACAATTATCATGCATTCGGATGGATGCGTGTAGGCCCCCAACATACGGGCACCTGAATTGCACCTCACGTCCATCCAGTGCCAAAATCGCATTTGTTTTTGCATGCGGGAGGACGCGGGTTCGATCCTGGCAGGCAAGACAACGTCTTGCTCTTTTTCTAAAAGAGTACGGTAGTACTCGTTCTCCGTCACAAGAAGTAAAAAATAGACGGAAAAATATTGCAATGGCGTGGATCGATTACAGAAAAGCCTATGACATGGTCCCACATACCTGGATTTTAGAATGTTTAAAAATGTACAAAATCTCCAACAACATCATAAATTTCATTGAAAAAGCCATGGGAAACTGTTGAGTTCAATTAAAAGCCGGAAAGCAATCCCTGGCAGAAGTAAAAATCAAGAGAGGTATCTTCCAAGAAGACTCATTATCACCACTACTGTTCATTATAGAAATGATGCCACTCAATCATATACTTAAAAATGTACAGGGGGGATACAAATTCACTAACGCACAAGAAAAGATAAATCACCTTATGTACATGGATAACATAACAAATTTTTGCAAAAAATGAAAAAGAATTAGAAACCCTAGTACAAACTATTAGAATATATAGCCAATATATAGGAATGGAATTTGGCATTGAAAAATGTGCTATGCTAGTAATGAAACAGGGTGGAAGAAAATTAATAAATAGAATACAAGTGCCAAATCGGGACACTATAAAATCACTTGAGGAAAATGAAAGTTACAAATACTTAGGAATTTTAGAAGCAGACAATATCAAGCAAGCAAAAATGAAAGGAAAAGTTTAAAAAGAATATCTCAGGAGAACTAGAAAACTTCTAGAAACCAAATTTAACAGCAGAAATCTAATCAAAGGAATCAATTCCTGGGCCGTCCCTATTATAAGATACTCAGGGCCATTCTTAAAATGGACAAAAGAACTCAGACTGATTGACCAAAGGACGAGAAAGTTAATGACCATGCACAAGGCTCTCCACCCTAGAGACGATAGATATAGATTATATGTTTCAAAAAAGGAAGGGGAGGTCTTGCCAACATAGAGGACTGCGTAGAAACAACAATCCAACAACTTGAAGATTACACAAGAAACAGCGGACAAATTACTTATCGCGGCCGACAATAGTAGAAGTGACAGATGGACAAACAGAAAAACAACAAAGACTAGAAAACAAAAATGGGAAGAAAAACAATTATATGGATGCTTCAAACGACAAATCGAAGAGGTTGCACATGAAAAGACTTGGACATGGTTAAGAAAAGGAAACCTCAAAAGAGAAACTGAATCACTAATAATTGCTGCACAAAATAATGCCATAAGGACAAACTAAGACGTTTCATTTTAATCCCAATGAAGATTAAAGGCTGTTCATTTTAATCCCGATGAAGATTAAAGACTGTTCATTTTAATCCCGATGAAGATTAAAGACTGTTCATTTTAATCCCAATGAAGATTAAAGACGTTTTATTTTAATCCTAATGAAGATTTAAGACGTTTCATTTTAATCCCAATGAAGATTAAAGACAGTTCATTTTAATCCAATGAAGATTAAAGACGTTTATTTTAATTTTAATCCCAATGAAGATTAAAGACTGTTCATTTTAATCCCAATGAAGATTAAAGACTGTTCATTTTAATCCAATGAAGATTAAAGACTGTTC
Organism: Doryteuthis pealeii; assembly: GCA_023376005.1. Classification (NCBI taxonomy): domain Eukaryota; kingdom Metazoa; phylum Mollusca; class Cephalopoda; order Myopsida; family Loliginidae; genus Doryteuthis; species Doryteuthis pealeii. The sequence goes on from CM042175.1 coordinate 35,637,221, forward strand.
ATTTTAATCCAATGAAGATTAAAGACTGTTCATTTAATCCCAATGAAGATTAAAGACTGTTCATTTTAATCCCAATGAAGATTAAAGACTGTTCATTTTAATCCCAATGAAGATTAAAGACTGTTCATTTTAATCCAATGAAGATTAAAGACTGTTCATTTTAATCCCAAAAAGATTAAAGACTGTTCATTTTAATCCCAATGAAGATTAAAGACTGTTCATTTTAATCCTAATTAAGATTAAATACGTTTCATTTTAATCACAATGAAGATTAAAGACAATTCCTTCAATCCCAATGAAGATTAAAGACTACCTGAGAGGAGGGGTGGCTATAAGAGGGATCTCGGCTGGATGAAAGAGGAATACCCTGTGAGAGGAAGACCAGATGAAAGGGGAATGCACAATTAAGAAATGAAGCCTGACCGACAAACGAAGCTTGGTGGAGTAAGGAAGCCAGGAATTTACGCGGAAATCCGACTGAGAGAGCGGGGTGGTCTATGAGAGAGTTCGGCTGTTAGAAGAATGTTTGTAGTAAAAGGATTTAATACTTACCATATAAACCAATTGCATTTTGTAAGTAGTCTTTGACAATAAAATACATTAGTATCCTTGAAGGAGTATGTTCCTTTCGATAGAAGAAAATACTAACTGGAGGAAATTTTGAATTTTGAGATTGAAAGAAGTCCGACTTGATACATCCACCTTCTTAAGACCAACACTGACAAAAGAAGGGGTCACTTGAATAATCTTTCCACTTGTCCGAATTGTTAGTTTCTTAAAATCAACTGTGCACACGGAATTGTTAAGTGGGTAGCCATATATTTCCACGTCTGTAAAGATTTTTTAAAAAACGAATAAATAAATTAGTTACTTGAAACTATCAATTATTGAAATTAGAAGATTATTTTCTTTTCTTTCTAGCCAAATAAATATTTCTAAGATTGGACCTGGTATATGTGAGAAATCTCGAGCTGAAACGATTAGGGCACACATTTTTCTATTTCAAATTACCAGCGTGCGGCGCCCTGCGTCTATTTTGAATCATTGCTGATACAGGCAGCAGTCAGCGATTTTTTTTATATTAGCAGCAGCTACCATGTTATGATTATCGCAAATCATTTGATTTTTGTTTAATTAATGAATTATAACCCTTAATCAGTAGAAATCAATAACCAAATTTGGCATGTTTCTTAGTTATAGGGATATTAAGGTATATGCAATATTTCGAATCTGAGTAACAATTTTTTTCTGAGTTATAAGTCGACACGTACATACCAAAATGTATTTTATATATATACTAGCATCGGCTACCCGACTAAGCCCTGGTAGAGGAGATAAAAACATGGTTTAATAATCGTTTGCAGATCTATTACTACTGAATACCGAGTTCGGTCCTCGAAGGATGACCCACAAAAATCAACACGTAAAAACGATCTTAATTTAATCCTGCCTGGTGGGAGGTCAGGGAATTTTCTTTTCGTCAGATTTGAAGGGATGACATCATATGGCTAAACTTGCGAATCGGTCGGAAAATAAAAACATATTACAGGTGACCTAGAAAAAACAGAACCCAAATTATTTATTTATTTTCCCATTAAACTAACCCTAAACCCCACCCTAACCCCTAGAACCCCGTAGTTAAAATTAACAGTTTTATTACAAAATGTGTGGGTTGTTTTTTTTTGTTTTTGTTTTTTTTTTTCTGGGTTACTCTGCATACAGAGTGAGCCAGAAAAACAGAACACAAATTATCTATTTATTTTCTCATTAAACTAACCCTAAACCCCAACCCCAACACCTCAAGTTAAAATTAACAGTTTTATTATAACATTTACGGGTTCTGTTTTTGGGGGGGGTCACCGTAATTTTCCGACCGATTTGCAAATTTTGACCATCACATAATGATATAGTAAGAAATTTTAAATCAATGATTAACTATATTTTTTAAATAAAATATAAATGACACGATTTGCTAAACTTCAAATTAATATTTGAAAAAGAAAAAAGGAATTAAATAAAGTAATCAAATTTATGTAAAACGATAAATAATCTTTAAAAAAATAACATTATTAATTCAAAACATAGCCGATCGAATATAGTATACTTTACTATAATAATTATAGTAAAGTATACTATATGTCATAAATTTGATGACAATTTGAGTTTTCAGGTATTTCCGTGAGACGTATTAGGTAATCTAATGGTATTATCTCTTGTGCACTATTCTACATTAGTATCATGATTTTATTTGTATTTCTAATATTAAAATAAATAAATTAACGCGATTATGAAAAATAAAAAAAGGTTTTGTTTACGACGAACGACGGGAATTTATAAAACAAAGTTGAATTGTCGTTAAATGTTTTCGTTTGATTTATTATTTAATTCGCTGTAAAAAAAATTCAATGTATGAAAAGACATACTAATTACATATTTAAAAAGATTTTTTTCTAACTAAATAAATATTTTAAAGATAGAAACAGAAATATGCGATAAATAAGATTTGATTTTATGTTAAAATTTTAGTATAAAAAACTATACTACGAATTCTAGGCTGATTGAAGCAAAATATAATTTTTTTTTAACTCGCTGTAAAAAACAATTCCATTGATAAAAACCCAATCAAATTACATATTTAGAGAGATTATTCCATTCTCTTTCGAACCATATAGATATCTTAAAGAAGATTGAACTGTAAATAGGCGAGAAAAAAGATGGACCGTTATTCTTCTTTCAAACAGGTCTTGAGTTTCACTGGATATATTTAATCATATTATTCTAAGAATCCTCTTTTTTTAATCGCTTGAAGGATTTTTTCAAAAACTTTTTTCGTGTGTACTATTTTAAATTCAGTTTTTGTAATTGCTAATTCGCATATTAATTCAAATTTGATTCGCTGATTAAAAATGGATATATTTTATTCTAAGAAATATGAAAGTATTCGTAAAAATATTGATAAACGGTTTTCATTTTTCTTTTTTACATAAACAAACGCATTCAACAACGCATTAGAAATATGGCGTACATACGGATGGGCAGCAGGGTGGGGTGTGCCTGCTGATTGTAGCTGGTATATCAGCAGTAGCAGCTATTTTATAGATTTCGAAAAATCGTTTGATTTTGGTTTAATTAATTAATTATATCCCTTAATCAGTAAAAAGCAATAACCAAATTTGGAGCGTTTCTTAGTTAGAACGATATCAATGTGTATGCAAGATTTTAAATCTGAGTGACCTCCCATTTTGGAGTCATACGTCGACACGTACATACCAAAATCTCTCCTTTATATATATATATATATATAAGAGAGAGAGAGAGAGAGAGAGAGAGAGAGAGAGAGAGAGAGAGAGAGAGAGAGAGAGAGACTAGTAGCGGCTACCGGCTAAGCCCGGGTAGAGGAGATAAAAACATGGTTTAATAATCGTTTGCAGATCTATTACTACTGAATACCGAGTTCGGTCCTTGAAGGATGACCCATAAAAATCACACACGTAAAAAAGATCTTAATTTAATCTGGCCAGGTGGGGGGGGGGGGGGGTCAGGGAATTTTCTTTTTGTCAAATTTGAGGGCATGACATCACATGGCTATTTTGGGAAATTTTGTATTTATAAGGTGTGTGCCAGTTCCCCGCTTATACTTATAGATTGGCCTAGGTCACGTGATTGACTCTTCTAACCAATCACTGGCAGTACTACTGGCCCGATAAGATACTTAAAAACCCCAGAATGGTCACACATGAAATACACTCTTTGATGACCTAAACCCCCTAGTTAAAATTAACAGTTTTATTACAAAAATTGTGGGTTCTGTTTTTTTCTTGGTCAGCTTTCCGACCGATTTGCAAGTTTAGCCCATTACATAATGATATAAGTAAGAAATTTTAATTCAATGATTAACTATATTTTTTGAATAAAATACAAATGATGCGATTTGCTAAACTTGATTAATATTTGAAGAAAAAAAAAAGAATTAAATAAAATAATCAAATTTATGTAAAACAATAAAAAAAAAAATAACATTATTGATTCAAAACATAGCCGATCGAATGTCAAATTAGTTAAGTATACTATAGTATAAATTTAGTTTTTAGGTATTTCCGTGAAATGTATTCGGTAATCTAATGGTATTATCTCTTGCGCACTATTATGCATTAGTATCATGATTTTATTTGTATTTCTAATATTAAAATAAAAAAATTAACGCGATTATGAAAAAAAAAGGGGGTTGTTTACAATTGACGAACGACGGGAACTGATTTTTAAAAAGTTGAGTTATCGTTATGTTTTCATTTGATTTGTTATTTAATTCGCTGTAAAAAAATAATTCAATGTATGAAAAGACATACAAATAACATATTTAGAAAGATTTTTTTTTCTAAGCAAATAAATATTTTTAAGATAGGAACAGAAATATGCGATAAGATTTGATTTTATGTTAAAATTTAGTATGAAAAAATTATACTACGAATTCTAGGCTGACTAAAGCAAAATATTATTCTTTTAACTCGCTGTAAAAAATAATCCCATTGATAAAAACGCAATCACATATTTAGACTGAATATTTTATTCTCTTTTTAATCATATAAATATATTAAAGAAGATTGAACCGTAAATCGGCGAGAAAAAAGAATTTGTTTTTTCCTTAAAATTTAGTCTGAAAAAAAATCATACTTATCAGCTCTCCAAAGCTATGTTTTTAACTCGCTGTAAAAAAAAAATAATTCAATTGATAAAAGCACATACAAATTACATATTTCGAAAGATTATTTTCTTTTCTTTCCAACGATATAAATAATTTTCAAAATGGACCAAGAATAGGTGATAAATTCCGAGCAGAACGGCTTAGACTGCGAAATTTATTCACTAAAATTAAACTTCACTGCTGGTATCGCTATAAATCACTGTAACAAAAAGCCAGGCAGCGAAAAATATTTCATTATCTGCAGAGGCTGGTATACTGACAGTTCCGCAAATTGAGTGATTTTGGCTTAATTAATTAATTATATCCCTTAATTAGTAAAAATCAATAACCAAATTTGGCGTGTTTATTAGAAGAATATTAATCTATATGCAAGATTTCAAATCTGAGTGACTCCTCTTTTCTGAGTTATAGGTCGACACGTATATACCAAAATCTTTCTTTTATATATATAGATATATATAATACTTAAAGTCATCAGCCAGACAATAGTATGTTTCAGCCATTTGCTTCAGCTTTTTTGTTTTTTGTTTTTTAGTGAACAGTTACATTTAAATTCAGGGCGCCCTATCGTAGTTTAATCGTTATCAAACTAGTCTCACAGATCCATTAACACTTTGCATGCCTTCTACTTGTGACCTTGCGTCACATCCTACCCGTGGCGAAAGAGTTGGATAATTACCTTGAGAATCTTTTTAGTTGAAATATGTATCGAAAGCTGTTCATTAATTTGATACAGTAATTTGATTCAGTAATTTAAAAGAAAAAAAATTGTTGATTAATAAATCAACACTGAAAATTTCATTAAAAATCAGAAAATTCCCTGAATTTTGGTAATTTTTTGTTTATCAAATTGTGTGCTAACGTTACAGTTGCAACTTAACGTTATGTTATCCTTTAAAAAAAAAAAAAAAAGATTAGACACAAACATCATTGTGACTCACCGGCGCGTATATCTTTCAAGAGTAACACCCTGGTAACATTCAGACAAGACCGACGTTCATTGATACATATCTTGTGGTAACATTGGTACGGTATCACGACTAAAAAAAAAAAAAAAGGAATAATAGTAATTCAGTCTAGAAACGATTATTCAAAAACACTTATTGTATTGAAAAAGGATAGAAACTGACGTTGTATTTATCAAAACAGAAATAAAAAAATGAATGAAACGATAATTCTCTTGAAAATACGAGCTATTATCGGAATTATTCTGCTTGTAACAGTCTTTCTGACTGCAACAATAACACAGTAGTCCTCTTTCGTAGCGAATTTTTCCACTGCTCACATGCCACGACGATCTCCTTTCATCCTATCGTTCTCGTGGGACTAATTTGCATAGGTACCCCTACGCTCACGACACAAACGAGACAGAACGAGAAAACACTCTAGTATTAAAATTTAAGGTAACAAGGGTGAGGTAAGCAGAAGAGAAAATGGCAGCTTATGACATTAAGGAACGAGAGTACAACGAAATGAAAATGCAACAGATTTATTAGATATATGCACATGAAATGGTACAACAAGAAAAGTTCTGATTTAGTTCAGACAAGCTTTCCGAGATTTAATAACTTCTTTTAGAAGCTAGCGGCACCTCCTCGATAGGCATCAGCCGTAATGTTATTATTTAGTTCTCACCTCTACAAGGTCTTAGCCGAGTCATTAGTTTATGGTTACAGCACCGTTCTGGGTAAGCCGTAATTAATTGTTGTGGGTTTGTTTAAGGTAGTATAGGGGTTTTTAGGGGTTGCAAAAGTTTATTCTGCTAGCAGCCTATTGACTGCAATGGTAACAAAGTGAAGCTTGTCCGTTGTTGCAAATATTTCGTCGGCTCCCTTAGTTGTTATCCTGGAGATACTGGTAATTTGCTATCAGCTTTCACGGGTAAAAAAAGACAGCAATCTCTCTTGAGAAGCCGGATTTGGTAGCATGGTAGAAATCCGTCGTGGGTTTTTCTATCAGTAAACCTAGTTCGTAGGGAGAGATAGAGCAAAGCTCTTACCTGGAGTAGCAGTCCTAGGGGTATCAACCAAGAGGAGAGGGACACGTGAGGGCCGAACCCAGCAGTGACCCTCAGAAAGGTTACAACTAGAAAGAGGAGGAATTACTAATGGTCATGGCTATTGAGATCACCACTTGACGGTGATGATGATGGCTGCTGCTGCTGCTGCTGCTGTGTCGGTGACAGTCCCTTAGGGGCCTAAGTCCCGGTGTAGACCGTAGTTAGTAATATAAAATTTCAATACTATAAAGCCACCCGTCAATGGCGGCTATGTTTCTTTAGTTTGGTTCAAGCAAAACCTGAAAATCCAAACAAATGCGTTTCGATGGAGGTAAGTCAGCTCGTTCACCACAGGAACGAACCACCAACACATTCGACGAGCATCATTACCATCATCAACCATCAAACTACCAGACTTACTGCCCACATCACTACCAGCATCTGCATTAACCATGATATCACTGAGACTCGAACCACCAACACACTCGGCTAATAACTACCGATTTCGACCATCATACCATTGAGACTCGAACCACCAACATGTTCGGCTAATAAAACAACCGATTTCGACCATTATACTACCAGGACTGGAATTTCTACGCATTCTGTAAACATCTCTAGCGGTATAGCAAGAGTCTACGACCTTTTTCTTTTCCTCAATACAAGTTATTGAAACCCTCAACCTGCGTTTGTCTTTTCCATTCCTACCATACACTTTCTTCCCGCTTGATACAGCATTACTAAGACAAAAATGAACAATGAATGAAACAGTCATTTTCTTCACAATACGAGGTGTGTTGAAAAAGTATCGAAACTGAAGCTGTATTTACCCAGAAAGAAATGAACAATGAATGAAACGTTCATTTTCTTCACAATACGAGGTGTTTTGAAAAACTATCGAAACTGAAGCTGTATTTACCCAGAAAGAAATGAACAATGAATGAAACGTTCATTTTCTTCACAATACGATGTGTTTTGAAAAAGTATCGAAACTGAAGCTGTATTTACCCAGAAAGAAATGAACAATCAATGAAACGTTCATTTTCTTCACAATACGATGTGTTTGGAAAAAGTATCGAAACTGAAGCTGTATTTACCCAGAAAGAAATGAACAATCAATGAAACGTTCATTTTCTTAACAATACGAGGCGTGTTGAAAAAGTATCGAACCTGAAGCTGTATTTACCCAGAAAGAAATGAACAATGAATGAAACGTTCATTTTCTTCACAATACGAGGTGTGTTGAAAAAGTATCGAAACTGAAGCTGTATTTACCCAGAAAGAAATGAACAATCAATGAAACGTTCATTTTCTTAACAATACGAGGCGTGTTGAAAAAGTATCGAAACTGAAGCTGTATTTACCCAGAAAGAAATGAACAATGAATGAAACGTTCATTTTCTTAACAATACGAGGTGTGTTGAAAAAGTATCGAAACTGAAGCTGTATTTACCCAGAAAGAAATGAACAATCAATGAAACGTTCATTTTCTTAACAATACGAGGTGTTTGAAAAAGTATCGAAACTGAAGCTGTATTTACCCAGAAAGAAATGAACAATGAATGAAACGTTCATTTTCTTAACAATACGAGGTGTGTTGAAAAAGTATCGAAACTGAAGCTGTATTTACCAGAAAGAAATGAACAATGAATGAAACGTTCATTTTCTTAACAATACGAGGCGTGTTGAAAAAGTATCGAAACTGAAGCTGTATTTACCCAGAAAGAAATGAACAATCAATGAAACGTTCATTTTCTTAACAATACGAGGCGTGTTGAAAAAGTATCGAAACTGAAGCTGTATTTACCCAGAAAGAAATGAACAATGAATGAAACGTTCATTTTCTTCACAATACGAGCTGTTTTGAAAAAGTATCGAAACTGAAGCTGTATTTACCCAGAAAGAAATGAACAATCAATGAAACGTTCATTTTCTTCACAATACGAGGCGTGTTGAAAAAGTATCGAAACTGAAGCTGTATTTACCCAGAAAGAAATGAACAATGAATGAAACGTTCATTTTCTTCACAATACGAGCTGTTTTGAAAAAGTATCGAAACTGAAGCTGTATTTACCCAGAAAGAAATGAACAATGAATGAAACGTTCATTTTCTTAACAATACGAGGTGTGTTGAAAAAGTATCGAAACTGAAGCTGTATTTACCCAGAAAGAAATGAACAATCAATGAAACGTTCATTTTCTTAACAATACGAGGCGTGTTGAAAAAGTATCGAAACTGAAGCTGTATTTACCCAGAAAGAAATGAACAATGAATGAAACGTTCATTTTCTTAACAATACGAGGTGTGTTGAAAAAGTATCGAAACTGAAGCTGTATTTACCCAGAAAGAAATGAACAATGAATGAAACGTTCATTTTCTTAACAATACGAGGCGTGTTGAAAAAGTATCGAAACTGAAGCTGTATTTACCCAGAAAGAAATGAACAATCAATGAAACGTTCATTTTCTTAACAATACGAGGTGTGTTGAAAAAGTATCGAAACTGAAGCTGTATTTACCCAGAAAGAAATGAACAATGAATGAAACGTTCATTTTCTTAACAATACGAGGCGTGTTGAAAAAGTATCGAAACTGAAGCTGTATTTACCCAGAAAGAAATGAACAATCAATGAAACGTTCATTTTCTTAACAATACGAGGCGTGTTGAAAAAGTATCGAAACTGAAGCTGTATTTACCCAGAAAGAAATGAACAATGAATGAAACGTTCATTTTCTTCACAATACGAGGTGTTTTGAAAAAGTATCGAAACTGAAGCTGTATTTACCCAGAAAGAAATGAACAATCAATGAAACGTTCATTTTCTTCACAATACGAGGTGTTGAAAAAGTATCGAAACTGAAGCTGTATTTACCAGAAAGAAATGAACAATGAATGAAACGTTCATTTTCTTCACAATACGAGGTGTTTTGAAAAAGTATCGAAACTGAAGCTGTATTTACCCAGAAAGAAATGAACAATGAATGAAACGTTCATTTTCTTCACAATACGAGGTGTTTTGAAAAAGTATCGAAACTGAAGCTGTATTTACCCAGAAAGAAATGAACAATCAATGAAACGTTCATTTTCTTCACAATACGAGGTGTGTTGAAAAAGTATCGAAACTGAAGCTGTATTTACCCAGAAAGAAATGAACAATCAATGAAACGTTCATTTTCTTAACAATACGAGGTGTGTTGAAAAAGTATCGAAACTGAAGCTGTATTTACCCAGAAAGAAATGAACAATCAATGAAACGTTCATTTTCTTCAAATACGAGGCGTGTTGAAAAAGTATCGAAACTGAAGCTGTATTTACCCAGAAAGAAATGAACAATCAATGAAACGTTCATTTTCTTCACAATACAGGCTGTTTTGAAAAAGTATCGAAACTGAAGCTGTATTTACCCAGAAAGAAATGAACAATCAATGAAACGTTAATACGATGTTGAAAAAGTATCGAAACTGAAGCTGTATTTACCCAGAAAGAAATGAACAATGAATGAAACGTTCATTTTCTTCACAATACGAGGTGTTTTGAAAAAGTATCGAAACTGAAGCTGTATTTACCATGACTAAAATATAACACTGAATAAACGTTTCCTTCATATGGAAATAGCGTGGGCCGATAAGTAAACTCTTTCATTAATCACCTCTACTCAGACACTGGATACTGTCTTGTGTTTGAACATTTTTATTCAGAAAAAATAGATTTACTACAAGGAAATAAAAAAAATAGGTTGCTATTCAGATTATTTAAATTCTATTTTTAGTGTTGACAACGGTAGATAATTTGAAATTATTATAGTGAGTGCCTTGCTTGTGATTGGCTGAAGTATATAGGCTTAATACGACAATTTAATTGGAGTACTGTGCGGTACCGTTTGGTAGTAATATCTCACCTACAGAATGCGATGTTAAAGCACAAATAAGAAAGTCATGGTCAGTTATAAAGAGATTATCAGTTGTATAGAAATCACATCTCTTCGACAAGTTAAAGCGACAATTCTTACAGGCCGTGATGGTATTGTAGCGTTTGTTTGTATTCGCCTGGTGGAGTTGTCTGCCCCTTTTAGTTCCATGATGCCCGCTAGGGCACCAGTATAAAAGCGCCGGTTTCAAAGCCTTTCGCTCTCTCTTTATAGTTTTCAGAACTACGAGCCACATGGGGTAGATTCTATCTAAACCCTCTCGTGGGGCTCCGCCCCCCCCTTACATTACTGTAAGTTCTTTACAGCATGGACTATCGCTAGTCTCATGTCTGTACTCTTTTATGTTATACTCTGTATCTTTCATGAATGTGTCTATCTTTATTTGTGTAACTCTGTTTACCTTATTATGAACGTTGTATTCTACGGTTATCCATGTGCAGTGTTATTAAATGTTTGTCTATTAACCATTGTCGGAGTTATTTGTATTTAAAGCATGTTGAACTTTAATCCATCCTTACAGTATCATGCGTTTTTGACAAAATGACTTTAGCCCCGCTTCAGAAAATAATTTACCAAAAATCAGGGAATTATCGGATTTTAATGAAATTGTCAGTGTTTATTTATCAATAAATGATCTTTATAATGCATTATTTATTTTATTTCAAAACTTTCACATTGTTTTCAGGTCGCTTAATTTTGACCCCCCCCCCCTTATGTTGGGGGCGTAAAATGTTTTTCAAGTAGGTCATATATTGTACTAATTACAGTATAAATAAAGAGATAAAAGACCGAAGTTATGAATAGAAACAAACAAAAAATGTTTACGGTTGCTGTTCTATGAGAAAATAAGTACCGAAAATCGAAAAATAAAATGTAAAAAAATAATAAATAATTAATTTTTTGGAGATTTCTTTTTTACTCATTTCGATAATTATTTAATCGGCTATTATTTTATAAAAGAAAAAAATTATGCATCGATGTTTTTCTGCTTGAAAAGCGTAGGGGGTACATTTTCAATTGAGTTTTTCTTCAAAACGTATACTTTTTTTTCGAAAAAAAAATAAGGTTTGCATTAAGTAGATATTTATTTTTAGAATCTAAACATATAACATTTTAAACTTAAAATCCGATTATTTTTATTTTAAATGAATTTTATATATTAATTTTTCATAGCAAAAATACTAGATTAAAGTTTTGAAATAAAATAACTGATGCATTATAAAATTCATTAATTGTTAAATCAATACTGAAAATTTCATTAAAATCGGATAATTACCTGATTTTTGGTAAAAAAAATTTCCATCCCAAATGTTACGTTAAAATTGTAAACAAGCGCATAAAACCATTGAGAAAGAGCCAAAATGGCGGATATCGTCGAAATTGACCAAAACAAAGGATTTTAAATCTTTTAAAAATAAACTGCATATGTAATGATATTTTTCTTTTTTTAATGATGGTTATAATGTTACTACTTATCGATTTAGACAAAGTTTGACTTTAAATAATAGATTTAATTATTTTTAATTCGCTTTTTAAATTCTTCATCATCATCATGTCGCGCTTGCAGCACGGATATCCATGACAATCTCTCGCCAACCCTCCCTATCACTCATTGCACCTGGGAGGTCCTCTGCTGAGCATATAGCATCCTCGCATAACTGATCAATGTAGGTCCTTGCTGGGCGCCCCACACTTGGATGTCCATGTGTTGGCTTCCACAGGAGAACGTCGCTTATGAGCTCGTCCTTACTTCTCCAGCAGTGTCCTGCATGCCTTGTCCGTCTCACTCGGATAGTTTGAGAGATGGGAGGCAGGTGACCGTACAGCTGTCTCTTCGTGGGGTGCTGCTTCCACGATTTGTTCAAGACTGCACGTAGCATTCTTGTGCAGCTTCCATCTAGCTTATTTTCAAGACGCTTCGTTAGGGTCCAAGTGGTGCAGCCATATAGCAGCACCGATACAACCACAGCCTGGAAGAACTGTCGCTTCAGCTTGTCAGGGAGATCAGACCTCCATATGACTGACAATTTGTTTGTAGCCGACCATGCCTTTGCTATTCGTGTGTTAACATCTCTCTCTGTGGATGAGATATTACTACCTAGGTACGTGAATTGTTCTACAGGCTTGAGAGGCGTGTCGTTGAGTGTTGAGATGTTTCCTTTTTTTTTTAACTCATGAACTCTGTTTTACTGGAGTTCACATAGAGGCCGATATTTTCTGCCGCCTCCTCCAAGCTGTGTAACAGTGACTCAGCTTGTGTCGGTGTATCTGCAAGGAGTGCAAGGTCGTCAGCATAGTCTACATCTGTGACTGTTTGTGCGGGATAACGCCTGCTTCTTGCCTTTTTCAGTGTGAAACCCTTTTCTTTTATGGTATCTAATGATGTTTTGAGTACGTAGTCTAGGCATATTATAAATATATATGGTGCCAATGTATCTCCTTGTAGGACTCCAGCAGCGATGTCAAAGAAATCTGTGTCGCCATCAGGTGAGCGTACCATCGCTCTAGTGTCCCTGTATAGCATCATTATAGCTGCAACCGTTTCTTTGGGGAGGCCATATGCTAGTAGTATTTGTTCCATTTTCCCTCTGTGTATGGAATCAAATGCCTTGGAGAAATCTACGAATAGTAGCGTTGTCTCTAGATTCTTTGCTCGTACTCCTTCTATGATCCGTCGTATAGTCAGGATCTGAGAGGTTGTGGATCGATTTTTGCGGAATCCATTTTGGTTTCTCCTAAGGATTTTTTCTATTTCAGGTCGGATGCGATTAAGGAGAAGGGCATTATATATCTTAGCTGCAATAGCAGTAAGAGTTATGCCTCTGTAGTTCTTAGAGATTCCGAGATCTCCTTTTTTAGGGAATGGGAGGATGCAGCCTTTTGTCCATCTATCTATTCTATTTTGTCTATACACTGCATTGCATAGCCCAAGCAGTATGTCACTGAACTTTCCTATCTTCCATACCTCCGGGGGTATTCCGTCAAGTCCTGCTGCTTTTCTACCTTTTAGCTTCTTTAAAACTTGGTTGATTTCATCTATCGTGAAGTCCCCCAGTTTGATATCTAGTTGTTTATCGACAATCTTTTGGGTATTATCTTCTACGATTTTAGATGGGTTCCCCAGAAGTTTCTGGAAGTGGTCTTTCCATGTTTGGAGTCTATCTTTTTGGCTGGTTGCCTTTAACTTCGATTTAGAGGTACTTTTCCTACCGCTAACTTCATTAACAGCTTGCCATGCTAATCGTGACTGTCTGTTCTCCACCGATTGTCTTATATTATTTATTTGTGTTTGTATGTATTCTATTTGTTCTTTTTTGTATGTTTTGGCTAGTTCTATCTGGGCTTTTCTAAGGTTGTGTAGATTGGCATTAGTTGGGTTTATTTTATTACGTTGTACTGCTTCTTTTATATCGTTTCTCTTTTCTCTAACTGTTTCTGTCTCCCATGGAAAAATGCCTATCCCTATATCAGTGCTATGGTATGACTACACCACTTGGACCTTGATGAGGCGCCTGGAGAATAGGCTTGATGAGACTTGCACAAGATGTTGTGTGCTATTTTGGACAAACCGTGGAAACAATACCCTACAATGAAGCAACTATACGGCCACCTGCCGCCTATCATACAAACCATCCGAGTAAGATGGACAAGACATGTTGGACACTACTGGAGGAGCAAGAACGAACTGATAAGTGACGTCATTCTATGGAAACCGGCGTGTGGACATTCAAGTGCGGGTCGTCCAGCAAATACCTACATAGTTCGTGCGGATACTGCATGTGGTGCAGATGACCTCCCGGGGTCAATGAATGATAGGGGCGGTTGGTAAGTGATTGCCATGGATATCCGTGCTGCTGGCGTGACATGATAATGATGATGGTTGTAGGTCTTGGAGTTTATAAAGTTCTTTGGCACCGGTAAATTCCCACTTTGGTTTCTGGCCGGCAACGAGTGAATACGTCCACACAGACCGGCCGGGACAGTTGGTTGGCTAGTTTTAACGTCTGTGGCGGTCTAAGTTTTCTCAGTTGTCCGATAAAGACAACATAAGACTTTTCTTAAAATTCGTAATATACAGTGGGGGTGGAGGGACACATACTAGTATACACATATTTTTAATTTACTGTGCATCTTATTATAATGGAGATTGTGTGTGTGCTTGGCTGTAACCGAAACTAGATCACTAATCAAGTCAAAATTCCCTCATAGTTATTTACGTCACATTCTCCATGATTTTATTTTCATTTAAACCTCAATTATTAATAAAACTGATAATTGTTTTACATTATTAATGCTGTTAGCCTTATCTACATACTTATAACATACAATTGTATTTATATATTCAATTGAAATTTAACGTTACGAGGCTTCTAAAAAAAATTCTATGAAAAATCAATTAATGGTCCAGTTTTTACGAAAATTTCTAGAATTGTTTAACTTGATGAAAATATGTATGAAATAGCTTTTCCTAAAATATATTAGGGAAAATATTTTATAATTTGAAATATGAAAAAATAAACCGACAAAAAACGATTTTTACATTTTTCTATAAAGATAAGAGTCTGAATAATTCTTTATCGCCAGATTTTTATAAGTTCAAATACGAGACATTTTTTAAGATAAAAGAACAGTATTCGTGATACAGAATTCTGCGAAAAAATACCAATAAAGAAACTGACTGTGTTGTAAAAAAACTGTTTTATTTATTTTTCAAGATAACGATGGGTAATTTTTCTCCAATTGGATAATTTGAACTTTGAATTAACTGTTTTTCTTTGTAACAAATTTTTATAGTCGTTATTTCTTTTTTGTGAGATTTGAATAAAACAAGTTCAAAAATATTTACGTTTCTTCCTTCAATATGGCCTAGACTGATCACATGACCTATTTTGGTGGTACCTATCAACCACGCTATCGCTTTTGTTATTTTTTTAATATATCATCTTTTTCTTTCTTCTTTCTTTCTTTCTTCTGTCTGTTTTTTTTTTCTTTATTAACAATATTATAGTTTTCCTCTTCTCATGGTTATTGTTTTCTTTTATATATAATCCTCTTTCTTTCTTTCTTTCTTTCTTTCTTTCTTTCTTCGTTTACTCCTTCCTTCCTTCCTTCCTTCTCGTTTCTTGTCGTTTCTCTTACACATCTATTAGGCTACAGTCCCAGGTGTCAAAAAGGGCTTAGTTTTCGAGTTACGATGCTCTACAATTAGCGGTAATAATTTTAGCGTAATTATTAATTAAAAATCAAAAAAGGCTAATAAAAAGTTTTCGCAATCGGTGGCATATCTTGATATTATGCGAAAAGTAAAATTTAAACGGACTACTTTGTAAAAAAATACGAATGAAAATGGAGTAGCTCCGAAAACGGAATAAGCGAATGAGAATCGTGTGTTCGGAATACGAATAAGTAAAAATGTCCACCTCCAGCGAAGAAGAAGCAACAGTTGTTAGCGACAAAAAATGTTTTATGTGCATTTTACCTTCCAAAAAGCATAAAATTTTCTAAGAAAACGTGGACTCATCATGTGACAACAAATCACGTAAATAAAATGAGTAATAAGCGAATTTGCTTTTTAGAAAAATAATAGTATTTCGCATCATGTGACAACAAGTCACGTAAATAAAATAACTAATAAGCGAATTTGCTTTTTAGAAAAAAAATAGTATTTCGCATCATGTGACAACAAGTCACGTAAATAAAATGAGTAATAAGCGAATTTGCTTTTTAGAAAAAATAAAAAATAATAGTATTTCGCATATCGCGTAAATTTTTGTTGTTTCTATTCATAAGTTCGGTCTTTTATCTCTTTATTTATACTGTAATTAGTATCGAAAATGCCCAACATAAGGTGGGGTCAAAATTAAGTGACCTGAAAAAAATGAGAAAGTTTTGAAATAAATAAATAATGCATTATAAAGATCGTTCATTGATAAATAAACACTGAGAGTTTCATTAAAATCCGATAATTCCCTGATTTTTGGTAAATTATATTCTGTAGGGGGGCTAAAGTCTTACGCTTTTTAGGTTCATTAAAAAATTAAAAATTTTTCTAAAAAGCCAGTTCTTTAATTGAAATTTATATTTTGAAATTTTTCCTGAAGAAAAAAAATTGTTTACTTTAGTTACTAAAGCATTATTATTGTTTGCTTGAGTTACTAAAGCATATTATTAGGAATTTTTTGGGGGGTGTTTTGAGGGTCATTTTTTATTTCATAAACACAGAACACAGCTGATGTTTACATTCCAGATAAAATCTGTAATCTCATTGGCTAATTGAATTCGGAGCTATTTTCGTTCTATACGTATTTTAATCACTTAAAACTTATTTTATTAAATCTTGCGACAATAAACATGCGCGAAAAAAAAATTGGAATTTTGGGGTGATATCATTTTAATAATAAAGGACAATTTATTCGGCCACTTTTTACATCCGACACAATTGAACGATAATCGGCTTGGGACTGTAGCCTATATTCTTTCTTTGAATTATTCCTCACTTTCCGTACACATCACAAACGTTTGTATCCTCGTACACCAACCACCAAAATATTAAATATATAAAAATGAATTATTACCTGCATTCGCCAAATTCCTATGCAGAACTAAAAGTGAAATGAATGACGATAAAATTAGAAATTGTTATAAACAAATAAAACTAGGATGTTGTAAGGTATAATTATAATTAAAATATCTCCAATTATTTGGTTTAATTACTTTTTTACAACCAAAATGCACTGGAGATGATTTTTACTATTAAAAATGCATTGGAAATGTTTTTTTATAAAAAATGCATTGGAAATGATTTTTACTATTAAAAATGCATTGGAAATGGTTTTTACTATAAAAAATGGTTTTTACTATTAAAAATGCATTGGAAATGGTTTTTACTATAAAAAATGCATTGGAAATGGTTTTTACTATAAAAATGCATTGGAAATGGTTTTTACTATAAAAATGCATTGGAAATTAGTTTTATTATAAAAAAATGCATCGGATATGGTTTTTACTATTAAAAAAATGCATTGGAAATGTTTTTTACTATAAAAATGCCTGGGAAATGAGTTTTATTATAAAAAAATGCATTGGAAATGATTTTTTACAATAAAAATGCATTGAAAATGTTTTTTTTACTATAAAAATGCATTGAAAATGTTTTTTACTATAAAATGCCTGGGAAATGATTTTTTACTATAAAAAATGCATTGGAAATGATTTTTACTATAAAAATGCCTTGGAAATGATTTTTGCTATAAAAATGCATTGAAAATGTTTTTTTTTACTATAGAAATGCATTGGAAATGATTTTTACCATAGAAATGCATTGGAAATGGTTTTTTGCTATGAAAATGCATCGGAAATGATTTTTTTACTATAAAAGTGCATTGGAAATAATTTTGCTCTGAAGATGCATTGGAAATGATTTTTACTTTAAAAATACATTGGAAATGATTTTTCTCATGGAAATGCCTTGGAAATGAGTTTTATTACAAAATGTATTGGAAATTATTTTGGGGTTTAATTACTTATCTATTTGTGACTTTGTGATTACTGAAATTAATACAATCGGCAAATACCATTTAAAATATGAACAGAGAGGCTGATTAACTCATTTTAAAATATATATAATGAAAAATATTAAAATCGATTTTAAGACATTTGAAATCGTTTTTACAATAAAGATGAACTGAAAATGTTTTTTTATTTTTATTATAAAAATGCATTGGAATTATTTTTATTCTAAATATGTATAGGAAATTATTTTTACTATAAAGATGCAGTGGAAATGGGTTTTTTTACAATAAAGATGCATTGTAAATGATTCTTACAATAAAAATTAATTGGAAAAGTTTTTTTTACTATAAAAATGCATTGGAAATTACTGAAACTAATACTAATTAACAGTTTAAAAACTTCATGTATAAATTAATATCATTATATCTGATATGCATTTCTTTAAATTTATATAAATTTTTTGTAACAATATGTATGTAACAATAAAAAATATATGTATAGATTTTGTTCATGTACTGCAGCTTTCAAACATCTGAGCTTTATTGTTTGTGGCTCTCACTATAAGCAATTTTGGCCACCTTTCTTATAGAAATGATTCAGCTGTGCATACATCTTCATTTAAATTTTGAATATCTGTGGTAAAATTATTTGGACTGGATTTTCTACACAAATTTATCAAGATAAGTTATAGAAATATATAAGAAAAGATTATTCATTATAAAAATGCCCAGGAAAGGATTTTAATATAAAAATGCAATGTAAATTATTTTACTATAAAAATGTATTCCATTAAAATGCACATCACGATTAATATTTTGGAATTAATTTTACTATTTATACTTACCTCTATAATCTGGTCTAAACATAGAATGATCTAAAAACGAAATAAGAAAACACCTGAGTATCTCATTTAAAAATATTATGAAAAATGTTGGAAATTATACTTTCTATGAAAATGCATTGGAAATGTTTTTGACTATGAAAATGCATAGGAAATTATTTTTACTCTAAATATGCATAAGAAATTATTTTTACAATTAAAATACACTGGAAATTATTTTTACTATAAAAATACGCTGGAAATGATGTTTTTTTTACAATAAAGATGAATTGGAAATGATTTTTACTATAAAAATGCATTGGAAATGATTTTTTTTTACAATAAAAATGCATTGAAAATGATTTTTAAACAAAAATGCATTGAAAATTACTGAAACTATTACTAATTAACAGTTTAAGAACTGCGTGTATAAATTAATTTCATTGCATCTGATGTGCATTTCTTTAAACTTATATAGAAATTGTGTAACAATATGTATGTAACAATAAAAAATATATGTATAAATGTTTTTCATGTACTGCGGCTTTCAAACATCTGAGCTTTATTGTTTGTGGCTCTCACAATAAGCAATTTTGGTCTTTTTTGTTATAGAAATGATTCAGCTATGCATACATCTTCATTTAAATTATGAATATCTGTGGTAAAATTATTTGAACTGGATTTTCTACAGCAAATTTATCAAGATAAGTTATAGAAATATACCAGAAAAGATTATTCATTATAAAAATATCCAGCAAAGGATTTTAATATAAAAATGCAATGTAAATTATTTTGCTATAAAAATGTATTGTATTAAAATGAACATCACGATTAGTATTTTGGAATTAATTTTACTATTTATTTTTACCTATATGATCATCTAAAAAAGAAATACGAAAACACCTGAGTATCTCATTTAAAAATATTATGAAAAATTTTGGAAATTATACTTTCTATGAAAATGCATTGGAAATGATTTTGACTATGAAATGCATAGGAAATTATTTTTACTCTAAATATGCATAGGAAATTATTTTTACAATTAAAATACACTGGAAATTATTTTTACTATAAAAACACACTGGAAATGTTGTTTTTTTTTACTATAAAAATGTATTGGAAAAGTTTTCAGAAAAGATTATTCATTATAAAAATACCCAGCAAAGGATTTTAATATAAAAATGCAATGTAAATTATTTTACTATAAGAATGTATTGTATTAAAATGCACATCACAGTTAGTCTTTTGGAATTAATTTTACTATTTATACTTACCTTTATCATATGATACAGCAATAGACTTATCTAAAAAAAGAAATACGAAAACACCTGAGTATCTCATTTAAAAATATTATGAAAAATTTTGGAAATTATGCTTTCTATGAAAATGCATTGGAAATGATTTTTAATATAAAAATGCACTGGAAATTACTTTTACAATATAAATGCATTGGAAATGATTTTTACTATAAAAATACATTGGAAATGATCTTTACTATGAAAATACATTGGAAATGATCTTTACTAACAAAATGCATTGGAAATTGATATAGAATTGACTTTTTTTTGTTTTTTTACTTACGAACTGTAAGAATGCGATGGAAATCTGAAAAGAAAAAATGAACATAGAAGCTGATTAACTTATTTAATAATATACAACGAAACAATGTTTGAAACAATTTTTACAATAAAAATGCATTGCTATGAAAATGTATTGGAAATTGTTTCCAATTGTTCGCCACTGCCTTGAACTTAAATACCACCCTTGCCTATAGTGTAACTGTTACCAACCCCTTGCTTTCGTTTTTTTCTCTTTTAGTCAGTATTACCCGTCATTCTTGTACCAGTTGTCAATTTGTTTATTTCCTGTTTCAGTTTTTTTACACATGCATGTAATGGAATTAAGGTCTACATTTTGTACCTACGAGTTTTCGTTCTTCATAGTGTAAAAGAGTTTAGCTACACATATCAAACGCGGTTGCTACATCTTGGACAGAATAGTTACTGTTAGTAGTGACGTGATAAATGTATTGGAAATGATTCTCACTATAAAAATGCATTAGAAAATTATTTTTACTATAAAATTGTATTAGAAATTATTTCTATCATAAAAATGCATTAGAAATGATTTCTAATCTAAAAAATACATTGGAAATGATTTTTATTATGAAAATGCATTGAAAATTATTTTTGCTATAAAAATGAATCGGAAATGTTTTGTTTTTTTACTATAAAAATGCATTGGAAATGACTTTTACTATAGAAATATATTGGAAATTATGTTTACTATATAAATGCATTGGAAATGATTTTTGCTATAAAAGTGCAGTGTAAATTTTTTTCCTACAATAAAAATGCATTGGAAATAATTTTTATGATGAAAATGCATTGGAAATGATTTTTACTATAAAAATGCATTGGAAATGATTTTTTCAATGAGAATGCACTGGAAATTATTTTTACTATAAAAATGCATTGGATAGTGATTTTCACTATAAAAATTCATTAGAAATTACCTTTACAATGGACATTCAATAGAAATTACTTTTACAATAAAAATGCATTGGAAATGATTTTTACTACATAAATGCATTGGAAATGATTTTTACTCTAAAAATACATTGAAAATGATTTTCACTTGAATTGATAGGTTGTTTTTATGTTACTTTGTAATGCATGTTAGGCATAAATAAATGAAAGATGTAACATAAAGTATTTTATGATCATTAATGACTATCTTCAAACCTGTTTGTAATATGGTTAAGTGTTGCTTGTGTTAATAGATAGATTGATAATTAACGGATCTCTCTTATTATTGTATGTAGAATATTGATACGTACAGTTTATATTGAACAGAAAAGAAAGAAAAATTATTGAAACGTCTTTGTACTTACTACTCGCTTGTTGTCGTTGAGTGGCTGAAAAAAAAGAAGAAACAAGAATTTAGAGAATAATTATTCTTTGATATTTGCACATTTTTCTGGGGTTTTCATTAAGTGCTACTTTCATATCAGTTAAATTTAAGATCACTATAATGTTGAGTGGCTGAAAAAAAAAAAAGAGAAACAAGAATTTTAGGGAATAATTATTCTTTGATATTTGCACATTTTTCAGGGGTTTTCATTAAGTGCTACTTTCATAACAGTTAAATTTAAGATCACTATAATGTTGAGTGGCTGAAAAAAAAAAGAACAAACAAGAATTTTAGGGATAATTATCTTTGATATTTGCAATTTTTCAGGGGTTTTCATTAAGTGCTACTTTCATATCAGTTAAATTTAAGATCACATAATGTTGAGTGGCTGAAAAAAAAAAGAAGAAACAAGAATTTTAGGGAATAATTATTCTTTGATATTTGCAAATTTTTCAGGGGTTTTCATTAAGTGCTACTTTCATATCAGTTAAATTTAAGATCACTATAATGTTGAGTGGCTGAAAAAAAAAAGAAGAAACAAGAATTTTAGGGAATAATTATTCTTTGATATTTGCACATTTTTCTGGGGTTTTCATTAAGTGCTACTTTCATATCAGTTAAATTTAAGATCACTATAATGTTGAGTGGCTGAAAAAAAAAGAAGAAACAAGAATTTTAGGGAATAATTATTCTTTGATATTTGCACATTTTTCTGGGGTTTTCATTAAGTGCTACTTTCATATCAGTTAAATTTAAGATCACTATAATGTTGAGTGGCTGAAAAAAAAGAAGAAACAAGAATTTTAGGGAATAATTATTCTTTGATATTTGCACATTTTTTGGGGGTTTTCATTAAGTGCTACTTTCATAACAGTTAAATTTAAGATCACTATAATGTTGAGTGGCTGAAAAAAAAAAAGAAACAAGAATTTTAGGGAATAATTATTCTTTGATATTTGCACATTTTTCAGGGGTTTTCATTAAGTGCTACTTTCATAACAGTTAAATTAAGATCACTATAATGTTGAGTGGCTGAAAAAAAAAAGAAGAAACAAGAATTTTAGGGAATAATTATTCTTTGATATTTTGCAATTTTTCAGGGGTTTTCATTAAGTGCTACTTTCATATCAGTTAAATTTAAGATCACTATAATGTTGAGTGGCTGAAAAAAGAAGAACAAGAATTTTAGGGATAATTTCTTTGATATTTGCACATTTTCAGGGGTTTTCATTAAGTGCTACTTTCATAACAGTTAAATTTAATAAATGTTGAGTGGCTGAAAAAGAAGAAAAAAATTTTAGGAATAATTAATCTTGATATTGCAATTTTTTCAGGTTTTTCATTAAGTGCTGTAATAGTGGCTGAAAAAAAAAAAAGAAACAAGAATTTTAGGGAATAATTATTCTTTGATTTGCAAATTTTTCAGGGGTTTTTAGTGCTACTTTCATATTTAATTTAGATCACTATAATGTTGAGTGGCTAAAAAAAAAAGAAGAAAAAGAATTTTAGGGAATATTATTCTTTGATATTTACACATTTTTCTGGGGTATTCATTAATGCTACTTCATGTTATTTAAGATCACTATAATGTTGAGTGGCTGAAAAAAGAAGAAACAAGAATTTGGGAATAATTATTCTTTGATATTTGCACATTTTCTGGGGTTTTCATTAAGTGCTACTTTCATAACAGTTAAATTTAAGATCACTATAATGTTGAGTGGCTGAAAAAAGAAGAAACAAGAATTTTAGAGAATAATTAATCTTTGATATTTGCACATTTTTTGGGGTTTTTCATTAAGTGCTACTTTCATAACAGTTAAATTTAAGATCGCTATAATGTGAGTGGCTGAAAAAAAAAAAAAACAAGAATTAGGGAGATATTTGAAATTTTTCAGGGGTTTCATTAAGTGCTACTTTCATATCAGTTAAAATTTAAGATCACTATAGGAGTGGGGATTTAGGAATAATTATTCTTTGATTTTGCACATTTCACAGGGTTTATTTAAGTGCTACTTTCATAACAGTTAAATGTAAGATCACTATAATGTTGAGTGCTGAAAAAAAAAAAGAAGAACAAGAATTTAGGGAATAATTATTCTTTGATATTTGCACATTTTTTCAGGGGTTTTCATTAAGTGCTACTTTCATATCAGTTAAATTTAAGATCACTATAATGTTGAGTGGCTGAAAAAAAAGAAGAATTTTAGGAATAATTATTCTTTGATATTTGCACATTTTTCAGGGGTTTCATTAAGTGCTACTTTCATAACAGTTAAATTTAAGATCACTATAATGTTGAGTGGCTGAAAAAAAAAGAAGAAACAGAATTTTAGAGAATAATTAATCTTGATATTGCAAATTTTTCAGGGGTTTTCATTAAGTGCTACTTTCATATCAGTTAAATTTAAGATCACAATAATGTTGAGTGGCTGAAAAAAAAAAAACAAGAATTTTAGGGAATAATTATTCTTTGATATTTGCAAATTTTTCAGGGGTTTTCATTAAGTGCTACTTTCATATCAGTTAAATTTAAGATCACTATAAATGTTGAGTGGCTAAAAAAAAAGAAGAAACAAGAATTTTAGGGAATAATTAATCTTTGATATTTACACATTTTTCTGGGGTTTTCATTAAGTGCTACTTTCATATCAGTTAAATTTAAGATCACTATAATGTTGAGTGGCTGAAAAAAAAAGAAGAAACAAGAATTTTAGGGAATAATTATTCTTTTGATATTTGCACATTTTTCTGGGGTTTTCATTAAGTGCTACTTTCATATCAGTTAAATTTAAGATCACTATAATGTTGAGTGGCTGAAAAAAAAGAAGAAAAAGAATTTTAGGGAATAATTATTCTTTGATATTTGCACATTTTTCTGGGGTTTTCATTAAGTGCTACTTTCATATCAGTTAAATTTAAGATCACTATAATGTTGAGTGGCTGAAAAAAAAGAAGAAACAAGAATTTTAGGGAATAATTATTCTTTGATATTTGCACATTTTTCTGGGGTTTTCATTAAGTGCTACTTTCATATCAGTTAAATTTAAGATCACTATAATGTTGAGTGGCTGAAAAAAAAAGAAGAAACAAGAATTTTAGGGAATAATTATTCTTTGATATTTGCACATTTTTCTGGGGTTTTCATTAAGTGCTACTTTCATAACAGTTAAATTTAAGATCACTATAATGTTGAGTGGCTGAAAAAAAAAGAAGAAACAAGAATTTTAGAGAATAATTAATCTTTGATATTTGCACATTTTTTGGGGGTTTTCATTAAGTGCTACTTTCATAACAGTTAAATTTAAGATCGCTATAATGTTGAGTGGCTGAAAAAAAAAAAAGAAACAAGAATTTTAGGGAATAATTATTCTTTGATATTTGCAAATTTTTCAGGGGTTTTCATTAAGTGCTACTTTCATATCAGTTAAATTTAAGATCACTATAATGTTGAGTGGCTGAAAAAAAAAAAAAACAAGAATTTTAGGGAATAATTATTCTTTGATATTTGCAAATTTTTCAGGGGTTTTCATTAAGTGCTACTTTCATATCAGTTAAATTTAAGATCACTATAATGTTGAGTGGCTAAAAAAAAAAAGAAGAAACAAGAATTTTAGGGAATAATAATTCTTTGATATTTACACATTTTTCTGGGGTTTTCATTAAGTGCTACTTTCATATCAGTTAAATTTAAGATCACTATAATGTTGAGTGGCTGAAAAAAAAAAGAAGAAACAAGAATTTTAGGGAATAATTATTCTTTGATATTTGCACATTTTTCTGGGGTTTTCATTAAGTGCTACTTTCATAACAGTTAAATTTAAGATCACTATAATGTTGAGTGGCTGAAAAAAAAGAAGAAACAAGAATTTTAGAGAATAATTAATCTTTGATATTTGCACATTTTTTGGGGGTTTTCATTAAGTGCTACTTTCATAACAGTTAAATTTAAGATCACTATAATGTTGAGGCTGAAAAAAAAAAGAAACAAGAATTTTAGGGAATAATTATTCTTTGATATTTGCACATTTTTCACGGGTTTTCATTAAGTGCTACTTTCATAACAGTTAAATGTAAGATCACTATAATTTGAGTGGCTGAAAAAAAAAAGAAGAAACAAGATTTTAGGGAATAATTATTCTTTGATATTTGCACATTTTTCAGGGGTTTTCATTAAGTGTACTTTTCATATCAGTTAAATTTAAGATCACTTAATGTTGAGTGGCTGAAAAAAAAGAAGAAACAAGAATTTTAGGGAATAATTATTCTTTGATATTTGCACATTTTTCAGGGGTTTTCATTAAGTGCTACTTTCATAACAGTTAAATTTAAGATCACTATAATGTTGAGTGGCTGAAAAAAAAAAGAAGAAACAAGAATTTTAGAGAATAATTAATCTTTGATATTTGCAAATTTTTCAGGGGTTTTCATTAAGTGCTACTTTCATATCAGTTAAATTTAAGATCACAATAATGTTGAGTGGCTGAAAAAAAAAAAGAAACAAGAATTTTAGGGAATAATTATTCTTTGATATTTGCAAATTTTTTCAGGGGTTTTCATTAAGTGCTACTTTCATATTTAAATTTAAGATCACTATAATGTTGAGTGCTAAAAAAAAAAAGAAAACAAGAATTTTTAGGGAATAATTAATCTTTGATATTTTACACATTTTCTGGGTTTTCATTAAGTGCTACTTTATATCAGTTAAATTTAAGATCACTATAATGTTGAGTGGCTGAAAAAAAAAGAAGAAACAAGAATTTTAGGGAATAATTATTCTTTGATATTTGCACATTTTTCTGGGGTTTTCATTAAGTGCTACTTTCATATCAGTTAAATTTAAGATCACTATAATGTTGAGTGGCTGAAAAAAAAAGAAGAAACAAGAATTTTAGGGAATAATTATTCTTTGATATTTGCACATTTTTCTGGGGTTTTCATTAAGTGCTACTTTCATATCAGTTTTTAAGATCACTATATGTTGAGTGGAAAAGAAGACAGAATTTTAGGGATAATTATTCTTTGATATTTGCACATTTTTCTGGGGTTTTCATTAAGTGCTACTTTCATATCAGTTAAATTTAAGATCACTATAATGTTGAGTGGCTGAAAAAAAAAGAAGAAACAAGAATTTTAGGGAATAATTAATCTTTGATATTTGCAAATTTTAAGAACCTGTTATGGTTGATAAAATGGCGTTTGGCTAGTGTTCTAAAAATAGAAAAATGTAGACACACTGGCGCCAAGAATTCAGAATTGGGCGGTAAAATAAGGAACCGTTTCTTTTAAATGGGAAGATGAGAGGTAGGAGTAGGAGGTAGATAGTAGTAGGAGTAGGGGGTAGATAGTAGTAATTGTAAGGAGTCACTGAAAGAGACACGTGGGAGAAGGAGTTGACGACTAGACGCCATAAGGGACTGACCAGCTTCCCACGAGAGTCAACGGTGAACCTCACTCAGCCTTCAGTTCCTGGATCCACACAAAGTTTAAGAGGTTACAACCAAGCTTAGTTACAACTTGATGTAATAGCCTGATTTTCTCATACCAAAAAAAAAATAAAACCTCATTAAATCAACATTTAGTATTTTCTTTTAATAATTTCAACAAAGAAGAAATACAACAAATCTTTTTAACTTGAAATATTCGTTGAAAGCAGTTCAATGTTTATTTTTAATGTTTTGTAAATAGAGTTAATTGGGAAGGAGATACGAACTGTTATAGTCAAGCCGTTTTATAACCCAGTTTATAAAAAAAGGTAACTGAATTCTTTAAGCGAGAATAAAACAAGTCACCACTCCTTTGATAACAAGATAAGAACTGAATTTTATCTTTAAAATTTGGCGCCTATCGGTGTATGTATGTGTGTGCGCATGTCTGGAAATGAATCAACTTTATTTATGAGGTTACAACACAAACTTATTTTTTTGTAAAGGTTCTATCTTTCCCTGGTAACGCCCATAGAATTCTCGGATTCTTAGGTGTCGGTCTGTGATTGGTTGGAGTTTTTGGGGTTTTGAGAAGCGAGGCCGATTTCCTGTTCCCTAAACTGGGTACGAAATTCGACAGACACGAGATTGAATTTGAAAGGATCTGTTCCATTTTTGCTGTCTCCGTTGATGTTGTAGAAAATAATATTACCTACACAGTAACCTCCCTTTGACCATTGCCAAATAGGGCCCAAGGGTCTCTTAGCCATAACCTGATGAGAAACCTCATGCGATTGGCTAAGGGCCTTTGTCAGCGACCAATCAGAGCACACGTTACGAGGCTCAGTTTGGCCACCAATTTCAAGGGTTGATACCTGCTATCAGCCTATTTTCGCTGACACCACCGACGAGGAACGACGTGTGTTTTTCACTGACACGGACATCGAGAACGACGGGACTTTGAAACAGCTAACGAAAGGGCCGGTGATGCGTATAGTCAAACTAACGAAGCTAGCAAGACATTCCTACCTGGACAGATAAGTCACGCAAGCATTATCTTGCAGCCCAAACTATACTTTTACACCAACATTATTCCATTGTAACACATTGTAAACACACGCATTTGTATCACAAGTTACAAATTGTATTGTTTTATAAGCCTTGTTGTGTTCGTTGCCTGTTATCCTTTACTTTATCCTGTCTTAACATTGTTAATTTTCTATAACGTCGAGTAAATGTAAAATTCTGTACGCCGGGGCAAGGATTGGTAGAATTAGTGAAAGTTCTATCATAGTCTTTCCCCGAATTGTTTATTGTATATTTTGAGAACGCAAATATTATATTTTAGCTCACGGAGTGAGTTATTTTCTTTTCTCGAGGAAAGAATTGTGAATTTTTTGTTGCATATTTGGAATACCCAAATATTGCATTTGTCTCACAGAGTGATTTTATTTCTTATCCAGAGGAGAAGGAAAATTCTTGTGAATTGGGTTAGAATTCGGTATTTAAAACCGATAAATTCTATTGAACTTTCTTCAGAGAAAGCCGACTTTATTTTATGATATTGTGCAGGATGAAATTGTCCTCTTCAATAAAAAGAAGTTTCTTTAATTACAAGGCCTTAAATAATTATTGTGTCTCAGAGCACGACCTGACAAAATTTCGCCCCGTCATTGTAGCAGAAACTACCCAAGAAGAAAGGGAGAGGCGACTTTGTATATCTCCACCCGGACAGTTTGCATGCTGCCGACCGAAATTAGTAGAAGAGAAAGAAGAACATTTTTATATATTGTTTTATTTGATTTTTAATTTGTAAAACTGTAAGTAGAAACCCTTTGTATGATCACTTTTTATACATTTTTTCGGCTTTGTGCATTAAAAAATGGTAATAGCAGCATAAAGGACAAATTATGCAAGTCACTAGTTTTTTGTGTTTTTTTAATTTAATCAAATAAATCTTTTGAATTACTGTATTGTCTCCTTTTGTAATCATCTGTATTGTTTTACCAATTTTTAAAAATCATTTTTTGCTGTAATTACCTTCGTTTCAATGGGACGGAAAAAGATGGAAAATTATCTTTTTAAAAGCATTCAAAATATAGGAAACATCAATTTCTGAGATAGGGGATGTGCTTCGTTATAAATTCACCACCTGTAATTGCCGCCAAACCGACCAGTTAATTATATCTTATCATATCTCATCTACGAATTCCTAGCCGGAAAGGGTAAGAGGAACTCACATACTATTAAGAATTCTGGGGTATGGGAGTTATCGCCCTTGTCTACGAGCCTCTGTTTCGAACCAACCAATCACGAGCCAGCATACTTTGGCGGCAAAACCGAATTAGGCAGCTCGTCCTCCCTCTTCTGATCCAGCAACTAAAGGGAACAGACCCCAAAAAGGTTGCTCTTATTCTTCAACAGACAACAACGGAGTCGGACGCAAAACAGAAGTCCATCATATCCGTTCGGACAGAAGGCTGTAGCAAAGGTCTTCGTTAATACCCCATATCTCAGGATTCCCAGATAAGTGACAAATCACATTTGTGCAGACGAACTAAAGTTTGCAATTCTTATTCTTTGTTATATGTAATACATGTCTTTTATTCAAATCTAGTTGTTCGTTTTATTTCTTTAACTCTTGTCTGCCACACTCGTGGTTAATTCCATATTTGCATACCTTGGAAACTTCGCCACTCCACCTGTCAATACTTTATAATACAAACCCTTTTAGTTTACGCCAATGATCGGAATAGGCGACACGATAAGGTTTTTCTATTTCTTTGAGGATTTTTTAAAAAGTATTCGCTGTTATCCGATTATTAAATGCTATTCATATGTTGTTTCTTCGAGCTAACGACTACTACTACAACACGACTGAATTTCTATGCAACACAAAGGAAGAAATAGATAACATTTTCAATAAAAGATAAAAACATATACATTTCAATAGAAAAAGTAAACAAGAAAAGACACGCAGTATCTTATACAAATTCTTACGTGGTGTCACTTTGAACAGGCTAGATTATCGAAGTTAAGCAGTGATGACCCTGATCAATACTTAATTAGGTGACCACTTGAGTAACAGCAGGTACTGTAATCAACCGAGTACTTGTTTATGAAATTTAGGGTTTGTATATGGGCACATTTCCATTACACATTTGTGCTTTGAGTCGTAAATTAGGCAGTGAATTTAAGGATTCAGCAGCAACTGATAAAATGGGACTTATGAAAATCAACTAAATTATTCTAAGACTAGATATTGTGATGGTAGTTAAATTGGTAAACAAAAATACCTGTATGAAAATAAAGTATAGTTCACAGATCAATTTGGTGACCGTAAGATATTCACGATTGAAATCTTTAAACATTTTACTATAGACTTTAAAACATCAGTAAAGAAGCTCATGCGTTCCTTTCTACGAAGACTAATAAACAGTAAAACTACCCGACTACTTTATAGGCGTTGTCATTTATTTTTTTAATAAAAATTTCGTTTGATTTTTTTAATGTTGCATGGATTTAAATTATCAAAATTCTTTTGGAAACTTTTTTAAAAAATTAAGTTGGTAGGCAGGGCTTTCTAAAAAAAATTCTAAGTGATTGCAGATTTCCACTGATGTTGAAAATTTGATTTTTCTTTTTTTTTTTTTTGTTAAAGGTGAACAAAACAAGACTTGTCTGGGCAAGAACAGTAATCTTGAGAGAACTGTGCAAGAAAGTCATGCATGCACAAACCTAGTACGCAGGATACGGAATAAATAAGAAAAAATCAATTGGAAAGAAAGAAAGAAAAAAACAGACTGGGTGATGAAGAAAGAAAGAAAAAAAAGAAGCAACTGGATGAGAAAGAAAAAAAAAGAAAAAAGAAAAAAGAAAGAACAGTCTGGGTGAAGAAGAAAGAAAGAAAGAGAAAGAAAGAAAGAGAGAAAGAAAGATAATTAAAAATTCATCATATTTGTGTCACATCCTACTTGTGGCGAAAGTGTTGGGTAAAAATTCTCGCAGATCTATCACTACTGAATAGAGAGTTCGAGCCTCACTAGCTGTCCCATATTTATGACCAAGCGTCACATCTTACCTATGGTGAACGGGTTAGCTAAATACCTGGGGATCTTATCGTGTTGTAATGGTTTGACAGCTAGTCTAGTAGATCTATTACAACTAAATAGTGAGACCAATCCTTGTTGAATGTCACATAAACAAATCCCTACGTTAAAAAGTAGTGAAAGGTAAAAAATTTTGTTTGTTTGAAAGAAGAAAGAACAGACCGAGTAAGAAAGACTGGTTGAGGAAGGAAGGAAGGAAAGAAGAAAGAAAGAAACAAGCAACTGGATGAGGAAGAAAGAGAGAAAGAAAGAAAGAAGCAACTGGATGAGAAAGAAAGAAGAAAGAGAGAAAAGAAAGAAAGAAAGAAGAAAGAAAGAAAGAACAACTGGATGAGAAAGAAAGAAAGAAAGAGAGAAAGAAAGAAAGAAGCAAGTGGATGAGAAAGAAAGAAGAAAGAAAGAAAGAAAGATAGAAGCAACTGGATGAAGAAAGAAAGAAAGAAGAAAGAAGAGAAAGAAAGAAAGAAAAGAAAGAAAGAAGCAACTGGGTGAGAAAGAAAGAAAGAAAGAAAGAAAGAAAGAAAGAAAGAAATAAGCAACTGGATGAGAAGAAAAAGAAGAAAGAAAGAAAGAAGCAACTGGATGAGAAAGAAAGAAAGAAAGAAGAAAGAAAGAAGAAGAAAGAAGCAACTGGATGGAAAGAAGAAAGAAAGAAAGAAAGAAAGAAAGAAAGAAAGAAAGAAAGAAGCAACTGGATGAGAAAGGAAGAAATAAAGAAAGTTTATTGAAATTCATTCTACTTACTGGTAAAGAAAGAAAGAAAGAAAGAAAGAAAGAAAGAAAGAAAGAAAGAAAGAAAGGATGCATAGAAAGAAAAAAGAAAGAAAGAAAGAAAAGAAAAAGAAAAAAGAAAGAAAGAATGATTATTGAAATTTCATTCTACTTACTGGTAGTTGGTGGTCTGGTCGCTGAAAAAGAAAGAATAATTTTAATGGATTCGTTATATTCATGGGGAAAGGGTTGGGTAAAAAGTCACAGAATAGGGAATAAATGAGGAAAAAGCAAATCACAAAAGAAAGAAAGAAGGAAAGAAAGAACAGACTGGGTGGGTAAAGAAAGAAAGAAAGAACAGACTGAAAGAGAAAAAAGAACTGACCTGTGGGTAAAAGGAAAGAAAGAAAGAAAGAAAGAAAGAAAGAAAGAAAGAAAGAACTGGGATAAGAAAGAAAGAAAGAAAGAAAGAAAGAAAGAAAGAACCGACGGGTGGGTAAGAAAGAAGAAAGTTTATTGAAATTCATTCTACTTACTGGGAAAGAAGAAAGAAGAAAGAAAGAAAGAAAGAAAGAAAGAAAGAAAGAAAGAAAGAAGGAAACTGGAAAGAAAAAAAGAACGACCGGGTAGGTGAGAAAGAAAGAAAAGAAGAAGAAAAGAAAGAAAGACAGATTGAGTGGGTAATAATAAGAAAAAGAAAGAAAGTAGCAACTGGATGAGAAAGAAAGAAAAAAAAGAAAGAGAGAAGAAAGAAAAGAAAAGAAAGAAAGAAAGAAGAAGAAGCAACTGGATGAGAAAGAAGAAAGAGAGAAAGAAAGAAAGAAAGAAAGAAAAGGATGCATAGAAAGAAAAAGAAAGAAAGAAAGAAAGAAAAAAGAAAAAAGAAAGAAAGAAAGATTATTGAAATTTTATTCTACTTACTGGTAGTCGGTGGTCTGGTCGCTGAAAAAGAAAGAATAATTTTAATGGATTCGTTATATTCATGGGGAAGGGGTTGGGTAAAAAGTCACAGAATAGGGAATAAATGAGGAAAAAGCAAATCACAAAAGAAAGAAAGAAAGAAAGAAAGAACAGACTGGGTGGGTAAGAAAGAAAGAAAGACAGACTGAAAGAAAGAAAAAAGAACTGACCTGTGGTAAGAAAGAAAAGAAAGAAAGAAAAGAAAGAAAGAAAGAAAAGAAAGAAAGAAGAAAAAGAAAGAAAGAAGAAAGAAAGAAAGAAAGAAGAAAGAAAGAAAGAAAGAAAAAGAAAGAAAGAAAGATTGAAAGAAAAGAAAGAGAAAGAAAGAAAGAAGAGAAAGAAAGAAAGAAAGAAAGAAAGAAAAGAAAGAAAAAAGAAAGAAAGAAAGAAAGAAGAAAGAAGAAAGAAAGAAAGAAAGAATGATTATTGAAATTTTATTCTACACTGGTAGTCGGTGGTCTGGTCGCTGAAAAAAGAATAATTTTAATGGATTCGTTATATTCAGGGGAAGGGGTTGGGTAAAAAGTCACAGAATAGGGAATAAATGAGGAAAAGCAAATCAAAAAGAAAGAAAGAAAGAAAGAAAGAAAGACTGGGTGGGTAAGAAAGAAAGAAAGACAGACTGAAAGAAAGAAAAGAACTGACCTGTGGGGTAAGAAAGAAAGAAAGAAAGAAAGAAAGAAAGAAAGAAGAAAGAAACTGGATAAGAAAGAAAGAAAGAAAGAAAGAAAAGAAAGAAAGAAAGAAAGAAAGAAAGAAAGAAAGTTTTTTGAAATTCATTCTACTTACTGGTAAAGAAAGAAAGAAAGAAAGAAAAGAAAGAAAGCATAGAAAGAAAAAAGAAAGAAAGAAAATTATTGAAATTTCATTCTACTTATTGGTAGTTGGTGGTCCGGTCGCTGAAAAAGAAAGAATAATTTTAATGGATTCGTAAATATTTGCAAATACTTGTGACCTTGTGTTACATCCTACTCGTGGAAAACGGTTCTCGAGCTTCACTAGATATCTCATATTTGTGACCAAACGTTACAGGGGGTATCATTGTGGTGTAATGGTTTGCAAGCTAGTCTTGCAGATACATTACGACTGAATAGCGACAACGATTCTCGCTGGATGTCCCATAGAATAAAACCCTATGTTAAAACCACTTTGTATTAATCCAGGACATGTGGATCCGGTAGCTTCGTGTTATGTACCCCTTTCTCGTTGGATACATAACCAGAGTTCTTATATGACAGAAAGAAGAGAAAGGTACAGATAGACACTTACACAGATGTATGACCCACCCGTTACTTCTCTCCCCGGCAACAATCTAGGACATGTGGGTCCGGTAGAAGCTACTGGACTATTAGTGTTAAATCAATGGTGTCGATCCCAAGGGGGGTTATCCCACCCAGGCAACACCTGCCCCTTGATTTAAAGGGACAGCGATGGGTTTATTGCCTAGTGCCTGGCCCCCCTCCTCTGAGGGGGGGTGCCGACGGGATCCACGCATTTTTGCACCTACCATCCCATGAGTCTCGGATGGTAGGTGGTCCCACATTAAAATGTCCCTGTGTCACACCCGTATACGTGGGATACGCGGTAAATACCCCTAGTGCTTCAAAAATGATATGTTTCTCACAGACAGAAAGAAAGAAAGAAAGAAAGAAAGAAAGAAAGAAACTGGATAAGGAAAGAAAAATGAGAAAGAAAAAAAATTTTAAAATAAAGAGATCGATGAGAAAGAAAGGAAGGAGAAAGAAAGAAAGAAAGAAAGAAGAAAGAAAGAAAGACAGAAGAGACTTGATGAGATAGAAAGAAAGATAAAGAGACCGAATAAGTAAGTAAGAAAGAAAGAAAGAAAGAAAGAAGAGAAGAAGAGACTTGAGAAAAAAGAATTAAAAAAAGAATGAGAAAGAAAGAAAAAGAAAAGGAAGAATGAATGATTAAAGAAAATTCTTTTTACTTACTTGTCGTCGGTGGTGGAATCGCTGAAAAAAAAAAAGAATTTTATAGAATAATCATTCTTTAATATTTGTAAACTAGGGATACCCAATTTTTCATCTACTAATCATTTTAAAAACGAATTAAAATTAATTAAATCGATTATTCAAGATCAATTTTTTTGTGCAGGTCGGAAAGTAGTTACAAAATGAGCATGAATAAAAAAAATTAAAAAAGGTAAAATATTATTACACATGTGATTTATTTTTAATACATTTAAAACGATTTTTTTCGGTCAATTTCGATCGTGTTTGGACGTAAAGGCTGTTTAAAAATGGCGTGTTTACAAAAATAATGTAACTTTCCCGATTGCAAAAAAAAAAATTACCAAAAATCAGGGAATTATCTGATTTTAATGAAATTTTCAGTATTTATTTATCAATTAATGAATTTTGTAATACATCAGTTACTTTTTTTTCAAAACTTTAATTAAGTATGATAAATTAATATATAAAATTCATTTAAAATATGAGTAGCAAAATTTTAAGTTTAAAATGTCATATCATTAGATTCTAAAAACATGTTTTAATAACTACTTTACTTTAGTATCAATCACCTATATTTTTTGGTCGAAAACTGTATTGAAAATTTAGCGCCCCCCTACTTTTAAACGGAATAAATATTGATGTATATTTTTTCTTTTATAGAATTAAATAAATTATCGAAATGAATTTTTAAAAACCCTCCAAAAATTAGTTTTTAGTTTTTATTTTCATTTTATTTTCTGACTTTCGGTACTTATTTACTACCCGAGCAGATTTTTTTTTCCTTCTATTCACTCTTTCGGTCTTTTGTCTTTTTATATATGCAGAAAATAGTATCAATCACATATATACCACACCGATATCTTGCGCCCCAAAAACAAGGGGTGAGGTCAAAGTTAAGAGACCTGAAAAAAAATCAGAAAGTTTTGAAATAAAATACCTAATGCATTATAAAATCCATTCATTGATAAACCAAGAGTAAAAATTTCATTAAAATCCGATAATTACCTGATTTTTTGTATTTTTCTTTTCCAGCAGGGGAGGTGGTCAACATTGGATTGGAAAAAAAACACGGATTTTTCGTCGAATTGGGAAAATATTAGTTCAGTCGGTAGAGCACACGCCTTGGAATCGCAAGGTTCCGAGTTCGATACCAGTCCTCGCCAAATCAACGTATGAGTAACACAGATTGAGTAATCTGATCTGTGCGTTAAAATGGGGAGCTGGCGGTAGGTGTGGTACTCTACCTTAGCAAAACAGTCTTCCTTGTCTAGCGCTAGATACACCCTCGCTGATACTGACGAAAACTTACTATTTATTTCTGAAAATAAAACAATAAATTTCCAAATGAATGAATGGACTCTCGTGATGTAGCGGGTAATGTTCTGGGCTGTGACATCGTAATAAAGTGAGTTCGAACCCCAGCCGTTGCCCATAATGAATCATTGTGTTCTGGTGGTAATGTGCTTAATGGTACGATCAGATCTTTCAACTATTCTGTTCTTTGATGGCACATGGGCGCATCGAAACATCATGTAAACGCCACAGTCCTCTATAAATTGTAAAAATAATCTCCACAGAATTGTGC
The DNA here is from genome assembly GCA_023376005.1 of Doryteuthis pealeii. Classification (NCBI taxonomy): domain Eukaryota; kingdom Metazoa; phylum Mollusca; class Cephalopoda; order Myopsida; family Loliginidae; genus Doryteuthis; species Doryteuthis pealeii. The sequence goes on from CM042175.1 coordinate 35,673,857, forward strand.
GTCATTGCAGTGAGTATCTCGAAAGCTTCTGACTTTCGTCTTCGCGTGTACCAATCACGTCTTGACTTTCGTCTTCGCGTGTACCAATCATGTATTGACTTTCGTCTTAACATGTACCCATTAGGTCTTGAATTTCGTCTTCATGTGTACCAATCACGTCTTGACTTTCGTCGTTGTGTATACCAATCACGTCTTGTCTTTCGTCTTCGTGTATACCAATCGCGTCTTGAACTTTCGAAATGAACGCTGATCAATAAACGGCCATGAGCCGTCTTCTCCATACACATTTCCAACTATATATTGTCGGATTCCTTTCCATATTTCTCCCCAAAATGTGTTATATATTCTCAAGTTATTTAAAATATTATTCACTTACTTGTACGTACTGCTGATGGAACATCTGAAAAAAAATTATTATAAATTAATTGGAAGCATAAAGGCAATTTAAGTTATGTGTAATGCTCGTGTGCAAGGGGTCATATTCTCACAATACACAGTTTTACATCATTGCTATATCACAGCAACTGTATTTACCCAACCCTCTGGCATGAGCAGGATGCGATAAATATCAATTTGAAACGGAGATTTAAGAGGTTTGAATTCAGAGTTTTCCTTCTCTTATACCGGTTGCTATACCAAGGTTAAAAAGCCCAGACTGCCCTACTATTTACCCATAGCTGGAGGGAGAATAGTTGGATTCATACCTTTTCCAATGGTTTAACATAAGCCGAAACCGATTGGATCCATTTTAAAAGGGATATAGAATATATCCCTTTTAAAATGGATCCAATCGAGTAGAGTTTGACACAAGAGTCGCTCTAGACACGAAATTGACTTGCACACTAGAGTAGGTCGATTTTGTAACTGGAACGTCTCCCATGCGCCGAAAGTTGTAAATTAACACAAAGAATTAGCACACCGTATATTTTTCTTAAAAACTTTGCCTTCATTTGATGAAATAGATTTTAACTGTAACAATACACCGTTTTACGTCAATGCTATATCACAGCAATTGTATTTACCGAACCCTTTGACACGAGCAAGATGCAACACAATGTCAGTTTTTAAGATGTTTGAATTCAGAGTTTTCCTTCTCCTAGATCGGTTGCCTTACCAACTATTTTCAATATAAAAATTAATTGGAAATGATTTTATGTATAAAAATTAATTGGAAATGATTTCTACTATAAAAATGCACTGGGCAATGATTTTTACTATAAAAATGCATTGGAAATTATTTTTAATATAAAAATGCATTGGAAACGATTTTCAATATAAAAATGCATTGGAAATGATTTTCAATATAAAATTCATTGGAAATGATTTTATGTAAATAAAATTCATTGGAAATTATTCTCACAATAAAAATGCATTGGAAATGATTTCTACTATGAACTTACATTAGAAATAATTTTTACTATATAAATACATTTGAAATGATTTTTACAGTAAAAATGCATTGGAAATTATTTTTCTATAAAAATGCATTAGAAATGATTTTTACAATAAAAATGATTTGGAAATGATTTTTACAATAAAAATGCATTATCATTTTTTTTTATAAACCTGCATTGGAAATTATTATTTGTTATTTCTATTATATAAACTAGCAAGAAGATGTATCCTCGTGCCTAAATATTCAAGTTTTACTGTAATTAAATATATTAAATTAGAAAGACTAACGAAATTAAATAAGAACGCATATATAAAGATTACACTTATTTTTATTATGTTTTAATTGGTTCCTATATAAAATCATTCATAGGATTGATTTTAGTACGTTAGAGAAAAAAAATAATATTAGAGATCAATGACACCAACTAATTATTTATTAAACCCAGTTTTGTTAAAACCAGTATGCAAATTAACCGCACCATATATTATATAAATCTTTATTTCTTAGTGATATATAATACCCATTGCAGGATTTTAAATACTGTTTTGAAGTAAATCTAACTCAGATTTTCATAGAGACCTTATTAAATAAATAACATTTATTCAATGCATTAATGATTTTGACAGTAATATAAATTAAATACTCATTGATGAACATACGCAAGCAGTAACTTACTTTCAGTTACAGACAGACAGACACCGAATCGCCATTATAATAAGATATAACGGAAGCTGTAGTGAAAATATTTGAAATTATCTTACATTTATTTTTTCTTTCTTCATAAACGTCTCCTTGGAGTTGGTCCTTCGTGACTACCATAGATGTATATGGTGTAACAAAACCGTACTGAAATTGAGAATAAGATCAGAATTCATTAATTCATTTGGTCAAATATGTTGGCTATTTTCTCGAAGATGGATGGATGGAGTGTAACAAAACTTTTCTGATAATGGGAGGGGACTTTCTACAGAGCCCTGATTAACCAACTACACATGCACAGTGGGCCTTGTGGTTCTTCCATAATCTCAATTGAGTTTGATTTGACCCGGCAGCGTTTCTGATTTCATCTTCGAATCGCTTGCTCGTCTTCCGAAGAATCAGTGGGAAGCTCCTCACCATTGGAGGGTCCAGAGCTTAACGGTTCTTACCAAATGACCATAATTTGCCCTGTTCAAGGCCCCCTTCCTTTGGGCCCGAGGGTCCTGATCCGTCCTCTGTCGGTGCCAAATCTCGTAGTGACACTTTTTCTCGTCCATCTGGATAGCGATTATGTGCATACAGGTGGGTCGCATCTAGGAGCTTCGATTGGTCCACCAGCGATTCTTGTTTGTTTTGGCACGCGTGACATCTTAGTAATATTGCTAAAGGTAGAGACGTGACAGTACACTTCTTAGACACGAGAGGAACCTTTCATGCATTGTAGCAGTACAAAAGCAGATAAACACTGCTTCATTCTATCGCGGAAACTATAGACTATATATCTTCTAAGGGAATATAACTCTTTAGTCCATCTCAGCAAGGGCAGACAAGTTGATTTGGGTATTATTTCAAGAATAACTTAGACTCCAAATTTAACATATAACAATAAATGGTAATGAAGAACTATTTGCTCGTAAATTCCTACCATAAAATAAACTGAACCCCCATTTTATGTGCGTGTTTTTGCAATAAATGTTTTATTTTTCTTGCACCCGTTATGTTACAATACTAAATATATTTCCTTTATTTATTTTAATATTCACTTCAATGTGTATATTCTAAAAGCTTTTATTTTGTGAGAATGTTTAGTTTTAAAGTGGGGGTTCGTTTTTACACTTCAACTTTTTACTCGTAAATTCCTACGATAAAATGCCCAAGCCTAATTTTATGGTTGGAATTTACGAGTAAAAAGTTGAATATTACTTTTTTGTTGTTATTTCTTTTCTTTTTGGCTTTGGTACTTTAAAATAAAAACGTCAGATTTTAATCATCGTGGACGAAAAAATAAAATTACGGTCATTAAAGGAGGATCCAATTTATGCCTAAATTGTAAAATGAGCCCCCACTTTACATTCTCACAAAATAAAAACTTTTAGAATATGCACATTGAAATGAATATTAAAATAAATAAATAAAATATATTTAGTATTGTAACATAACGGGTGCAAGAAAAATAAAACATTTAATACAAAAACACGGACATAAAATGGGGGTTCAGTTTATTTCATGGTAGGAATTTACGAGCAAATAGTCCTTCATTACCCAATAAATTTATTAGTCAAGATACACTCAGCTTATTAGCGTTGGCTTCGTCTCTCTCAGCAATGATTATTGGCTGTTGTGTATGCGTACCTTAAGGCCAAGGACAATACCGATACCTTGTGGAAGGGAGGCAACTCTTACTCGTAAACATATTATAACATTAAGCATAAGTTCCAGAGTTAAACTATATTGTATGTTGATTTGTGCGGCTTTCACACTTAGTGAAGCAATGTACCACGATACACAGCGGATATGTTTGGATGGCTTGAATTGCTTCGGGTAACGTGATTTTAACACAGAGCACAAATGTTGTAAAACCCATCCTTTCTCTCATTGCCTTTCCTCCTTGTCCTCCTTTTCTTTTCTCTCTCCTCACTCCCCCTCCTCCTCTTCCCTCCCTCTCTTCTCCACCTTCTCCTCTTTCCTCTCTTCCTCCTCTTCCTTTCTCTCCTACCCTTCTCCTCTTCCATTCCCTCCTCTCCTTCTCCTCTTCCATTCCCTCCTCCCCCTTCTATCTCTCGCTGTCTTTTCCTCCTCTTTTCCCTCTCCTCCTCCTCTTCCTTTTCCTCATTCTTCTCTTCCTTTTCTCTTTTATTTCTATCCCCACACTCCTCTTTTCTCCCCTTTCTCTCTCTTCCCTCATTTCTCTTTTTCTTTCTTTCTTTTCTTCTCTTGCCTTCTTTTCATATTCTTTCCATAATAGACCCAAATTAGAAAATATATTCTCTATGTAAACCTGATTTTATCTTAGCCGATTGAATCTTCATCACTATGGTTACTAAAATCTTTTCATTAACCACAACCACACAAACATTTTTTTCAAACTAAGTAGAAATTATGATGAGAAACTTGAAATATCCTCTCAGCCAATCAGAACACAGAATAAAAATCTGCAATGGCCAATAGATTGCATCAATTCAAAATGTGATGGGACAAAAAGTCTTTTCATGGAAATTTTCACTTGGCATGCTGTGTGGGTTTTTTTTTTTATCCAACTACTCTCCCTCCAGCTATAGGTAAATAGTAAGGCAGACTGGGCTCTTTAACTTTAGTTAGGCAACCAGTCTAGGAGAAGCAAAACTCTGAAATTAAACCTGTTAAACCTGCTTGGGGTGGTCACTACTAGAATAGACTCAGTCCTATTTTTTGTGTGTGGAAGGGTTTTTTGTTTGTTTGTTTTTTTTGTTTTTTTTTTTTTTTTTTTTTTTTTGCTTTTTAAATTTAACTCATCCTTGTATTTTAACGAAATCAATGAGAAAATAATCTAGTACTTACCTTGATTGCCAGTGCAACGATATCTTCGCGTGGATCATTATCGTTGAACATTTTCTTTAAGGTCAGATACGCCCACGTCTTCATTGTTATATTCGGTATCAGTTCAAATCTAGTCAAGTTAGGATATTTGGGCTGAATGAAAGACAGAAGGTTTTCTAATTCCAAACTCCCCGATGACATCCAATTTCCGACTACATTCTCACCGGTCGTCTGGGTCAAAATATATCCTTCATTGGAATCATCTTTGATTCTCCCAGCAATGGCGATCTCAGAACCTTTGAAAATGCTTGGGAATGATGTTGGTGTTAGGTATTTACTGTCTATTGAATCATTTAGATAAGTTATCATTACATCTTTTAGTGCAAGATTTGCAATTTCTTTAAACAGATCTTCAATTTGTTGATTGCTGTCTACATCAATGTAGATTTTTTTAGCGAAGCCATTATTATCGGATGCTAAAGCCTTAAGAAAATCAAGATCACAATCATCTCCAAATCCCAATGTAAATATCATAACATTTCTTTGATTTTCCTGCAATACGTTATATCTGATGGTTTCCTTGTCAATAACACCAGAAGTTGGATCGCCGTCAGTCAAAAAAAATAAAATGTCTACTCTATGGTCTCTACCCGAATAAGGGAACATAAGAAGACTCTGTAGTACTGCTTCGTTGATATCTGTCACTAAAAAAGATAATTGGTGAAAAGAATTTGATCATGAAAATAAATGTATTAGATAATCTTTACAATAAAAAATGTATTGGAAATGATTGTACTATAAAAATACATTGGAAATGATTTTTACTATAAAAAAGCATTGGAAATGATTTTTACTAAAAATGTATGGGAAATGATTTTTCATTAGGAACATGCTTTGGAAATGACTTTTACTATATAAATGCACTGGAAATGGTTTTTACTAGGAGAATTCAATGGTCAATGATTTTTACTATGAAAATGCATTGGAAATGATTTTTACTAGGAAAATTCAATCTCAATGATTTTTACTATGAAAATGCATTGGAAATGATTTTTACTAGGAAAATTCAATGGTCAATGATTTTTACTATGATGATGCACTGAAAATGATTTTTACTATAAGAATTAATTGGAAGCGATTTTTAGTATGAAAATGCATTGAAAATAACTTTTACTATAAAACTGCATTAGAAATGATTTTGATACTAAAAGTACATTGGAAAAAATTAACAATATAAGAAGTTATCAGAAATTATTTTATGTACGTTTGGTTTGGTTTGGTTTGGTTTACGGCATATCAAGCTTAGTGGGTCATTTAATGCCAATAAAGTTTTGAAATAAATTCATTCTTATAGATACTCTTTTTTATATAAAAACATTTTTCTATTAAACCCATAGATGAGACTCTGACAGGTACTACTACTCTGAGTCAGAGTGGACCAGGGAGCAATGGTGATGAAGGAGTGCTCCAGACCTCCAGAACTGGAACTTTCCTATCAGATAAATGTGCACATTACCACTGTACTTCTTTTGCCACAATGTTTTTCCAGCAAAGATTCAATTTTGTACGGTTTCAGTTTAGAAAAAAACATTTAACTCATTTTTTTTTTTGTAAATAAATCATCTATTTAACATATAAATGGGAATCTAATAAGTACTAGCATTCACTGTCTGAGTTGACCTTGGAGTAATGGTGATCAAGGAGCCTTACGAATAGAAAATCAGAATTCAGCCAGGATAGACCAAAGTAAGATTATAATTAAGAATACCAACTCAAACAACACCAAAGTCAAACCAAAACTACCACTCTGTGTCAGAATTGACCCAGGGGCAATGGGGATGAAGGAGTCCCATGAATAGAAAATCAGAATTCAGCCAGGATAGACCAAAGTAAGATTATAATTAAGAATACCAACTCAAACAACACCAAAGTCAAACCAAAACTACCACTCTGTGTCAGAGTTGACCCAGGGGCAATGGGATGAAGGAGTCCCATGAATAGAAAATCAGAATTCAGCCAGGATAGACCAAAGTAAGATTATAATTAAGAATACGAACTCAAACAACACCAAAGTCAAACCAAAACTACCACTCTGTGTCAGAGTTGACCCAGGGGCAATGGGGATGAAGGAGTCCCATGAATAGAAAATCAGAATTCAGCCAGGATAGACCAAAGTAAGATTATAATTAAGAATACGAACTCAAACAACACCAAAGTCAAACCAAAACTACCACTCTGTGTCAGAGTTGACCCTGGGGCAATGGGGATGAAGGAGTCCATGAATAGAAAATAAGAATTCAGCCAGGATAGACCAAAGTAAGATTATAATTAAGAATACCAACTCAAACAACACCAAAGTCAAACCAAAACTACCACTCTGTGTCAGAGTTGACCCAGGGGCAATGGGGATGAAGGAGTCCATGAATAGAAAATCAGAATTCAGCCAGGATAGACCAAAGTAAGATTATAATTAAGAATACCAACTCAAACAACACCAAAGTCAAACCAAAACTACCACTCTGTGTCAGAGTTGACCCAGGGGCAATGGGGATGAAGGAGTCCCATGAATAGAAAATCAGAATTCAGCCAGGATAGACCAAAGTAAGATTATAATTAAGAATACCAACTCAAACAACACCAAAGTCAAACCAAAACTACCACTCTGTGTCAGAGTTGACCCAGGGGCAATGGGGATGAAGGAGTCCATGAATAGAAAATAGAATTCAGCCAGGATAGACCAAAGTAAGATTATAATTAAGAATACCAACTCAAACAACACCAAAGTCAAACCAAAACTACAACTCTGTGTCAGAGTTGACCCAGGGGCAATGGGGATGAAGGAGTCCCATGAATAGAAAATCAGAATTCAGCCAGGATAGACCAAAGTAAGATTATAATTAAGAATACAACTCAAACAACAAAGTCAAACCAAAACTACCACTCTGTGTCAGAGTTGACCCTGGGGCAATGGGGATGAAGGAGTCCCATGAATAGAAAATAAGAATTCAGCCAGGATAGACCAAAGTAAGATTATAATTAAGAATACCAACTCAAACAACACCAAAGTCAAACCAAAACTACCACTCTGTGTCAGAGTTGACCCAGGGGCAATGGGGATGAAGGAGTCCCATGAATAGAAAATCAGAATTCAGCCAGGATAGACCAAAGTAAGATTATAATTAAGAATACCAACTCAAACAACACCAAAGTCAAACCAAAACTACACTCTGTGTCAGAGTTGACCCAGGGGCAATGGGGATGAAGGAGTCCCATGAATAGAAAATCAGAATTCAGCCAGGATAGACCAAAGTAAGATTATAATTAAGAATACCAACTCAAACAACACCAAAGTCAAACCAAAACTACCACTCTGTGTCAGAGTTGACCCAGGGCAATGGGGATGAAGGAGTCCCATGAATAGAAAATCAGAATTCAGCCAGGATAGACCAAAGTAAGATTTAATTAAGAATACCAACTCAAACAACACCAAAGTCAAACCAAAACTACCACTCTGTGTCAGAGTTGACCCAGGGGCAATGGGGATGAAGGAGTCCATGAATAGAAAATCAGAATTCAGCCAGGATAGACCAAAGTAAGATTATAATTAAGAATACCAACTCAAACAACACCAAAGTCAAACCAAAACTACCACTCTGTGTCAGAGTTGACCCAGGGGCAATGGGGATGAAGGAGTCCCATGAATAGAAAATCAGAATTCAGCCAGGATAGACCAAAGTAAGATTATAATTAAGAATACCAACTCAAACAACACCAAAGTCAAACCAAAACTACAACTCTGTGTCAGAGTTGACCCAGGGGCAATGGGGATGAAGGAGTCCATGAATAGAAAATCAGAATTCAGCCAGGATAGACCAAAGTAAGATTATAATTAAGAATACCAACTCAAACAACACCAAAGTCAAACCAAAACTACCACTCTGTGTCAGAGTTGACCCAGGGGCAATGGGGATGAAGGAGTCCCATGAATAGAAAATCAATTCAGCCAGGATAGACCAAAGTAAGATTATAATTAAGAATACCAACTCAAACAACACCAAAGTCAAACCAAAATTACACTCTGTGTCAGAGTTGACCCAGGGGCAATGGGGATGAAGGAGTCCCATGAATAGAAAATCAGAATTCAGCCAGGATAGACCAAAGTAAGATTATAATTAAGAATACCAACTCAAACAACACCAAAGTCAAACCAAAACTACAATCTGTGTCAGAGTTGACCCAGGGGCAATGGGATGAAGGAGTCCCATGAATAGAAAATCAAAATTCAGCCAGGATAGACCAAAGTAAGATTATAATTAAGAATACCAACTCAAACAACACCAAAGTCAAACCAAAACTACAACTCTGTGTCAGAGTTGACCCAGGGGCAATGGGGATGAAGGAGTCCCATGAATAGAAAATCAAATTTCAGCCAGGATAGACCAAAGTAAGATTATAATTAAGAATACCAACTCAAACAACACCAAAGTCAAACCAAAACTACACTCTGTGTCAGAGTTGACCCAGGGGCAATGGGGATGAAGGAGTCCCATGAATAGAAAATCAAAATTCAGCCAGGATAGACCAAAGTAAGATTATAATTAAGAATACCAACTCAAACAACACCAAAGTCAAACCAAAATTACCACTCTGTGTCAGAGTTGACCCAGGGGCAATGGGGATGAAGGAGTCCCATGAATAGAAAATCAGAATTCAGCCAGGATAGACCAAAGTAAGATTATAATTAAGAATACCAACTCAAACAACACCAAAGTCAAACCAAAACTACCACTCTGTGTCAGAGTTGACCCAGGGGCAATGGGGATGAAGGAGTCCCATGAATAGAAAATCAAATTCAGCCAGGATAGACCAAAGTAAGATTATAATTAAGAATACCAACTCAAACAACACCAAAGTCAAACCAAAACTACCACTCTGTGTCAGAGTTGACCCGGGGCAATGGGGATGAAGGAGTCCCATGAATAGAAAATCAGAATTCAGCCAGGATAGACCAAAGTAAGATTATAATTAAGAATACCAACTCAAACAACACCAAAGTCAAACCAAAACTACCACTCTGTGTCAGAGTTGACCCAGGGGCAATGGGGATGAAGGAGTCCCATGAATAGAAAATCAGAATTCAGCCAGGATAGACCAAAGTAAGATTATAATTAAGAATACCAACTCAAACAACACCAAAGTCAAACCAAAACTACCACTCTGTGTCAGAGTTGACCCAGGGGCAATGGGGATGAAGGAGTCCCATGAATAGAAAATCAGAATTCAGCCAGGATAGACCAAAGTAAGATTATAATTAAGAATACCAACTCAAACAACACCAAAGTCAAACCAAAACTACCACTCTGTGTCAGAGTTGACCCAGGGGCAATGGGGATGAAGGAGTCCCATGAATAGAAAATCAGAATTCAGCCAGGATAGACCAAAGTAAGATTATAATTAAGAATACCAACTCAAACAACACCAAAGTCAAACCAAAATTACCACTCTGTGTCAGAGTTGACCCAGGGGCAATGGGGATGAAGGAGTCCCATGAATAGAAAATAAGAATTCAGCCAGGATAGACCAAAGTAAGATTATAATTAAGAATACCAACTCAAACAACACCAAAGTCAAACCAAAACTACCACTCTGTGTCAGAGTTGACCCAGGGGCAATGGGGATGAAGGAGTCCCATGAATAGAAAATCAGAATTCAGCCAGGATAGACCAAAGTAAGATTATAATTAAGAATACCAACTCAAACAACACCAAAGTCAAACCAAAACTACCACTCTGTGTCAGAGTTGACCCAGGGGCAATGGGGATGAAGGAGTCCCATGAATAGAAAATCAAAATTCAGCCAGGATAGACCAAAGTAAGATTATAATTAAGAATACCAACTCAAACAACACCAAAGTCAAACCAAAACTACAACTCTGTGTCAGAGTTGACCCAGGGGCAATGGGGATGAAGGAGTCCCATGAATAGAAAATCAGAATTCAGCCAGGATAGACCAAAGTAAGATTATAATTAAGAATACCAACTCAAACAACACCAAAGTCAAACCAAAACTACAACTCTGTGTCAGAGTTGACCCAGGGGCAATGGGGATGAAGGAGTCCCATGAATAGAAAATCAGAATTCAGCCAGGATAGACCAAAGTAAGATTATAATTAAGAATACCAACTCAAACAACACCAAAGTCAAACCAAAACTACCACTCTGTGTCAGAGTTGACCCAGGGGCAATGGGGATGAAGGAGTCCCATGAATAGAAAATCAGAATTCAGCCAGGATAGACCAAAGTAAGATTATAATTAAGAATACCAACTCAAACAACACCAAAGTCAAACCAAAATTACCACTCTGTGTCAGAGTTGACCCAGGGGCAATGGGGATGAAGGAGTCCCATGAATAGAAAATCAGAATTCAGCCAGGATAGACCAAAGTAAGATTATAATTAAGAATACCAACTCAAACAACACCAAAGTCAAACCAAAACTACACTCTGTGTCAGAGTTGACCCAGGGGCAATGGGGATGAAGGAGTCCCATGAATAGAAAATCAAATTCAGCCAGGATAGACCAAAGTAAGATTATAATTAAGAATACCAACTCAAACAACACCAAAGTCAAACCAAAACTTACCACTCTGTGTCAGAGTTGACCCAGGGGCAATGGGGATGAAGGAGTCCCATGAATAGAAAATCAGAATTCAGCCAGGATAGACCAAAGTAAGATTATAATTAAGAATACCAACTCAAACAACACCAAAGTCAAACCAAAATACCACTCTGTGTCAGAGTTGACCCAGGGGCAATGGGGATGAAGGAGTCCCATGAATAGAAAATCAGAATTCAGCCAGGATAGACCAAAGTAAGATTATAATTAAGAATACCAACTCAAACAACACCAAAGTCAAACCAAAACTACCACTCTGTGTCAGAGTTGACCCAGGGGCAATGGGGATGAAGGAGTCCCATGAATAGAAAATCAGAATTCAGCCAGGATAGACCAAAGTAAGATTATAATTAAGAATACCAACTCAAACAACACCAAAGTCAAACCAAAATTACCACTCTGTGTCAGAGTTGACCCAGGGGCAATGGGGATGAAGGAGTCCCATGAATAGAAAATCAGAATTCAGCCAGGATAGACCAAAGTAAGATTATAATTAAGAATACCAACTCAAACAACACCAAAGTCAAACCAAAACTACCACTCTGTGTCAGAGTTGACCCAGGGGCAATGGGGATGAAGGAGTCCCATGAATAGAAAATCAGAATTCAGCCAGGATAGACCAAAGTAAGATTATAATTAAGAATACCAACTCAAACAACACCAAAGTCAAACCAAAACTACCACTCTGTGTCAGAGTTGACCCAGGGGCAATGGGGATGAAGGAGTCCCATGAATAGAAAATCAGAATTCAGCCAGGATAGACCAAAGTAAGATTATAATTAAGAATACCAACTCAAACAACACCAAAGTCAAACCAAAATACCACTCTGTGTCAGAGTTGACCCAGGGGCAATGGGGATGAAGGAGTCCCATGAATAGAAAATCAGAATTCAGCCAGGATAGACCAAAGTAAGATTATAATTAAGAATACCAACTCAAACAACACCAAAGTCAAACCAAAACTACAACTCTGTGTCAGAGTTGACCCAGGGGCAATGGGGATGAAGGAGTCCCATGAATAGAAAATCAAAATTCAGCCAGGATAGACCAAAGTAAGATTATAATTAAGAATACCAACTCAAACAACACCAAAGTCAAACCAAAATTACCACTCTGTGTCAGAGTTGACCCAGGGGCAATGGGGATGAAGGAGTCCCATGAATAGAAAATCAGAATTCAGCCAGGATAGACCAAAGTAAGATTATAATTAAGAATACCAACTCAAACAACACCAAAGTCAAACCAAAACTACCACTGTGTCAGAGTTGACCCTGGGGCAATGGGGATGAAGGAGTCCCATGAATAGAAAATAAGAATTCAGCCAGTATAGACCAAAGTAAGATTATAATTAAGAATACCAACTCAAACAACACCAAAGTCAAACCAAATTACCACTCTGTGTCAGAGTTGACCCAGGGGCAATGGGGATGAAGGAGTCCCATGAATAGAAAATCAGAATTCAGCCAGGATAGACCAAAGTAAGATTATAATTAAGAATACCAACTCAAACAACACCAAAGTCAAACCAAAACTACCACTCTGTGTCAGAGTTGACCCAGGGGCAATGGGGATGAAGGAGTCCCATGAATAGAAAATAAGAATTCAGCCAGTATAGACCAAAGTAAGATTATAATTAAGAATACCAACTCAAACAACACCAAAGTCAAACCAAAACTACCACTCTGTGTCAGAGTTGACCCAGGGCAATGGGGATGAAGGAGTCCCATGAATAGAAAATCAGAATTCAGCCAGGATAGACCAAAGTAAGATTATAATTAAGAATACCAACTCAAACAACACCAAAGTCAAACCAAAACTACCACTCTGTGTCAGAGTTGACCCAGGGGCAATGGGGATGAAGGAGTCCCATGAATAGAAAATAAGAATTCAGCCAGGATAGACCAAAGTAAGATTATAATTAAGAATACCAACTCAAACAACACCAAAGTCAAACCAAAACTACACTCTGTGTCAGAGTTGACCCAGGGGCAATGGGGATGAAGGAGTCCCATGAATAGAAAATCAGAATTCAGCCAGGATAGACCAAAGTAAGATTATAATTAAGAATACCAACTCAAACAACACCAAAGTCAAACCAAAACTACCACTCTGTGTCAGAGTTGACCCAGGGGCAATGGGGATGAAGGAGTCCATGAATAGAAAATCAGAATTCAGCCAGAATAGACCAAAGTAAGATTATAATTAAGAATACCAACTCAAACAACACCAAAGCCAAGACGACACAGAAGACCAAAGTGAACTAAGCCAACTAGAATTCTGTTTACTTCCATTTTTTTAAACTCAGTATAAATGTTAAATAGATTTTTTTTTTTTTTACAAAAAATGAGTTTAATTTTTTTTCTTCTAAACTAAAACCGTAAAAAATTGAATTTTTGCCGGAAAAACATAGTGGCGACAAAAGACTGTTGTAAAGTGCACATCTCATAGGAAAGTTCCAGTTCTGGAGGTCTTGTGCACCCCTTCATCACCATTGCTCTGAAGTCTACTCTGACCCGGAATGGTAGTACCTGTTAGCGTTATATAGGTTGAATATAAAATCAAAACTCAGACCGGGTAGACTGAAGTAAGATTATAATTAAGAATTTAAGGAAAATAAAATTTTGTTTACTTCCAGCTGCGTCTAAAGTCTGTATAAAATTTTCTTTATTTTAGACTGCCACTGAACATTCTGAGTAAACGTTTCCAAAAAAAAATCATCTTTTAGGTGGAGAAACCTCATGCTTATTACGGGTTATCCCACTCTCTCATTTAAGTTAGCGCTCCTCGCCATTGTTTTTATTTTAATCTATTAACACATTAGACAATAGTCTGCTTCATTGTTTTCGTTGTCACTGTCAGTTTTATTCTTTCATGTATCAACTTTTTACACTTTCGTGTAATTGAACAACACCTGTATTTTATACCTACTGTATTCGTTCTTCATTACTCGGGAGAATTGAAACTACATGCAACGAACCCTGCTGCAAACCTTGGATAGGATAGGGCCGTTATTAGTGTCCGTGATAGAGATCGAATGGATCACGAGGTAATGTTACTCAAGAAATTTACAGAGTGTTTTTTCATAGCCTATGAAAAGATGACATACCATAAACTCTACCAACCAACCAACCAGTCAACCAACAAAGGAAAATGAAATTTTCTTTACTTACTATCATATGTGTATAAAGACTGTATAAAATCCCTGGCTTCTTCAACAGTCATTTTAGACTGCCACTGAACAGAGTCAGAAAATGTTCCCAATAAAAATCATCTTCTGGATTAAGTAATTGAAGGATTTTTCCATTGCTAATTTTAGTTGCTGCAATTTATATCCAGACATCGATCCACTAACATCAATCATGAAGCAAACAAACTTTGGCCATGTTTCTTCGTTGTCCGGCATAAAGAAATGCACAAAATATCCATCTAATGTCTGTAAAGAAAAAAATTGCAAAGAAAGTGTTGTGAGGTTTTAAGGGGTCAAATAAGAACAAAACAACGGGTAACGAAAAGTAGAAAAATGTATTAACAGAAAGTACACAAATACAATAGAGTGATGTGGGGAATACGTCCAACGAACAGAACAAACAACGGGTAACGAAAAGTAGAAAAATGTATTAACAGAAAGTACACAAATACAATAGAGAGATGTGGGAAATACGTCCAACGAACAGAGTTATTGGCACTCGCATTGGCTTGCTCCTAAGCCATAATTATCCCTGTTTATTTATAGTAACCTGTCGGCACATTCCATTGGTCAATAGGGTGTATCACCTATAACAGAAAGAAAGCAAAATGGCTATCATTCTATGATCGAAAAGTACTTAACGACATGCTGGAAATAACGAGAAGCTAGAGTGGAGGTAAAATACACATTTTATATGGAAATGCATTTCATCCTGAGTAAGGTGGTTGGGGATAAAAAAAAAAAAACAACCCGCTTACCTGAAGAGGAAGAAGTGGTCATTTAGTGAACAGGCGTCGGTAAGAGAAGAAGGAAGCAGAGAGAAGGAAAAAGAACGAGAGAAAATAAAGGAATGAGAAGAAGGGAAAGTGAGAAAGAAGAAAGAGGCTGGGGAAAGAAATTAAACAAAATATTTGAAAGTGAGTCGCTATTTAAGCCTGACTTTATTTGATACCAAACAAAAGATTTTGGTAATCCACATTCATAACGTTTGAGGTACTAATCCTCAACACACAGCTGTTCACTAGGATAGGTCGATTTTTGACCTGTAGCGTCTCCCCTGTGACGAAAGTTGCAAATTAACATAAAGAATTAGCACACAAAATAATCTGTCAAAACTTTGTCTTCATTTGAGGAAATAGATTTCAATCTTTTAAAATGTTATCCCTGTTACAGTTTAATTAATGAGGTAAAAAGCAGCATATCGGAGGTGTCGACGATTATGGGTGGATATTTTCAATTTCAATTCTAGTTATATATCTTATTCGTTTCTTCTTAGTAAAATTTTTTTTTAAATATTGAAATTGCTAAAAAAAATTAATAAAGTCTTCTAATTTATTAATACACATGAAGTTAATGAAAAAAATTATTTCTTCTAATTTAATAAACCAAAACCAAAACCAAACAAAAATACTTAATCAGTTAGAAAAAATAACTTAGAAGGCCCGTTCTTTGGGTGTGTGACGTCAAAAGTGGGCCAACTTAGAGCAAGCGAAATAGATACCGTTGTCTCGTAAAGACAGTAATAAACAAGTGTTATGTTTCATTAAACTTTAATAACTGAAATTCGTTCATAATTTTATTTATTTCAAATTTTGAAAACAACTTTTATAAATGATAACAAACATTGTTTTGATTTGCATGTTTTTTATTTTAATTTTAAAAAAACTTGTAAAGGCAACGTTGAGGTACATAAAAAAACAAATACCATTACATTAAACTTTAATAACTGAAATTCGTTCATAATATATATTTTTTTTAAATTGAAAACATTTTTTTATAAATGATAAGCAACATTGTTTTGATTTGCATGTTTTTTTTATTTTAATTTAAAAAAACTGTAAACTGAATTATGAATAAATGAACAATCAATTATTAGATAAACAAACAAACAATATAAATAAATATACTAAATATAATTTGATAAAGTTTAGGTAAATTATAATCAGCATGGTTTTGATTTGCTTTTTTTTTTAAATTTCATGATTATTCTGTAAATTTACAATATTGTAATTATCAAGTGATAATTACTTAATACAGGAACAACTGAATTATGAATAAATGAACAATCAATAATTAGATATAAACAGACAAACAAATTACAATAAATATAAATAAATATATTAAATATGAATTATAATCAGCATTGTTTTGATTTGCTTTTTTTTTCAATTTTAATGATTATTCTGTATTTTTACAATATTATATTATATATAAACAGACAGATTACAATAAATATATTAAATATAAATTTGAAACCAAGTTTAGATAAATTATAATCAGCATTGTTTTGATTTGCTTTTTTTTTTCAATTTTAATGATTATTCTGTAAATTTACAATATATACTGAATTATGAATAAATGAACAATCAATAATTAGATATAAACAGACAAACAAATTACAAAAATCAAATAATACTTATTGAAAAATAGGTTATAGATATAAAATTCAGCTGAATGTCTGAAGTTTTCTTTTTTTGCTTAACTTATTAATGATGTTATCATTTTCTCTAGAACAAAAATTATTTAAAAGAGCATTTGTAGAGCTTAAGATAAATCTTTTCTATTTTTTCAATATTATGACCTTCATCACAAGTGTCAACATTAAAAAGTAGCTCATGGTCTGCCAATACATTCAATGTTATATGCATGGCTAATTTCCTTTGATTTACTGAATGAAGAAAAGAATGATTTATATTCATTGAAAATTTGCAGAACTAAATTAACATTTTGCCTTTCAAGACTAGTAGGATAAAGAGCTTTTGAGGTCAATTTATAACAATATTTCAAAATTGACTGAGATTCCAGGGCATGAAGTTTCTGTAAGGTACAAAATGGGGCACTTTGGATACTATTTAATTCATGATTTCCATTATGACAAAATTTTGGAAAGAGCATGCATTTAGTTGCATCTTTTTGACCAAGCCAATTGTTTCTAATGCATTTTAATATATGGACTGAGTCAAATAGAAAGAAAAGAGGCCGAGACTTAACAAATGGGTGTGGATATACAATCGAAAGCTTTGGTGGATTGCAAAAGTAAGATATAGCCTTTTTATTTATTGCATTATTATCTGTTATGATTGATAATACTTGAAAGCCTATCTCCTCTAAACCAATTATAATACGTTTAACAATATTAAATAAATTTTCAGCTTTAAGACATTTAGTTGGCATAACATGCACAACATCCTTATATGGTGAGAATACACTGCTAAGCATAAAAGCAAATGCACTTGTTGCAGCTTCATTTCTATTGTCAGATAAGCCAACAATATTACCACCCTTATAATCAAAATAAGGTTTTAGGTGAATTTCATCAACAAGTAAAGATACTGTAGTGTCTTTCTGTACAAGTAACTTGAATTTGTTTTTAATATACATGAGAAAATTGTTATCATGTGCTCAATTAAAGGATTCATATTTGTTGATAATGTTACTCTTTTAATTGTCGAATAACTAGGTAAATTATATTTTTGCTATCTCTTAATAATCTATACCTTTTAGGAGAGCAGTTATATAATAATGAAGAAAATATCATCATTTCTGTTGAATAATCAAACTTATTCTGTGTCATTAATTTTAGCTGCTCATATATAAATTTTATTGAATTAAAATATTTGCTTGATTCATCTTGTATCAATATAAAAAATGACATGATTAATTTTAGTATAAAATTATACTAGGGGGATTAGCTTGCTGTTGTTCTGTGTCTATTTTCTTCATGTTTTCTATTAGAGTCTCTAGATCATTTTTATAATTCATATGCTTTGGAATTTTATAATCTCCTATCATATCCATTTTCACATCCCTACAAAATACATGAACTGCAAAATTAGACTCGATTAAAAGAGACAAATTTATTTTTGGATATGGGGGTTTTATGATACTGCATATGATAACTGTTTTTTGCTGCCTAATAACATTCCAGTAATCTCTATCAAGAAAATTTAATTTTCCTACCAGATCATTAATATCATAAAATTTGTTTTGTTTTGTATATGCCAACGCATCCTTAACACTTTCATTTAAAGCACTTTTAAGTGCAGAATTGTCCAGTCGAATTCTTCTAGAATCTGGTGACTCTCTAGAGGTGATTGATGATGATAGATATGAGGGACAGTTTGGGAGAATTCTAGGAATTGCGCCATCACAAAGAGATTTTTTTTAAGTTTAACTTTAATTGCTGCCCTGTTTTTTCATCAAATGCTGATGCTTCTCTTCTTATGTCCTCTGGTCGAAAATGTAGTTCACATACCTAAAATATTGTAAAAATCAAAACCTATTTTAAATCCTTGTAAAAATCTTAAAAGTTTGTCAGCAAAAAATCTACAATATGAAGCATTTTTCTTATAATTCTAGGAAAAATGAAGAGTGTTCTGATATCTTTAAGGAACATAATTTACCAATTCAACAAAAAATTATTAGTGACAAATCTATGTACAAATAAAGAGAGAATTTTTAACATTTATATATTTTTTTGAATTAGAATAATGAATAATTATTTTTTGGATAAAATGATTTTGAAAATTTTGATAGATTTTAATCCTTTTTAATCCTTTAATTTTAATCCTTTAATTTTAATCCTAAATTTCAATTGAATTACAATTGTGAATTACGAAGACATGAGATTAATTTAATTACTATTAGAATTATTTTATTATCAATAATTTTTTATTATTATTATTATTATTATTATTATTATTATTATTATTATTATTATTATTTTATTATTACTCCTTTTGAGTTTTCACATCAGCATTAGCTGATGGTCTTTCACTGGAGTCTGAGTGACAGCAAGTCTCCTCAGGTCTCCAGGACTCTTCTGAGTATTCTGGCAGATTGCAGCAGTTCAGTGTTCTGAATGGTTTCAATACTTCCTCTGATTTCCAAACTTTCCAAACCTTCATTATTAGAATCATTATTATTACTATTATTATTATTATTATTATTATTATTATTATTATTAGAATCAGTATTTTTATGATAATAATAATTTAAATAACAATGATAACAATAATAACTTCAGGGAAATACCATCAGCTGGTGTGAAAAACTAATAATAATAATGATAGCAATAATTATAATGATTGATACCATCCAGAACACTGTACTGCTGCAATCTGCCAGAATACTCTGAAGAGTCCTGGAGACCTGAGGAGACTTGCTGTCACTCAGACTCCAGTGAAAGACCATCAGCTAACACTGATGTGAAAACTCAAAAGGAGTAAATAATGATAACAAAGGCTAAATTTGCAAATTGTCCTCAATATTTCAAGATTCGTTAGATAAATGAAATTAACTAACCTGACTTACCCCCCCCCCAAAAAAAAGCCAAGTAGGAAAAAAATAGATAAATAAAGTAATAAATAAAAAAAAGAAAGATTTTTTATTGATGAAATAAAACAATTACTTACCCAAAAAAAAAGTCAAGTATTTTCCAACTTTAGTTCAATAATAATAATGATAACGATAATAATAATAATATCAATAATATAATAATATCCCTTTTTTTATTTGAATAAATTTATATCAAAGTAATTGTGGGATTATTAGACATTAGACAAATATTTACTTTCTCGCATTTAAGACTAACCAAAATAGTCAATTTAATTTAATAGACTCATTTATTTATGAATAAAACTATTCAAAAATATTGTTAGGATTATCAGAATTATTTCTTTTATGTTTATAAAAATATCCCTTTACGAATTTAATGAATTAATATCGAGAATTTCTTTAGAGTTTATTTCTAAAATATGAGTTTTTACAAAACTTTTTACTTTACGCTCTTATGTGCAAAAAATTGTTAACTTAAGACAGAGCTTTTAATGTCTTAAACTTGATTTTGTGAATTACAAAGACTTTAAAATACTTCAATTATTGAAGTTTAAATTAAATTTATTTAGTTTTAATACAAAAAAATTACTCACTTTGGAATTCTTTGTAGGTAAAAATGCTCTCGTCTGATAGCGTATATCCATTTCTCGCACAAAAGTTTATCATGAGGGAAAGAAAAACACTAACTTTTGGTCCATTTCTATAGTTTCCATTACAAAAGGCACAACACACTTAAAAGGCATTTTTGTTTATAAATTAAAATAAAATAAAATTAATTGACTGAATAATTACAAGAAAAAGTCGTTGACTATTTGCAAAAAACTTTAGACACGTGTGGTCCGAGGTGGCCTCGTGTGGTCTCGGTTTGGGTGAAAACAAAATTGGGACTAGATATGATGATATCGCAGTGACGTCAGACTCGATCCATCTGGCCTAGTTTCTAGCCGGTCTTGACAGGGTCAGACCTGGAAATCAGCAGAACAGGCAAACTGACAACTCAACAGACTACTGCAACAAAAAACAATTACAGAATACAATTCTACAGAGCTACCCTTGTCTCATACATTATATAATACTTCCTGCGAGTGAACGTCTTTGGCAACTTTACTATGAACTTTACGAACTCTTACACAAACACTTTGAATACTTAACTTACATTTCATATATTGCACCAATAAAAGTTATTAATCCAAATATACAATTTGTATTCGCCTTGTGTTCCTTTCCTTTATAACAGCATTATCTGCAGTCTTATTAGTCTCTATGTTATTTCTGTTAAAAGGTTGGATGTTTCCTTTAAAATTTGATGAATGCAATCGAGACTTAATCATATATGTGCAAGGGATTGACAGCCGATTGATCGGATCAGGCCACTCCGACCACCCGTTAGGCAAAGTGGTGTGTTGAAGATCATATGACCATCTAGTAGCCGGGTTATGTATCACTCAGCTATCAGGATCCTGTCCTCAGCCAACAGGTGGCTCCGTCTTATTGAAAAAGGATGTTAACCCTCTGAGGACCAATTGATGTATTGTACAGCCCAACTGTAAATGCCGCTAAACCGATCAGTTAATTATTTTTTTTTTTTTTATATAATTATTTTTGTTTATAAAAATTAACTACTACCACAGTTTTCAATTTGGGGTAGTTTAATGGGTCTAATACCATTTGGTGCCGACCATTGGTTTTTGCAGTCTATGAACCCTCACCGGAAAAGGATAAGGGGAAGTCAAAGTTAGAGTTTTTTGTCACTGATCGGATAAGGCAGAAATGGTAACAGCTTTCTATTTCTTTGAGGATTTTCTATTTCTTTAAAAGTATTCGCTGTTATCCGTCATTAAATGTTATTTGTTTTTCCTTGTACAGTTTCACGGTGTTTATTAAATAGACCTAACGACATCAGTAAAGGAGCGTCATGCATCCCTTTCTTTGAGACCAGTAGGCACTAGAAATAGTGCTGACTGGAAATGTAGACTATAGTGAAACAGTATTTACAAAACTATCAGGTGAAAATAATTAAAAATGGTTGTAACTGCCGCTAAACCAAACTGGTTTCTGCAGTCTATAAACCCTAACCGTAAAAGAGTAAGGGGAAGTCAGAGTTAGAGTCTTTTGTCACTGATCGGATAAGGCAGAAACAGTAACTTTCTATTTCTTTGAGGATTTTCTATTTCTTTAAAAGTATTTGCTGTTATATATCATTAAATGTTATTTTTTTTCCTTGTACAGTTTCACGGTGTTTATTAAATAAACTTAATGACGTCAGTAAAGGAGCGTCATGCCATCCCTTTCTTTGAGACCTGTAGGCAGTAAAACCAATCGACAGGTTGGTTTCTTCTCAGAAGAATAAAAAAAGAATTGTTACTTACATATGCAACGTTGGCTTTACTGTGGTCCACATCATATTCAACAACGAATTCACCATTATAATTTTCTGCCTTTAAGTTTTGCTGTTGTTGTTTTGATGGAGCAAATTTTATATATGCGTGTTTATTGTCTATGAACCTATCAGTACGAACACTAAGATCTGTAAATAGATAAAACCAAATAATTGAATAACAAAATAGAATGATAGAATACAGTGATATAACAGAATAAGAAAAATAGAATGATGAGATTGGATTAATCCAGTTGAATGAGACTAATAGATTCGCACTGAATAATATTCTGATACAATAGAATAATAGAACAGAATGAAATTAAAAATAGAATAGAATGACAGAATAAGTATAACTTAATAGAATGTGTTGATTTCTGATTTAGGTCGGAAATTTTTTTTTAAATAAACAACAAAAAAAAAACAAATTACTATACATTTAATTAACCATTGAAATTTATTATTGAATCTATTATTATTTTTATCATAATTATTATTATTATAAATATTTTTCAACATTAAATGTATAGTAATTTGGGTTAATTTGTTGGGGTTTTTTTGTATTTTTTAAGCAATACGTAATTAAAAACAACCTTAATCCCCTAAAACCGTAACCCAAATCGCAAAATGTTAATTAATAGACTGTAGTTAAACTGTCATTGGGGACCACAAAAAACTTTCCGTTTTAATTTTCCGACCTAACTCAGAAGTCAACCCTCTATTTGTCTGTAACCGAAACTACGTCACTACTTGCGTCACAGTCCTTTCAGTAATTAAGTAATTTTATTAAAGAGTATTTAATCTATAATACTATCATTACTACATAGAAATATTAAAATTCTATGAAAAATTAATTAACTGCCAAATTTTCACGAAAATTTCGATATCTTTACATAAATTTATGTTTAAAATAGTATATTGCCAATTCATCCAGGCTCTTTTATTATTATTATTATTATTATTATTATTATTATTATTATTTATTTATTCATTTATTCTATATTTAAAATGATAACAAATACAATGCATTGTGTACAAGAACATCATCTCGGCCAAAACATGTGTTGGCATTTCATTAAACCTTTTTATCCATTCAACATTTTCTTTCCGTTATTTTTTTTCAACATATTGTCGGATTAACTTCCATTTTTCAACTTACACACACATAATTAATGAATTAGGTGAGCCTATCTGTTCAAATGTAAGGCGTAAACAAATCAAGAAAAAGTTGATCTCTGTATGTACATTTCGGCATCTCAATATGTTTACGCCTTAAATTTGAAGAGATAGGCTCGCCTAATTCATTAATTATCAACTAATTAATTTTCAAATTAGGTATGACTTCAATTAAGCACATATTCTCCCCAAAATTGTCGGCTATCGCCATCTCAAACAGACTGTTTGTTTACTTACATATATATACATACGCATACGCACAAACAAAAATACGCACACACGCGCGTGGACACAATCATATCGTCACAGCTTTCACGCATTTCCACGCGCACGTGCATGCCATCATACTCATACGCACAAACAAAAATATGCACACGTACAAACAAAAAGCCCATCCGATATCACGTAAACGCGTAAACATGCAACACGAGAATACAGTTAAAAAAACGCACACATTTGACCATTTACACAATTTCTGTCATTTAAAAAATAATATTTCGATTACCTGATTAATGCTTTAGCAGGAAACCATTGGTAGTAATATCGTTCCCAAATAAATGAATAAAAGCTAAAACTTTTATTTGTCACTTTAACTATATTAATATATATATATATATATATATATATATATATATATATATATATATATATATAGAGAGAGAGAGAGAGAGAGAGAGAGAGAGAGATAGCACATGTTAAGTTCCTTTTTACGCCAATAAATAAGTCGATTTTTGGGCTTATCAAAGAAATAATAGAAAACCAACCTTTTGGTGTCTTATCTTCAAAGATTTTAATATTTTGTGGTTCGGAAATGAAAATTTCCACCAGTACGTTATCAATGATTTCTTCATTGCCAAAGAAAATACTGTGTCTATACGTCTATTTTTTCGAATTAAGAGCTCTTCATAAGTGAGATTGAAAACTATGTTCTTGTTTGGTTCGACATTCACCGACATGTTGAATTTATTTGTGAATCTGTGCCTGAAAAGAAAGATTTTTAAAACATTTATTATGATTTAAGAACCACAAATTATAAAGATTTTACTATAAAAATGCATTGGAAATAAATTTTCTACAAAAATGAATTGGAACTGAATTTACTATAAAATGCATCGGAAATATATTTACTACAAAAATGAATTGGAACTGAATTTACAATAAAAATGCACCAGAAAAAAATATATTATAAAAATGCATTGTAAATACATTTACTACAAAAATATATTGGAAATAGATTTACTTTAAAAACATAGGAAAAAATTACTATAAAAATGCATTGGAAATATTTTTTATTAAATCAATAATTATATTTCTATGACAATAATTATTAAGCCGCCGTCAACTGGGGATGCAGAATAAGTCGATTGCAGATATCCTGGTTGTGGGTGGTGACCCATGATGCTTATGAATGGAATACTGGTGGCTGAGTAGTCCATGACATGAAAAATTCCACTTTGGCCTTACTTGGACTATACGGCGGGTCACCTATATGATTTTCCCGATCATGTTGCTCTTATGACAGCCCCAAATCTTTTTATTATACTAGCAAATATATGCACCCTCGTAGGGTGCAAGTATTTAAGTTTTAATGTAATAAAATATTGTATTAAATTAGAAAGGCTAATGAAACTAAATAAGAATACAGATAAAAAGATTTGAAACAGAGGGAGTATAATAAAAGATTTGAAACAGAGGGAGTATAATAAAAATGGAACAACTGAAACTTACTCTTCCATCACTCTCGTCTTTCATTGTTATTTTTTCTAATTTAAGTATTTAGTTATAAGAGGAAGTAAAGAATAAAATGACAGTTATTTTATCTTGTTAATGGATTTCATTTAAGATTCATTGAAGAGATTTTTGCTTATATTCATTAAAATAAAACCAAACAGTTAGAAATCAATAATACTAAGCACATATTTATTAAATTCGATTTTTTAATATTAATATGCAAATTAGCCTTCCCGTTCACACTGTAAACCGCTATTTGTTGTATATATAAATATAATTGCATGTTGTAGACATAGTTAACAGTATTAATAATGTAAGAGAATTTTATTAATAATTGAGGTTTAGATAAAATAAAAATCATGGAGAATGTGATGTCAATAACTAAGAGAATTGTGACTTGAGTAGGAATATAGTTTCGGTTACAGACAGAAAAACACACAATCTCCATTATAATAAGATATCTGCTAGAAGGCGGTATCTGGGAGTCTTAGTATCCTGGATATGATATTAAACTGCATTCCTCGTCACGGAATAATGTTTGCCTTAGACTATCATCTCTGGATATGATATTAAACTGCATTCCTCGTCACGGGAATAATGTTTGCCTTAGACTATCATCTCTGGATATGATATTAAACTGCATTCCTCGTCACGGGAATAATGTTTGCCTTAGACTATCATCTCTGGATATGATATTAAACTGCATTCCTCGTCACGGGAATAATGTTTGCCTTAGACTATCATCTCTTCGGCCCATGAAAAAGAGTTTGAGAGGCAAACATTATTCCAGTGACGAGATAGTGAAATCTGGAGCGAAGAAGTGGCCCAAAGAAAAGTCAACAGAATTTTACGGGGCAGGGATACATGTTCTCAGTCGAATGTGGGACATTACTATTGAGAAAAAAAAACGGTGACTATGTGGTGAAATAGGGCAGTGATCCACAGAGGACCAGCTTTATTTTTTATGCATTTCCTGATGTATTTCCCATGTTGGTAATTATACCTGCCCTAAACAAAATGGCATTACTTTTTGACTCACCTATGTGGAGAAGTAGGGATATGATCCACAGAGGACTAGCTTCATTTAGATGTATAATATATGCTCCTGTGTTGATAATTATACTTGTCCTAAACAAAATGGCATTACTTGACTCAAGCTCTTGGAGAAGTATTTTTATCTATTTAACTTATAAACGGGACCTTAACAAGCACTACCTTAAAGTTAGAGTGGACCTGGGAGTAATGGTGATTATGGGATACTCCATACTCCACAGAGTTCCATAATTGGAACGTCATCAAAAGATAGTTTAACGTCATACCCAAGACACTAAGACCCTCAGTCACAGCCTTCTAGCACATATATGATAAAAGAGTTGGGGTTTGCTATTAAACTAACAGGGTTGGGACAATCATATAGGTGCTAGAGCTTGACGTGAACAGCCGATTGGTCGAAAGAGGCCTCTCCGAAAGTCAGTCTAGCCTAACAAAGGGCCAAAGGGGAGTGTTGTGTGTCCTGGACAGCTCAGCCACCAGGATTCCATCCTTAAACATCACGGGTCCCCACCACCCACAGCCAACAGGTGACCCATTGGATGATTTTATCCCTCTGCAGAGGGGCATTTGGTGCATTCTAATGCCCTAGCCAACAGGGCAGACGACAAAAGAGTATAACTGAAGTGGAATATTAAGATCATTGAGAGAAAAATACCACCCTTTTGTTGCATATAAATTATATTTAACCAACTTCATCGCAACAGACAGGATATCAATCAAGGTCAATTTTTTAAGTGGAGATTGGAGTTAGTTTTCCTTCTCCTAGAATGGTTGCCTAAGACTAAAGAACCCATTCCGTCTAATTACCATAACTGGGAGTAGAATAGATGGATCCCTGCCTTTGCCAATGGTGTTAGGGTTCTTATTATTATTAAGATTATTGTTTTGGTATAAGCTATAAACAATTTCTGTGTGAAAAAAACACCCATCAACATTGCATTCTGGGAAAAATGAATGATGATTATACAACTCACTACTTCAAGACAGGATAAACTCTGATGATTATACAACTCTCTACTTCAAGACAGGATAATCTCTGATGATTATAAACTCTCTACTTCAAGACCGGATAAACTCTGGGATTATACAACTTCTACTTCAAGACAGGATAAACACTGGGGATTATACAACTTCAACAGGATAATCTCTGAAACTCTCTACTTCAAGACAGGATAATCTCTGATGATTATACAACTCTCTACTTCAAGACAGGATAAACTCACTCTCTACTTCAAACAGGATTCTGGGGATTATACAACTCTCTAATACAAGACAGGATAAACTCTGGGGATTATACAACTCTCTACTTCAAGACAGGATAATCTCTGATGATTATACAACTCTCTACTTCAAGACAGGATAATCTGATGATTATACAACTCTCTACTTCAAGACACTCTGATGATTATACAACTCACTACTTCAAGACAGGATAAACTCAGTAGATAAAAACTCTCTACTTCAAGACGGATTCTCTGATGATTAACCCTGTATTGAAGTAGAGAGTTTATCAAGTTAAGTAGAGAGTTTATAATCATCAGAGATTATCCTGTCTTGAAGTAGAGAGTTGTATAATCATCAGAGATTATAATCCCTTGAAGTAGAGAGTTGTATAATCCCAGAGTTTATCCTGTCTTGTATTAGAGAGTTGTATAATCCCCAGAGTTTATCCTGTTTTGAAGTAGAGAGTTGTATAATCCCCAGAATTTATCCTGTCTTGAAGTAGAGAGTTGTATAATCATCAGAGATTATCCTGTCTTGAAGTAGAGAGTTGTATAATCATCAGAGATTATCCTGTCTTGAAGTAGAGAGTTGTATAATCCCCAGTGTTTATCCTGTCTTGAAGTAGAGAGTTGTATAATCCCCAGAGTTTATCCGGTCTTGAAGTAGAGAGTTGTATAATCATCAGAGATTATCCTGTCTTGAAGTAGAGAGTTGTATAATCATCAGAGTTTATCCTGTCTTGAAGTAGTGAGTTGTATAATCATCATTCATTTTTCCAGAATGCATGTTGATGGGTGTTTTTTTCACACAGAAAGTTGTTTATAGCTTATACCAAAACAATAATCTTAATAATAATAAGAACCCTAACACCATTGGCAAAGGCAGGGATCCATCTATTCTACTCCCAGTTATGGTAATTAGACGGAATGGGTTCTTTAGTCTTAGGCAACCATTCTAGGAGAAGGAAAACTAACTCCAATCTCCACTTAAAAAATTGACCTTGATTGATATCCTGTCTGTTGCGATGAGTTGGTTAAATATAATTTATATGCAACAAAAGGGTGGTATTTTTCTCTCAATGATCTTAATATTCCACTTCAGTTATACTCTTTTGTCGTCTGCCCTGTTGGCTAGGGCATTAGAATGCACCAAATGCCCTCTGCAGAGGGATAAAATCATCCAATGGGGTCACCTGTTGGCTGTGGGTGGTGGGGACCCGTGATGTTTAAGGATGGAATCCTGGTGGCTGAGCTGTCCAGGACACACAACACTCCCCTTTGGCCCTTTGTTAGGCTAGACTGACTTTCGGAGAGGCCTCTTTCGACCAATCGGCTGTTCACGTCAAGCTCTAGCACCTATATGATTGTCCCAACCCTGTTAGTTTAATAGCAAACCCCAACTCTTTTATCATATATGTGCTAGAAGGCTGTGACTGAGGGTCTTAGTGTCTTGGGGTATGACGTTAAACTATCTTTTGATGACGTTCCAATTATGGAACTCTGTGGAGTATGGAGTATCCCATAATCACCATTACTCCCAGGTCCACTCTAACTTTAAGTGGTAGTGCTTGTTAAGGTCCCGTTTATAAGTTAAATAGATAAAAATACTTCTCCAAGAGCTTGAGTCAAGTAATGCCATTTTGTTTAGGACAAGTATAATTATCAACACAGGAGCATATATTATACATCTAAATGAAGCTAGTCCTCTGTGGATCATATCCCTACTTCTCCACATAGGTGAGTCAAAAAGTAATGCCATTTTGTTTAGGGCAGGTATAATTACCAACATGGGAAATACATCAGGAAATGCATAAAAAATAAAGCTGGTCCTCTGTGGATCACTGCCCTATTTCACCACATAGTCACCGTTTTTTTTTCTCAATAGTAATGTCCCACATTCGACTGAGAACATGTATCCCTGCCCCGTAAAATTCTGTTGACTTTTCTTTGGGCCACTTCTTCGCTCCAGATTTCACTATCTCGTCACTGGAATAATGTTTGCCTCTCAAACTCTTTTTCATGGGGCCGAAGAGATGATAGTCTAAGGCAAACATTATTCCCGTGACGAGGAATGCAGTTTAATATCATATCAGAGATGATAGTCTAAGGCAAACATTATTCCCGTGACGAGGAATGCAGTTTAATATCATATCCAGAGATGATAGTCTAAGGCAAACATTATTCCCGTGACGAGGAATGCAGTTTAATATCATATCCAGAGATGATAGTCTAAGGCAAACATTATTCCCGTGACGAGGAATGCAGTTTAATATCATATCCAGGATACTAAGACTCCCAGATACCGCCTTCTAGCAGATATCTTATTATAATGGAGATTGTGTGTTTTTCTGTCTGTAACCGAAACTATATTCCTACTCAAGTCACAATTCTCTTAGTTATTGACATCACATTCTCCATGATTTTATTTTTATCTAAACCTCAATTATTAATAAAATTCTCTTACATTATTAATACTGTTAACTATGTCTACAACATGCAATTATATTTATATATACAACAAAATAGCGGTTTACAGTGTGAACGGGAAGGCTAATTTGCATATTAATATTAAAAAATCGAATTTAATAAATATGTGCTTAGTATTATTGATTTCTAACTGTTTGGTTTTATTTTAATGAATATAAGCAAAAATCTCTTCAATGAATCTTAAATGAAATCCATTAACAAGATAAAATAACTGTCATTTTATTCTTTACTTCCTCTTATAACTAAATACTTAAATTAGAAAAAATAACAATGAAAGACGAGAGTGATGGAAGAGTAAGTTTCAGTTGTTCCATTTTTTATTATACTCCCTCTGTTTCAAATCTTTTATTATACTCCCTCTGTTTCAAATCTTTTTATCTGTATTCTTATTTAGTTTCATTAGCCTTTCTAATTTAATACAATATTTTATTACATTAAAACTTAAATACTTGCACCCTACGGAGGGTGCATATATTTGCTAGTATAATAAAAAGATTTGGGGCTGTCATAAGAGCAACATGATCGGGAAAATCATATAGGTGACCCGCCGTATAGTCCAAGTAAGGGCCAAAGTGGAATTTTTCATGTCATGGACTACTCAGCCACCAGTATTCCATTCATAAGCATCATGGGTCACCACCCACAACCAGGATATCTGCAATCGACTTATTCTGCATCCCCAGTTGACGGCGGCTTAATAATTATTGTCATAGAAATATAATTATTGATTTAATAAAAAATATTTCCAATGCATTTTTATAGTAATTTTTTCCTATGTTTTTAAAGTAAATCTATTTCCAATATATTTTTGTAGTAAATGTATTTACAATGCATTTTTATAATATATTTTTTTCTGGTGCATTTTTATTGTAAATTCAGTTCCAATTCATTTTTGTAGTAAATATATTTCCGATGCATTTTTATAGTAAATTCAGTTCCAATTCATTTTTGTAGAAAATTTATTTCCAATGCATTTTTATAGTAAAATCTTTATAATTTGTGGTTCTTAAATCATAATAAATGTTTTAAAAATCTTTCTTTTCAGGCACAGATTCACAAATAAATTCAACATGTCGGTGAATGTCGAACCAAACAAGAACATAGTTTTCAATCTCACTTATGAAGAGCTCTTAATTCGAAAAAATAGACGGTATAGACACAGTATTTTCTTTGGCAATGAAGAAATCATTGATAACGTACTGGTGGAAATTTTCATTTCCGAACCACAAAATATTAAAATCTTTGAAGATAAGACACCAAAAGGTTGGTTTTCTATTATTTTCTTTGATAAGCCCAAAAATCGACTTATTTATTGGCGTAAAAAGGAACTTAACATGTGCTATCTCTCTCTCTCTCTCTCTCTCTCTCTCTATATATATATATATATATATATATATATATATATATATATATATATATATATATATATATATAGTTAAATGAAGTGACAAATAAAAGTTTTAGCTTTTATTCATTTATTTGGGAACGATATTACTACCAATGGTTTCCTGCTAAAGCATTAATCAGGTAATCGAAATATTATTTTTTAAATGACAGAAATTGTGTAAATGGTCAAATGTGTGCGTTTTTTTAACTGTATTCTCGTGTTGCATGTTTACGCGTTTACGTGATATCGGATGGGCTTTTTGTTTGTACGTGTGCATATTTTTGTTTGTGCGTATGAGTATGATGGCATGCACGTGCGCGTGGAAATGCGTGAAAGCTGTGACGATATGATTGTGTCCACGCGCGTGTGTGCGTATTTTTGTTTGTGCGTATGCGTATGTATATATATGTAAGTAAACAAACAGTCTGTTTGAGATGGCGATAGCCGACAATTTTGGGGAGAATATGTGCTTAATTGAAGTCATACCTAATTTGAAAATTAATTAGTTGATAATTAATGAATTAGGCGAGCCTATCTCTTCAAATTTAAGGCGTAAACATATTGAGATGCCGAAATGTACATACAGAGATCAACTTTTTCTTGATTTGTTTACGCCTTACATTTGAACAGATAGGCTCACCTAATTCATTAATTATGTGTGTGTAAGTTGAAAAATGGAAGTTAATCCGACAATATGTTGAAAAAAAATAACGGAAAGAAAATGTTGAATGGATAAAAAGGTTTAATGAAATGCCAACACATGTTTTGGCCGAGATGATGTTCTTGTACACAATGCATTGTATTTGTTATCATTTTAAATATAGAATAAATGAATAATAAATAAATAATAATAATAATAATAATAATAATAATAATAATAATAATAAAAAGCCTGGATGAATTGGCAATATACTATTTTAAACATAAATTTATGTAAAGATATCGAAATTTTCGTGAAAATTTGGCAGTTAATTAATTTTTCATAGAATTTTAATATTTCTATGTAGTAATGATAGTATTATAGATTAAATACTCTTTAATAAAATTACTTAATTACTGAAAGGACTGTGACGCAAGTAGTGACGTAGTTTCGGTTACAGACAAATAGAGGGTTGACTTCTGAGTTAGGTCGGAAAATTAAAACGGAAAGTTTTTTGTGGTCCCCAATGACAGTTTAACTACAGTCTATTAATTAACATTTTGCGATTTGGGTTACGGTTTTAGGGGATTAAGGTTGTTTTTAATTACGTATTGCTTAAAAAAATACAAAAAAAACCCCAACAAATTAACCCAAATTACTATACATTTAATGTTGAAAAATATTTATAATAATAATAATTATGATAAAAATAATAATAGATTCAATAATAAATTTCAATGGTTAATTAAATGTATAGTAATTTGTTTTTTTTTTGTTGTTTATTTAAAAAAAAATTTCCGACCTAAATCAGAAATCAACACATTCTATTAAGTTATACTTATTCTGTCATTCTATTCTATTTTTAATTTCATTCTGTTCTATTATTCTATTGTATCAGAATATTATTCAGTGCGAATCTATTAGTCTCATTCAACTGGATTAATCCAATCTCATCATTCTATTTTTCTTATTCTGTTATATCACTGTATTCTATCATTCTATTTTGTTATTCAATTATTTGGTTTTATCTATTTACAGATCTTAGTGTTCGTACTGATAGGTTCATAGACAATAAACACGCATATATAAAATTTGCTCCATCAAAACAACAACAGCAAAACTTAAAGGCAGAAAATTATAATGGTGAATTCGTTGTTGAATATGATGTGGACCACAGTAAAGCCAACGTTGCATATGTAAGTAACAATTCTTTTTTTATTCTTCTGAGAAGAAACCAACCTGTCGATTGGTTTTACTGCCTACAGGTCTCAAAGAAAGGGATGGCATGACGCTCCTTTACTGACGTCATTAAGTTTATTTAATAAACACCGTGAAACTGTACAAGGAAAAGAAAATAACATTTAATGATATATAACAGCAAATACTTTTAAAGAAATAGAAAATCCTCAAAGAAATAGAAAGTTACTGTTTCTGCCTTATCCGATCAGTGACAAAAGACTCTAACTCTGACTTCCCCTTACTCTTTTACGGTTAGGGTTTATAGACTGCAGAAACCAGTTTGGTTTAGCGGCAGTTACAACCATTTTTAATTATTTTCACCTGATAGTTTTGTAAATACTGTTTCACTATAGTCTACATTTCCAGTCAGCACTATTTTTAGTGCCTACTGGTCTCAAAGAAAGGGATGCATGACGCTCCTTTACTGATGTCGTTAGGTCTATTTAATAAACACCGTGAAACTGTACAAGGAAAAACAAATAACATTTAATGACGGATAACAGCGAATACTTTTAAAGAAATAGAAAATCCTCAAAGAAATAGAAAGCTGTTACCATTTCTGCCTTATCCGATCAGTGACAAAAAACTCTAACTTTGACTTCCCCTTATCCTTTTCCGGTGAGGGTTCATAGACTGCAAAAACCAATGGTCGGCACCAAATGGTATTAGACCCATTAAACTACCCCAAATTGAAAACTGTGGTAGTAGTTAATTTTTATAAACAAAAATAATTATATAAAAAAAAAAAATAATTAACTGATCGGTTTAGCGGCATTTACAGTTGGGGCTGTACAATACATCAATTGGTCCTCAGAGGGTTAACATCCTTTTTCAATAAGACGGAGCCACCTGTTGGCTGAGGACAGGATCCTGATAGCTGAGTGATACATAACCCGGCTACTAGATGGTCATATGATCTTCAACACACCACTTTGCCTAACGGGTGGTCGGAGTGGCCTGATCCGATCAATCGGCTGTCAATCCCTTGCACATATATGATTAAGTCTCGATTGCATTCATCAAATTTTAAAGGAAACATCCAACCTTTTAACAGAAATAACAATAGAGACTAATAAGACTGCAGATAATGCTGTTATAAAGGAAAGGAACACAAGGCGAATACAAATTGTATATTTGGATTAATAACTTTTATTGGTGCAATATATGAAATGTAAGTTAAGTATTCAAAGTGTTTGTGTAAGAGTTCGTAAAGTTCATAG
Organism: Doryteuthis pealeii; assembly: GCA_023376005.1. Taxonomy (NCBI): domain Eukaryota; kingdom Metazoa; phylum Mollusca; class Cephalopoda; order Myopsida; family Loliginidae; genus Doryteuthis; species Doryteuthis pealeii. The sequence continues at coordinate 35,708,480 of CM042175.1, forward strand.
TAAAGTTGCCAAAGACGTTCACTCGGCAGGAAGTATTATATAATGTATGAGACAAGGGATACTTAGCTCTGTAGAATTGTATTCTGTAATTGTTTTTTGTTGCAGTAGTCTGTTGAGTTGTCAGTTTGCCTGTTCTGCTGATTTCCAGGTCTGACCCTGTCAAGACCGGCTAGAAACTAGGCCAGATGGATCGAGTCTGACGTCACTGCGATATCATCATATCTAGTCCCAATTTTGTTTTCACCCAAACCGAGACCACACGAGGCCACCTCGGACCACACGTGTCTAAAGTTTTTTGCAAATAGTCAACGACTTTTTCTTGTAATTATTCAGTCAATTAATTTTATTTTATTTTAATTTATAAACAAAAATGCCTTTTAAGTGTGTTGTGCCTTTTTGTAATGGAAACTATAGAAATGGACCAAAAGTTAGTGTTTTTTCTTTCCCTCATGATAAACTTTTGTGCGAGAAATGGATATACGCTATCAGACGAGAGCATTTTTTACCTACAAAGAATTCCAAAGTGAGTAATTTTTTTGTATTAAAACTAAATAAATTTAATTTAAACTTCAATAATTGAAGTATTTTAAAGTCTTTGTAATTCACAAAATCAAGTTTAAGACATTAAAAGCTCTGTCTTAAGTTAACAATTTTTTGCACATAAGAGCGTAAAGTAAAAAGTTTTGTAAAAACTCATATTTTAGAAATAAACTCTAAAGAAATTCTCGATATTAATTCATTAAATTCGTAAAGGGATATTTTTATAAACATAAAAGAAATAATTCTGATAATCCTAACAATATTTTTGAATAGTTTTATTCATAAATAAATGAGTCTATTAAATTAAATTGACTATTTTGGTTAGTCTTAAATGCGAGAAAGTAAATATTTGTCTAATGTCTAATAATCCCACAATTACTTTGATATAAATTTATTCAAATAAAAAAGGGATATTATTATTATTATTGATATTATTATTATTATCGTTATCATTATTATTATTGAACTAAAGTTGGAAAATACTTGACTTTTTTTTGGGGTAAGTAATTGTTTTATTTCATCAATAAAAAATCTTTCTTTTTTTTTATTTATTTACTTTATTTATCTATTTTTTTCCTACTTGGCTTTTTTTTGGGGGGGGGTAAGTCAGGTTAGTTAATTTCATTTATCTAACGAATCTTGAAATATTGAGGACAATTTGCAAATTTAGCCTTTGTTATCATTATTTACTCCTTTTGAGTTTTCACATCAGTGTTAGCTGATGGTCTTTCACTGGAGTCTGAGTGACAGCAAGTCTCCTCAGGTCTCCAGGACTCTTCAGAGTATTCTGGCAGATTGCAGCAGTACAGTGTTCTGGATGGTATCAATCATTATAATTATTGCTATCATTATTATTATTAGTTTTTCACACCAGCTGATGGTATTTCCCTGAAGTTATTATTGTTATCATTGTTATTTAAATTATTATTATCATAAAAATACTGATTCTAATAATATAATAATAATAATAATAATAATAATAATAGTAATAATAATGATTCTAATAATGAAGGTTTGGAAAGTTTGGAAATCAGAGGAAGTATTGAAACCATTCAGAACACTGAACTGCTGCAATCTGCCAGAATACTCAGAAGAGTCCTGGAGACCTGAGGAGACTTGCTGTCACTCAGACTCCAGTGAAAGACCATCAGCTAATGCTGATGTGAAAACTCAAAAGGAGTAAATAATAATAATAATAATAATAATAATAATAATAATAATAATAATAATAATAATAATTTATTGATAATAAAATAATTCTAATAGTAATTAAATTAATCTCATGTCTTCGTAATTCACAATTGTAATTCAATTGAAATTTAGGATTAAAATTAAAGGATTAAAATTAAAGGATTAAAAAGGATTAAAATCTATCAAAATTTTCAAAATCATTTTATCCAAAAAATAATTATTCATTATTCTAATTCAAAAAATATATAAATGTTAAAAATTCTCTCTTTATTTGTACATAGATTTGTCACTAATAATTTTTTGTTGAATTGGTAAATTATGTTCCTTAAAGATATCAGAACACTCTTCATTTTTCCTAGAATTATAAGAAAAATGCTTCATATTGTAGATTTTTTGCTGACAAACTTTTAAGATTTTTACAAGGATTTAAAATAGGTTTTGATTTTTACAATATTTTTAGGTATGTGAACTACATTTTCGACCAGAGGACATAAGAAGAGAAGCATCAGCATTTGATGAAAAAACAGGGGCAGCAATTAAAGTTAAACTTTTAAAAAAATCTCTTTGTGATGGCGCAATTCCTAGAATTCTCCCAAACTGTCCCTCATATCTATCATCATCAATCACCTCTAGAGAGTCACCAGATTCTAGAAGAATTCGACTGGACAATTCTGCACTTAAAAGTGCTTTAAATGAAAGTGTTAAGGATGCGTTGGCATATACAAAACAAAACAAATTTTATGATATTAATGATCTGGTAGGAAAATTAAATTTTCTTGATAGAGATTACTGGAATGTTATTAGGCAGCAAGAAACAGTTATCATATGCAGTATCATAAAACCCCCATATCCAAAAATAAATTTGTCTCTTTTAATCGAGTCTAATTTTGCAGTTCATGTATTTTGTAGGGATGTGAAAATGGATATGATAGGAGATTATAAAATTCCAAAGCATATGAATTATAAAAATGATCTAGAGACTCTAATAGAAAACATGAAGAAAATGGACACAGAACAACAGCAAGCTAATCCCCCTAGTATAATTTTTATACTAAAATTAATCATGTCATTTTTTATATTGATACAAGATGAATCAAGCAAATATTTTAATTCAATAAAATTTATATATGAGCAGCTAAAATTAATGACACAGAATAAGTTTGATTATTCAACAGAAATGATGATATTTTCTTCATTATTATATAACTGCTCTCCTAAAGGGTATAGATTATTAAGAGATAGCAAAAATATAATTTTACCTAGTTATTCGACAATTAAAAGAGTAACATTATCAACAAATATGAATCCTTTAATTGAGCAACATGATAACAATTTTCTCATGTATATTAAAAACAAATTCAAGTTACTTGTACAGAAAGACACTACAGTATCTTTACTTGTTGATGAAATTCACCTAAAACCTTATTTTGATTATAAGGGTGGTAATATTGTTGGCTTATCTGACAATAGAAATGAAGCTGCAACAAGTGCATTTGCTTTTATGCTTAGCAGTGTATTCTCACCATATAAGGATGTTGTGCATGTTATGCCAACTAAATGTCTTAAAGCTGAAAATTTATTTAATATTGTTAAACGTATTATAATTGGTTTAGAGGAGATAGGCTTTCAAGTATTATCAATCATAACAGATAATAATGCAATAAATAAAAAGGCTATATCTTACTTTTGCAATCCACCAAAGCTTTCGATTGTATATCCACACCCATTTGTTAAGTCTCGGCCTCTTTTCTTTCTATTTGACTCAGTCCATATATTAAAATGCATTAGAAACAATTGGCTTGGTCAAAAAGATGCAACTAAATGCATGCTCTTTCCAAAATTTTGTCATAATGGAAATCATGAATTAAATAGTATCCAAAGTGCCCCATTTTGTACCTTACAGAAACTTCATGCCCTGGAATCTCAGTCAATTTTGAAATATTGTTATAAATTGACCTCAAAAGCTCTTTATCCTACTAGTCTTGAAAGGCAAAATGTTAATTTAGTTCTGCAAATTTTCAATGAATATAAATCATTCTTTTCTTCATTCAGTAAATCAAAGGAAATTAGCCATGCATATAACATTGAATGTATTGGCAGACCATGAGCTACTTTTTAATGTTGACACTTGTGATGAAGGTCATAATATTGAAAAAATAGAAAAGATGTTTATCTTAAGCTCTACAAATGCTCTTTTAAATAATTTTTGTTCTAGAGAAAATGATAACATCATTAATAAGTTAAGCAAAAAAAGAAAACTTCAGACATTCAGCTGAATTTTATATCTATAACCTATTTTTCAATAAGTATTATTTGATTTTTGTAATTTGTTTGTCTGTTTATATCTAATTATTGATTGTTCATTTATTCATAATTCAGTATATATTGTAAATTTACAGAATAATCATTAAAATTGAAAAAAAAAGCAAATCAAAACAATGCTGATTATAATTTATCTAAACTTGGTTTCAAATTTATATTTAATATATTTATTGTAATCTGTCTGTTTATATATAATATAATATTGTAAAAATACAGAATAATCATTAAAATTGAAAAAAAAAGCAAATCAAAACAATGCTGATTATAATTCATATTTAATATATTTATTTATATTTATTGTAATTTGTTTGTCTGTTTATATCTAATTATTGATTGTTCATTTATTCATAATTCAGTTGTTCCTGTATTAAGTAATTATCACTTGATAATTACAATATTGTAAATTTACAGAATAATCATGAAATTTAAAAAAAAAAGCAAATCAAAACCATGCTGATTATAATTTACCTAAACTTTATCAAATTTATATTTAGTATATTTATTTATATTTGTTTGTTTGTTTATCTAATAATTGATTGTTCATTTATTCATAATTCAGTTTACAGTTTTTTTAAAAATTAAAATAAAAAAAACATGCAAATCAAAACAATGTTGCTTATCATTTATAAAAAATTTTTTCAATTTAAAAAAAATATATATTATGAACGAATTTCAGTTATTAAAGTTTAATGTAATGGTATTTGTTTTTTTATGTACCTCAACGTTGCCTTTACAAGTTTTTTTAAAATTAAAATAAAAAACATGCAAATCAAAACAATGTTTGTTATCATTTATAAAAGTTGTTTTCAAATTTGAAATAAATAAAATTATGAACGAATTTCAGTTATTAAAGTTTAATGAAACATAACACTTGTTTATTTACTGTCTTTACGAGACAACGGTATCTATTTCGCTTGCTCTAAGTTGGGCCTACTTTTGTGACGTCACACACCCAAAGAACGGGCCTTCTAAGTTATTTTTTCTAACTGATTAAGTATTTTTGTTTGGTTTTGGTTTTGGTTTATTAAATTAGAAGAAATAATTTTTTTTCATTAACTTCATGTGTATTAATAAATTAGAAGACTTTATTAATTTTTTTTTAGCAATTTCAATATTTAAAAAAAAATTTACTAAGAAGAAACGAATAAGATATCATAACTAGAATTGAAATTGAAAATATCCACCCATAATCGTCGACACCTCCGATATGCTGCTTTTTACCTCATTAATTAAACTGTAACAGGGATAACATTTTAAAAGATTGAAATCTATTTCCTCAAATGAAGACAAAGTTTTGACAGATTATTTTGTGTGCTAATTCTTTATGTTAATTTGCAACTTTCGTCACAGGGGAGACGCTACAGGTCAAAAATCGACCTATCCTAGTGAACAGCTGTGTGTTGAGGATTAGTACCTCAAACGTTATGAATGTGGGATTACCAAAATCTTTTGTTTGGTATCAAATAAAGTCAGGCTTAAATAGCGACTCACTTTCAAATATTTTGTTTAATTTCTTTTCCCCCAGCCTCTTTCTTCTTTCTCACTTTCCCTTTCTTCTCATTTCCTTTATTTTCTCTCGTTCTTGTTTCCTTCTCTCTGCTTCCTTCTTCTCTTACCGACGCCTGTTCACTAAATGACCACTTCTTCCTCTTCAGGTAAGCGGGTTGTTTTTGTTTTTTTTTATCCCCAACCACCTTACTCAGGATGAAATGCATTTCCATATAAAATGTGTATTTTACCTCCACTCTAGCTTCTCGTTATTTCCAGCATGTCGTTAAGTACTTTTCGATCATAGAATGATAGCCATTTTGCTTTCTTTCTGTTATAGGTGATACACCCTATTGACCAATGGAATGTGCCGACAGGTTACTATAAATAAACAGGGATAATTATGGCTTAGGAGCAAGCCAATGCGAGTGCCAATAACTCTGTTCGTTGGACGTATTTCCCACATCTCTCTATTGTATTTGTGTACTTTCTGTTAATACATTTTTCTACTTTTCGTTACCCGTTGTTTTGTTCTGTTCGTTGGACGTATTCCCCACATCACTCTATTGTATTTGTGTACTTTCTGTTAATACATTTTTCTACTTTTCGTTACCCGTTGTTTTGTTCTTATTTGACCCCTTAAAACCTCACAACACTTTCTTTGCAATTTTTTTTCTTTACAGACATTAGATGGATATTTTGTGCATTTCTTTATGCCGGACAACGAAGAAACATGGCCAAAGTTTGTTTGCTTCATGATTGATGTTAGTGGATCGATGTCTGGATATAAATTGCAGCAACTAAAATTAGCAATGGATAAAATCCTTCAATTACTTAATCCAGAAGATGATTTTTTATTGGGAACATTTTCTGACTCTGTTCAGTGGCAGTCTAAAATGACTGTTGAAGAAGCCAGGGATTTTATACAGTCTTTATACACATATGATAGTAAGTAAAGAAAATTTCATTTTCCTTTGTTGGTTGACTGGTTGGTTGGTTGGTAGAGTTTATGGTATGTCATCTTTTCATAGGCTATGAAAAACACCTCTGTAAATTTCTTGAGTAACATTACCTCGTGATCCATTCGATCTCTATCACGGACACTAATAACGGCCCTATCCTATCCAAGGTTTGCAGCAGGGTTCGTTGCATGTAGTTTCAATTCTCCCGAGTAATGAAGAACGAATACAGTAGGTATAAAATACAGGTGTTGTTCAATTACACGAAAGTGTAAAAAGTTGATACATGAAAGAATAAAACTGACAGTGACAACGAAAACAATGAAGCAGACTATTGTCTAATGTGTTAATAGATTAAAATAAAAAACAATGGCGAGGAGCGCTAACTTAAATGAGAGAGTGGGTTGGATAACCCGTAATAAGCATGAGGTTTCTCCACCTAAAAGATGATTTGTTTTTGGAAACGTTTACTCAGAATGTTCAGTGGCAGTCTAAAATAAAGAAAATTTTATACAGACTTTAGACGCAGCTGGAAGTAAACAAAATTTTATTTTCCTTAAATTCTTAATTATAATCTTACTTCAGTCTACCCGGTCTGAGTTTTGATTTTATATTCAACCTATATAACGCTAACAGGTACTACCATTCCGGGTCAGAGTAGACTTCAGAGCAATGGTGATGAAGGGGTGCACAAGACCTCCAGAACTGGAACTTTCCTATGAGATGTGCACTTTACAACAGTCTTTTGTCGCCACTATGTTTTTCCGGCAAAAATTCAATTTTTTACGGTTTTAGTTTAGAAGAAAAAAAATTAAACTCATTGTTTTGTAAAAAAAAAAAATCTATTTAACATTTATACTGAGTTTAAAAAAAATGGAAGTAAACAGAATTCTAGTTGGCTTAGTTCACTTTGGTCTTCTGTGTCGTCTTGGTTTGACTTTGGTGTTGTTTGAGTTGGTATTCTTAATTATAATCTTACTTTGGTCTATTCTGGCTGAATTCTGATTTTCTATTCATGGGACTCCTTCATCCCCATTGCCCCTGGGTCAACTCTGACACAGAGTGGTAGTTTTGGTTTGACTTTGGTGTTGTTTGAGTTGGTATTCTTAATTATAATCTTACTTTGGTCTATCCTGGCTGAATTCTGATTTTCTATTCATGGGACTCCTTCATCCCCATTGCCCCTGGGTCAACTCTGACACAGAGTGGTAGTTTTGGTTTGACTTTGGTGTTGTTTGAGTTGGTATTCTTAATTATAATCTTACTTTGGTCTATACTGGCTGAATTCTTATTTTCTATTCATGGGACTCCTTCATCCCCATTGCCCCTGGGTCAACTCTGACACAGAGTGGTAGTTTTGGTTTGACTTTGGTGTTGTTTGAGTTGGTATTCTTAATTATAATCTTACTTTGGTCTATCCTGGCTGAATTTTGATTTTCTATTCATGGGACTCCTTCATCCCCATTGCCCCTGGGTCAACTCTGACACAGAGTGGTAGTTTTGGTTTGACTTTGGTGTTGTTTGAGTTGGTATTCTTAATTATAATCTTACTTTGGTCTATACTGGCTGAATTCTTATTTTCTATTCATGGGACTCCTTCATCCCCATTGCCCCTGGGTCAACTCTGACACAGAGTGGTAGTTTTGGTTTGACTTTGGTGTTGTTTGAGTTGGTATTCTTAATTATAATCTTACTTTGGTCTATACTGGCTGAATTCTGATTTTCTATTCATGGGACTCCTTCATCCCCATTGCCCCTGGGTCAACTCTGACACAGAGTGGTAATTTTGGTTTGATTTTGGTGTTGTTTGAGTTGGTATTCTTAATTATAATCTTACTTTGGTCTATACTGGCTGAATTCTTATTTTCTATTCATGGGACTCCTTCATCCCATTGCCACCAGGGTCAACTCTGACACAGAGTGGTAGTTTTGGTTTGACTTTGGTGTTGTTTGAGTTGGTATTCTTAATTATAATCTTACTTTGGTCTATCCTGGCTGAATTCTGATTTTCTATTCATGGGACTCCTTCATCCCCATTGCCCCTGGGTCAACTCTGACACAGAGTGGTAATTTTGGTTTGACTTTGGTGTTGTTTGAGTTGGTATTCTTAATTATAATCTTACTTTGGTCTATTCTGGCTGAATTTTGATTTTCTATTCATGGGACTCCTTCATCCCCATTGCCCCTGGGTCAACTCTGACACAGAGTTGTAGTTTTGGTTTGACTTTGGTGTTGTTTGAGTTGGTATTCTTAATTATAATCTTACTTTGGTCTATCCTGGCTGAATTCTGATTTTCTATTCATGGACTCCTTCATCCCCATTGCCCCTGGGTCAACTCTGACACAGAGTGGTAGTTTTGGTTTGACTTTGGTGTTGTTTGAGTTGGTATTCTTAATTATAATCTTACTTTGGTCTATCCTGGCTGAATTCTGATTTTCTATTCATGGGACTCCTTCATCCCATTGCCCCTGGGTCAACTCTGACACAGAGTGGTAGTTTTGGTTTGACTTTGGTGTTGTTTGAGTGGTATTCTTAATTATAATCTTACTTTGGTCTATACTGGCTGAATTCTTATTTTCTATTCATGGGACTCCTTCATCCCATTGCCCCTGGGTCAACTCTGACACAGAGTGGTAGTTTTGGTTTGACTTTGGTGTTGTTTGAGTTGGTATTCTTAATTATAATCTTACTTTGGTCTATACTGGCTGAATTCTGATTTTCTATTCATGGGACTCCTTCATCCCCATTGCCCTGGGTCAACTCTGACACAGAGTGGTAATTTTGGTTTGATTTTGGTGTTGTTTGAGTTGGTATTCTTAATTATAATCTTACTTTGGTCTATACTGGCTGAATTCTTATTTTCTATTCATGGGACTCCTTCATCCCCATTGCCACCAGGGTCAACTCTGACACAGAGTGGTAGTTTTGGTTTGACTTTGGTGTTGTTTGAGTTGGTATTCTTAATTATAATCTTACTTTGGTCTATCCTGGCTGAATTCTGATTTTCTATTCATGGGACTCCTTCATCCCCATTGCCCCTGGGTCAACTCTGACACAGAGTGGTAGTTTTGGTTTGACTTTGGTGTTGTTTGAGTTGGTATTCTTAATTATAATCTTACTTGGTCTATCCTGGCTGAATTCTGATTTTCTATTCATGGGACTCCTTCATCCCCATTGCCCCTGGGTCAACTCTGACACAGAGTGGTAATTTTGGTTTGACTTTGGTGTTGTTTGAGTTGGTATTCTTAATTATAATCTTACTTTGGTCTATTCTGGCTGAATTTTGATTTTCTATTCATGGGACTCCTTCATCCCCATTGCCCCTGGGTCAACTCTGACACAGAGTTGTAGTTTTGGTTTGACTTTGGTGTTGTTTGAGTTGGTATTCTTAATTATAATCTTACTTTGGTCTATCCTGGCTGAATTCTGATTTTCTATTCATGGGACTCCTTCATCCCCATATCCCCTGGGTCAACTCTGACACAGAGTGGTAATTTTGGTTTGACTTTGGTGTTGTTTGAGTTGGTATTCTTAATTATAATCTTACTTTGGTCTATACTGGCTGAAGTCTTATTTTCTATTCATGGGACTCCTTCATCCCCATTGCCCCAGGGTCAACTCTGACACAGAGTGGTAGTTTTGGTTTGACTTTGGTGTTGTTTGAGTTCGTATTCTTCTTAACTATAATCTTACTTTGGTCTATCCTGGCTGAATTCTGATTTTCTATTCATGGGACTCCTTCATCCCATTGCCCCTGGGTCAACTCTGACACAGAGTGTAGTTTTGGTTTGACTTTGGTGTTGTTTGAGTTGGTATTCTTAATTATAATCTTACTTTGGTCTATCCTGGCTGAATTCTGATTTTCTATTCATGGGACTCCTTCATCCCCATTGCCCCTGGGTCAACTCTGACACAGAGTTGTAGTTTTGGTTTGACTTTGGTGTTGTTTGAGTTGGTATTCTTAATTATAATCTTACTTTGGTCTATTCTGGCTGAATTTTGATTTTCTATTCATGGGACTCCTTCATCCCCATTGCCCCTGGGTCAACTCTGACACAGAGTGGTAGTTTTGGTTTGACTTTGGTGTTGTTTTAGTTGGTATTCTTAATTATAATCTTACTTTGGTCTATCCTGGCTGAATTCTGATTTTCTATTCATGGGACTCCTTCATCCCCATTGCCCCTGGGTCAACTCTGACACAGAGTGGTAGTTTTTGGTTTGACTTTGGTGTTGTTTGAGTTGGTATTCTTAATTATAATCTTACTTTGGTCTATACCTGGCTGAATTCTGATTTTCTATTCATGGGACTCCTTCATCCCCATTGCCCCTGGGTCAACTCTGACACAGAGTGGTAATTTTGGTTTGACTTTGTGTTGTTTGAGTTGGTATTCTTAATTATAATCTTACTTTGGTCTATCTGGCTGAATTCTGATTTTCTATTCATGGGACTCCTTCATCCCCATTGCCCCTGGGTCAACTCTGACACAGAGTGGTAGTTTTGGTTTGACTTTGGTGTTGTTTGAGTTGGTATTCTTAATTATAATCTTACTTTGGTATCCTGGCTGAATTCTGATTTTCTATTCATGGGACTCCTTCATCCCCATTGCCCCTGGGTCAACTCTGACACAGAGTGGTAGTTTTGGTTGACTTTGGTGTTGTTTGAGTTGGTATTCTTAATTATAATCTTACTTTGGTCTATCCTGGCTGAATTTGATTTTCTATTCATGGGACTCCTTCATCCCATTGCCCCTGGGTCAACTCTGACACAGAGTGGTAGTTTTGGTTTGACTTTGGTGTTGTTTGAGTTGGTATTCTTAATTATAATCTTTACTTTGGTCTAATCCTGGCTGAATTCTGATTTTTCTGCGGCGG
>CM042175.1:35719952-35754952 GCA_023376005.1 Doryteuthis pealeii
ATTTGTCAAGGTTGCATGCAGCCTTCTTGTGCAACTCCCATCTAGCTTATTCTCAAGGCACTTTGTTAGGGTCCAAATGGTGGAGCCATACAGCAGTACTGATACAACCACAGCCTGGAAGAATCGTTGCTTTAGCTTGTCAGCGAGATCGGATTTCCATATGACTGATAATTTGTTTGTGGCCAGCCATGCCTTTCCTATTCATGTATTAACATTGCTTTCTGCGGATGAGATATTACTACCTAGGTATGTGAATTTTTAAAATCTATTTTTTAATATCAATATACAAATTAGCCTTTCCATTCATAATGTAAACCGCTTCTTTGTTGTATATATAAATACAATTGTATGTCATTAGTATGTAGATATGGTCAATAATATTAATAATGTAAAATTATTTTATTAATAATTGAGGTTTAAATAAAAATAAAATCATCGAGAATGTGATGTAAATAACTAAGGGAATTATGACTTGAGTAGTAATATAGTTTTGGTTTCAGACAGAAAAACACACAATCTCCATTATGATAATATATATATATATAATATATATATATAATATATATGAAATTTGTTAATGAAGAAAGTAGAAATACTTACCTGGAATTTATGAGTATCCGATTTGTCGAAAAAACTACCATTTTTTTTTGACTCGCGTATCGCAGCCAATGCTGACGTATTCACCAAAGATGCATTTTCACTTTTATCTGCGAGTGCATCTTCGTCTAAGTAAAAATGTCAAATTTTTTGCTCAATTTCGCAAGAGATGACACTTTGTTTTCAATATTTGACACATGAATAGGCAAGCCGACATTACATTCCCCTGGGATTTCCACACTTTCCTTTGTCTCTGCATCGCAATCTACAATTGGGGTCATTCCCCAGGGATTTCTACCCTTTCCTTTGTCTCTGCATCATCTATTGACTTGGCGATATCTATTGAGCCAAACTTTTTCTTGAAAAACCTTCGAATTTGGTATCTTCAGCTTCCACATATTGTCGGCGTAATGTTTCGTAGGCATCCCTAAATGCTGGAAAAATTTCCTTCAACTTTTTTTTTCCAATATCCGATTCCAATTGATTGGCACCAATCTCACAGAATTTCTCATAGACAAACATACAAATTTTCTCCAGATATTTACTCATATTCCTGGAAAAAAAGGAAAAAAATAGAAATTTAGAATTAAAACAATTTTTTTGTTATGGACTGATTGATGCAATAATGTATACCTATACATGCAGCACCGATGCATATTATACCAGGACCCTGCTAAAGGGTTTTATATATTTGGCAAAAATGAGGGATCAATTTGTAATTGTTACTAAGTATCAGATTGATTCCCCATTTTCTGACTATGATAGATTTTATACATTTTGCAAAAAATTTTCATTAATTAAATTTCTTAAAAAATATATAAAACCCTTTAGCAGGGTCCTGGTATAATATGCATCGGTGCTGCATGTATAGGTATACATTATTGCATCAATCAGTCCATAACAAAAAAATTGTTTTAATTCTAAATTTCTATTTTTTTCCTTTTTTTCCAGGAATATGAGTAAATATCTGGAGAAAATTTGTATGTTTGTCTATGAGAAATTCTGTGAGATTGGTGCCAATCAATTGGAATCGGATATTGGAAAAAAAAAGTTGAAGGAAATTTTTCCAGCATTTAGGGATGCCTACGAAACATTACGCCGACAATATGTGGAAGCTGAAGATACCAAATTCGAAGGTTTTTCAAGAAAAAGTTTGGCTCAAATAGATATCGCCAAGTCAATAGATGATGCAGAGACAAAGGAAAGGGTAGAAATCCCTGGGGAAATGACCCCAATTGTAGATTGCGATGCAGAGACAAAGGAAAGTGTGGAAATCCCAGGGGAATGTAATGTCGGCTTGCCTATTCATGTGTCAAATATTGAAAACAAAGTGTCATCTCTTGCGAAATTGAGCAAAAAATTTGACAATTTTTACTTAGACGAAGATGCACTCGCAGATAAAAGTGAAAATGCATCTTTGGTGAATACGTCAGCATTGGCTGCGATACGCGAGTCAAAAAAAAATGGTAGTTTTTCGACAAATCGGATACTCAATAAATTCCAGGTAAGTATTTCTACTTTCTTCATTAACAAATTTCATATATATATATATATATATATATATATATATATATATATTATCATAATGGAGATTGTGTGTTTTTCTGTCTGAAACCAAAACTATATTACTACTCAAGTCATAATTCCCTTAGTTATTTACATCACATTCTCGATGATTTTATTTTTATTTAAACCTCAATTATTAATAAAATAATTTTACATTATTAATATTATTGACCATATCTACATACTAATGACATACAATTGTATTTATATATACAACAAAGAAGCGGTTTACATTGTGAATGGAAAGGCTAATTTGTATATTGATATTAAAAAATAGATTTTAAAAATTCACATACCTAGGTAGTAATATCTCATCCGCAGAAAGCAATGTTAATACATGAATAGGAAAGGCATGGCTGGCCACAAACAAATTATCAGTCATATGGAAATCCGATCTCGCTGACAAGCTAAAGCAACGATTCTTCCAGGCTGTGGTTGTATCAGTACTGCTGTATGGCTCCACCATTTGGACCCTAACAAAGTGCCTTGAGAATAAGCTAGATGGGAGTTGCACAAGAAGGCTGCATGCAACCTTGAACAAATCGTGGAAACAGCACCCCACAAGGAAGCAGCTGCATGGCTACCTGCGCCCCCCCCTTCTCTCAAACCATCTCAGTGAGATGGACTAGGCATGCAGGACACTGATGGAGAAACAAGGACGAGCTCATAAGTGGCGTTCTCCTGTGGGAGCCAACACATGGACGTGCTAATGTTGGCTCCCCATCGATGACCTACATTGACCAACTATGTAAGGATGCTGGTTGCTGTGTTGAAGACCTCCCAGGGGCAATGAATGATAGGGAAGGTTGGCGAGAGATTGTCATGGAGATCCATGCTACTTGCACAACATGATGATGATTATTGATTTTTATCTTAAGGAATAAGTGCAAAAATCTCTTCAATAAATCTTAAAAGAAATTAACATATTTTATGCACAGGACTCCACTTACCAATATGTATACAGTGATGGGTGTAACACCCCGGGCGGGCTGCGAAGCCTTTTGCACACTCCTGCATCTCTCTGGCATTCTGCATCTTCGCTGCACTCCTAAACTCTGGCCATGATTCGTTTCGTCTGCTGGCTATTTCTACTAGGACCTGTCCACGTTGCACATGTGTGCTCAAACATCTCGCAGGGGCCCCCCGCCAAAGGGGTGTACAAACAAACAGTATCACAAAGAGAAAGAGAGAATAAACAACAACAAAGAGATGAAGACAAGACAATGTCAGTCAGGTGAACATTCAGAAAAGGCAGGGAGATATATAACACGTATCCATCTGCTGCTATCCTTACTGGTTGTCGAGATGGGGGGTGGTTCCCCCCGTTCCTTTTGGAGAGCTCTGCTAAGGCTAGCGTCTAATGGGCATCTAACATCCTATCTCTTCGGTGTTCAGGGCTCATCTGCACTCTTCGGCTCCCAGGGACCAACTGTCTAAACTTTTCTAAATTTCCCAGAATCCCCAAATCTCATCTCACTCTCGTATGAAATCTCATCCTCCTAGATCTTATCAACCCCGCGGATTTGAAAGGGTTCTTTGTCTAAAAGACCACTGTTATAAACCGTATTTGCATGCGAGCGTATGGTGATGAGGAAATGAACAAACACAGATATAAATTTCAAAATTGTATTGAAAAGTAATATGAAAAAAAACCAACGAAAAGTTGAAATAAATTCAAGAGAGCAACAGGTTTGAAAATTGATGAATGTTTATAGGTGAATAGCAAGTCCGTAAATGTCAGGATGGGTATCGCACAATTTTTGTGATATTTCTGTTGAATATTAAGTTCGTAAAATGTCCAGCTTGATTGTGGTATTGGTGTGGTGATGTAGGCAGATGGTATTGTGTATGTGGAGGTAGGCGCGGACTGAAGTTCGCCCCTTACGTTGATGATCGTAGAGAATTGGGGGTTGGGAGGTAGATAAGTTTGTTCACTTGTGGTAGCCCGAATGGGGTTTGTATCAGTCGGTATGTCTGTTGTTGTTGTTGTTGTCGTAGGCAGAATATTGTGTGTGTAGTGGTAGGCACTGTGTCTTGAATAAAAGTCAGTGAGTAGTGATGGGTGTTGGTAGGTGAGTCGAGTCTTGTATTTTAGAGTCGTTAGCTGTTGTAGACAGAATCTTGTAGTTTCGGTTATTTTGAAGTCGATCGCTGGTCGTATCGAGTTATGATAGCTAGTATACGAATGATGTAGAAATGTTCGGTAGTTGACTTGTTGATTTGACTGCCTGGTGAGGTCAGCTTTGGGTAAGTTGGGGGTGTGACCCGCCGCTCTTTGATGTGTCCTTCTGTGAGGTAGCGCTCGTCGTGCCTGCGTTCGTGATGGTGCCTTCAGCTCTGACTGCCGGTGCCCTTCAAAGCTGTTCGTTTTATAGAGATCGGCGGTCCCAAGTTGGATCACTTGGAGTTGTTTTCACTTTACCCGGGAATCGCTTTCATTGGATGATATTCGAATTTTATTTACCAATTTTTTATTTTTATTTAATTTTGGGAATTGACTATCAAGCCGGAACTCTGATTTGGAGCCCATGCGCAGATATATGTTAAAATGGTCATTCCGTTTTAGGTAACGACCGAGGGCACTTCCGACTTTATCCGTCCCGTTGACGAGTGTATGTAGTTTGTATTAGTGAATCGGGAGATTTCGACTTTTGCATATACAACACCACCCTCATGATTTTTATGACCAACTGGTCAACTATTAAGTGCCAAAGGACCAGACATGTTGTCTGCTTCTGGCCTTTATCACTTTTCATATCTATCCTAAACCCTAATCTCCCTTTTATGACCTGTTTGACCGACCATTCACATACTTTACGTCTACTTACACATACACATATATGCATACACACACATGTATGTATACATGCACACATATGTATCTATCTATCTATACATATATATATTCACACCTTATCTACACTAGAACACACACACATATTTATACATATATGTGGTTTGACTTACTACTTATTAATTATCTACCTAGAATTATATATATATACACACCTACTGTGCAGCCACATATGCATGCACAATGCATAGTATTACATGGGGATAGATTTTTATCTTAAGGAATAAGAGCAAAAATCTCTTCAATAAATCTTAAAAGAAATTAACATATTTTATGCACAGGACTCCACTTACCAATATGTATACAGTGATGGGGATAGATTTTTATCTTAAGGAATAAGAGCAAAAATCTCTTCAATAAATCTTAAAAGAAATTAACATATTTTATGCACAGGACACCACTTACCAATATGTATACAGTGATGGGGATAGATTTTTATCTTAAGGAATAAGAGCAAAAATCTCTTCAATAAATCTTAAAAGAAATTAACATATTTTATGCACAGGACTCCACTTACCAATATGTATACAGTGATGGGGATAGATTTTTATCTTAAGAAATAAGAGCAAAAATCTCTTCAATAAATCTTAAAAGAAATTAACATATTTTATGCACAGGACACCACTTACCAATATGTATACAGTGATGTAGATAGATTTTTATCTTAAGGAATAAGAGCAAAATCTCTTCAATAAATCTTAAAGAAATTAACATATTTTATGCACAGGACACCACTTACCAATATGTATACAGTGATGTAGATAGATTTTTATCTTAAGGAATAAGAGCAAAAATCTCTTCAATAAATCTTAAAAGAAATTAACATATTTTATGCACAGGACACCACTTACCAATATGTATACAGTGATGTAGATAGATTTTTATCTTAAGGAATAAGAGCAAAAATCTCTTCAATAAATCTTAAAAGAAATTAACATATTTTATGCACAGGACACCACTTACCAATATGTATACAGTGATGGGGATAGATTTTTATCTTAAGAAATAAGAGCAAAAATCTCTTCAATAAATCTTAAAAGAAATTAACATATTTTATGCACAGGACTCCACTTACCAATATGTATACAGTGATGGGGATAGATTTTTATCTTAAGGAATAAGAGCAAAAATCTCTTCAATAAATCTTAAAAGAAATTAACATATTTTATGCACAGGACACCACTTACCAATATGTATACAGTGATGTAGATAGATTTTTATCTTAAGGAATAAGAGCAAAAATCTCTTCAATAAATCTTAAAAGAAATTAACATATTTTATGCACAGGACACCACTTACCAATATGTATACAGTGATGGGGATAGATTTTTATCTTAAGGAATAAGAGCAAAAATCTCTTCAATAAATCTTAAAAGAAATTAACATATTTTATGCACAGGACTCCACTTACCAATATGTATACAGTGATGGGGATAGATTTTTATCTTAAGGAATAAGAGCAAAAATCTCTTCAATAAATCTTAAAAGAAATTAACATATTTTATGCACAGGACTCCACTTACCAATATGTATACAGTGATGCAGATAGATTTTTAATTTAGTGTATCCTAAGATGCACATATTTGATTTGAATGAGTCCCTGGGAAATTTTATGGGTCCCAACTAAAGTTTCTTAATAAATTGTAGAGTTTTTATCTATGAACAACTAGAGCCATCTAACCCCTACAACATCAGTTAAAATTTCAGTAAAATTGTAGTGCAAAAATTTTAACAAATTTAAAAAAAAAATTGTAACTTCAGTTCTGAGCAAAAACTAAAACATCTTTTTAGTACAAATAATGTTTAATGTTTAATATATGTGAAATAATAATAGAAAAACATTTTGTTATAGATGCAGTGCCACATCGGGATATTGATCTTGTTATGAAAAAATCAGAAATCATCAATAACTTGAAATTAGTTGATTTTAATAATTCTTTGGTAGCCATTTTGGATTCTTTGGGCAAAAATGCTTTTATAAACCAATTCTTAGAAGTAGGGAAGCTCTAGAACTCATTTTACAGACAAAAATAGATTACAAAAAGTCACAATTTTTCTTGTTCTCCCTCAAATTTAGAGAGCTAAAAACCATTATAACTCCGTTCATTCTTGAAATTGGAAGCTCAAATTTGGGGGATTATCTAACTATAACATAGTCCAAACCTGCACAAATATACCAAATACCAACTTCAGAATATATCCCTTAACCCAGATATATATACATATATGTGTACAGTGCTCAGGTGCACCACAACTCATCAAAGTCTCATGTCTAGTACACAGAATAATGTATTAGTGTCAGGAACATGAATAGCATACAGTAATAATATACATGTATGTGTACAGTGCTCAGGTGCACCACAACTCATCAAAGTCTCATGTCTAGTACATAGAATAATGTATTAGCGTACAGTAATAATATACATGTATGTATGCGCATGCGTGCATATGTGTGGGGAGAGGGGTATCAGGTATAGTGTTGGCAGACTACAGGAAGCATGGAGGCTTTGAAAGATGCAGTGTTTCAGCAGCCCTCAATGGATGCAGGCAGCTTATTCCATGCCTCAGCAATTCTGAATATGAAAAAATGTTTCCAAAAGTCATGTGAGCAGTGCTGTTTTCTGGCATTTGTAGGCATGCCAACATGTGTTAGAAACATGGAGATCAAAAAGGTGCCCATGGTTGCTGTTTAAGATAATTAATGGCCTTATGAAAATTCACAGAGGTCAGTTGCCAGACACCGGAGTTTTGTGCGTGTTCCTGTGTTTTCATTTGAAAAATTTTGTTTCTAAATTTTAGTTTTTGCTTTTGTTTGCTTAGAGGGAAGAATCATTGGATGATCAACCCCAAGTGGATATACCAACGGATATACCAACGGCAGGAACTGTTGAGCAGAAGACTTATAAAAAATATATGCATAAACCACGAGAGTCTCTATCATTCTTTGTGGGGGAACACTTTGAGCATGACCATGAAAGATTATTTCCTTCTTCAACCAATTCCCCTTGTGGCACCTCAAAATGGAATATCAATTCAGTGGACAAAGACGTAGGGGTCAATAAAGTTCAAAGTAAGTACAAAGTTCAATATTAGAAATAAATCTGTCTTTCTTCAACCAATTCCCCTTGGGACACCTCAAATGGAATATCAATTCAGTGGACAAAAGTACGTGGGTCAATAAAGTTCAAAGTAAGTACAAAGTTCAATATTAGAAATAAATCTGTCTTTCTTCAACCAATTCCACTTGGGACACCTCAAAATGGAATATCAATTCAGTGGGACAAAGACGTAGGGGTCAATAAAGTTCAAAGTAAGTACAAAGTTCAATATTAGAAATAAATCTGTCTTTTTCAACCAATTCCCCTTGGACCTCAAAATGGATATCAATTCAGTGGACAAAGACGTAGGGTCAAAAGTTCAAAGTAAGTACAAAGTTCAATATTAGAAATAAATCTGTCTTTCTTCAACCAATTCCCTTGGGACACCTCAAAATGGAATATCAATTCAGTGGATAAAGACGTAGGGGTCAATAAAGTTCAAAGTAAGTACAAAATTCAATATTAAAAATAAATCTGTCTTTCTTCAACCAATTCCCCTTGTGGCACCTCAAAATGGAATATCAATTCAGTGGAAAAAGATGTAGGGGTCAATAAAAATAGAAATAATAGAAATAAATAATGCTGGATAACCTTTTGAAAGTTACTCGGGGAATTCTAAGTCGCTGGTTTGTTTTATAGTCAGTATTGTCTGAAAAATGTTTAAACTGTACAAAAATAAACAAACTTGTTATTTTTATTGAATTATTCAGTCAAACAAATGACTGAACCTTACTCTTATCTGGATGTTGAATGGAAGTATTAGATTTCTATAGAATTTGGGATTTAATTATTCAGTCAAACAAAATGAAGCAAATGACTGAAACTTCTCTTATCTGGATGTGAATGGAAGTATTAGATTTCTATAGAATTTGGGATTTAATTATTCAGTCAAACAAAATGAAGAAAATGACTGAAACTTATTCTATCTGGATGTGAATGGAAGTATTAGATTTCTATAGAATTTGGGATTTAATTATTCAGTCAAACAAAATGAAGCAAATGACTGAAACTTTCTCTTATCTGGATGGTGAATGGAAGTATTAGATTTCTATAGAATTTGGGATTTAATTATTCAGTCAAACAAAATGAAGCAAATGACTGAAACTTATTCTTATCTGGATGGTGAATGGAAGTATTAGATTTCTATAGAATTTGGGATTTAATTATTCAGTCAAACAAAATGAAGCAAATGACTGAAACTTACTCTTATCTGGATGGTGAATGGAAGTATTAGATTTCTATAGAATTTGGGATTTAATTATTCAGTCAAACAAAATGAAGCAAATGACTGAAACTTATTCTTATCTGGATGGTGAATGGAAGTATTAGATTTCTATAGAATTTGGGATTTAATTATTCAGTCAAAAAATGAAGCAAATGACTGAAACTTATTCTTATCTGGATGGTGAATGGAAGTATTAGATTTCTATAGAATTTGGGATTTAATTATTCAGTCAAACAAAATGAAGCAAATGACTGAAACTTATCTTATCTGGATGTGAATGGAAGTATTAGATTTCTATAGAATTTGGGATTTAATTATTCAGTCAAACAAAATGAAGCAAATGACTGAAACTTATTCTTATCTGGATGGTGAATGGAAGTATTAGATTTCTATAGAATTTGGGATTTAATTATTCAGTCAAACAAAATGAAGCAAATGACTGAAACTTACTCTTATCTGGATGGTGAATGGAAGTATTAGATTTCTATAGAATTTGGGATTTAATTATTCAGTCAAACAAAATGAAAAATGACTGAAACTTATTCTTATCTGGATGAATGGAAGTATTAGATTTCTATAGAATTTTAATTATTTCAGTCAAACAAATGAAGCAAATGACTGAAACTTATTCTTATCTGGATGGTGAATGGAAGTATTAGATTTCTATAGAATTTGGGATTTAATTATTCAGTCAAACAAAATGAAGCAAATGACTGAAACTTATTCTTATCTGGATGGTGAATGGAAGTATTAGATTTCTATAGAATTTGGGATTTAATTATTCAGTCAAACAAAATGAAGCAAATGACTGAAACTTACTCATCTGGATGGTGAATGGAAGTATTAGATTTCTATAGAATTTGGGATTTAATTATTCAGTCAAACAAATGAAGCAAATGACTGAAACTTACTCTTATCTGGATGGTGAATGGAAGTATTAGATTTCTATAGAATTTGGGATTTAATTATTCAGTCAAACAAAATGAAGAAATGACTGAAACTTATTCTTATCTGGATGGTGAATGGAAGTATTAGATTTCTATAGAATTTGGGATTTAATTATTCAGTCAAACAAAAAAAATGACTGAAACTTATTCTTATCTGGATGGTGAATGGAAGTATTAGATTTCTATAGAATTTGGGATTTAATTATTCAGTCAAACAAAATGAAGCAAATGACTGAAACTTATTCTTATCTGGATGGTGAATGGAAGTATTAGATTTCTATAGAATTTGGGATTTAATTATTCAGTCAAACAAAATGAAGCAAATGACTGAAACTTATTCTTATCTGGATGGTGAATGGAAGTATTAGATTTCTATAGAATTTGGGATTTAATTATTCAGTCAAAAAAATGAAGCAAATGACTGAAACTTATTCTTATCTGGATGGTGAATGGAAGTATTAGATTTCTATAGAATTTGGGATTTAATTATTCAGTCAAAAAAATGAAGCAAATGACTGAAAATTATTCTTATCTGGATGGTGAATGGAAGTATTAGATTTCTATAGAATTTGGGATTAATTATTCAGTCAAACAAAATGAAGCAAATGACTGAAACTTACTCTTATCTGGATGGTGAATGGAAGTATTAGATTTCTATAGAATTTGGGATTTAATTATTCAGTCAAACAAAATGAAGCAAATGACTGAAACTTATTCTTATCTGGATGGTGAATGGAAGTATTAGATTTCTATAGAATTTGGGATTTAATTATTCAGTCAAACAAAATGAAGCAAATGACTGAAACTTATTCTTATCTGGATGGTGAATGGAAGTATTAGATTTCTATAGAATTTGGGATTTAATTATTCAGTCAAACAAAATGAAGCAAATGACTGAAACTTATTCTTATCTGGATGGTGAATGGAAGTATTAGATTTCTATAGAATTTGGGATTTAATTATTCAGTCAAAAAAATGAAGCAAATGACTGAAACTTATTCTTATCTGGATGGTGAATGGAAGTATTAGATTTCTATAGAATTTGGGATTTAATTATTCAGTCAAACAAAATGAAGCAAATGACTGAAACTTATTCTTATCTGGATGGTGAATGGAAGTATTAGATTTCTATAGAATTTGGGATTAATTATTCAGTCAAAAAAATGAAGAAATGACTGAAACTTATTCTTATCTGGATGGTGAATGGAAGTATTAGATTTCTATAGAATTTGGGATTTAATTATTCAGTCAAAAAAATGAAGCAAATGACTGAAACTTATTCTTATCTGGATGGTGAATGGAAGTATTAGATTTCTATAGAATTTGGGATTTAATTATTCAGTCAAAAAAATGAAGCAAATGACTGAAACTTTTCTTATCTGGATGGTGAATGGAAGTATTAGATTTCTATAGAATTTGGGATTTAATTATTCAGTCAAACAAAATGAAGCAAATGACTGAAACTTACTCTTATCTGGATGGTGAATGGAAGTATTAGATTTCTATAGAATTTGGGATTTAATTATTCAGTCAAACAAAATGAAGCAAATGACTGAAACTTATTCTTATCTGGATGGTGAATGGAAGTATTAGATTTCTATAGAATTTGGGATTTATTATTCAGTCAAACAAATGAAGCAAATGACTGAAACTTATTCTTATCTGGATGGTGAATGGAAGTATTAGATTTCTATAGAATTTGGGATTTAATTATTCAGTCAAACAAAATGAAGCAAATGACTGAAACTTTTCTTATCTGGATGGTGAATGGAAGTATTAGATTTCTATAGAATTTGGGATTTAATTATTCAGTCAAAAAATGAAGCAAATGACTGAAACTTATTCTTATCTGGATGGTGAATGGAAGTATTAGATTTCTATAGAATTTGGGATTTAATTATTCAGTCAAACAAAATGAAGCAAATGACTGAAACTTACTTTTATCTGGATGGTGAATGGAAGTATTAGATTTCTATAGAATTTGGGATTTAATTATTCAGTCAAAAAAATGAAGCAAATGACTGAAACTTATTCTTATCTGGATGGTGAATGGAAGTATTAGATTTCTATAGAATTTGGGATTTAATTATTCAGTCAAACAAAATGAAGCAAATGACTGAAACTTACTCTTATCTGGATGGTGAATGGAAGTATTAGATTTCTATAGAATTTGGGATTTAATTATTCAGTCAAACAAAATGAAGCAAATGACTGAAACTTATTCTTATCTGGATGGTGAATGGAAGTATTAGATTTCTATAGAATTTGGGATTTAATTATTCAGTCAAAAAAAATGAAGCAAATGACTGAAACTTATTCTTATCTGGATGGTGAATGGAAGTATTAGATTTCTATAGAATTTGGGATTTAATTATTCAGTCAAAAAAATGAAGCAAATGACTGAAACTTACTCTTATCTGGATGGTGAATGGAAGTATTAGATTTCTATAGAATTTGGGATTTAATTATTCAGTCAAAAATGAAGCAAATGACTGAAACTTACTCTTATCTGGATGGTGAATGGAAGGAAGATTTAAATAGAATTTGGGATTTAATTATTCAGTCAAACAAATGAAGCAAATGACTGAAACTCTGGATGGTGAATGGAAGTATTAGATTTCTATAGAATTTGGGATTTAATTATTCAGTCAAACAAAATGAAGCAAATGACTGAAACTTATTCTTATCTGGATGGTGAATGGAAGTATTAGATTTCTATAGAATTTGGGATTTAATTATTCAGTCAAACAAAATGAAGCAAATGACTGAAACTTATTCTTATCTGGATGGTGAATGGAAGTATTAGATTTCTATAGAATTTGGGATTTAATTATTCAGTCAAACAAAATGAAGCAAATGACTGAAACTTACTCTTATCTGGATGGTGAATGGAAGTATTAGATTTCTATAGAATTTGGGATTTAATTATTCAGTCAAACAAAATGAAAATGACTGAAACTTATTCTTATCTGGATGGTGAATGGAAGTATTAGATTTCTATAGAATTTGGGATTTAATTATTCAGTCAAACAAAATGCAAATGACTGAAACTTATCTTATCTGGATGGTGAATGGAAGTATTAGATTTCTATAGAATTTGGGATTTAATTATTCAGTCAACAAAATGAAGCAAATGACTGAAACTTACTCTTATCTGGATGGTGAATGGAAGTATTAGATTTCTATAGAATTTGGGATTTAATTATTCAGTCAAAAAAATGAAGCAAATGACTGAAACTTATTCTTATCTGGATGGTGAATGGAAGTATTAGATTTCTATAGAATTTGGATTTAATTATTCAGTCAAAAAATGAAGCAAATGACTGAAACTTATTCTTATCTGGATGGTGAATGGAAGTATTAGATTTTCTATAGAATTTGGGATAATTATTAGTCAAAAAAATGAAGAAATGACTGAAACTATTCTTATGGATGGTGAATGGAAGTATTAATTTCATAGAAATGGATTTAATTATTCAGTCAAACAAAATGAAGCAAATGACTGAAACTTATTCTTATCTGGATGGTGAATGAAGTATTAGATTTCTATAGAATTTGGGATTTAATTATTCAGTCAAACAAAATGAAGTAAATGACTGAAACTTATTCTTTTCTGGATGGTGAATGGAAGTATTAGATTTCTATAGAATTTGGGATTTGAATTATTCAGTCAAACAAAATGAAGTAAATGACTGAAACTTATTCTTTTTGGATGGTGAATGGAAGTATTAGATTTCTATAGAATTTGGATTTAATTATTCAGTCAAACAAAATGAAGTAAGTAAATGACTGAACTTATTCTTATCTGGATGGTGAATGGAAGTATTAGATTTCTATAGAATTTGGGATTTTAATTATTTCAGTCAACAAAATGAAGCAAATGACTGAAACTTATTCTTATATGGATGGTGAATGGAAGAATTAGATTTCTATTAGAATCGGATTTTAATTATTCAGTCAAACAAAATGAAGGAAATGAAAATGAAACTTATCTTATCTGGAATGGTAATGAATATTAATTTCTATAATTTGGATTCATATTATTCAGTCAAACAAAATGAAGCTAAATGACTGAAACTTTATTCTTTCTGGATTGGGTGAATGGAAGTATTAGATTTCTATAGAATTGGGATTTAATTATTCAATCAAACAAAATAAGTAAATGCTGAAATTATTCTTATCTGGATGTGAATGGAAGTATTAGATTTTCTATAGAATGGGGATTCAATTATTCAGTTCAACAAAATGAAGAAATGACTGAAACTTACTTCTTATGGATGGTGAATGGAAGTTTAGTTCTATAGATTTGGATTTAATTATTCAGTCAAAAAATGAAGGCCAATGACTGAAACTTATTCTTATCTGAGTTGGTGAAATGAAGTATTAGATTTCTATAGAATTTATTTAATTATTCAGTCAAACAAAATGAAACAAATAACTGTTAGCACATAAATGGCTCAGAAGTCCTACTTTGTTTCTACAAGCCCTGCTGCATAAATGACATGTGAGACCCCTATAAATATACATATTTAAACTTATCTAAATAATTTGCTTTTTCATTGAAATTTTGCTGTTTTCTTCAATTGATTGAAAATATTTTCTTTTCATGTTGACAGAGGGGACTTTGTATTGGTATAATCCAGTCAACGATGTGTGGTCGGCCCAGGACACTATTGTATATATAGGTGAACAATTGACATTAGGAAAGGGAAAAAAAGGGAGTTTCCGTGATGTGTATCGCATCAATTTTTTACATCAGGATGAAGAATTGGTAAGGTAAGTCAATATTGTCACAGAACAAAATTTGTTATTAGGAAAAAATATCTAGGAACGTTTAGGTTGAAAGCATAATAGTCTATTTCTGTTTAATTTCACATTATTTGAATCAGGATCCAAAAATTATTTCCCTTGCACCAATTATATATTTTCATAAAAATGAAGGATGGGTCAGCAATTGATAGTTTCATGTCGGTCATTGTGGTCAATCGTAGAGAATATTACTGGAAAGAATAAAACAATTCCTAGCAACATATAAGATATATAAAATCCTCAGTGCCAATTTAATAAAGGATTGGGAATGGGAAAGCAATATAATATTTACTATATATAAATATGACATATTATAAAATGGATAGCAATTTTAGAAACCTACTCGAGTTTTCAACCTAAGGATCTTAGGCTTTAATCCACGAATTAATCGATGTTCTAGGTATTCCCAATTAATTGCCCAGTCAGATCATAACTTAGCAGAATCCCCTTAGTCTTTACGAATTTTGAAATTTTTCACCGGAAATTGTTTTTTTTCGTGAGGGGATCAAAATGTAAATCCAATAAGGAAATTTGATTCTGTTGTGAATGTTTTACTGATATTTTTAACTTAATTAACTATATGGTCATGAAGTGTACAGATCAGTTTTATGAATGGAATTTATTTTATTTCGTTTATTTTGTTAGAGGGTACATCTATATAATGTGCGTTGCTATGTGTATTATTAATTTGGTAAATTATGTCTTAATAATTGAGGTTTTTTCTATTATTCCATAGGTTCTTTCCCATTTTTCATTGGGTTGAATTAGGGTTTCTCCCTGTGTCACCCATTTTCCGTTTTATGGTGCAATGGGTTAAAATGTTGTCTAGCAAATCATTCCTACTAAACATGTTCATTCCGTCTTTGCTGCTCCTCATGACCCTGTGCCAGACAAAAGATATTATTCTCATGGATCTTCCATCTGGAGTTATATTGAGATTTCTTCTTTGCTCACAGTTTCTGTTTTTATGGTGCAATGGTTAAAAATGTTGTCTAGCAAATCATTCCTACTACAACATGTTCATTCCTCATTTGCTGCTCCTCATGACCCTGTGCCAGACAAAATATTATTCTCATGGATCTTCCATTGGAGTTATATTGAGATTTCTTCTTTGCTTCACAGTTTCTGTTTTATGGTGCAATGGTTAAAAATGTTGTCTAGCAATCATTCCTACTACAACATGTTCATTCCTCATTTGTGCTCCTCATGACCCTGTGCCACAAAGATATTATTCTCATGGATCTTCCATTGGAGTTATATTGAGATTTCTACTTTGTCTCACAGTTTCTGTTTTATGGTGCAATGGTTAAAAATGTTGTCTAGCAAATCATTCCTACTACAACATGTTCATTCCTCATTTTGTGCTCCTCATGACCCTGTGCCAGACAAAGATATTATTCTCATGGATCTTCCATTGGAGTTATATTGAGATTTCTTCTTTGCTTCACAGTTTCTGTTTTATGGTGCAATGGTTAAAAATGTTGTCTAGCAAATCATTCCTAGTACAACATGTTCATTCCTCATTTTGTGCTCCTCATGACCCTGTGCCAGACAAAGATATTTCTCATGGATCTTCCATTGGAGTTATATTGAGATTTCTACTTTGTCTCACAGTTTCTGTTTTATGGTGCAATGGTTAAAAATGTTGTCTAGCAAATCATTCCTACTACAACATGTTCATTCCTCATTTGTGCTCCTCATGACCCTGTGCCAAACAAAGATATTATTCTCATGGATCTTCCATTGGAGTTATATTGAGATTTCTACTTTGTCTCACAGTTTCTGTTTTATGGTGCAATGGTTAAAAATGTTGTCTAGCAAATCATTCCTACTACAACATGTTCATTCCTCATTTTGTGCTCCTCATGACCCTGTGCCAACAAGATATTATTCTCATGGATCTTCCATTGGAGTTATATTGAGATTTCTACTTTGTCTCACAGTTTCTGTTTTATGGTGCAATGGTTAAAAATGTTGTCTAGCAAATCATTCCTACTACAACATGTTCATTCCTCATTTTGTGCTCCTCATGACCCTGTGCCAACAAAGATATTATTCTCATGGATCTTCCATTGGAGTTATATTGAGATTTCTACTTTGTCTCACAGTTTCTGTTTTATGGTGCAATGGTTAAAAATGTTGTCTAGCAAATCATTCCTACTACAACATGTTCATTCCTCATTTTGTGCTCCTCATGACCCTGTGCCAACAAAGATATTATTCTCATGGATCTTCCATTGGAGTTATATTGAGATTTCTACTTTGTCTCACAGTTTCTGTTTTATGGTGCAATGGTTAAAAATGTTGTCTAGCAAATCATTCCTACTACAACATGTTCATTCCTCATTTTGTGCTCCTCATGACCCTGTGCCAAACAAAGATATTATTCTCATGGATCTTCCATTGGAGTTATATTGAGATTTCTACTTTGTCTCACAGTTTCTGTTTTATGGTGCAATGGTTAAAAATGTTGTCTAGCAAATCATTCCTACTACAACATGTTCATTCCTCATTTTGTGCTCCTCATGACCCTGTGCCAAACAAAGATATTATTCTCATGGATCTTCCATTGGAGTTATATTGAGATTTACTTTGTCTCACAGTTTCTGTTTTATGGTGCAATGGTTAAAAATGTTGTCTAGCAAATCATTCCTACTACAACATGTTCATTCCTCATTTTGTGCTCCTCATGACCCTGTGCCAAACAAAGATATTATTCTCATGGATCTTCCATTGGAGTTATATTGAGATTTCTACTTTGTCTCACAGTTTCTGTTTTATGGTGCAATGGTTAAAAATGTTGTCTAGCAAATCATTCCTACTACAACATGTTCATTCCTCATTTTGTGCTCCTCATGACCCTGTGCCAACAAAGATATTATTCTCATGGATCTTCCATTGGAGTTATATTGAGATTTCTACTTTGTCTCACAGTTTCTGTTTTATGGTGCAATGGTTAAAAATGTTGTCTAGCAAATCATTCCTACTACAACATGTTCATTCCTCATTTGTGCTCCTCATGACCCTGTGCCAACAAAGATATTATTCTCATGGATCTTCCATTGGAGTTATATTGAGATTTCTACTTTGTCTCACAGTTTCTGTTTTATGGTGCAATGGTTAAAAATGTTGTCTAGCAAATCATTCCTACTACAACATGTTCATTCCTCATTTGTGCTCCTCATGACCCTGTGCCAAACAAAGATATTATTCTCATGGATCTTCCATTGGAGTTATATTGAGATTTCTACTTTGTCTCACAGTTTCTGTTTTATGGTGCAATGGTTAAAAATGTTGTCTAGCAAATCATTCCTAGTACAACATGTTCATTCCTCATTTTGTGCTCCTCATGACCCTGTGCCAAACAAAGATATTATTCTCATGGATCTTCCATTGGAGTTATATTGAGATTTCTACTTTGTCTCACAGTTTCTGTTTTATGGTGCAATGGTTAAAAATGTTGTCTAGCAAATCATTCCTACTACAACATGTTCATTCCTCATTTTGTGCTCCTCATGACCCTGTGCCAAACAAAGATATTATTCTCATGGATCTTCCATTGGAGTTATATTGAGATTTCTACTTTGTCTCACAGTTTCTGTTTTATGGTGCAATGGTTAAAAATGTTGTCTAGCAAATCATTCCTAGTACAACATGTTCATTCCTCATTTTGTGCTCCTCATGACCCTGTGCCAAACAAAGATATTATTCTCATGGATCTTCCATTGGAGTTATATTGAGATTTCTACTTTGTCTCACAGTTTCTGTTTTATGGTGCAATGGTT
The DNA here is from genome assembly GCA_023376005.1 of Doryteuthis pealeii. NCBI lineage: Eukaryota > Metazoa > Mollusca > Cephalopoda > Myopsida > Loliginidae > Doryteuthis > Doryteuthis pealeii. Next base: position 35,738,834 of record CM042175.1, read on the forward strand.
AAAAATGTTGTCTAGCAAATCATTCCTAGTACAACATGTTCATTCCTCATTTTGTGCTCCTCATGACCCTGTGCCAACAAAGATATTATTCTCATGGATCTTCCATTGGAGTTATATTGAGATTTCTACTTTGTCTCACAGTTTCTGTTTTATGGTGCAATGGTTAAAAATGTTGTCTAGCAAATCATTCCTACTACAACATGTTCATTCCTCATTTTGTGCTCCTCATGACCCTGTGCCAAACAAAGATATTATTCTCATGGATCTTCCATTGGAGTTATATTGAGATTTCTACTTTGTCTCACAGTTTCTGTTTTATGGTGCAATGGTTAAAAATGTTGTCTAGCAAATCATTCCTAGTACAACATGTTCATTCCTCATTTTGTGCTCCTCATGACCCTGTGCCAAACAAAGATATTATTCTCATGGATCTTCCATTGGAGTTATATTGAGATTTCTACTTTGTCTCACAGTTTCTGTTTTATGGTGCAATGGTTAAAAATGTTGTCTAGCAAATCATTCCTACTACAACATGTTCATTCCTCATTTGTGCTCCTCATGACCCTGTGCCAAACAAAGATATTATTCTCATGGATCTTCCATTGGAGTTATATTGAGATTTCTACTTTGTCTCACAGTTTCTGTTTTATGGTGCAATGGTTAAAAATGTTGTCTAGCAAATCATTCCTACTACAACATGTTCATTCCTCATTTTGTGCTCCTCATGACCCTGTGCCAAACAAAGATATTATTCTCATGGATCTTCCATTGGAGTTATATTGAGATTTCTACTTTGTCTCACAGTTTCTGTTTTATGGTGCAATGGTTAAAAATGTTGTCTAGCAAATCATTCCTACTACAACATGTTCATTCCTCATTTTGTGCTCCTCATGACCCTGTGCCAAACAAAGATATTATTCTCATGGATCTTCCATTGGAGTTATATTGAGATTTCTACTTTGTCTCACAGTTTCTGTTTTATGGTGCAATGGTTAAAAATGTTGTCTAGCAAATCATTCCTACTACAACATGTTCATTCCTCATTTTGTGCTCCTCATGACCCTGTGCCAACAAAGATATTATTCTCATGGATCTTCCATTGGAGTTATATTGAGATTTCTACTTTGTCTCACAGTTTCTGTTTTATGGTGCAATGGTTAAAAATGTTGTCTAGCAAATCATTCCTACTACAACATGTTCATTCCTCATTTGTGCTCCTCATGACCCTGTGCCAAACAAAGATATTATTCTCATGGATCTTCCATTGGAGTTATATTGAGATTTCTACTTTGTCTCACAGTTTCTGTTTTATGGTGCAATGGTTAAAAATGTTGTCTAGCAAATCATTCCTAGTACAACATGTTCATTCCTCATTTTGTGCTCCTCATGACCCTGTGCCAAACAAAGATATTATTCTCATGGATCTTCCATTGGAGTTATATTGAGATTTCTACTTTGTCTCACAGTTTCTGTTTTATGGTGCAATGGTTAAAAATGTTGTCTAGCAAATCATTCCTACTACAACATGTTCATTCCTCATTTTGTGCTCCTCATGACCCTGTGCCAAACAAAGATATTATTCTCATGGATCTTCCATTGGAGTTATATTGAGATTTCTACTTTGTCTCACAGTTTCTGTTTTATGGTGCAATGGTTAAAAATGTTGTCTAGCAAATCATTCCTAGTACAACATGTTCATTCCTCATTTGTGCTCCTCATGACCCTGTGCCAAACAAAGATATTATTCTCATGGATCTTCCATTGGAGTTATATTGAGATTTCTACTTTGTCTCACAGTTTCTGTTTTATGGTGCAATGGTTAAAAATGTTGTCTAGCAAATCATTCCTACTACAACATGTTCATTCCTCATTTGCTGCTCCTCATGACCCTGTGCCAGACAAGATAACCATACATCTACCCCAATTACTCATTCTGATGTGAAGATTAACAAGCCAATCAGTAGTACTTTGTTCATTCCTTACTGGGTGCTCCTTACTTCTAATCTTGTGCCAGACCAAATTTAAGACATGAGTATACTTTTACTTTTTTCTTTTTTAAAACTTTACAGGTATGTGAGCAAACGTTATCGAGATCAGAAAGAACCGCAGGACTACATGGATGATGTTGTTTGTCAGATGCAGGCTGGGCTCTACGTGAACCTTTTCAATCAGGAGTTGAAGTCCTTTAAGTTGGATCTCCGTATTTACTTCTTGACGGCAGCCTTCATGCATTTGTATGACTCTCAGGGTGAACTCAAAGACTGGGTGAACATTGAAGCGTATGTAGATGGTGAATTTTTGAAACTGACAAACAATTATGACTTTTGCCACTCGCGAGGCAAGGAAGTTTCAACATCGTTCATGCATTTTACTTATGTGAAATCTGGGGGTAAACTGATGGTGACAGATCTGCAAGGTTGGTTGCCAACAGGAAGTCTAAACTTAATTTATCTGACTGACCCCAATTTCACACGGACACAGGGAGACAGCAGCCCATTTGATTTTGGTCTCGAAGGAATAAAAGTCTTTTTTGATAAGGTGCATCCTGAATGTAATGAAATATGCAAAACTTTGAAATTGTATAGACCAACATTATGATCTACCCATATGAATGCAATTGAGGGTGGTACCAAAAATAGACACATAGATTGGTAACACTGGACAACACTTGGACCTTTTCCTACACCTTTTGACAAACTCCCAGTTCTACAGACAGCAAAGCAGACAGACGTATCTCCATATCTCTACTGAACACAATACCTTTTTTTTTTACCTCTTTTGTAACGGTCTGTTGAGAACCTTGAACCCTTTTTCATCACATTGTAATATTGTTCGTTTATGTTACATGTTTTTAATTATAAATTACGTTCTTGTGAAATATTGTCTTCAGTTTTCCTTATTTTGATTGTTTTGTTCAATTGTTTATTGATCTAATAATCTGTTTGGTTAAAACTACCTGTCCGACACTTCTCAGCCAAGTGAACGCAAAATATATAGAGATTTTTTCTAGTGTGTTCAATCTGTGGACAATTTCACTTTATGCTCCAATAGTCAGCCATCATATTTACATCCCATATGCCTTGATACCACTCTTCCATGAATTTCAAATATTGGTGGAATCATTCATCTTGCTCATTGTTGACCGCACCATGGTTTTCCAAGAAGTTAGCTAGATGGCTATTCAGAAAATGGAACTTTATGCTCCAGTTGCAATCGAGTGTTTTATGATTATCCAATAGTTTCTGGATAATTCCATTGTAATTCTTTGCTCCTGCATTTCCAAAAAAGTTCCTGACAATGTCTTTGAATGATAACCAAACATTTTTTTGAGTTCAGACATTATCTCAGTAAAATGTAAATCTTTGACAAAGTCTTTGAATGATAACCAAACATTGTTTTCAAATTCAGACATTATCTCAATGTCTCTAATAAAGTCTGAGATAGATCTGCCTTAAAACAGCTTATGTTATTTATGTTTAACAATGTCTCTAATAAAGTCTGAGATAGATCTGCCCTCAAAAACACTTATGCTATTTTAACAATGTCTAATAAAGTCTGAGATAGATCTGCTCAAAACAGCTTATGTTATTTATGCGTTTAAACAATGTCTCTAATAAATCTGAGATAGATTCTGCCTCAAAACAGCTTATGTTATTTATGCGTTAACAATGTCTCTAATAAAGTCTGAGATAGATCTGCCTCAAAAACACTTATTGTATTTTTATGCGTTTAACAATGTCTCTAATAAAGTCTGAGATAGATCTGCCTCAAAACAGCTTATTTGATTTATGCGTTTAAACAATGTCTCTCTAGATAATGCTAGATAGATCTGCCTCAAAACAGCTTATGTTATTTATGCGTTAACAATGTCTCTAATAATGTCTGAGATAGATCTGCACTCAAAACAAGCTAATGTTATTTATGCGTTTAACAATGTCTCTAATAAAGTCTGAGATAGATCTGCCTCAAAACAGCTTATGTGATTTATGCGTTTAACAATGTCTCTAATAATGTCTGAGATAGATCTGCCTCAAAACAGCTAATGTTATTTATGCGTTTAACAATGTCTCTAATAAAGTCTGAGATATCTGTCTCCTATATATATATGATTTATGCGTTTAACAATGTCTCTAATAAGTCTATATATCTCTCAAACAGCTTATGTGATTTATGCGTACATGTCTCTAATAAAGTCTTGAGATAGATCTGCCTCAAAACAGGCTATCATGCGTTACTATATATAAGTTTCTGAGATAGATCTGCCTCATAAACTTATGTGAATGCGTTTAACATCTAAAGTTGAGCATATAGCCTCAAAACAGCTATGTATAACTGTTTAACAATGTCTCTTAATAAAGTCTGAGATGATCTAAATATAATATTTTACAAGTCTCTATAAAGTCTGAGATAAGATCTGCCTCAAAACAGCTTATGTGATTTATGCGTTTAACCAATGTTCTATAATAATTAGTCTGAGATAGATCTTGCCTCAAACAGCTTACTGTGATTTATGCGGTTTAACTAACTCTATATAAGTAAATATTCTCAACTATCTATGTTATTTATTGCGGTTAAACAATGTCTAATAAATTAAGAATTGCCTCAAAAAGCTATAATTATGCTAACCTCTAATCTATATAACAGTCGAGATAGATCTGCCTCAAAACAGCTTTATGTTATGCGTTTTAACAATGTCTCATGTAAAAGCTGAAGATATATTATAAAAACAGCTTATGTTATTTATTCGTTTACACCAATGGTCTCTAATAAAGTCTGAGTATATCAAAACACAGGCTTATGTGAATTTCATGCGCATTTAAACAATGTCTCACTAATAAAAGTCTATATATATTCTGCCTCCAAACAGTTATGTGTATATATATGTTAACATCTCTAATAAGTCTTGAGATAGATCTTGCCTCAAAAACACTTATGTGATTTATGCGTACAATGTCCTCTAAATAATAATATATATAAACAGGCTTTATGTGATTTATGCGAACAATGTCTCTAATAAGTCTGAGAAATCCTAAAACCACTATTGTGTTTATGCGTTTAACAATGTCTCTAATATAAGTCTGAGATAGATCTGCCTCAAACAGCTTATGTGATGTACGTTTAACAATGCTCTCTAATAAAGCTCTGAGATAGATCTGCCTCAAAACATATATTACAATGATAAAAGATTAATCTGCCTCAAAACAGCTATGTTATTCATGCGTTTTAAACAATGTAAATAACTGAGATAATTCTGCCTCAAAACAGCTATGTGATTTATGCGTTTAACAATGTCTATAAAGTGAGATAGATCTTGCCTCAAACCAGCTTATAAACAATAGTCTCAATAAAGTCGTAAAACTCTCTCTATAAATACTTATATTGCATTTAACAATGTGTCTCTTAATTAAAGTTCTGAGATTTAGATCTGCCTCAAAACAGCTTATGTATTTAGCGTTAACAATTCTATAAAAAAGTCTGAGATAGATCTGCCTCAAACAGCTTATGTTGATTTATGCGTTTAACAATGTCTCTAATAAAGTCTGAGATAGATCTGCCTCAAAACAGCTTATGTTATTTATGCGTTTAACAATGTCTCTATATATATAAATCTGCTCAAACATTATGTATTTATGCAACAATGTCTCTAAAAGTCTGAGATATATGATCTGCTATCTTAATTTATGCGTTAACAATGTCTCAATAAAGTCTGAGATAGATCTGCCTCAAAACAGCTAATTTTATGGCGTTTAACAATGTCTCTAATAAATCTGAGATAGATTGCCTCAAACAGCTTATTGTGATTTATGCGTTAACAATGTCTTAATAAAGTTGAGATAGATCTGCCTCAAAACAGATTTATGAATTCATGCGCTTAACAATGTCTATAATAAAGGTCTGAGATAGATCTGCCTCAAAACAGCTTTATTGATTTATGCGTTTTTAACAATGTCTATAATAAAAGTCTGAGATAGATCTGCCCTCAAAAAGCTAGTGATTTTATGCTTAACAATGTCTCTAATAAAGTCTGAGATAGCTGCCTCAAACAGCTTATGTGGATTTTGCATTTACAATGTCCTAATAAAGTCTGAGATGATCTGCCTCAAAACAGCTTATGTGATTTATGCGTTTAACAATGTCTATTAATAAAGCTGAGATAGATCTGCCTTCAAAACAGTGGCTTATGTGATTTATGCGTTTAACAATGTCTCTAATAAAGTCTGAGATAGATCTGCCTCAAACAGCTTATGTGATTTATGCGTTTAACAATGTCTCTAATAAAGTCTGAGATAGATCTGCCTCAAAACAGCGTTCATGTTATTTATGAGTTAACAATGTCTCTAATAAAGTCTGAGATAGATCTGCCTCAAAACAGCTTATGTTATTTATGCGTTTAACAATGTCTCTTATAAAGTCTGAGATAGATCTGCCTCAAAACAGCTTATGTTATTTATCGTTTAACAATGTCTCAAATAAAGTCTGAGATAGATCTGCCTCAAACAGTTATTGATTTATTGCGTTTAACAATGTCTCTATAAAAAGTCTGAGATAGATCTGCCTCAAAACAGCTTATGTGATTTATTTAACAATGTCTCTAATAAAGTCTGAGATAGATCTGCTCAAAAATGCTTATGTTATTTATGCGTTTAACAATGTCTCTAATAATGTCTGAGATAGATCTGCTCAAAACAGCTTATGTGATTTATGCGTTTAACAATGTCTCTAATTAAAGTCTGAGATAGATCTGCCTCAAAACAGCTTATGTTATTATCCGTTTAACAATGTCTCAATAAAGTCTGAGATAGATCTGCCTCAAAACAGCTTATGTATTTATTGCGTTTAACAATGTCTCTATAAAGTCTGAGATAGATCTGCCTCAAAACAGCTTATGTTATTTATGCGTTTAACAATGTCTCTAATAAATGTCTGAGATAGATCTGCCTCAAAACAGCTTATGTTATTTATGCGTTTAACAATGGTCTCTAATAAAGTCTGAGATAGATCTGCCTCAAAAACAGCTTATGTTATTTATTTTCCGTAAACAATGTCTCTAATAAAGTCTTGAGATAGATCTGCCTCAAAACAGCTTATGTTATTTATCCGTTTAACAATGTCTCTAATAAAAGTCTGAGATAAGATCTGCCTCAAAAGGCTTATGTTTATTTATGCGTTTAACATGTCCTCTAATAAAGTCTGAGATAGATTGCCTCAAAACAGCTTATGTTATTTATCCGTACAATGTCTCTTAATAAAGTCTGAGATAGATCTGCCTCAAAACAGCTTATGTTATTTATGCGTTTAAACAATGTCTCTAATAAAGTCTGAGATAGATCTGCCTCAAACAGCTTATGTTATTTATCCGATCTTTAACAATGTCTCTAATAAAGTCTGAGATAGATCTGCCTCAAAACAGCTTATGTTATTTATGCGTTTAACAATGTCTCTAATAAATGTCTGAGATAGATCTGCCTCAAAACAGCTTATGTTATTTATGGTTTAACAATGTCTCTAATAAAGTCTGAGATAGATCTGCCTCAAAACAGCTTATGTTATTTATGCGTTTAACAATGTCTCTAATAAAAGTCTGAGATAGATCTGCCTCAAAACAGCTTATGTGTTTATGCGCAATGTCTCTAAAATGAGTGCCTCTTAAATAATGTCTCGTGAGATAGATCTGCCTCAAAAACAGCTTATGTGATTTATGCGTTTAACAATGTTCTAATAAAAGTCTGAGATAGATCTGCCTCAAAAAAACAGCTTATGTATTTATGCGTTTAACAATGTCTATAATAAGTCTGAGATAGATCTTCCCTCAAAACAGCTTATGTGATTTATGCGTTTAACAATGTCTATAATAAAGTCTGAGATAGATCTGCTCAAAACAGCTTATGTGATTTATGCGTTTAACAATGTCTCTAATAAAGTCTGAGATAGATCTGCTCAAAACAGCTTTATGTGATTTATGCATTTAACAATGTCTCTAATAAAGTCTGAGATAGATCTGCCTCAAAACAGCTTATGTGATTTATGCGTTTAACAATGTCTATAATAAAGTCTGAGATAGATCTGCCTCAAAACAGCTTATTGATTTATTGCGGTTAACAATGTCTCTAATAAAAGTCTGGATAGATCTGCCTCAAACAGCTTATGTATTTATGCTTTAACAATGTCTCTATATAAAGTCTGAGATAGATCTGCCTCAAAACAGCTTATGTTATTTATGCGTTTAACAATGTCTCTAATAAAGTCTGAGATAGATCTGCCTTCAAAACAGCTTATGTGATTTATGCGTTTTAACAATGCTCTTAATAAAGTCTGAGATAGATCTCCTCAAAACAGCTTATGTGATTTATGCGTTTAACAATGTCTCTAATAAAGTCTGAGATAGATCTGCCTCAAAACAGCTTATGTTATTTATCCGTTTAAAATGTCTCTAATAATGTCTGAGTTAGATCTGCCTCAAACAGCTGTATGTGATTTATGCTTTAACAATGTCTCAATAAAGTCTGGATAGATCTGCCTCAAAACAGCTTATGTTATTTATGCGTTTAACAATGTCTCATAATAAAGTCGAGATAGATCTGCCTCAAAACAGCTTATGTATTTATGCGTTTAACCAATGTCCTCTAATAAAGTTGAGATAGGATCTGCTCAAAAACAGCTTATTTATTTATGCGTTTTAACAATGTCTCTAATAAAGTCTGAGATAGATCTGCCTCAAAACAGCTTATGTTATTTATGCGGTTAACAATGTCTCTAATAAAGTCTGAGATAGATCTGCCTCAAAAGCTTTATGTTATTTATGCCGTTTAACAATGTCTCTAATAAGTCTGAGTAGATCTGCCTTCAAACAAGCTTATGTTATTTATCCGGTTAACAATGTCTCTAATAAATCTGAGATCGATTCTGCCTCAAACAGCTTATGTTATTTATCCGTTTAACAATGTCTCTAATAAAGTCTGAGATTAGATCTGCCTCAAAAACAGCTTATGTTATTTATCCGTTTAAAATTCTTTAATAAAGTCTGACGATTAGATAGATCTGCCTCAAACAGCTTATGTTATTATCGGTTTAACAATGTTCTCTAATAAAGTCTGAGATAGATCTGCCTTCAAACAGCTTATGTTATTTATGGTTATTAACAATGTCTCATAATAAAGTCTGAGAGTAGATCTTTGCCTCAAAACAGCTTATGTTATTTATCCGTTTTAACAATGTCTCTAATAAAGTCTGAGATAGATCTGCTCAAAACAGCGTATGTTATTTTATGCGTTTAACAATGTCTCTAATAAAGTCTGAGATAGATCTTGCCTCAAAACAGCTTATGTTAATTTATCCGTTTAACAATGGTCCTAATTAAAGTCTGGAGATTAGATCTGCTCAAAACAGCGATTGTTTATTTATGCGTTTAACAATGCTCTAATAAAGTCTGAGATAGATCTACTCAAAACAGCTTATGTGATTTATGCCGTTTAACAATGTCTCTAATAAAGTCTGAGATAGATCTGCTCAAAAACAGCTTAGTGATTTATGCGCTTTAACAATTGTCTCTAATAAAGTCTGGATAGATCTTGCCTCAAAACAGCTTATGTGATTTATGCGTTAAACAAATGTTCTCTAATAAAGTCTGAGATTTAGATCTGCCTCAACAGCTTATTGTGATCATGCGTTAACAATTGTCGTATAATAAGCTGAGATAGAATCTGCCTCAAACAGCTTATTGATTTATTGGTTTTAACAATGTCTCTAATAAAGCTGAGATAGAATTCTGCCTCAAAAAGCCTTATGTGATTTATGCGTTTAACAATGTCTTCTTAATAAAGTCGAGATAGATCATGCCTCAAACAGCTTATGTGATTTATTGCCATTTTAACAATGTCTCTAATAAGTCTGAGATAGATCTGCCTCAAAACAGTTATGTGATTTATGCGTTTAACAATGTCTCTAATAAAGTCTAGATTAGATCTGCCTCAAAACAGCTTATGTGATTTATTGCGTTTAACAATGTCTCTTTATAAATCTGAGATTAGATCTGCCTCAAACAGCTTATGTGATTATGCGTTTTAACATGTCTATAATTTAAAGTTGAGATAGTCTGCCTCCAAAAAGCTTATGTTATTTATTGCGTTTTAACAATGCTCTAGTAAAGTCTGAGATAGATTCTGCCTCAAAACAGCTTATGTTATTTATGCCGTGTTAACAATGTCTCTAATAAGCTGAGATAGATCTGCCTCAAAACAGCTTATGTTATTTATGCGTTTTAACAATGTCTCTAATAAAGTCTGAGATAGATCTGCCCTCAAAAACAGTTATGTTGATTTATGCGTTTAACAATGTCTCTAATAAAGTCTGAGATAGAATCTGCCTCAAAACAGGCTTATGTGATTTATGCGTTTAACAATGTCTTAATAAAGTCTGAGATAGACTGCCCTCAAAATGCTTATGTTATTTATCCGTTAAAATGTCTTCTAATAATGTCTTGAGATAGATCTGCCCTCAAAAACAGCTCTATGTGATTTTTATGCGTTTAACAATGTCTCTAATTAAGTCTTGAGATAGATCTGCCTCAAAACAGTCTTATGTTATTTATCCGTTTAACATGTCTCTAATAAAGTCTGAGATGATCTGCCTCAAAACCATGCGTATTTATTTATGGCTCTCATACAATCGTCTCGTAATAAAGCTGAGATAGATCTGCCAAAACAGTTATGTTATTTATCCGTTTAACAGTCTCTATAAAGTCTGCAGATAGATCTGCCTCAAAACAGCTATGTTATTTATCCCGTTTAACAATGTCTCTAATAAAGTCTGAAGATAGATCTGCCTCAAAACAGCTTATGTATTTACATCCGTTTACAATGCTCTCTAAAAAGTCTGAAAGATCTGGCTCAAACAGCTTAGTGTATTTATCCGCTTTACAATTGTCTCTAATAAAGTTGAGATAATCTGCACTCAAAACAGCGTATGTTATTTATGCGTAACAATGTCTCTTAATAAAGTCTGAGATTAGATTCTGCTTCAAAACAGCTTTATGTTATTTATCCCGTTTAACAATGTCTCTATTAAAGTCTGTAGGATTAGATCTGCTCAAGACAGTATGTTATTATGCGTTAATCAATGTCTTAATAAAGTCTGAGACCTAGATCCTACCTCAATACAGCTATGTGATTTATGTCGTAACAATGTCTTCTATAAAGTCTGAGATAGATCTGCCTCAAAACAGCTTATGTGATTAGCGTTTAACATGTCTCTAATAAAGTCTGAGATAGTCTGCCTCAATAACAGCTTAATGTGATTTATGCGTTTAACAGCTTAATAAAGTCTTGAGATAGATCTGCTCAAAACAAGCTATGTCGATTTATGCGTTTAACAATGTCTCTAATATAAATCTGAGATAGATCTGCCTCAAAACAGCTTATGTGATTTATGCGTTTAACAATGTCTCTAATAAGTCTGAGATAGATCTGCCTCAAAACAGCTTATGTTGATTTATGCGTTTAACAATGTCTTTAATAAAGTCTGAGATAGATCTGCCTCAAAACAGCTTATGTGATTTATGGTTTAACAATGTCTTAATAAAGTCTGAGATAGATCTGCCTCAAACAGCTTATGTGATTTATGCGTATTAACAATGTCTCTAATAAAGTCTGAGATAGATCTGCCTCAAAACAGCTTGATGTGATTATGCGTTTAACAATGTCTCTAATAAGATCCTGAGATAGATCTGCCTCCAAAAACAGCTTATTTATTATGCGTTTAACAATGTCTCTAATAATGTCTGAGATAGATCTGCCTCAAAACAGCTTATGTGATTTATGCGTTTACAATGTCTTTAATAAATCTGAGATAGATCTGCCTCAAAACAGCTTATGTGATTTATGCGTTTAACAATGTCTCTAATAAAGTCTGAGATAGATCTGCCTCAAAACAGCTTATGTGATTTATGCGTTTAACAATGTCTTAATAAAGTCTGAGATAGATCTGCCTCAAAACAGCTTATGTTATTTATGCGTTTGAACAATGTCTCTAATAAAGTCTGAGATAGATCTGCCTCAAAACAGCTTATGTTGATTATTGCGTTTAACAATGTCTCTAATAAAAGTCTGAGATAGATCTGCCTCAAACAGCTTATGTATTTATGCCGTTTAACAATGTCTCTAATAAAGTTGAGATAGATCTTGCCTAAAACCAATAGTTTCTTCTACTTCAAGGGAGTGTTAAAAACAAAAGGCCACCCCACCCTGCACGTTTATGATGAGGACATCAGGGGGGGGGGGTGACGGAGAACGAGAAAAAAAAAGAGTGGGATTGAACCCCGCGTCCTCGTGCATGCAAAAACAATTGCGATTTGGACGGACGCGAGGTTCACTGATGTGCTCGGATGTTTGTGTAATTTGCACTAAATATCCCAAAGCGATTCGAGCGTGGGGTGACAAGCAGCTGACTGACGCAAGACAGTAGTCAGCGACGAGCGCTTTGTGAATGACTCAGTAAAGAAATTGATTTTAACCCACAAAAGAAACAAAACTAAATGGAGTTGCGATTTTTAGCTGCTGTCGAAGACGAAGACCGAAGATGAAGACTGTGTTGACCAAAAGAAAGTTTGGCCTGCGAGAAGACGGTGGACTCACTTCTTTTGGTCACCCCTCAGCAGGAAGTTGTTGACTCAAATATAATTTCTTCCCCCACCTCTATTTTCCCCTTCTATATTCTCCCTCCAGCAGGGCAGACTGGGCTCTTTAACCTTGGTTAGGCCACAAGGTCTAGGAGAAGGAAAACCTATTTAATCCCGCTTGGGGTTGTCACTACTAGAATAGGCCCAGTCCTACTAGTGATCATTTTCTGATATTTGGTGTATTGGAAATTTTATTTTATAATTTTTGGTTATTATGCATGGCTTTTTTTCCTTTGGTCTTCTCTCTGTTTCGTTTCGTTTTTGCTGCGAAAACGAAGGACAGGGGCTCCTGGAATTGCGCCTGTCTGGACTTTCTTTTTGATCACGTGTGAGCCGAGATCGCTCTTCTTTGGAAGTGGGAAGCGAAAGCAAGCGGATGCAGCTAGAGATTGCCCGTCCTGGGCACTGAGTGACGAACACATTAGATGCTTCAGAACGGACATTGGCCGGTTTAAAAAAGAACTTTGATTGAGAAAAGGTGGCTAATTGCTGTTGCAACCCAGCAGAATTCCCAGAACGGCTGAAACGGTTCTTCATATCCTTTGGCGAAAAAGGTCGCTGTGTCCTCGTATATTCTTCAAACCGCGGAAGAAATATTGTTGTTGGAGTGTCCAGCCCTTAGATGCTTAAAAACGGACGACAACGAGTGAAAAGAGAGTGATACTAGCGCAGAAGACCAGCCCTATCATTTCTTCCAAGAGCCTTGGACTTTACGAGAAAGTCCAAGTAAAGCCGCAGTTATTTCCAAGCCAGGAGCCTCTGTCCTTAACGAAAAGGAACGTGAAATTTTTTGAGAGAACTGTGAGTTCTGTGGAACCTTTTGTCTCTCCTGCGCGAGAGAAATACATTTTTAAAGGGTCATTTTATTGTTTAAACCCTTTCTACAGTAAGTCTTTTCTTTCTGTTTTTTTATACACTTTTGTATGTAGTATTTTTTTAATATTTGTGTTACCTGACCCCTAAATTGTTATTTAGTCGTGCATAGGGAAATTTATGCAAGTTTGTTTGGATTGTTTGTATTTCTTTTTGCCTCCTTTAGTGGAGAAATTTGTGTGAATAAAGATTATATTTCTTTATCAAATAAGATCATCAATCCTTTCATTTTTCCCTACCCCTTTTCATATGACGACGCCATTTTGTTTTACGTTCGCCTTTTTCTGAACGAGGAAAAATTCGCATCACATGCAGTCATTTTCGTATCGACCAAATCTGATTTGTTTACGTTCAGCAAACGATTAAAGTTAAAATGGCTGCTTTTCTTTAACACTTCAATTCAAGGGACGTTACTCTGAATGCCTATTTTTCTTTTTATTTATTTTTTTATTAAATAAATCATAGTGTTTTATTTTACTTATTTATTTGTTTGTTTATTTATGTAATTATTTTTTTTATTAAATAAAGTGTTTTATTTTACTTATTTATTTGTTTGTTTATGTATGTATTAATTTTTTTTATTAAATAAATCTGTGCCAGAATACTCAGAACTGTCCTGAACACCCGAGGAGACTTATAATAATAATAATAATTAATAATAATAAAAACTTTGCAGAAACTAAAAATATGAAATATAAAACTTAGAATTAGTCCCTTTATATTTCAAATGAATTTTATCTACCAATTAGGTATTTTCTATACATTTTTCTATACTATATTGTTTTATTTATTTAATTATTATTATTATTATTATTATTTACTCCTTTTGAGTTTTCACATCAGTGTTAGCTGATGGTCTTTCACTGGAGTCTGAGTGACAGCAAGTCTCCTCAGGTCTCCAGGACTCTTCTGAGTATTCTGGCAGATTGCAGCAGTGCAGTGTTCTGAATGGTTTCAATCCTTCCTCTGATATCCAAACTTTCCAAACCCTTTTCTAATGCTTTTGGGACTGTTCCAAGTGCACCAACTACAATTGGTATAACTTTCACTTTCATATTCCATAACTTTTTCAGTTCTCTGGCAAGGTCCAGATATTTGTCAATTTTTTCATTTTCCTTTAACTTCACCCTGTGATCCGCTGGCACTGCAAAATCCACCAGTTGACAAGTTCTTTCTTTTTTGTTAATCAACACTAGGTCTGGTCTTCTTGCTGGGATAAGGTGATCCGTTTTAATTTCAAAGTCCCAGAGAATTTTGTGCGTTTCGTTCTCAAGAACAGATTCTGGTTTATGCATATACCATTTTGTTGTGTGGTCAAAATTTAATTTCTTGCATAATTCCCAATGGATCACCTTCCCAACCCAGTCGTGTCTAGTTTTGTATTCTCGTTGTGCTAGTTTGCTACATTCGCAGAGTATATGGTTAACAGTCTCATCTCTATTACCGCAAAGTCTACATTTACTATTTTGTTGGGTCTTATCAATTTTCGCTTTGATGTAGTTTGTCCTTATGGCATTATTTGTGCAGCAATTATAAGTGATTCTGTTTCTCTTTTGAGGTTTCCCTTTCTTAACCATGTCCAAGTCTTTTGATGTGCAACCTCATCTATTTGTCGTTTGAAGCGTCCATATAATTGTTTTTCTTCCCATTTTTGTTTTCTAGTCTTTGTCGTTCTTCTGTTTGTCCATCTGCCGTTTCTACTATTGTTGGTCGCCATAAGTAATTTGTCTTTGCTCTTCCTTGTGTAATCTTCAAGTTGTTGGATTGTGGTTTCTACGCATTCCTCTATGTTGGCAAGACCTCTTCCCCCTTCCTTTCTTGACACATACAATCTATCTCTATCATCTCTAGGGTGGAGAGCCTTGTGCATGGTCATTAATTTTCTCGTCCTTTGGTCTATCTGTCTGAGTTCTTCTTTTGTCCATTTTAAGAATGGTCCTGAGTATCTTATAATGGGGACAGCCCAGGTATTAATTCCTTTGATCAGATTTCTGCTGTTAAGTTTCGTTTCTAGAAGTTTTCTAGTTCTCCTGAGATATTCCTTTTTAACTTTTCCTTTCATTTCTGCTTGCATGATATTGTCCGCTTCCAAAATTCCTAAGTATTTGTAGCTTTCATTTTCATCAAGAGATTTTATAGTTTCCTGATTTGGTAGTTGTATTCCATTTAATAGTTTTCTTTCACCCCTTTTATTACAAGCATAGCACATTTTTCGATTCCAAATTCCATCCCTATATCCTGGCTATATATCCTAATAGTTTGTACTAGGCTCTCCAATTCTTTTTCATTTTTTGCAAAAATTTTAATGTCATCCATGTACATAAGGTGGTTGATCTTTTCTTGTGAATTACTAAATTTGTATCCCCGGTACATTTTTTCAGTATATGGTTTAGCGGCATCATTGCAATAATAAAGAGTAGTGGTGATAATGAGTCTCCTTGGAAGATACCTCTTTGGATTTTTACTTCTGCCAGGGATTGTTTTCCAGCTTTTAATTGAACTCGCCAGTTTTCCATGGCTTTTTTAATGAAGTTTATAATGTTGTTGGAAATTTTATACATTTGTAGGCATTC